>OX375868.1:78643669-79243669 GCA_947359475.1 Heligmosomoides polygyrus bakeri
TGTCTCAAATGTCCTTTCAGCTCAAGAAAGTTTTTGACTTGTAGTTGAACGTCCGCGACAAAGAATTGAGAAACGACGCAGGAAGTTCATCAGAAGTTCTAAGCATACGAGACGAAGAAGATTCGTAAATTTTTTTCTAGCGCCGTTTTGCTTTTGACAGAGACCACGATTTTTTTACAAATACAATATTTATTCAGCCAAAACGAACGTGTTTTTTTTGTCAAAAAACTTGAACGCAGTCTCGTATAAATAAAAAGATAATTGTAAGAAAAATCTTCCTTTTACTAACCAACTCCCCTAGTTTCAAGACATTGAGACTGATTCGCCTGCAAAGAATCTCTCCCTAGGACTTAGAAAAAACATAAGAAAAAAGCGCTTTGTTTGAGGTGGGCTTCATGTTTGTTTTGTAGGAATCCTCCTTGTAGAAATTCGTAGCAGGCATGATCGAGGCATAGTCTGCTGTGACTTCTTACAAGGCCATGGATCGCCAACATCTGCTCTGCGTTCAAAGAGTACATCATCTCCATTGTTCATCGCTTGTTGCACCGCTTCCGATCGAGAGATGTTTCTTTCAGAAACCTTCCATGTTCTAGACGCCCTTCCGCCTTGGACAGTGAGATTCTTCGCAGGACTTTGTAAGCAACGTCCAATGCTGCCACTTTCGAAGTATCGGCGACACTGATAAAACGAGAACTCCATAGTCCACCTTTTCACACTATTGACTACCGTAAAATTCTCCTAATCTGATGCCATCCGATCTGCGTAATCCGGGCAAAGCGTCGAGGGTCAGCGACTCTGAATAGTTGCTTATCTGCCCTCACTGCAAGTTCTTTATCTGAGAAATTGTTTCTTGGGGCGAGAGTTGGGTCCTTCATGTCAACCATACGCAACACCGACGGCGGTTGCCCTGCTATGAACCACCTCCAAGGGAATCCAAATGTGACGTACACAAGAAGAATATCCAGATCTATCTTTGTCGGGAGGGTACAAAGGTACTACATTTGCGCAGTTTGTCCCATGCCACACAACCACATCCTGTCTATTCAAAAGAAAGGCTTCGCATTGTGGAACAGCTGCCGAAGTTTTAGAGTAGAACTAGAAACTCAAGCTAGGGTATGGAGACGTAAACCATATGCCCCATCCACTTGGAATAGATCCGAATATCCTACTCTGTTGTTGGTGGGACTCCAATGGATTCAGCTTTGAGTTCCTCTCCTCTGGAAGCACAGTGATGGCCCAAGTGCACGCTAAACAATCCTACTCCGCACTCCTTATTCCTCCGATGTGAATCCTCCTAACCCCTATCTAGTTAGGCATCTCCACGCGGCAAGAAGTTCATTGATGAGTCGAAACTCGAAACGGAGGTCGTCCACTTTTTCGACTGGCAGCCTTCACTGTTCTGAGCCAGAAGAATCGAAAAGCTTGTGGATCGGTAGCCACTCGCTTTAGACAAGGACGAAACGTTTTGGAACAGTATTTTTTAACCCAATGCTCCGGGAAGTGAATAACAGCAAACTGTCCACCGGATGAACAAAGCTTTCGATAAATATGCATTTAAAGAGTCTCCAATAAAAGTAGATCGCATGATCGTTGGGAAAAAGCAAGAGCAGATGGAAAAGTCGATCTTTTTCAAGCCAACCTTCACCCTTCAGACTGTAATTACCTGCAACATCTGCTCCCAGTGTTCCTGTGCGTCAGGCGAGCTCGAATTGAGTCCCAATGCCAGCCAGCCCAACATCTGTCGTCGTCTGAGGACACCTACTGAGCTCCATACTTCGATTCGTACTGTGCATACGTCAAGATCCGGGCGATGCAACTGCAAAATATTGGTTTATTAAGTTGACACGGCCTTCTTAGAAGCTCCTTCTCAATGTAGTCTCAATTCGTAAGCCAAAGGTTACGCGGAATCGTTACCTGTATGCTGGCCGAATGATCATACTGTGGTTCTGAGGACGCTTTCACCAACTCGGTTTTCTGGCGCCATAGTTCGTTGCCGAATTCACCCAACACCACAATCTTGATGAAGGTGTCTGAAAGGAGGCAGAATTGCAGGCGGAATCAAGTCCACCCCTTTTAAAGAACTAGAGCGTGGAATGATGTTTAATTAAGTCAAGCTCAATAACATTTAGAAGTCATTACTAATACGGAGGCACATTGCTGGATTTCCTTCAAAAATTCGGCATACGGTGTACGGTACTAGTAGCTAATCTGCCCTACAGGTGGAGGAGGAAACGCGCCGGCCAATCACAACCAATCAGAGCAGACACCGACCGAAAACGCAGCACCCGATAACATCGTCCTACACCCCTTCGAGGTGACACCTCGTTCGATGCGGATTTGTCTCGTGCAACTCTGAACTTTCCTATAGCCAGATACCCGGTATGCTTGAAGTGGGACGTTGAAAATGTGAGTATTTAACGGCGAGCAACAACAAACTACTCACCAGTTGGTCTTAGCTTTTCACCGAGCGAAGAACCACGTTCGATGCCTACCGTAAGGCAGCCGTGGTCTGTATCGTAGCACAAGGCGATCAATAACTAGAAAGGTCGATATAGCCGTGGTAAACGGACCAGCAGAAATCGATAAGAAATTCGGAGCAGACTCTGCCCACCTCAGGAGCTCCTGTTGTGGGCTGACTGCAGAAGCGACCACACGAGTCGACCATACTGTTGCGACGGCTGTCGCCTGAGGCGACACTGCCGTTTGACACTCGATGCATCGAGGGGGAAAGACCGGCCTGAAACGAAGGGTTTGATGGTGCTTGGTGGAAGAGTGGAGGCTGTAGGTCGATGCAGATGTTTTTGCTGGGAAAGAGAGCGAGATTAAATGAAAGCGAAGACGGAGAATTTAGGACAAAGAATAATGCTAAGGGTCGATCTAAAGAAGTCTCGTGAAAAGCTGAGAGAAGATAATCAGGTACTAGTCGTTAATGTGGTCTGTATGGTCATAGTATGCGAACCAGACGAGCCATTGGATGTGCCTGCCACCCGAGGGATGGGGTGTGCGGTCGCTGCCCTGATTGGCTGACGCGTCTTCGGTCGGTGCCCTGATTGGTTCTGATCGGCTGGCGCGTCTCGTCTCGCTCCCAAGTTAGGCCATATTAATAATCAGCACCACAAATAGTAAAGTGAGGTAAGGTAAGGCAAATTCAAATGGTTTTTAGACAGGCATCTTCCGAATCGCTTACTTGCTTACATTCTCATGAGTGAGGGAATTTTTCAAATACATATTCAACCGATCTTAGTTCTTGTTCAACAGGTTTCTCATTTTGTGATAACTTTTCTTGTTGACATTTCTTATACCTCTAGGAATTGCTTCTGTTTCGCGTGAATTTTATGTATAAATAAAATAAAAATTGTATAAAATGTAACTGTCCACTTTCGATGAATCTTGGCATAGCGTTGTTTAACTGTTAGTGTTCTTGTTATAGCGGCTGACCAAGATTGTTATCCAATTTTTTAGTCGACTTAAAAGTTCGAAATGTAAGCCTCTTTGTGAAAATTGAATAACAGTCTTGTATAAAAAGTATTAAAATAAATCTGAAATGGCGTCAAGGTAAAATCAATTTTATGTTGAAGAAACCTTGAATGAGAGATAATTTAACATTGACAGGAGCTATTATACGAAATAATATTCTAGCAACCATCAATTTCATAAGTGGAATCGTTTAAAAAATTAAGTGGGTATGAAAGTAGAGGGCAAGGAATGCTTCGAAGTTCAAACGCGTGCGAGTGAAACTGATTCTGGAAAAGCCTGTCGATGTGTAAGTTATCAAACAGCACAGCGGGAGTATCGAAAACTGTTGTGGTGGTGACGGAGGGCGGCGTCGTTACCAAGAAAGCTGTGGTGTGTTGGTTCCTGCTCGACGGTAATGTAGCATCCTGTTTTCCTTATTTTAATTCGTTGAGCTGCCGATGTTATCTAATCACCTTGAGATACGCCGTGAACTCTACTTCCGCGGAAGCGCTTACATCGTATGCTTGTTTGGACTAGCAGATCGGCTTACGCAGCGTCTTATTTTGTGAAGCCAAGACCACGACGACCAAAATTTCCAAGAGAAGCCAGCAGCGCCTCTTGCTATTTCGAGATAGCAACGCTCGCTGTTGGACCACTATTTGTTGTCTTCGTAAACTCAGAAATACTGTGGTTCTTCTGAATCCGTTCCCTGTTTGGATGGATCTCATGAAGAGGGCAAATAAGATTCGCTCAAAGTTGCTCGTGGCTCGGCCTGCTCCATTTATGTTTTTGAATGATTGAGAAAATGATTGAGATCTTCGTTTTCAAAAGACTTCAGCTGCAAATTTCAAGCTGTCAAGTGTACCACGAAGCCTGAACTTTCGGATAAATAAATGAGAATTTAAACAATGCTACCATATATATACCATATACATATATGGTATATATATTTATATTTATATATACATATATGTATATATAGAGAGAGATGTAATGCTTCTGAAGCTGGACCATCCAAATTCTTGTAGAAATTATAAGCTCCTTGGAGCCTAGGCTATATGCACAGTCGGATGTCGTACTACCGTCACATGCACGCCAATCAAAGTTCCACCTAGGCCTACCTAACTTTTTATCCATGTGGGTCCGTAAGTTGGTGCCAAGTTTGTCTGGGCACAGAATTTTCTAGAAACTAGCCACCGCAAGGCTGGTGGCCAGTCAATAGAAAATCGCTCGTTCATATCGCGTACAGGATATGCCATAGAAGTAGAATGCGTGGCGTATCTCAGGCAGGAATTGATTAAGGCCGGCCTTTTTCCTTTGCAAATCATCGCAATGTATTCAACCAAAGCTGTAAAACGAGATTTCTGGGAGATGCATATTTCTATTTCTATTCTAGAAATTATATTCCTTGTAGGTAGATGTGAACGAAGCAGCGACAAGAACTGCTGGAAGAGCTAGCAGATGTTTCTATAGAAGCATTACACAGTAAGGGCATCTTGCCCTGAAAGTGCTAGGTTTTCCAAGTTGCACAGCTTGACTTTTTAACGAGACTTCTGCTCTGGTTATTCACAGGCGACGCTGGGTGGAACGGATGCAGTCGTCACGGTCCATTGCACGTAGACGCTTATGACCTTGACCGCTCTTCCATTTTCATTAGTCTAAATGCAGGGTATAGATGAGCCTTGCTATAATTAATGCATGAGCTGACCCCTCAGGGGACACTTGAACGTTTCAACTGAAGAGAGCTGCAGGGCTTCAGGACATCGTCCCAACGCGACGCCGTCATGGCCGCGTGCGACGTGGCGGCAAAATGCAGACGCGTGGTGCCTATGTGGAGGCGGGTCCCACTATGATAGGCGACATTTGATCGTTTGGGGCCTGGTCCACTCCAAACCGTTACGGCAGCGGGGAAGGACTAGGAAAATCTATTTTTTCGATTTGATGAAATTTTTGCGGCGCTCATTTGTCGCTGTCGAAAGCCGACGACGATGACGACGTTACGCCTTATGGAGCGGACCCTTTAGACAGCGCCACAGTGTGCAGTACTGCTTACAGCAATCCCCTTGTGGCATCTCACCGCGTCAAAGTTTCATCGCGGCATGGCGGCGTGCCGCAGAACTCCGTTTCCGGTCTTATGTAGCACAAAACCTCCCTCCTTTTGGGTTGACGAATCGGTGCCTGCGTCGTCTACGAAGATTAAAGCGCTGATTTGTGTATTGGCCAGTTCGCGATTAATGCTACTAAACCTCGGTTAGGAAGTGTCGAGAACACAGAACGTGTGCGTGGCGTGAAACTAAGAATTGATAGAATATCTTTGCTCTTATAATTTACAGTCGTCGCTTTGAAAGTTCCTAACGAGCACATAGAATACTCTAACCCTCTTATGACCAGAAGAAACTTCTGTTTTTCTCTTTTTATTATTCTAGCCTTAGCCGACTTCAAGAGCGAAGCCTTACAGTCATTAGGGAAAGGAATACGCTTGTATATGACGCACTGCACTACTGGCCCTCATTATCATGCTAAAAGAAAGGGCCTGCTAAGCAAATTTCTTCGAGCACGTCCAACGTCTGGACCGTGGTCGCCGCGTGCGATCTCGTTACAATGAGAACTAGACAACCCATTCAGTCTACAAGTTCGGCAACCCCCGCGAGATGCCCTCGTCAGAGCAATGCCTGCCCACCCCTCTCCCCTAAGTTGCAGCGGAAACTCGGAAGTGATAGCAGCAACCATGTGGAGAAACATCACGATCTCACCTGGCTGCAGTAGTTCATTCCCAGAGCAGCTCAATCAGGGGACTCATGCGTTCGACTGAACTCATGTGGCGAATTTCACGGGCTGTTAGTTAGGTGCAAAACTTACGCTTGAAACACTTCGTACCCGGAAAGTCAAGTGAAACGAGTAGAGCGGGTGGGAGGAGGAAACGTGATAATTGAAGGAAGGACGTAGGCGCATGGAAATGTCAAAGGTATCACGTAATCGGGATGATATTCCACGCGGAAGGCTAATGAACGGATAAGGATCCGAACGGATGTCGGAGAGCAATCACATATGGAGGATCTAAGCGGCATCGATGACCCAAAATTAATTTTTCAGGCGTACAAATCCTACGTTCGTCGATAGCGGAATCCTGAATATCGGTATGCTATCCATTTGAAGAGAAAGAACAGAGCTAACAGAAAGTGTCCACAGTTTTTTACACGAAAGCTATATATGAGATCTTTTGAAAGGAAATTATAATGCCGTGCCAAAGGGCATTCCGAGGTATGGTGTCCATGGGCTGCAACCCTTTCAGAGTAGACGTAGGGGAGCGGATCCGATTATGGTGTTTAAGATCCTGACACGAAAAGCTTCAATTTGTCGAGGTGCTTGCTTGATACGCCACAAACGATGTCAAGAAGCGGAAGGCCCAGACTTTATATTCTTGTCGTAAGATCTCAGAATAGATCTAATTTCCCTAAATATATTTATTTATACATAGAACTCTACGGGAGTTCAACTAATTACTTAGTGAAAACAAAAATGTCCTAAAACTGTCTGTTCAAGCTTTTCAAATCTAACTCAATTTGACGAATGCTACGGCGTTTATATTTGTTTGCCAATGAGTTACAGTTGCTTATTTGGTATATTAACTGCTTTTTCTTAGTTTTCTAATATAGTCATTCTATGCATAGCTGCTTGTAAGACGTTCGTATGATCTCCCTTTTTAGCTTTCAGCGTGTTTATTTTTTACGCTAATATTAGGTTGTAACGAAATAAATGGCACTGAACCACTGTAAATTTAAACAGTTAATATCTCGGCTTGTAGGCAAGTTTATTAATCGAAATGAAAACCTTCTGATTCTACACATCTTTGCCAACGTGACACAATATCCCAGTAGCATAAAAATCAGAAGTTCTGGAATTGACGAAATCTTCGAAGGCACTTTCGGCATCCTGTTGGTATTTGAATATTTTCCCTACCAAGAAGTCGCCAAGATGCTTGATGAAATGGTAGTCTGTTGGCGAGAGGTCGGGAGAAAACGGAGGATGTGGTAGAGTTTCAATGCTCAGTTCATTCAATTTCTGCAACGTCATTCGTGCTACATGGGGGCGAGCATTGTCGTGCAGAAGGAGAACTCGCCTTCGGTTTACCAAGGCCGGCCGGATACCCTCAACTTTTCTATCATTTCTTCAATTTTAATGCAGTACTTCTCTGCGTGATGGATTCACCGGGAGGGAGGAAGCTGTGGTGAATAATTCCCAGCGAACACCACCATACTGTCACCATTACTTTCTTTTGGTGCAATTCCGGCTTCGCAAAAACCTTGGGGCTCTCATCGCTGTCCACCCACTGTGCCGATCGTCGCCTGTTGTCGTACATTATCCATTTCTCGTCACAGGTTACGATGCGATCAAGGAATGGGTCCGTTTCGTTCCGTAGAAGCAGTGCGGACGAGATCTCATATCGTCGGTTTCTTTGCTCCTCAGACAGCTCGTGAGGCACCCACCTTTCCAGCTTTTTGGTCTTTCCAATTTCCTTCAGATGCCCGGCAGCTGTGTTGTGACTGACGCCAAGAACCTTCGCTATCTCCCTGGTACCTTTGTGTGGATCCTCCTCTACCACATCTCTCAGCTTATCCTCATCAACATCACTATGCCTCCCACGACCTTCATGTTCTTCCAGGCTCTCATCTCCATTCTTCTGATACCAACGATACGCCGTCCGAATTGTGGAACATCCTTGACCGAATGCGGCGTTGATCTTCTCGTCCGCCTCCTTAGCTGTAGTGCCTAGCTTGCATTCATACAAGTAAATGCCTCGGATTACCCTTTTGTCCATCTGCAAAAAAGTCAATAAAACTCTGAAGTTTTCCCAATTTTACATAGAAAATTTGGTACTCACCGGCAGAGCAAAGTTTGCGCTTCTAAATGATATGCCACATGTTACGGTTTGTTCTTGATCAAACGCGTAAAGACGCGCCAAAAAATGGCGCGAGCCAGTGCCATTTAATTCGTTACAACCTAATAAATAATAATAATATCGAAAGTTGAGAAAACCTAGGGAAGTATAACAAGTTCTTGTGAAAAACACAAGAAAAAGGCAGCGTGGTAGGAAGAGAAAGTGGCTAGCGGTACAACAGCGCTGACCAGCCTAGGAAGAAAACAACCGAGAACCGCTGGGCGATCCTACAGGGCCCACCGGGGAAACGAGAGAAAGCGCACTTTTCGTTATAAGATTGTACTGCGGTTTTTTGTGTACGTGGTGGCGGAGACGGAAGAGGGGTAGCTGTCGCGTGTTCTTGATTCCATGTTCTCTGTTCGGGTTTCTCCCGCAGTGCAACAAGTCCTTCATCTCTCCGTGGTCAGTGGATCGGTATCAGACTTGTCTGATTAGCATAAGGTACTGATTTGGTCACACGCTAGCTACTTAAGTCATTTACTAGGCGTATTCAAATTGCTTCCACGTCATCCTGTAGAAATCAAGTGCATGGAGCATTCCAAAAGAGGACTGATTAACGACGTCTTTTATTTTTTATTTTTTAAGAGTAAATGTCTCCTAAAAATATTACCCCGTTTAAGGTGCCGCAACTTTGCTGTTCTTGAAGCTTCAATTATGTTCTCCAGCCTGCAACTTGAATAGAAGGAAAGCGAAATATCTGACGTATTAGACTTTGGGTTCAGCCACACAAGCGAATAATGCACCGTGTTGTTCATTTGATTGGTCGTGAAAACCAGCTTGTTCTCTGGCTTTGCTTTCTAGCAGAACGGATGTTTGGAAGCTTATCATCACAACTTGAAGGAAAGTACAAGCATGACGATAAGCCTGCTAAGACTGGTCAACATCCGATTTTGGTACGGTTTCAGCTTCTAAACCTGTGCCTCCCATGCATTAGCAAAAGGAAAACGACCCGATAACGGCTAGCTCGTTAAAGCCTTCGAAGACCGCATCAAATGTGCGGAGAGCACCAAAAGGTTTCAGAAGAAGAATCCCTTTGGGTTGCCATAGGTGAGGACATTTATTGACGTTAGCCTGACAGTGCAGCCACGTTAAATTCGCCGACACAACGCACAAGGCATCTACTGATGTCTTCTGAAGCACAGCTAACGAAGGCCAACGACATCGCTGCAAAGATAGTCCAAGGAGGCACGAATCAGGCTCCATCGCGCGTTCGGGGACAGAGAAACGGATGCACAGTGCGTGAAGACTGGCCAAGTAAATGACAAGAGGAGAACGGCGTAGCACATATGAATAAAACGGCGTCTGATAATCGAGTGCCCGGAAAATTCGCCTGAGGGAACTTGGTTCTGCTCCCCGGCTAGCTATAAACCATTCATTGGTTGTGAGTGAGAGGATAGACGCAGTGTGATAGCACCCTTGAGCGATTCTTGAGCTTTGCTGCGCTGGAAGCCAATGAGACCAGGAAAAAACTCGCGCGTTCCCTCGAAGTTCTGCACGAGTAGGAGAATAGCGGAAGGATGGGAGAAGCTGACGCCGCCCTTATTCTTCTTCTCCTGATTCTTACTAGAAGACAAGGGGAGCGAATGCAATTGCCGCGGTCGGTTGTACTGCACGCTCCATTGCTTCCAGATGCCTCGCCCTAAACTTGGACAAAAAGTGGAACATCGGCACCGCTCACCTCTGTTGGAGACATTTGAAGCAGTACACTTGGACGCATGGCGAATGCACTTCAGAAGATTTAAATGAAGGATAGAAGGTTTAAAGTCGCTGTGAATCAGTTTCTCTGTAGAATGAGCCACGCTTCCTACTCCTGGAGGCTATTCGGATACATATTTAGCACATACAATGACTGCTTGCGATCAAAGCTGGCTTCAGGCGGAAGACGGACTCGCACTTCTGCTAGGCGAGTGAAGAGCCCTGCCACTACACGTGCAGTCAGAGCCAGGTTTTTGTGGAGCTTGTAAGCTCGATAGCAGCAGCTTAAGCAAGACCTGATACCTTCTCTCATTTAGGGGTTTGGAATAGACAGCGGAGATGGGCGGTGTTCGGTATACGGCGGGAGACTCGTAAGAACGATGCCGAGGATTCGACTTTTCCTGATCCTCCGGTGCCTCCTCCTCCGGCGATTCTCAACAAAAAAACCGTAAGGGAATTTCTCGAGTAACTGCTCGAGTACACTCGATATCAGAAAATCCAGAAAACCTGCATTTAGGATGTCTAAGATTAGGCTTCTCGATTTGATGTAGTTGTCAATTATATGAGCCTTTTTCGGACTACCATTAAATTTCTCAGCTCGTAGCATTCTCAGCATTCCATGCATTCTCCTCGTTGCATAGACTTTTCATGTCGCTTCAGATTAGGTGATGGTGTAACGGTGATGGTAATGGCATATCCATCAAAGGCATATCCGTCAAAGCTCTATTTTGACTGTCTGCTTATTCTTTTAAAATACGACGAGTCAACGAAGTCAGATACGAAGGTCAACGAGTGAACTCGAAACATCGGCCTTTCCCTATGACTTCACCACCACTCCCCGCCGTCTAGGCCGAAGCAAACCGTTATATAAGAGAAGGTCCCGCAATATTCAGTCTGCTGAAGCTCTGGCTTCTGCACGACACGGGGCCGAGTTACCTTATTTCTTTATTACATGAACGTGCCATGTGAATCAATAGAGTGGGAAAGTAAGAGAGCTAACAAGGCAGATGTGCAGAAAAACTGCGACATACCACTAAAAGGATTCAAGGATCCAAATAGTACTTAAATAAAACATTTGGAGCCATTATGAACATATGCCTTGCTGCTTATCCTGACAAAGTCGGAACCCGCACGGTGTTCTAAGAAATGTCATCGAAATCTAGTTCTGGTCTTCGGAAGCTGTAGTTTGCGAGAACTCCCATGGGTAGTGAAATCCCTCTCCTCATCAAAGGGAGGGATGTAGGGCCAGACTACAGAGGATTTAATACCACAGTAGAACAGTAAGGCCGACACTCTTCGTCTATATTCCAGTGTCTGCAAGTCCAGATTGATACGGCGATACATGGAACGGGAATTTGTTAATATGAAAAAAGCTAAAAAAAACTAAGGGAGCGAATCATTAAAATCCTTGCAAAACTACTCTGTGCAGAATTCAAATTTTCCAATAAGTTTCTTCTTGTGAGGATTAAAGACTGCTATTCCATATTCAAACAATGGTCTAACATAACCCTTAATAGCACGAACCGGGCATTGGGAACCCTTGTTGGCAGGACCCTAAAGAAGTTGGAGCCCTGCTCAGAGGACTTCAGTACTGCCATCTTATAATGCTTGTCAAGCATAAGATTTTTGGGATCCCTGTCAAACATAAGACTTTTGGGATCTATCCTAGTCGAAAGGGGCGACAATTTAAGCAAGGGATTTGAGACGTAAATCGTTATGCACTCCCCTCCGACTAAGATAAATCCAATTGTTGTTCACAGAGAGGCCAAGATCTTAAACGCCCTCAGTTTGATCAATCATAGACCCATCAAGAACGTAACTGCAAGCTAATCTCGGCTTTCCTTTTCTATTTCGTGGCAGAGGGACATCTGCTCGTATACACCACATCCGCCGTTCAGACCTACCATATACATATCTCCTGTTTAGGCAGAATAAATTGACAATGATTAACAGATGAACAAATGGTATCCTACGTTTTTCGAAGAAATCTGCCACGCATTCATGCATTCTAGAAGGTTTGGTTGGTCGGCGCGAGATACGAACCTTGAAAAGGCTGTGTGCGAGAGCCAGCACCTCCTCCGACTGCTGTAGACGCTCCCAAATTTAGGCAATGACTCAAACAATGGAAAATACACCTGCGGGGTTTCTTCACGAAGTGACTGCGCTCGGAACATTCGCTGCTGCTGCGGTGAGTATAATTGTAATGAACGCAGAGGAACGAACTTTGACGGGAGGTACTCTGATGAAGTCATACATTTCGAAGAGGAGAAAAATGGTGCCGAGTGATGGACAGTCGTTGACTGCGCTCGTCGCGTCACCGCTTCTCAAAATTCACAAAAAATCTCATCGTCCTTCGCAACGACAAAATTAGCTCCGGATACTTTATGGTGACGGAATATGATGCAGAGTACGCACACCTAATGGAGCATGGAGTGAAAGTCCGACGAGCCGAACAGCTAGCGTAGGAATCGCTGCAAGGGGTTAGGACACAGTTCTCTGCATCAAGGAAGGCGTGCAGAACACCTCTCCTTACTCTTCTGCTCGTCGTCCGTCGTCGAATATTCTAGTGTTTTCAGTGCGTAGAAATGCTTGCTTCGAACCTCTAGAGGAGATCGCACAGGCGAGTTCGCCGTGAACTCAGACGGATGCTGTGCGCGAAGACTGTAGGCAACGTAGATGCTGGAGTGCACTTCAGGCCCGAGTTTCTAAGACTCATCTGCTTTGCAAATGTCGAACATACATACTCGTTGAGTAAAAAAACAACCAAAAGAAGCAGCTCCTTTCAGTGAACGCGGCCGAAAATGGGCGCGACGTATATAGGCGATCTAAAGCGAATGCTCGAGTTTCTAAGGTTCCACAGCTTTGGAAACGCCAAGACCACTCTTACTGCCAAAGATAAAAGGGGCCAGTTGCTGTCAGTGAGCTCGTGCAAAACTGCCTAAAAAGGCAATGGGTCAAGGTCGATTATTTTTGATCCGCTTTCGTGTTTCACAAGCTAAAAATGGGGATAGTCTGACAAGGAAAGGTTCCCAACTCATGTGAGCTTTTGCGATGCTATTTTGACAGGATGCACGGCCCTGTGAGCTGTGTCCAGGACGTTAGTTTTTGCTGAACGCTTTTTTAAAGACCTGAAAAAGAGGTGTGAAGACGTGTGCGCAACACTAATCAACCTCTACGACAGCCCACCAGGGGCCGGATTCATCAACGACTTACGTAACTTTAACGGAGAATTGTAAGCTTATCGCTCACCGTATCGCTTGATAAGCTTACAATTCTCCGTTAAAGTTACGTAAGTCGTTGATGAATCCGGCTCCAGATGACTGTGGTTCTGGACTCCGCTCACAGTGCCCTATATCCTGCTAGAATAGCATTGCAAAAGCTCACCATGTGTTGGGAACCTTTCCTTGTGGGCAATTTTACGTGCAGTTTAGTTTCCTGAATCAGAAGGGCAAGTGGTAAAATAGGAGATTCTCAAGAAATTCACTTGCTACTAAGAGAAGAGCAACACTATATAGAAAGACGGTCACATTTACAGGAAAATGGAGCGTTTTTAAAGAAGAATGTGGCGCTCTACACTCACTTCTAACGAACTAGTAAAGCTCCTTTTCCCTAAGTGACTGCGCTCACATTTATGTCCTCACAGCCAAAGGCTTCAAACCGTCGTTTTTGACATCTAGAATTTACGTGGTGATTACGGAAACCAAAAAAAAGGTTCAAGACAACTTTATGCTTGACTTCCGCTCCCGTCTATCGCTATGATTGGGCCCACCCCTCTTCTTTATCATCTGCTGATATGACTAAGAGCTGAGCAGGGGAGGAAGATCAGAAAGTGGTATTCGGGATGTGGTCATCGAATCCAACAGATAATTGTTGATTAGCTTATGCTTCTCTCGTTGTCAATGTTAGGCAAAAATTTAACATGCACCAAAGCAGATCAGTTGCATAGAAAAGGGGTCTCCAAGTAAAACGCTTCGGCTAATTTAGATCAAAAGGATGTGAGGTAATGGCGAGTGTTAATCGAACCCAGCTTCGAGGAAGCCACGCACTCCACTTCTAGGTTGGTCCTAGGCGGCAGATTGTGTGCGCCATTAACCCGCACAATGAGCTGCAGCGTGCAGCTGGTTCGTAAGTCAATGTATGGCCCCTGAGAGATTAGAAGCTCGGAGACCCAATAGGCAACCAATGACCAATTTAATACTTCGTTTCTTCTCTTATTTCTCCTTGGTGTTCTCTTCTAGGTCTACAAGGAGATCTTAAATGTAGGCCTCGAATTGGATGGGTGCTGCGGATTATTTGTGAATTGCTTTGAGGAAGAGATCTAGCCATGCCATTCTAAGGATCTGTCAAAATCTGACCTATCAGCGGAGTGGCAGCTCGGTCGGGAAAGGCGTCGGCTGACACGCACGAGACTCTTGGTTCGGTTTCCACACTGGTCTATGGAGCCTTCCATCTTTCCGGGGTCGATGGAATCGAATCAGATTTGTTAGAAATGGAGTTCACCTAAGTGAGAAATGAGAAGCACCAGTACATCTTTTAATTGCTGACAGGCTTTTTAGGTACAATCTGGTGGTCACTAAAATTGAAAACGTTAAATAAACGGATGAAAGCCCGCGCTAGTCAGTGTCTTTGCGGGATGAGCTACGCATTTTACTTCTACGAGATATCGACGGGCAGTTTGAATGCGTTTCTGACCTATAGAATGACTAGGATCGTCCAGGAGGTAGACAACATGGTGCTTTGGTCTTCCCATACAAGTCTAGTAATAACGCTTGGTTGGCCTGGGCGTGAGACCCGAACCAAGAACCTTGAATGGGGTGCACACGACAGCAGGCGTCTCCTCCAGCAGCGTCACCGCGCGCCATCACCAATCATTAGGTATCGAGGGTCAATTAGAAGTGTTGTTATTTACTACTTCTCTAAAAACTCATGCCAATAAATAAATATTCTTATAATTACAACGCAAAGCCGCTGAGGTGTAGCAGCCACACTACCACTCTGTGATAGCTAACCGGTGCACAGAGAAATGCCATGTTCGTCAGTGGTACACTGAGTACTAGTGCAATCGGTACACTCCGGCTACCGAACGCAGTGCATCTGAAGGCAACGACGTGGTCGAAGCTTCATTCGTAACGTGGGGACCTAAGGAACTCGTTGGCATAATGAATGCCAAGACTGCATGGCGAGAGAATCGCAGTTCATAGGACAAAGCATTTCGCGTGATGCATGAACGTATATGAGCACTGGAACTGATTCCTAATGTCATGTGGTCTTCAAGATGTTCGATCTGCACTTCTCATTCAGAAGATGCTGAGCGGCGCTGACTGCTGAAGTCTTATATCTCACACCGCAAAGCGGTCATTTCCGAAGTGCTCACGCGCAAGAAGAAGCCGGTTAATCTGATCTCCTGGTTAATTAGTTCGACGACTCCTTAGCCTACAGACAGAGCAGTTTGTGACAGTTGACGCCGCTCGACAGAGCATGAGGGGAAATGGGCACATGTTCGCGTCCTTCCAACGGTATCCGCGTCACGCGTCCAAAATCGCTTCTGGTGTCTATAAAGCCCTGAATGGGCTGTATCGGGTCCGGTTGTATTGCTTTATGAGCTGTTGAATAGCGCTATAAAGGGAACCTAACACAAAACAAGCGACTAATGGTAAGAGGACTGGATGTCTGTTGAGCAGGACAGAGATAGGGTTCAGAGCGCCAGTCGTGGATACGCGCCATGACTACTGAGGCGACGGTTGTAATTAGAGAGCAGTGAGGCACAAAAAGCCGATTTTCCGACGGACTTCCGGGACACAGATTGCTCTGCACGGGACGGCGACGTTATCGCTGGGCGATAACTGAATCAGAAGAGCCAGCCGAAACGGGTTAGTCAGAAGCTTTTGACTTGACCTCTAATCCTCGCAAGCCTAGTTGCTTGGAAGGTCGCCGAGTTGGAGAAAGGCTGATTTTTGGAATCATTGTACACTGGCAAAGAGTTCTGCTTTTTAACGGCCTTGAGGCAATAGTCTAGAATTCTCAAAAGTAATTACATCTTGGGAGAGCAGGTTAAGCAGTTCATCTTCATCCAAAGTACAGACTAGAGGTGAAACGCTCGGCGTATTAGCAGTGGTGCCTCAATTGTGGCACGGCGGAAGCTCGGTTCCCGAAGGTTGAAAGTCCTGTCCTTTTCCATAAATTTAAGCAGATATCTCCCACTTTGTGATAACAATGGGATTATAAATGGAGAAATCAACGAATCGCTTTTTGGAATGCGCCACGCACTACACTTTTATAGCACATCGCGATTTGCACTTGCCGCATGATTGATGGTGCAAATTCTATGTACACGAAGTCTTTAATTGGAATCTGAACGAGAACTCGAGTATATTCAACAAATCGTGATGTAACTTATAACTCCATACTCTACATATCTCAAAGGATAAACGACGTCGTTACTCAATCCCTGTTTTGGGGTGCGCCACGCATTCTACTTCTACGAGATGTCGCGGAGGCGATTTGAATGCGTATTTGGCCGCACAGTGACTTTCGGTGGCCAGCCGATGAACAAATCAGCGCTTTATCCCTCCTAGACAAGTCTGGGACCAATTCACCTCTGAAGGATGGAAGGCTTGGTTGGAGGGGAAATCCGAACCAGGAACCTGGCATCGGATGCACGAGACAGTCGGAACCTCTTCCGACTGCACGAACCCTACATTTTGCCTACGGCCATGAAAATCTGAGCTGAAGAGTGTTTATTAATGGAAATGGAATGGAATGAAAAACAACGTGCCTTGCCAAGTTTAAGCTTCAGCTCAGCACATTATTTCCAGCTGAGTGCCTTAATGGTAACTGTGTGCAGTCAAAATTGCTGCCTAGAGCAAAAATTTGAAAGGGTAATGATTGAAAAAGCCATGCTTTAATCAGGTAATGAACTTCACGTAAGCGACATCTACACTAACAATCAAATAAACACCACGACACTTTGAACAGTGCATGCCAGAATTTTGACCGCTACCGAACCGAGAGGTTTGCCCCTTTCCCTGTTCAAAACTAGGTATTGAGCACTGCTGCAGCAAAACGGGCACCTATAGGGACTTTTGGCGTTCAGACGATGGATAAGCCGGTGTTTTAGTCCGTACTAATTCACCAGTCTCGGAGCGGTAGGATGCTTGGCTGCCTGGATGGGACTAGATCCTGCACAAGACAGCCAGCACCCTTCTCCTGCGCTACCGTGCGCCCATTAAGCAGAAAACATCACAGTTACTGTTGCATCACTCTGAAGCTGAAGGCAGGCAAAGAGTATCAAGAAGAAAGGGTGTCCAGAAAAATGCTGTTATACGGTAATGAATTAGAGAAGGTATCCCCTAGTGGCATGTGAAGTGTGTTTTCTAAACCAGTCAGCTTTAGAACGCTAACCGAAGACGATCCAGAGCAAATCGAAGCAGCTGATGTCGGAAAGTCGCGAGCGATGGGCGTGCGTGAGGTTTGAGCCGCTGCCGATGAGATCCGCGACAAACAGGCGTGTAGAATAGCGCCCGAAAACGAATTGGTACCGATCCGCAGCCGACCGAATCCAATGAAAACGCCATGCTCGGCGACACTAAAAACGAAACGACTCCGGGGAAAGCGGCCACGAGAAGGCTTCCGGCGAATCAGTGATGAAAAAGCATTTAGATGGCCAAAGCAGCTGCATGGAAAACCCTCCGGAGTGGTAGACTTAAGAGGGTGTCCAATCAACTTCCGCGGAAAAGTTAGACAGCTGATTTTTAGCACGACAGCTGATTTCGGATTCTTAGGAGGACAGGTGATTACGGTGAGAAGCCTTCGAGATTCCAGTGGTAGCTACGGCCATCAGAAGCAGAAGCCATGCATGCAGGAGGACAATGGTTTCCAAGTTTCCCTACGACAATAACTACAGAAAATACGTGGAAGCGAGGACGAGAAGAACAGCGGGACCTGTTGTGGACATGCTTCGAAAGTAATTAGGGAAAAAGCCGCGGGATTAGGCAGTGTTTTTCTTCTCGAATATTTTTTTCGGGTAGGCTTAAACGTCAAGATAGACTTTGAAGCCGAGCCACAGGGAACAAAGAGCTTAGAAAAAGGCGGAACGACCCATGAGGACAAGTGCACTACTTCAGCTAGTTTTCCAGCTTGAAGCGTAAAGTATAAGGGATGGCGCGGATCATTTCCTTTAAGGGTTGCGCTATGCATTTTGTTTATTTTGCTTATGTAGGCGATCGTTAAAGCATCTCAAATGGGTATTTGGATTATACAACGACTTGCAATGACTAGCCAATGGATAAACCAGTGTTTGCTCGTCTCAGGGCGAAGTCAGACATCAGTTTGTGAATCATGCTTCGGACAGTGATAAAATGCAAAGCAGAATCTTACCATTAGTGCGATATCACAACAAATATGTAGAGATAGCTCAGCGTTCCTAGTATGTAGTACTGCCCGCAGTTTTCATTTTGTAAACCTTTATCTTGGGCCAAGTTGTCGAAAATTAGGTGGGCCGGCCACGTAATGCGCTTCGCAGACACCCGCTGGACTTGAGCCGTCACCGACTGGATTCCGCGGGATGTCAAGGGACGCCCACCAACGCGTTGGTCGGACTTCTTCGTGAAAGCCCTGAACGACCGCTATGACGCTCTTCGTGTCCCTCGAGCGAGGAGGATCCATTGGAGCACTCTGGCACGCGACAGGGACGAATGGAGACGCTGCTGGCGCCCGCTCGAGCAAGTCGATGATCAACGGGACGACAGGTGATACAGGTGAAACCTTTATCTTATAAATTATTTTCTCGAGGTACCTTGCGGATCGCAATGAGGATCGCCAAGCAAATACAAAGGTTTAAACGAAATCGTAGGGCACAGGGCAATAGGCATTTGAATGTAGTGCCTAAGCAGATTTCTTCTACTCTACGAACGAATAAGTTTTCTCATAATTTCTAAGATTCCCTAGATTTTCGTGCAGTTTATGGAGCAGCGAAACAGCGAGCGAGCAAACCGGCCATAAAACAGGGTGAGGAATGCGCTGGTTAAAAAAAAAAAACTAAAAAAATTATTTCTAAACTTTTTCCATATGAAAGGAAATGCAATGCTACGGAAATCCGCAGACGTATATATATATATAATGTAAGGCGATATTCCTTAATAGGTTCGAGTAAAAACAGTATTAATACATGAGAGATTAGTGAGATAAAGGTGATCCATAAATATTGCAGCGAGAGCGTATGGATAAAGAGAAAAGGGTAAGGGTCGGCGTTAGTCAACTCCTTTTGGGATTAGTTAACGCCAACCCTTACCCTTCTATGGGATGTCGCGGTGGCATTCTGAACGCCTGTTTGGCCTACACGATCACTTGCGGTGGCCCGCTGATGGATAAGTCGGTGCTTTCCTTCCCATACCAATTCTCAGATCCAGGAGGTATGAAAGGTTTGGTTGGATTCAGCGGGAAACCCAAATCAGCAGGCTGCAGCACCATACTCCGAAACAAAAACTTGGTCCTACATAAAGCTTTGCAGGGCACATCGAGCGACCTCTTATGTACCTTATTTAGTTCATTCTTCATATGTTCCAAAGACAATGTCAGGCTCTTCTTTTCGTTTCTTTGCTCTGTACAACAAATTTGTACCTTGTGATGATAGATAACGTGAGATAAAAAGATCAAGTTGGAGGAACTTCAGAGCCTCCCTTTTTTAGATGCAAAAATGGACTACCAATTTCAAATACTACCAATTTGTTCTTTCTGTTAGAATCGCTGCTCTACCACAATGTGTATTTTGCCCCTAGATAGCGGAGCTGAACTCAAAAAAAGGTGCAATATTGTTACGCCTATCGGACAGTGGTTGGCTTTAGTGGTTTTCACTCCTTAGCGAGAAAACCTAAAGTGTTTGGGGTGTGTGGAAACGCGCTCCAAGATTGGAATTCATCAATTTCGGGTTAAAAAATAAAGAATCGCCGTGGGTGTGAGGAAACATCCATGAGGATAGTCTATCTAGCGGTACAATCATGAATGGTGGTTAATTTTCTTTATGAATGACACATCTTTGGTGCGTTGTTCCGCTTTACCCTCGCACATTCTCCAAGGTTCGTCGTTAAAAAAATAAGCACTTACTCTAATACATTACAATATTCTCTCTTTTGCTCGTATTCCTCGTCTCACTTGTGGCATTGTAAAGTATTAGGGTGTCCAGAAAGAATCTGCAGAAATACGGCAATTTTTTCAAAATAACAAATTTTTTTATCAACATTTTATTAATCAACCAAACAATTTTCATCAACATCAATTACTCTCCGCCAACGTTCCACAAGACTTCGAATTTCTCTAGCGTAGAAATCCGGCGACTTGGAGGCGAAAAAGCTCGGAGGTCATTTTCGAGGTGGTCACGATCTTCATAACACTTCCAGATGATGCTGAAGTGATCGAAAAGGTGGCAGTCGCTTGGGGCCTGATCTGGGCTGTACGGTGCGTGCGGCAGAACTTCCCATTCGAGTTCCAGAATTCTCTAAGAAGTCGTCTTCGCGATGTGTGGGCGCGCGTTATCGTGCAGCAAGCGAACTTTGTCGACCCTGTGCTGTTCCTTGCGCATCTTCTCGGCAGGTCTCTGCAATTGGGTAGCGTAGACCTCGGCAACGACAGTCGTTCTGTCAGGCAGCAGCTCGAAATGGTGGATCCCATAAACTCCCAACCAAACGCTCAGCATGACTTTCTTCGCATGAATTTCACCCCTTACGAAAGATTTCGGCACTTCATCGCGTTGGCACCACGCACGTTTACGAGCGATGTAGAAGACCCATGTTTCGTCTCCTGTAACGATGGTGTCCAGCCAGTTGAAGTTGCGACTTCGGGAGAGCAGCTGAGTGCATACGTCCAAACGTCTTCGCCGGTTGTCGTCGGTCAGTTCGTGTGAGAGCCACTGACCGAGCTTTTTAACCATTCCAAGAGATGGCAGTCCATTGTCCACGGTGGATCGGGAACAGCCAAGAGCAGCAGCAACACAACGCACACATTCATATGGATGCTGCTCCGCCACTTTCCTCAGTTCATCCAACGATATAGTTGTCGGTCGACCAGAGCGAGGCTTATCTTCGAGACCCCTGTTCCCGCTTCTGAAGCGTTCGAACCAGCTATACACAGACCGTACAGAAGGAGCTTCAGAGCCGAATACACGACACAAGTTTCGAAAGGCTTCTGCAGCGGAGTGCCCAGATTCAAACTCGTAAAGAAGTACGTGTCTAATATGGGTAGACAGTTCGGCCATCGTACAGTGAAATAAGCAAGGAAGGCGGAGCTGGATGTGTTATACAGATACAGCAGGATAGTGTCTCTATATAGCACTTATGTTGAAATCTTCAGAACATTCTAGAAAAAATCTGGAACATTGCGAAGTTTTCTGCAGATACTTTCTGGACACCCTAATATCTATTGTATATTTTTAAGGTAACAGTATCGAATTTGGGCAGTATTGGGAGTTGTGAACGCACCAACTAATCAGTCCGCATGTGCGTGCCCTGATTGGTTGGCATACTCTGATTGGTTATGATTGGCTGGCGTGCTCTTACCTTACAATGCTGCCACATCCGCGATATGGACCTTTTTTTTAAGAACTGCACAGTGCAAGGCAGCACGTTGTGCACACGGTTGAATAGTGAACTCGTTAAAATTTCATTGATGCATTGCACGTGCCCTGTAAACTGCCAGCGTTTTGAATTGAAACGCAGCTGCACAATTGCAGCTTACTCACTTTGCAGCCGGCCTTGGGCTGCCCTACACGCTTCAGTCATTTTGAATGAAAGCCCACTACTTCCTAGTAAGAAGAGTTTCAGATATGTCAATTTTAAGAGGCTTAGTACTAAGAATTTGCTACGCACTAAGGTCGAACAATTTCGTTGCAATTCCATAAGGCTACACAGGCTATCCATAAGCGAAAAAATGTGAACAAAGAGCGGTAATACGTGTTCAGAAGCTTTGCTTGACTGGAAAAAAATAAGTACAACGTTGGGAGTATTTACGGGATAACCTGAACGACAAAAATAACCACGCGGAGCATATTTTCACGCTTTGCGTGCTATTTGTGTGTCAACAAGTGGGCGGACAGAACGCCATGTTATTCGCTTATCATGTGTCATCAAGCCCTCACATAGGGTGACTCGATTTCGAGATGTGGATTGACCGACTCAACCCATCCCGACACTCCCAGTAAACAGAATAAAACCGCTGCTTGGTCGTCATTAAGCCCATTCGGCATTCGCACGGACAAATATTCAGCGACCAGTTCGAAAAGACAGCCGATCACGAAGGGACGCCTACTCACGTAGAAAACGGTTAAGTGAATATAAGGTGATGTAGGACGAAGAGAAAACTGAAGGATAATGGGCAATGTTTATCGATCACCATTGGGATGTGCCACACACTCTACTTCTGCGAGATATCGCGGAGGCATTTTGGATCTGTGCTATAAAATGACTTGCAGTGGAGAGGCGATGGACACGTCAAAGCTTTATCCTTCCAAGGCAAATCTGGTTCAACTCACCGACCGCGGAGAAATGAAGTGCTTCATTGGCCTGCGCGGGACCCGAACGGGATCAGTTTGGACAGCACATGACATCCTGGGCCCCCTCCGACCACATTAACCCGTCCCCAAGAAAATGTTGAATATGGTGGGAACTTCTGGTTGCAGTCGTCCATAAGCCAACGAGTAGTATCCAGGTTGTAAGGGAGCGGCAAGAGTGTGGCGCATCCCAGAGGGGTGTACGTAACATCTCCAAACCTCCCTGTATGTAATAAGCTGGAATACTAGGAGTACACAGGAAAGGGAAACCTAACGTCCGAAAATTCAGCTTCTCAGTGACTGGTGCATGCCATTATTGCAAACAGATAGTGACGTTTTCCATAGCGTCATCGGTCTAGTATATAAGTCTTTCCATCAGATTTTTTTTCGATTTTTGTCCGAAGTCTTGTGCAAAATTTTCCTATCCTCCATTTCTTCTGGTATAGATCTTGAGAAATCGATCCCGTTGTATGAATTCTATGAGTGAGTAGCTGACTTTGGTCACGCAGTTGTTGAATTACTGATTTGTTCGGTTTTGTTAATATGTTCGGTTTTATTTTTAATTTCGAGTTTTTTAATGGCGCACTAATGCACAAGAATATATAAATAAATAGCTATGTGTATCTTATATAGTACTCTGTTCGTGGTCAGTATAGCTACAACAGAAGTCACCTATGCCGAGATATGACAACGTCAGCTGTAAGTAGGCTGTAGGCCGCTCACTCTCCCAGTCCCAAGTCAGCAGAACGGCTAGCTTAAGAGAGTGCAGGTTGAACAGTCTTCGATGTAGCACTTCAATTCTAACCAGCACCTTCGTCAAGAGATAAACCAAGCTGTCATTTTGGGCAACGGATCAGGACGGAAGCAAAAAAAAATGTCGCTTCGTGGCGAATTCGAATTTCAAAAATTGTGCCTGATCCTTGCACGCTCGTCAAATGTGACATGGAGAAGCAAAGTGCATGAGTTGCAGCTGGTCCTCGAGTAGGCAAAGTGAACTCATGAACAATCGAACTCAGCGAGTTTAAGCTGCTTTTTGCTATCGCCTTCTGAACTTGAACTAAAGATAAGTGAAATTATTAGGAGTCAAATCAGACTGTTTGAATGCCCAACGCATGCCATCTGTAACTGGTAGAGGCGAATATGGTCTATAGTAAGCACAGGCAACCGACAACGGAGTGGAAGTGTCGTAGGCACTTTAACGACTTATAGGGTTGGAAAATTCTGTGACGCAAATCGAACGCAGCGCGACGCTTGTGTTTCTTCTGACGACTGCTACATGTCGCTCTGGGCATGGATGGAATTATTCAGATGAACATGAAACGGCAGGCAGTTCGGAATTTCACAGCGGTAAGCGATGTGAAATTGCTGAGCAGAAAACGAACTTGAACCCAAGCGACTTTCACTCCAGGAAGCGCCCGTCATGCACTGTAGAAGAAAACGGCCAAATCCTGTGGCAAAAGTGAGGCTTCCGGGCCATGCACAGAAAAAACAACGAGACCAGGTTTCAGGCACTGATGTCATTGCTATACTACCGTTGTTTTTGTCGTCTGTTTTTTAAGTATAGCATTTTAAACTTCTATTGTCTGTTATTATTTATTTTAATGTTTTTTTCTGTTTTCTGTTCTCTTTTCCTTCTCTACATTTCAATAAATTTTTAGCATTATAGTGGCCCTAGGGGAACCGCTCGACGAAAGGTTTATGCCAACTCTTTAGAAGACTTTCAGGAACGACGCCAAAGTCGTCGAGAACCTCCAGCATAATAGTTTCAGCTTCAGAAGTTAAGGAAAAGTATCATTCCTAGAGTTCGGCAACTAGCAATTCCATTGTTCACCGGTTTGCCGTCCAAAAGCTGAATGGATTATGTTAACAAAGACAGTTTTATCATTCAAATATTCATTGCATTGCGAATTATTGACTACAATTATAAAAACTTCTCAATGATTTCTTGCAAAAATGAAAACTTCAAGAACGCGCTCGCTCTGTGATCCAATTCTCTATAAGAAAATTACATCTGACTCAAGTCGTTGTTCGTTATCAAATTCTAAACAACATTGATGAGTCTAGTATTCGTTAAATATCAAAAAAGCAATTTTCCGTATGCAGTTAGGCTGAACATTTTCGGACCAATTTTTTTTGTGGTGGCCTCCGACGAAAAAAATCCGCTGTGGCCTCGCCTTGGGGACTGCGCTCCCATCCATTAGTGTAATTCTACCCTTGATGTAATTTATACTTGAGCCACGAAGTTCGTCCAGTGCTCGTTACACTTCATTCAGTGTTCGTTTAAGGATAGAGATGAGTGTGTGTGGTACGAAACGCTCAGAATTCCTAAGCAGTGCGTGCTGTCTAAAGCCAAAATATTCAAGTAGTTGCCGAAAAAAGGCTAGCGAGTTAAACACATTACCTAACGGGATTGGAAGCGAAATTTCAGAAGCACTCATTTTTCAGCTCGCATAGTTCTTAAAGGTAGGGCTGAATCAGCTAATGTTAAGGATGCGCTAAAAATTCTACTTCTACGGAACATTTTCCCGTTTTCCAGAATAAATCATGACGAGACTCTTCGAGATGGTTGAAATAATTCTTGAAATAATTCTATGTTCAAAGAAAATTTAGAATGACCTTCGTTGGAAATGTTTCATTCATCTGCCCAAAAAGTGAACAAACACTTTGAAATTTTAGATTCATTTATTTGTTTATTTTTTAATTAAAAATAATTCGTGGTTCGTTCTAAAGCGCAGGATTGGAGCAGTCTTTTAGTCTATTAAACAGGGGAATTGCGCCATGCATTTGTGAGTATAGATCGCCATGATTTTTTAATGCACTGGGGCAAAAATTGTGCATGTTTACGATTACACATATGACACCATACAACGAAAATGGTTGCAAAAAACAAACGTACTTCACTCTGCTGTTTCTTGTGAGCAGAATTCACAGCGAGATGAAAATCGCGACGAGCCAGATAAGTTCATGGCACCACCTCTTCCTTCAAGGCATTAAAAATTTTCTGCTTTCCTGTGCTTTAAAATAAACTTTAGACCCTTTTAAATAAAACCATATTAAATTTTTCTAGAGAAAAATTATTTTGATCTTATCGGAAAGTCTAGTTTAATCTGGAAAACGCACATTTTCATTTGGACATGTCCAGTGCGATTTCAAAAGCGTTAAACCTGCTTAGATGATTGTCTCTTTTGATTTGGAAAATTTACAATTCAAAGTGAAATAGACTACATAAATACGTTATATATAAGCAAAAATGCTTTTATTGTTCCAACTTTTTTAGATTGCTATTGACTCCAGTTGCTCGTGTGCGCCAGAAAAAAAACCCACTATGCTCAGCGTCGAACCAAAGCTAACCTAATAAACTACGTTTGCACCGTGTTTTTGTTTGTTCGGCGTGCCAGAATGGCAACCGAATAGAGCTTTTCCGACTGAAGCAGGTTCCCAATTTTTTAAAAATTGTCAAAAATGGGTTGTAAAAAATTGTTCCCTCCCTTTTTATTTAAAAAAATCTATTTCATTTGCATTCGTGGAGTTTTCAAAACTATGGACGCATGTGGTGCAGTCGAAGGATGTATCCGCTGTCCGCTCGAGTCGAAGTATGCGTCGGATACTGCCTGGGTCATTGAAGCGCTCAATCCTTTCGCAGTCGGTGAATTGGCACCGAACTTGTACGGGAAGGATAAAACACAGTTGAGTCCACTTCTGGCTACTTGTGTGCCGGACAATGCGCCCACAAACTGTCTCTACGATCACTCGTAGAAGTAGAATACACGGCGCGTCTCCAACGGAGATTGATCAGCGCCGTCCAATTATCACTTCTCCATTGTCGTACGGGCATCCTTGCTCAAACGTTCCTGAGAACTTGTCGAAATGGAGAAGTCCCACAGGAGGGATACATTTTGGTGCTGCCTCTTCGTGTTCCTCGATCCAGTGGACCACTGTGGCACGTGATAGGGGCGAATGAGTACGGCGATACTGCCCACACAAGCAACTCGATGATCATTGGGACGATAGGCGATACAGCTGAAACCTCTTACCTTGAGGATCGGAAGCCAAGCACAAGATTGTTGTGCTTTACTCTATACCATTTTCACGTAGAATTGAACACTTATTAAATCAAATTGGACACTCTTCTAAGCTAACCTAAGACTTTTGAATTCAAGGCAGGCTCTTTCAAATTAAAACGATCTTCATTAAGCTGGAGGGTCTCCAGAAAAGTTAGAACAATTTTTTGTTCAAGGAAAATTGTAGCATAACTTTTTTCAAAGTTTTAACTCATCTACCCAATAAGTGAATACATTGTTTGAATTTTATAAAATTTTTATTATTTGGAAAAAAATAATGGCTCAAAGTTGTTTTAAAAATCAAGAAGGTGGCCATCTGTTATTGCCAAAAGAGAGATTGCGCTGTGCTCTCTTCTAAGACTTCACGATTTTCATTCGACTAATAGCAGAATTTCTGTGTGCATGAATTTTGAAACCTACTAACGATAAACCGAAACAACTGTAAAGGACACACATATCCTCACGTTGATGCTTCACGTAAGTGGCGTTTCTACTATCAATCAAATAACAGTTTGCAGTTTGTGGTAAGCTTTTTACATGCATGGCGTCTGATACGGTCTTGCTGCTGGCTTCTTTTCTTTGCTTTAAGACAGACTTTGCATATTGAGGCAGGTGAACTAAAAATTTTTGAAAGAAGTTTTTTCCTTTACATTTATTGAACAAATTTTTTCTGAACAAAAATTTTTCTAACCATCTTATTGAGTCTGTGGTTTCGAATGTGTTAAAGCTAGCCTAGAAGAGTGTACAACTTGTTTTGAAAAGTGTCCAATTTGGTTTGAAATGTGTCCAATTCGACGTGAAAATGATATAAACGACGAGAGGTAAGCTTACATAGAACTATCGCAATAGAACAATACGAATTCACCCTTAGAACGGTGACTAGAAAACCAAACGCTTACGGTATACAGACCAAGTCAGTATAACGAAAATAGAAATGAGAACGAAAATCATCTTCTGAATCTGTTACCACAATGTTTTGTTGCGACCAAAAATTAGCGCCAGGCGGGACTCGAACCCACACCTCCCTCTGACCGGGCGGGAATGCTCTACGCCATTACACCACCGGCGCTGTTTGATCGAACGCAACATCCACACCATGTGGGACCCATCAGCACTCACCCGTGTATCGAGATGAGCCGGCCGCTGATATCAGCATGGAACCAGTTAAGCTCTAGGTCTTGATAGAAATGTTCGATCAAACAGCGCCAGTGGTGTAATGGCGTAGCGCATTCCCGCCCGGTCAGAGGGAGGTGCGCGTTCGAGTCCCGCCCGGCGCTAGAAGTTTTCAACGCAACAAAACATCGTGGTAACAGCTTACATTCTCGGTACCAGCCAATTGAGGCTTAAAGAAAGTGATCTGAATCAATATCATTCTCTAGGTAGGAACAAAAACAGCGAAAAATTTTCTTTAGGACTTTTGGAAGTTTTCGATGTGAATAGTTTTCCAGCAGTTAACCATCTAAGCTACCCGAAAGGAAGCAAGGCTTGGTAAGACCTAACGTTTAGTGAGATATCTACAGACTACCAGAACTGCGTGGAAGCCGCCAAAGTTTCTGGATGCACATAATGCGGTTCAGTGAGTATTCGCCAACGCCAACAAAGCCAGACATGTTTGTTATTGCGAAGTCAGCATCTTCCTTTATTAGCTAAAGCCGGCTGGCCTCATTCTGCTGGGCAGCGCGGTCACGAAGGGACTAATTCCTACTGTTTACTGACGCTGCGGACTCGAGGGCTGAAAAGCAAAGGCTTGCAGAGTGAAGTTGCCTTTCGGCTAGAATATTTATGAGAGGAACACGTTTTAAGCACTACGACTCCAAAATAAGAGCCGACACCGCCTTCCTCTGTTGCAAGGACACTCTGGAGAACGGAAACATTGTTCCACTTGACGCGCTACGGAAATTCACATTACACCAAAAAGGTCTTGGAATTAACCTGAAATAATCCCGTAGTCGTTTCCTCACACTGCAAAAGAACCATCATAGAAGGATAGATATGAAGAACGGCGTTACTCAAACCGTTTAGGGATAGGCCACGCATTCTACAGGTACGAGCTGTCGTGGAGGTGATTTGAATGCGTATTCGACGCTAACAGTAGTGCCCTATTTTCCACAATGGCGTGTACATCTGAACAGAGCAAAGAAGGTCGGCGTTAGTCAACTCCTTTCGAGTTTGACTACGCATTCTACTTCTAGAGGATCTCGTGGAGACAATTTGAATGCGTTTTGGCCTATACAGTGACTTGCGGTGACCAGCCAAAGGCCGGCCCAGTGTTGTATCCTTTCCGGACAAGGATGGTACCATTTCGCCCCGAAGGGATGGGAGGCTTGGTTGCCTGAAGAGAACATCCGAGCCAAGAACCTGGAATCGGATGTACGCGACAGCCAGCGCCTCCTCTGAATGCGCTACCGCGCGTAAGTTCCATATGTTTTAATAGCGTTCATAGACCTCTCAAAGGTTCCAAAGGACATTCTAGGTCTTTTGTACTACAGTGCCCTCACCATCGTCCCTCTCGCAAACCAGGCATTTTGCTCCGCCCGTGAGCGCATCTCTTCACGCAGTCTTTAATAGCTTAGCCTAAAGCTAATTAACGACGGATGCACTGGTGCTGGTGTTCTTTGACACCTTGAGCATCAGCGTCGTTTTCAGTCGAATCACGCGCACTGACACACTGACTCAATGAGAGCGGGAGCACGAGACCGCGGCGGATTACCACGGCGAGACACGATTTGGAGCTCATTCGGAGGAACAGAAATCAGCCGCTGTTTGACGAAGAGTGGCAGAGGGACTGAAGGAAACAGAACGGGACAACAAGTGATTTGGAGCGACCGATGCTCAAACAGACTGGATATGTTGCAGGGATGGCCCCTCGCAAGCCTGGGTTTGCATGGATGATTGGTATGCTTGCAGAAAATCAGTGCTGTACCAACAGCGGTAGCATTCTCATCTTTCACACGCGCTCTCCTTACGTGCAGATAGAACAAAGATCGGCGTCCATTACCGCGAAGACGATATAAAGGGTGAAGTATGGCATTAGTCCTTCCTTTTGGGGGTGCGCCACACATTCTAATTCTGCAGGATGTCGTGGTGGCGATTTGAATGCGTATTTGGTCATACATGAACTGGCATGGTCAGCCGAGGAACAAGTCAGCGCTTTATCCTTCCCAGACACATCTGGTACCAACTCACCGACCACGGAGAGATGGAATGCTTGGTCGGCTTCGGCTAAAAATGCGAAGCAATAACATGGAATTGGGCGCACGCGACAACCTCTTCGCACTGTGCTCGACGCGCTCGACAACCATCTTCGCACTGTGCTCGACGCGCTCGACGCATACAGGGGCCGGATTCATCAAAGTTACTGCAGTAACTTTAACGGATAACCATAAAGGAAAGCTAAGATAACGTGGCTTATCGCTCACCATATCGCTTGATAAGCCGAGTTATTTGAGCTATTTGCTTACAATTCTCCGTTAAAGTTACTGCAGTAACTTTGATGAATCCGGCCCCAGGTGATACAGGTGAATAAATTGTGGTAAAGAAAGGAACAGGAACAAGAAGAGGAAATTGCGGTGGGCAGCAGATTAACAGTCTGGTATCAATTACATTTACATTTACATCGGGCGCGTGTATTGGCAAACTTATCTGGCAAGGATAAAGCGCTGACATGTTCACTAGCTGGCCATCGCAAGTCATTGTATAGGCAAATACGCATTCAACTCGCCTCCACATCTGGTAGAAGTAGAATGCGTGGCGCATCCCTAAAGAGATTGAGTAACGCCGACCTTTATTCTTTATCAATTCAACGACCACATAAAAGTAGAAGGATTAGATGGACCAGGAGTAGACCGAATCTTAAGCTGATTTGGGCAAAAACCCCTTCCCCGTCAAAGCTACACGCGCTCGGGTGAATACGTTGCCTCTTAAAGTGCCTTCGTTATCTAATGTTTTGTGTGAATCGTAGACGTCGGTGGATCGGCGGTCAAGTCAAAATCCTAAGGCTAGGTTTGAGCTTGAAATCATACCTGACTCCGGATCGTGGAAGTAGTCGCTGTGGGAAAAAGGCCGACAATAATTCAACTGCTATCGCGAACTAAGACTCCGAGTTTACGATGACAACCTTGCAGGAATATTCTTATGGGATTAGCAGAAAAACAAAAACCAATCGCTGCGGAGTAAAAATGATACAGTATTTGTACGCAACAGCATGAAGAGATGGGTGAAAGCCAGTAGCCAGTACTGAAAACCAACGTCGGACCAAGCAGCACATTATTCTGCAAACATTCACATTCCAGTCTCGCGCAAATTCCTGGGTTTTATTTCTACGCATTTTACGATACCTATTTTTCGCTTTGTTGGGCGGGTCGTAGGGCGGTCGGAAAGGTGCTCACTGTTCCGAGCACTCACCCAATTCCATGTTCTCGGTCCGGGTGCCGGGTCCCGCAATGGGCAACCAAGACTTCCATCGCATTGGAGCCCATAAATTGCTACTGCACTTGTGTGCAAACGATACAACATTCAACTCTCTATCCGCTAGTCACTGCAAGTTAATGTATGGGACACATACACATTGAATCAGTGCAGTACGGTATCCCCAGAGGTGGAATGCGTGGCGCACCCCTAAAAGGAGCCAATGTAGAGTTTTCCCCTTTATCGCTTTACTCTTGGATCCGATCGAGAAAGCAGGAAAACAGCGAAACAATTGTAGCAATAGGTAGACAGTTGACATCTCTAAAACTGGTCATCAGGGAATTCTAACAGGGAAGAATAGCAGAGAAAGCAGATCTGAGGACAGAGCCTAACTTGATTCACGACAGCGATGGAAGAATTCAAAACAAAGACGCTCTTCTAACGATAATGATCCTCTACTAGAAAGAGCTAGTCGCCTTCTAGCTTTCCTGAAAATATCTTCTGTTAGAGCTCAATTTAATGAGGTTTTTGCCATTGCTTCCAACAATACTTGCGCCACCAATTCGCTGAAGTGAACTTCATTTATTGCGGAACAAAATAGACACTCGTTCCCCTCTGCGGACGATGTGTTCAGGTTTAGACGGAGATAGTGAGGAACGCCTGACGGTTCATTAAGCAACAGACTATTCCAGTCTGACACTTCGTTAACCTTCAAATCAGTCCAGAGCATAGTCCATAAACTAACGGCCAGGCTAGTGCCAAGGCGGTGCTGTTCCTCGATAAAGTACAGAGCGAAGTGCCGGAGGCAAAATGATGTCGAGTGGGGAAAAAGTGCAACGAATAATCTCAAATTCTTGCCACTTCCGACAACAATGTCCGTCGTCTGCCGTCGTCACCATGGTAGGCGATTAGAATTTCAACGAAGGTCCGCTCGCGTACGTTTGCCACTTCCGCCAAGAGTTTCCTTCAGGTGTGCTCTTTGGTCGAAAGCGTTCTCGCTTGAGAAGACCGTAAAGTCACGGCGCCGCTTAGGAGAGAGCTCCCGATGGAGCGAGCTTCCCGTCTGAATAGAGTGTATTTCCGCCTGACGCCCCCCTCCTCCTCGGCTGGAGACGTGATACAGCCGACCGGCCGTATGTCATAGAGCAAATCTCAGCCCGAAAAGGTTGGCGGAGAAAAACGCAGAAGGGCGGCAGCAGGAGGCATCGCCGCCTACTCCGATCGAGCTGACGACGAACTCTCAGGGCGTGGCCGACGAGGCTTGGCGTCGCGGCTATCGAAGCACCTGCTGCCCCTCTAGGATATGTGAGACCGAAATAAGTGCCAGCAGAGACGTTGTTCTGAAAATCATCCAGGCGTAAAGGTCAGACGTCAGGTTAGAGGATCTGAAGGATTCTGAAGAGTGCATTCTGAACCGGAGTTTTCATTCATGTGAAAAGAGCTGCCTTGGAATTTTTGTGAGTTCAGACCTTATACATGGCATGCTCCTCTTAATACTGCGAAGCCAAGGATGCACTAATGGCAAGAAAGAAGAACGGTCATTATGCGGGGTGCTGGAGCAGTGGCAATTGGAGCTGCTGCTGTCGGTAGCTGAATTAATCTCACGTCATGCTTCTGCTTCACTCTTCAGGAAAGCAAGGAGATGCTCTCTTTGAGCTTCCAACTCGCAGTGATATGTCGCACGACGGCGCGTAAAGCGCAGTCTTTGGGGTCAGAGCTGGACAGAGTGGTGCATTTGAAGAGCAGTCGAAGGGATCAGATATCGCACACACCCCAATTTGAGGCTCATGTCTCTTTCAGATCAACTAGATCTTCCTAAGGGATTGGTAACATTGCGCCAGACCTGTCAGGAAAGAAGACAACACTGGCTTCCACTGACCTCCGTAAGTTCACGCCAAGCATTCTCTGAAGTTGTCTTCATAACATCTCTCAGAAGTAGAACCCCACAAGTAAAACTGACTAAAGCCGAGCTCTTATCCCTTAGTTGAGAACCGAGTGTACATGTCGCGAAAGTAGGCAACATGGAAGGTGGGAGCGCCCCATCAAATCAGACTGCATGGAACTGCATGCCATTCAGAGATGGCGCACACCATGCAAGTCGGTTCCCAAATCGATTTGTCTATATTCGATCGATGCTCTGCTTGCTTATGATTGGCTGCCGTGCTCCAACCACTCAATGCTGCTCACGTTCGCGACATGGAGAATCTTTTCCTAACTGAAATGCAGAAGGTAGGCACTAGTCAATCTTTTTGTAGAATTGCAGTTCTAAGGGATGTTGTGAAAACAACTTCAAAGACTGTTTGTCCAAAAGGGCTCTCTTACGGTGGTCAGTCAGTGAACAAACCAAAGTTGTGTCTTTTCCAGACAAGGCTGATACCATCACAGACCTGATCGAGCAGCTAATTTAAACTCAGGTTTTCTCTGCTTTTTCGATATTTGGGGAACTGCCCCCAAAAAAGATTCCTTTTATGAAGCGGCGGCTGAGACCACAACGAAAACCTATTCAGATGCATCCGAGTTAATATGATCCCAACTGATCTATTGAAGAAAAACGGTGGTAAAAGTGTAGGCAGTCAAGGCTAGCCTTCTGGAGACGTACTCTAGTCACTCTGGTCAAGTATTAGAGCAATCTTCATAATGTAGGAAAGTCGTGATGCTTATAGCCCTAAACTACACCTGCTTATAAGGAAAAAAAGCTGCCTGAGACAGGTGAGATTGCTCCATTTGCCGTAGATGAAGACCTGCAAAGCCAATCTACTGGATTCAGTTGTTTAGACTTTGGTCCTACCTTATCAAGACGTGGAGGGAAAGACTGGTTAGCACACCTGCCACACTAATGAACGGTCTATTCCTAAGAAAATGTGAGACACGTCTGTTGTCTTTAGGAAGCCTTCAAAGAACATCACGCAGTAGCGACGACCTTTAACATTTCCTTCATTGTAGCTTCAATGGCAAAGGATAAGGGTAGGCGGTAGTAAATCTTTTTTGCGGGGTGTGCCATGCAGTCGAGCTCTATCGGATATCGTAAAGGCAATTTGAATATATATTTGGCCTATACATACAATACCGCCCGCGTCGCGCGGTCAAAAAGACGGTTTGCGACGGAAAAATCCGTCGCAAACCGTCGCATGCTCATAACTCATTTAATTTTGAGTTGTTTCAGAAACAGTTGCTACAGTTCGATTCGTCTCCTCGAGATCTATAAGACCATGTATAAAACTTTACCAAGTCACCGCGTTTTCGCTGTGGGTGGCATAAAAGAATAACTACGACATGCTTTTGCGATTGGAGCACCTTATTTTGCAGGGCGGGCAGTGTTTTCTGAGTATCTCAAGCATGACGTGCGTTGTCAGAGCTCTGTCATGCCAAGAATGTTCCGAGAGTGCGCCGTGCAGAATGCATAAAGGATCGAACCTGTCAATCGAATGGACGGAAGCATGCCCACTGGGTTTCTATCTTCATTTAACGGAAAATGTAAAGCCTTCAAGACTATCTTGCTCCGTTTGGGGAATTTTATATGAAATTCCCTGCCGTCCTACTTAGGATTTGCTCCGGGCAGTCCGACGAGCCTTTGGAGTGTGCCGTACACAATGCACGTAGGATCGAGCCTATCAATCGAGTGAGCGGAAGCGGTTCAAATGTCGTGCTAAACAGCATGCGTAGGCGAGCACAACACCTAAGGTGCTTTAAGACGATATGCTCGCAACTCCCCAGCTGCCTAAACTGCCTTAGCCCCATCTGCCATTTTAGGGCGGCGGACTTTGCGATTGAAGTTTCCTGCACTGTTACTCGCCAACATTTGGGTTCTCGACACTCCCAATTACAACATTTTGTTCATCACGAAAAGCTCTATCGAATGGTGTCGCTCTCGACCAATTTCAATAAAATCGATTTTTTGACAATTTCCCATCGAGGACGTGGGCGCCATTGGCCAAGCCGGCGCGGACGATGACGTCATCGAAAACCGACATTTTTGAAATTGGCCAAATTTCCTCGTGCAAACTCAGTCCAAAATCATCTAGGCGGTTATTTAGGGAGCAGATTACGAATCCGACGTCCGTTTTTGAAAATTCCGCAGATTTCAGTAGATTACTTCTCGTTTGAGGGTGGTCGCGTCAGGACCACCGACACCCTCAGTTATCGGTATGGGCGGTCTCCTGCCGTAAGCGTCCGAATGAACTTCGGCATCTGTTCGGCACCCCGAATAAGTCCCCGCCCCTATACGAACTTTGAGCAAAATCGGTGATCCTGACCCGACCACCTCCAATTATCCTGAAAAATATCCAAAACCTACCGAAATCGGCGGAATTTTCAAAAACGGGCGTCGGGTTCGTAATCAGAGCCCGAAATAACCCCTAGATGACTTTGGACGAGAAAGTTTGGCCAATTTCGAAAATATCGACTTTCGACGACGTCATCGTCCGCGCAGGCTCGGTCTGGAGCGCCCCCGACCTCGATGGGAAATTGTCAAAAAATCGATGTTTCCAAAATCGGTCGAAATTGGAACCACTCGATAGCGCTTTAGATGTGGAACAGAACGGGAAGACTGCGAGTGTCGAACACTCAAACCTGGGCGAGTAATGGCGCAGGAAACTTCAACACTAAAACTTTAATCAGCTGAGGAGTTGCGAGCATGCCATCGTAAAGAACCTTAAGCGTTATGCTCGCCTGTGCATTTGTAGGCTATTAGCTCTCTGCGTCTTCCCGCAGGGGTCGACTGAATTTGGAAAAAATCGTGCCACGCAAGGCTAACCTGCATTTTCGCACCGCTGTAACTTTGTCTAGTCATAAGCTACATCGCTCCATTTTAGAGCCCTACTAGAACATTTTACTTCCTACAAAATCCACAAGCTGCAACCGGAAAGGTTCACAAATGACAGAGTTATTGCGCTCGGAACACGCCCGCACGTGCAATTTAGCACAACAACGGTCAATGTTCTCCTCGCTCTTACTCTCTCAGAATACAGTTTTCTCTGCTCTCAATAACATAGTTCAATTCAGCATGAAAAGCTCTATCGAACGGTACCAAGCACGGCCCATTTCGAAAACGTCGGTTTTCGATGACGTCATCCCGTCTGCCGCGGCCTCGAGCGGCCTAGCCCTCGCTCGATGCGAAACTGTCAAAAAATCGATGTTTCCGCAATAGGTCGAAATTGGTACCGTTCGATAGCGCTTTTCATGCTGAACAGAACGGTGCCATTGCTCCTGTCGAGCACTCACATATGGGTGGGTAAGAGCGCAATAAACTCTAACCGCTATCTTCCGCCGCTTTAAAGTGGCAGCTGAAGCTAAGACATTTTAGGAAGGTGAGGAGTTCTGAGCACGTCATAGTGAAGCACCTTAAGCTTTCTGTTTGTCTGCGCGTTTCAAGGCCGTTTGCTCTTCGGATCTTCCCACAGTTGTCCATCGAAGTCGGAAAAAAATGCGTCACACAAGCCTCACTGCATTTTCGCACCCCTATGACATTGCCTCTTCTCAAGCTACACCATTCTACTTTAGTGTGCTACTACAACGTTTTACTGCCTACAAACCCACGAGTTGCAGTCGAAACGATTTGAACTCGAAAGAGTTATTGCGCTCCGAACACGCCCGCGAGTGCAATTTGCAAGCGGTTGCCCCTCTCGATTGAAAAGCTCGACTCTATATGCATTGTTCACGGCGCACTCTAAAGGCTAGCTGGACAGCATTAGAGCAATTCCTTAGCTGCTGGAAATTTATGATAGAATTCTCCAAACGCTCACTCTACATACCATTTGTCGAACCCAATCGATTGATAGGTTCATCTCTACACGCATTGCACACGGTGCACTCATAAGTCTCGCCGGGACAGATTGAAGCAATTCCCGAGTAGGGCGTCTGGAAATTTCTGAAAAATTTCTCCAAACGTTTCGAAATATTCTTGAAGGCTTTACATTTTCCAGTAAGTGAAGATAGAAACCCAGTGGGCATGCTTCCGCCCATTCGACTGATAGGTTTGATCCTATATGCATTTTGCACGGCGCACTCTCGGAACATTCCAGGCATGACAGAGCACTGACAATGCACACCATGCTTGAGATACTCAGAAAACACTGCCCGCCCTGGAAAATAAGGTGCTCCAATCGCAAAAGCATGCCGTAGTTATTCTTTTATGCCACCCACAGCGAAAACGCGGTGGCTTGGTAAAGTTTTATACATGGTTTTATAGATCTCGAGGAGACGAATCGAATGGTACCAACTGGTTCTGAAACAACTCAAAATTAAAGAAGTTATGAGCATGCGACAGTTTGCGACAGATTTTTCGGTCGCAAACCGTCTTTTTAACCGCGCGACGCGGCCGGTATTGTATAACGACTTGCGGTGGCAGCCGTTAAGCATAAGCAGGTGTATTGTCCTTCCTAGGCAAGTTTACAAACATTTCGCCAACTCTGGAGGGATAGAAGGCTATTTTGGCTTCGGCGAATAGTCCAAACCAAGAACCACGGAAGTGCAAGCGTCCGCTGCTACCTCCTCCGACTGCGCTACCAAGCGACCAGCTTCAACGAATCGTTGTTAAATTAGCTACAGTTTTTTCCGTCACTATAAAGTTAGTCAGAAGAAAGCAGTAGTGCAAGAATTAAACTGAAGGACATCAGCACTCGAGTACAGAGGCGCTTCATTACAAATGATAGAAATTGTTATCGCTTAAGGAGGATGCAGCCCAATGAGAAAATGTAAGGAAGAGCAGTAAAAATAGACAGCTAATTACAAGAGTTAGCCAGTGATCGGGGAGGGCTAAATGGAAGTGTGACATGCTGAACTTTAAAAAGGGCAATGCACTACAAGGACAAGATCTAGCGGTGATGTGAGAGGAACATCCTGCCAACGTTTAATTGAAGAAACTCTTTGATGGCTGGCGCACGACCTCAGCTGGCAACGGAAATGTAGCAACGATTGCATAGGCTTTTGAGAAAATTGCTGAGTAGTTGAAAAGAGGGTAGTGGATAAATGACGATAAAGGAGGGCGTTAGTCAATTTCTGTTCGGGATGTACCACAGACTCTTATTTTAAGTCATATCGAGAAGGTCATTTGAAGGCATATCTAGCCTTTGCAGATTAGCTCTTTTGTGGACAGTGGATACCAGAAGGTGGACAAATCAGTTTCATACCTTTCCCAGCCACGGATCTCCCTCGATAGAGAGCGTTCGGGCTCTCTTGTTAAGAGGGATCTCGGGCCGCTTGTCGCAGGGCCACGTGGCGCGTCCCCGGGTGGTGGATAGGGGAATTAAACGCGAACCAAATGCGACCGTGTACTGCCCAGAGACGCAGGTGGGATGCAGGGGATGGACTCCTTGCTCCTGCTGTGTCGGGTCGATGCGTTCCTTGTGCGTGGGAGCGGCATGTTCGTGCACTGTGTGCGTGGATGTGTCCGTGACTGTGCGGATTGTAACTGTGTCGGCTCGGCCAAAAGCTTGCACTCGGTAGACTGGGAGTACATGTAAGGCGATTCGAGGCCGCCTTAAGTCTCGCCCCGTCCCTTCGGGCAGTCTGGCTGGCTGCCCGGAGTACCCCGCCCGCACGACAGAGCCTGACTAGCTACCCGTGTTGTATTCCAGTCAAACACAGCAGCACTAAAGGGCCTCATTCCCCTGACCCCGAAAGAGCCCCCATTTCTGCAGCGATGGGAAGGACGAGTACGGAGAGGCTGCTAAAATCTCAGGGCCTAACCAGGCTGCGCAAACTGAGAAGGACTAGGATGACGATCTGTACTTACAACGCCCGCACGCTTGCGTCGGAAGCATCCGTCGAGGACCTGATGATGCAAGCCAGGAAGATCAAGTACGACGTCATCGGACTGACCGAGACGAGAGGACACCACCCCCTACACGCCGCCTACGACTCCGGAGAAGAACTGTTCCTCGGAACATGCGACAGCAGGGGAGTAGGCGGCGTTGGTGTCCTCGTCAACACGCACTTGGCCATGAACATCGATTCGTACGAGTCTCTGACAAGCCGAATCGGACGTCTGCGACTGAAGCGATGTGGCTCCGTGCCAACCTTGACTGTGTTCGTCGCGTATGCCCCAACATCCGACTACGACGACGAAGACGTCGAGGCCTTCTACGTGGAGCTGGAGAAGTTCTATAAGGAAGATCACACCTTCTACAAGGTGATCGTCGGCGACTTCAACGCCAAGATCGGGCCACGAAGGTCGCCGGAAGAACTTCACATCGGAACCCACGGTTTGGAGTGGAACGAGCAAGGTGAAAGGCTGTCTGAGTTTATCATGTCGACCAAGACCATCCATGGAAACTCGCAGTTCCAGAAGCCTCCCTCCCTACGATGGACCTGGGAATCCCCCGGTGGCCAGTTCCACAACGAGATCGACCACATCATCTTCAATCGCAAGTATTGCCTGACCGATGTCTCCGTTGTCCCCAAGTTCTACACGGGATCGGACCACCGCCTCCTTCGCGCGAGGTTCCGCTTTTCGCGTCAAGGAGAGAAGGCCGCGAAGTTCAAGAAGAGGAGTCCCAGAACGACCATCAACTGGGATCTCTACACCTCTCTTGCCGGCCTTTGGGAAGATGCCGTCATGGACAACGTCGACGAGGAATACGATCGCTTCGTGCACCATCTTCACGATAGTGCTAAGGGAGCCGAGAGCTTGAAGACCACCAAGAGACGCCTGTCTCCGGAAACTCTCGAGCTGATACGCCAGCGTGGAGCAGCACGTGCGTCAGGCAACTATCAACTGACGTCCGAGCTTGCAAAGCTATGCAGAGCGGCGATAAAGGAAGATCTGAAGGAGAGAAGGGCGGGAGTGTTGGCTGAAGCAGCAGAGGCAGGGCTGAGCATCCGCAATGCCCGCCGGAACTTCGCCAACTTCAAGACCAAGATGACCGCTCTCCGACGTCCTGACGGAACCGTCACCTCTTCCAGAAGGACCATGGAGAAAGTCATCCACGACTTCTACTCCGATCTCTTCGATAGCCACGCCCACCTGCCCCTACGCCATCTTCCGCAGGATGGATACGTCATCCCCTCTGTTCTCCCTTCCGAGATCCTACACGCCATCTCGTCGGTGAAGAAACGTACAGCACCCGGTCCTGACAGGATCAGAGCTGAACACCTGAAGAACCTCCCGCCAGCGCTTATCAACACCTTGGCGCGGCTCTTCACACGCTACCTGTCCGAATGCAAGGTTCCATCTCAGTGGAAGACCAGCAAGACCGTCTTGCTGTACAAGAAGGGAGACGTGCACGACATTGGCAACTATCGCCCGATCTGCCTGTTGTCCGTAGTCTACAAGCTGTTCACTCGAGTCATCCTGAATAGGATTAGTAGAACGCTGGACGAAGGACAGCCATGCGAACAAGCAGGATTTCGGAGAGGATTCAGCACGATCGACCACATACACACCATTACGAAGCTCATCGAAGTGTCGCGAGAGTACAAGCTGCCGCTGTGCCTTACGTTCATTGACCTGAAGAAGGCATTCGACTCCGTCGAGACTGAAGCGGTCATGGAAGCCCTGCTCACCCAGGGCGTTCCTACTCAGTACATCAAAGTCCTTCGAGAGCTGTACAGTGGATTCACGACCAAGATCTCACCATTCTACAACGACGTCGTCATTGACGTGAAGAGAGGGGTTCGACAAGGGGATACCATATCACCGAAGCTCTTCAGCGCCACCCTCGAAAACGTCATGCGCGAACTAGAATGGGATGACATGGGAGTGAAGGTCGACGGCCGGCAACTGCACCATCTTCGCTTCGCTGACGACATCGTGCTCATAACACCGAGCATCAGTCAGGCGGAACGAATGCTGGCCGACTTCGATCGTGTATGTGGAAGCGTTGGACTGCAGCTGAATCTTACGAAGACGATGTTCATGGAGAACGGATGGGTTTCTGATGCCCCATTCTCGCTCAACGGAACGAACATCTCCGAATGCTCCAGCTATGTGTATCTGGGTCGCGAAGTCAACATGGCCAACGACCTAGCACCAGAGCTGAGCAGGAGGAAACGAGCGGCTTGGGGAGCTTTCAAGAGCGTCGAAGAAGTCGTGAAGAAAACGAAGAACGTCCGACTCCGTGCCCACCTATTCGACTCCACTGTTCTTCCTGCCCTAACATACGCCTCAGAGACCTGGGCTATACGAAAGCAGGATGAACACGCGATCAGCGTCGCGCAGCGTGGAATCGAGAGGACGATGCTCGGAGTGACACGACTCACGCAAGTGAGAGAAGGCCTCCGGAGTTCCGAGCTTCGCCGACGTTCGAAGATCAGAGACGCTGTCGCATGGGCCAAGTCGTCGAAAATTAGGTGGGCCGGCCACGTAATGCGATTCGCAGACACCCGCTGGACGAGAGCCGTCACAGACTGGATTCCGCGGGATGTCAAAAGAACACCAGGACGCCCACCAACGCGTTGGTCGGACTTCTTCGTGAAAGCTCTGAACGACCGATATGACGCTCTTCGTGTCCCTCGAGCGAGGAGGATCCATTGGACCACTCTGGCACGCGACAGGGACGAATGGAGACGCTGCTGGCGCCCGCTCGAGCAAGTCGATGATCAACGGGACGACAGGTGATACAGGTGATACCTTTCCCAGATCTGCCACGAAGTCGTCAACCCAGGAGGGATAGAACATTTGGTTGGACTGTTCGAGAGCTGACCCAATAACCTTCACACGGTATACGTGATAGCGGGCGCCGCTTCCGACAGCACTACCATGCCCCAGCCCTGAAACAGGCTAGAAGGTAAATAATGAGGTTAGGCATCATCAGATGTCCTCTAGAAAGAGCCAGGCACTTCGCTGACTTTGCTGCATGAAACAGAGAATTCACTTTTCAAGAAGAGCAGGCAGAGGGCGCATTTTTTCGACGCATATTTCCCTTCATCCAGCGTCCCCGAGAGTTCAGCACCTAGCTTTTTACCCTAAATGACTGTTGGTCAAAGCTATAGTGGAGCTGTCGTGGCACGTCATTCTGAATGCTTCACTATATACCTCAAAGCAGAAAACGTTGCCCAACAATCGACTACAGTCGGAGTGTTCCATCGCATAAAAAGTACTCGGCCGAACGTCCAAATGCAACTCAACTGTCCACCGAGTCATCAATGTCGTACACGTTGTCACTTTGATATTTTCTCTATCATTATTTTGCAGCTTTTTTAAAATGTGGACAAAAACACTGCTAGAATTACATACAATGACGTCCAACTCCCAAAAGAGCAAAAGCAACCCAAAAGGATCCATTACAGACTTTAGATTGGCTGGCTTGCAAGCGTCGAAATTCTAGTTCAGATAAACGGGACCATGCTTAGTATTCAGGCGAATTATGTGCGCCGTGCAAAAACTATTACGCCTATTAACGATGCTGATCAATGCATGCGGGAGCTCCGTGCCGGGTTTCTTGGATAATAGTCCTGCTCTGGCTCTTCTTTTCATATAGGACCAGGTCCATGAATATGAATCAATCGAGTCTGCACAGTGACATGATGTATGCAATGCTTTTCCGGGAAAATCCATAAAAGTGATACTTTATTGATTCACAATGAGACAGCGATTACCTTCATTTGCCTTTTACTTCACGCTCTTTTGAAATTAAGATATACCTCTTTCAATACGTTTGGTAGCGCAATCGGAGAAGGTACCGGCTGTTGCGTGCACGCGATTCCGGATTCCTAGTTGGAGTCTCCCACCTAGGCTAATCTTGCCTTCCTTTCTTGCGGAGTTGATGAGTTGGTTGATAGCAGGCTTGTGCGGGAAGGATAACATGCTGGCTTGTCAACAGTGATCACCACAGGTCACGGCATAGGTTGAATACGCATTCAAATTGTTCGCACGACATCCAATAAAGGCAGAGTGCGTAGCACGACCTACAAGGAGGCTGTGTAATGCCGTCTTCGATCCTTTTTGATCCTCATGTCTGCTTGCGAAAAAGTTGGAGATTGCCTGAGAAACTTTTTTATGATCAACAAATAATGTGGCTCCACTACTTTTAGACCGAACTTAGAGCAGTAAATCTAACACAACGTTTTTTTTTTGTGAAAGTTTAAGCAGTAGAACCTATCAAGCAGTTCAGAACGAGTATTCAAAGCCGGTGGGAAAAACGTGGGCGTTGTTCAATAGCCAAATTCCTAGTAAACACTATTCACACTATCAATTGCAACACATGGATCCAGTTCATAGTGCGACCTAATCAGCATATCAATACGACCATTAGTTTTTCGTCTGCCCACGAACTACCGAGCGGTGTTCCACAGAGAGGTGCGTTATCTTCTACTCTTTTTGTGATTTATACGTCTGGCTAACGAGATTTCCAAATTGACTAATGAGATTTCGAAGTTAGATGTCGCATGCAGCATGTATGCTGATGATCTTCAAATGTATAAAGTCATAAAGAAAACTGACACTATAGAAACCCTACATGCTGCTATTGACTACGTCAATAGTTGGTCGGATTGCTGGGGAGTTAGTTTTTGCTGAACGCTTTTTTGAAGACCGGAAAACGAGGTGTAAAAACGTGTACGCAACATTCATCAACCCCTATGATACCCAACGAGACGTGCCTCGGTGGCACAGTTGGTAGGAGTGCCGTCTCATGGAAGCACACCTGCGGGCCTTTAGTTCGTGTCCGCGTATTGTCAACACTTTTGAACGTATTAGTTTGTTGTTATTAAATTTTCTCATGATCACAGGAGTCTATTTTAGACCATCAATGCTTACAACAAACCGAGGCTGTTTACTTGTGCTTTCGTATGCGCTGGTTTTTTTTTTGCGGCGGCAGTTGATCATGTCGATGTACACCCAGGACCCCTCCCTACACCCATGGGTTACGAGTTCAACGAAGAAGTAGTGGTTATTCCTTGCCAGGAAGGAGATTGTTCCTCACTGAGATTCCTTTTCTAAGATGCTGCTAGTGTGGAAAGCACTTGTGTTTTACTTGTTTTATAGTTTTGTAACATAGCTGCTGACTAAAAGAAAAGTAATAAATATAAGACTTCTAATTTAATAATGTTGAAGATTTTTTATTTCCAGGGAAATGATATGGTGCAGATATGAATAGTTGAAATACTAGCCCATATGAAGGCGCAAATAAACAGCCTTGGTTTGTGTAAGCATTGATGGTCTAAAATTCCCTCCTGTGATCATGGGAAGGCATAACAACAACAAATGGGTATGCGCAAAAGTATTGGCAATACGCGGACTCGAACTAAAAAGCCCTCCATGGCACGTCTCACGGGGTGTTATAGGAGTTGAAGAGTGTTTCGCACACGCTTTCACCACTCCTTTTCAGGCCTTAAATATGACAACCCACTGTAACTCTGGACTCTGCTCAGACCCTACATCCTGTCAAAGTAGCATCCCAAAAGCCCACCTTGAGTTGGGAACCTTTCTTTGTAATTTGCTTCGGACTGGTAATGGTAAGCTGGATGCTAGATACAGGGTAGGACCAGAGCCCTGAGACTTTACTGACGATGAGGTTAAGGAGTTGTAAATTGTGAAATTGCAGTAGAGAATCCTATAAATAAGGCTAATTATTATCGCCTTAAGATGTCTCCTCTAGATCTGCAATCCTTTCAGTGGTAAACTAGAGTTTCTCACAAGAAACAATGTGTGGATGGAAGAAAGATCTCCTCTTTTTATGAAGAACTGCATGGAATTAATATGTTCCTTATGGTCTCTTAACGAAATGAGAAAATTCTAAGTAGATGCTTACTGAACCAGTGCAAAGCACAACGCGTTTCTTCTCTCCACTAGGGTTGAGAGAAGTGGTGCTCAGAGCTGATGAAGTGCATCGTCTCCACTCGACGAGGAATTTGTGAGGTCCGTGGGAGGCTCGACTCCTCCATTGTTTTCGGGCGGCAACACAGTTTATCTTACGAAGTTAAGCGCTGCTCGGTTTGCAACTTTATTCCTTCAGAGACGAGAAAAGGATAGAAACAGAAGTTAAAGGCAGTTGGACATGGAAAATCTCGCGATAAGCTGAACAGTAGGACAACAAAAACTTGTGGTTCGTCGGCTTTTGTTCGACAACACCCACAATTTGTAGGCATTTGTAGCCACATTAGCACAAAGCTTGTTCTAGCCGCTGTCCAGAATCGTCACTTTGTTCCCCCTAGTACACCTCATCTAACGAGCTAGGAGAGTGGCAGCAATAACGACAAAATGACGGCACTAATGTTAAGAGCTTCTGCCAATGACCGTGGCGAAGGGATGTCACATTCCGTGAGGCTAGGCATTAGAACCAGTTCTGGGCCCGATTCATCAAGGCGCATTCTCGCTAGTTGCCGGGTATGATGGGGGTGGACGTACCCACGATGTGGCATTTATGAGAAACCTTACCCGCCACATCGTGGGTATAGCACTGGGTCGAGAAAACCCATCGATTGTCGTGGGTACATCCGCATACCGCTACCTTTTCGCGTTCTATTTACAAAAAATGCGCTCTACTGAGATCAGCTGTTCTCAAGAGGTCCTGCGTGCAGCTTCTTTTCCTGAAGATAAAGTTATGAAGCCTCCTGAAACTACAATTAATACGAAATCGCCAGGAGTTATCCAAAAGAGAAACTACCGATTAAATTAGCGAATTTTTCATCATTTCATACAGTCTGAGAGAATTCTGCGAATGTGGCCCCTCATTCTCCCTCCTCCTCTACCTTGGTTAAGTTTTCCTCTCCACATTGGCAGCGGAAGCAGCAGAATGTTAGAAGAACAAATTTTCTGGACGTCTGTCAAAGTTCTCATACCTCACCCTCGATTCGTTGGATGAGCACGAATCGCGCTCTATACATACGGCGGTTGAGGGGCGGTCTCACCCTCTGGTACTTCTACCCATACCTTCCGTTTTATGAATTCGGGTTCTGGAAAAAGGTACACAGCACTGATAAGAATGAGTTCTTCTTAACAATGAATGGAAATAGGTGTCCACAAAAGCTGGCAGTGCAATGCGAGGCAATATTCTGGCAAATCTTAAGCACGCTGAATATTCATCGTTAATGAAGCTCATCCTGTATTTATGACCGTCTTTGATTGTTTACAGCGGAATACTAGTCACTAGCTGGTACTGGTGGCTATCCATGCCAATGTAAAATTTCAAAGAATTTCTGGTATAAGAACAAAAAAGATAGAGGACAGCCTTAGACAGTAGTCATTTTTAGGATGCGCCACGCATTCTACTTCAACGAGATGTCGTGGAGAAATTTGAATGCGTGTTTAGCCTATACAATGACTTCCGGTGGCCAGCTGATCGAAAAGTTTGCGTATTATCCTTCTCAGACTAAATCATTGATCCTGGAAGGATGGAAGGCTTGGTTGGCTTCGGTAGAAAATCCGAACCAAGAACGTGGAACTTGGTGCACAGCCGGCACCTCCTCCCAGCACGCTACTACGCGCCTAATTTGGCTCATATTCGAACTCAGGTCACGCAAACCAAGAGAACAGCAGAAGTGGAAGGACCTTTTGCCTTCTGAAAAACGGTAACAACACACTGGATAGAGCCGTATACACCCATAGATAGCCTAAGCCTGTCCTGCCAGAGAGTAGTTCACCGGAAGTCTAAAAAAGTCGCGTGCGGAACAGGAAACGTCAAATTATGGCGGATGGTAAGCCAATAATAACCACAGCCAATGGAGCGGGAAGGAAGTGACGAGTGGAAGGGTAAAAGCACGTAAGGAATGAATGGAATGGGATAGACATCGAAAGAGGTTAATAGATGTCGATTCCGTCATGATATCACATCATTTCGTTCGATAGTCTCTTAAAATTGACAAATTCATAGAGGAAAGCATTCGCTATTTCACATAATTTTCATAGAACTCCATGTAAAACCTGCAGTAATAGGCACAGGTCCTGTTACATACTGGAGGTCGAGTTGAAAAGGCACGACCTGGGCCCAGTAGAGAGCAGATCTAATGAATATGATTTAGATCATCTAAAAAGGAGCACAGGGATGAAGTTCGTCTTTGCTGCAAGTCACTAGGTGGTCCAGAAACGGCTAAAAACCCAGTAACTCATGGACGGGAGATCGGGGTACGTAAGCATTCAACTAGTGCTGGTTATTTCGCCGCGCTCACTTTAAACAGAATGCGTATAAACTTCTTAACTTCTACCCAAATGTGGGCGAGAGTTTCTGTAGCACACGGGTTAACTCGGTAATTCCAATTCCTGCCCAGCCCTCTGCAAGTCGAAAGCAATTTGCTAGGCGACAATTCTTCATCAGTTTTGGACCACCTTGTGGACCGCAGCAAAAACGAACTACACCCTTGCGCATCCTGTCCTGTTAGATGCTCTACGAGACCATATGCGCCTTGTTACAATCGTTGTTTCAAGATCAAGGATGCCCCTGTAAACTGTCCGCCCTTAGAACTGCTCTGTGTTGTAGCGCAGCGCGCATTTTATCGTTTCCGGACATCCCTTGTTAGACTGATCCTGAGCTCGACATATCTTGAATCTTTTTTTCTCCAATAATGTAACGATATATACTCTTCTCTTCGACCTTCAATTCCTTACCTGGTACTAAGTGTTTTTTGTGTTTTAGGCGCGCTTCTGGTGCAATAACAAATAAATCAATAAACATATACGAACAAGCTCAAGTTAGGGACTAACTTCCCATACTGATCGCTGAAATGCTTCAAGTTTGAGAGCAAAATTGTTAATAAAGTTTCATCTTTTTTACAATGCTTCGACGCGCCCACCTTCGCCAGAGCCATGAGGATTTTGAGAGGTCACTCGTCCAAGTACCATTTTCAAGCTGCTAGCCTCTACTTGTCAAGTCTAATGGTTGAACGGCTTCTAAACTGTTCAACATTATGCCACGATTTAGCGACAGTCGGGCATACATAGCTCTAAAGGAGTTCCATTGGTTAACATCAATGAGGAATATCCTGCGATTACGAAAAGAACCGTAGAGTACTGAAAAAGTCTCCCATTAGGAGAAGCCATTTAATTCGCTCCAATCGCTATTTCGCTGCACAACATCATGTCACTAAACCTGAGCCAAATATATGAATATGATTTAGAGTGGTTAAGCAGTTTCATGAATGTCGTCACCTTACGGTGAAAACGAGCAGCAAATGGCAGATGCTGGGTGGAGAACAGCGTCAATAAGCTGCTTTCGGAAGCGGTATATCGAAAGTGGGATAAACATGGGATTAGCGTCGCACAACGGGGAGACAAGAGGGCCACGAGGAGAGTCACACGATTCGTGTAATTGAGAGAAGGCTTCCGCCGTTCCAAGCTTCTTCGTCGTTCAAGGATCAGGCAAATTGTAGCTTGAACGGTGTCGCCGAAGACTGAAGACTTTATATGTTTGAAGGATATATATATAAATATATACGTATATATAAATATATAAATATATAAATATATAAATATATATAATTTTCATATCATTTTCACGCCACGTTGTACAGTTTTCAAATCAAATTGGACACGCTTATAAGCGATGTTGTTTTTTTTGAAGTCAAGGTGAAGTTCCTACAAATGAAAGCGAGCATCTTTCACGTTGAAATGAAGACTATCCGAGATGCTTAAGTTTTTTAATTTTCCGTTCCAGGAAAATTTAGCACGACTTTTTCTGAAATTTTTCAATTCGTCTTCCCCAATAAATAAACGCACTGATTAAAGTTTTGTTGTTTTGTTTCATAGCGAAAAAGACAGTTGTATAGCATATTCGAAAAGAAATGAATAGAAATGACGACGATCGAGTCCATGCGATCTCTTCTCTCGATACATTAAATCGTTTCTGCCTTCCTAAGCTTTAGAACAAATTTCGAATCTTCTTTCCCTTTAAAAAATAAAATGTTATAAAATTTTAAATCACGTGCTCATTTATTGGGGCAGGTGAATTAGAAATTTCAAGGTCAATCATACTGAATTTCTGTTGTACCAAAAATTATTCTAACCAGCGTCAGCAGTCTGTATTTTACGTGGACGAAGCTCGATTTAACTTGGACGAACCTCTGCTCATTTTCAAAAAACCTCACTCCTGCTTGGAAGAGTGTTCATTTCAATTTGTAGAGTGCCTCATTTGGTTTAAAATGTGTCCAACGTGGTCGGAGAACTGCAGAATTTGAAATGACAAATGCACGTCAAAAGTATTTGTGCCACTGCAGTGCTACTGCAACTGCTAAAAAACATAAAAATTAATTTCTACTATTTACCTAATTGTTTAAACCCCAGAATGAGCGATACAGCGCTCCACGTACCCTTCCGACAGAGAGGAAGCATTGGGCTAGTCTGGCACGCAATAGGCACGCATAGGGAGGACGATCGTACTCGACGCGCCGAAACGATGGTCAAGGGGCGACAGATGATACTGTGGCATATCGATGAAGGGCTTCCTGGACAAGCCTGCGGGCAACCCATCTCCATCGGAAAAGACGCAGAGGTTAAGGAAACTCACGCCTAGCCACCGATAATTTTTCCTTAGAGACATGACGCCATGAAACGGACTGGAATGTGCGGGTAGCAGTCACCTTAGAAACGTCATGGAGGATGCTCTGCATGCCTATAATGGACCAAACCGCTGGGCGGAATAGCGTGCATAACGTGGCGGCCTGTTCGAAATTCTCGAACGCATCTAATCGTTAGTGTCCTTGTGGACAATTCTTGGAACGGGTTCGCTCGAGCAGCGCTATGGGCCATCCAAAATGATGCTACATAGATTTCATGGTCCATCTGTTATATTGCTCACTCCAGAGCCATTCGATGGCATGCTCGAAACTCTTCGAAGTGTTCCGTGACTGCCCACGCGCCTTACTCTTTGAAAGTTTGCTCAGCATCTACAGAGGCTGGTTTAGGAAAAGTCGCTGTGACACTTGGGTAAACCACAAGGATCGGAGTAAACCCACCCTGGGAAGCGCTGCGGATCCTTCTTTAACGGGAGATCGTAGCGGGAGTTGAGTCCGAACTTGGTACGATGAAAGTGGTGGTCTGCCGATGAACAAGTCAGTGCTTTGTCTCTCTCACACGAGCCTGTTGCCAATCACCGATCCCGGAATGTTGGCTAGGTAGCATGACTCGGAGTGCATGTTAGGTCGACGGCTCCGAATGTGCTAGAAAGAGACTTGGACCGGAATCCACTGATAACATATTTAAGTATATATTCCGTTGATCAATTAGTAGTATTATACTGTATTATACAATTATCTATTAATTAATCACCATTTAATCAGATTCTAATTACATAATCATTTCACCTATTACCGACACCGACTATACAGTAGTCATGTAGTTCCCATCTAGTTAATCACTTCTGTTTGTTTAGATTAGTAGATTAGCTAAACGTTTTCTGCCGTTTGTATATGTGGCATTTTGCAAAGATAGCGAAAACCGTAAAGCAAGAGATCAACAGTTTTTTCTTGGCTGAGTTTCAACTTTGAATTTTATTCTATTAAAGATGGCAAGGTCGTCGTCTTTAAAATAGCGCACGGGTCTGCGATGTTTCTTAGTAGGCTGACAGAACTTACAGAATTAAGGACGATATAGAAACTATTGTTTGTTGTTAGTGGATTGTTAGAAGACACTAATCAATCAGCTGCCGGGATACACGTGGTTTCTGCCGTTTTTCGTGGTAACGTTCAGCGATCTGGTTATCCCAAAAAATGGCATTTTAACTTTTTTACGAACTACTATTGCTTCATTGCTTATTTCGGAGCGTTGTAGTGCAGTCGCAGAAGGCAGTCGCATGCCGCCGATTCCAGGTCTCGTAAACTGATACCAGACTTCTTCATGAACTATAACGCGCTGATGTTTTTTACTTTTTACTTAACCTTTCCAAATTATTCTATGGTCAAACACGCATTCAAATTGTCTCCATGACATCTCGTAGAAGAAGTAGAATGAGTGGCGCGTCACAAAAGGAATCGAGTAACGCTGTCATCCTCATCGTTAAGGCTAAGAAGTTTTACCTATTCAGCCTCTAGTACATGTAAGCAGCTGATCATAATTTTTCGCTTCTCGTGTCTATCTGGCAGATGGGAAGTGATGAATTACTTCTCAAACATTTTGCTTGATTTCCTGATAAACGAATTAAAAATTTATTGATATAAAATTTTCGTGATAAAACAGCACAAAGTGGTTGGTACCTAATCGTTACTTTCGTAAAGCGAGTCGACGAAAAGCACACATGTAGGTACTAACACCGCCGTAAACCTTCGTCGGCAAAAGAAGAACACCGAAATTTCCACTTACCGCTTCATACCAACATGCTATTACATAGCTTGTTGTGAAAGGAATATTATATGTGTACTCGGAAAACCGTACCCACACAAGCGAGCCTCAGAATTGATGCTTACCTCCACTCTCCACCTACCCGATTGTGTAGCACTTGTGAAAATGAATAAGGCCTGCAGGAGCCCTACAACGCACCGCATGTCCCAACGGTTCAAATCTGACCTCCAATGTGTCCTAGTGCTTCGAGCATTCCATTGTAAGTTGATGAGCTACGAGGTTATTCAGCATTAAGGATAGAGGGAAGGAGTGGATCAATTCCTTTTGGAATGCACCACGTACTTCACTTCTACTTGATGTTGATTGTGCAGCTTAAACGCGTATTGCAAGTCTGACGTGAATTCCTAGATCTCTGTAGAATGGAAGGTGTGGATGACCAAAGTGGGACTGAAACCTAAAATCGATTTGGGATACAGTCGACAGCCAACTACGCGCTCTGCCGTTTACATGTTCTTCTTAAAACCAGTGTGAATAGGACCACATCACCAGGACTACTAGCGTGCACGTCTTTAGGACTATTAGTAAGAAGCTAGCAAAAGGGAGAAGACCAGTGTGCAATCTTATGCTAAAATAGACTCAGGGCTAATGAACACGCTGCACGACTTATGCGCGACCAAAACAAAGTGGCATGGCTCCAGCGGTCTGTCGGTTAAGTTAATTGAGTAAAGGTGTCTGCGCAAATAAATGCAGGCAAGTCCTCCATAAAGTAGGTGGAAAAGCGACAGGTGAAAGGAGTAGACGCAAAACACCTGGCTGGCAGGTGTTTCACCAATTTCATAAGGCAACATGCTTCTTGATACTCAGTACTTTACTGCTTGAGACTTAATCTTTGAAAACGTTTAAGAGGCAATTTTCAGGAAAGGAACTTGCTGACTGAGTAATAAGAAACGTCTGAAGCTGTTATTAGAATACTTTAAAAAAAGCCAAGCAGTCCACATTCAGAACTTCTGTATGCGTTCACGCGAAGAGTATTCTTGGGTGGCACCCACACTGATCAGGGTGATCCCATGGACTTGACCACACATTGTTCCAAAGAAGTTAGTTGTTCAGCTGGCACTCAAATGGCCAATAACGAAGAATCGCTTCCGCCTTGCAGCGTTCGTATGCTAACCGAAGAATTTTTAAATCACAATGAATAGGACTGTAAACATGGACGTTGCCAATTACCTCAACAGCGGCAATACGTACGAGCCGATGTGCCTACATAAATGAATGCATCCTTTTGTGCTCCTAGCCCGAACCATTGAAGTCAATCACTCCTTCTTAAGTATCACCAGTAGCGAAAAAAGTAATTTCTTAGAAGGAAGGGTTCCCAACTCATGGTGAGCATCTGCGATGCTATTTTGACAGGATATAGGGCCGTGTGAGCGGAGTCCAGCATTACAGTTAGTTTTTGCTGAACACTTTTTTAAAGACTTGAAAATAAGACTTGAAAATAGGTGTGAAGACGTTTGCCCAACACTCGTCAGCTCCTATGACACCCCACAAGATGTGCCTCAGTGGCGCAATCGGCAGGAGTGCCGCTTCGTAGAAGCACACCTATGGGTTTTGAGTTCGAGGCCGCGTACTGTCAATACTTTTGTATACATTGTTTGTCGTTATTGCGCTTTCCCATGATCACAGGAGTCAATTTTAGACCATCAGCGCTTACAACACACCAAGGCTGTCTAATTGCACCTGTGTTGTTTCATAGTTTTGTACGATAGCTCTTGACTAAAAGGGAAGAGCAATAAGACGCTTTATTTCCAGAGAAATGATACGGTGCAGATACGTCTAGCCCACGTGAAGGCACAAATAGACAGCCTTGGTTTGTTGTAGCCATTGATAGTCTCAAATGAACTTCTGTGATCATGAGAAGGCGTAGTAAGTAAAGACAAACTAATATGTGCAAAAGTATTTACTTGACATTTAACATTATTTGACATTATATTTGTATTTGTTTAACATTTAACATTTAACATTTAACGTTATTTGACATTATATTTATATTTGTTTAACATTTAACATTTAACATTTAACGTTATTTGACTTAGCATTATTTGCAGTACGCGAACTCGAACTCAAAAACCCGCCGTTGTGCTCCTATGAGGCGGCACTCCTCTCGGCTGCGCCACCGAGGCACATCCCGTAGGGTGTCTAGGGGATGGTGAATGTTGCGCACAAGTTTGTATACCTCTTTTTCCGGTATTGAAGAAGCGTTCAGCAAAAACCAACCGCAATTCTGAACTCCGCTCACAGAGCTCTACATCCTGTCAGAATAGCATTGCAGAAGCTCACCATAAGTTGGGAACCTTGCCTTGTTAGAACGAACACGGTCATTCATGTGCTGTTTGGGTGAGAATATGAGAGAGCAACGCGACGTGTTGCTGTCAGCTAGTGAAATGTGACCACCTCTTATAGCATCAGATACCCTACCGCAATTGAGAAAGCTATCTAAACACGCTCGTCTGCAAAGAGCACGTCTACGTGCCCCCTTTGATCGTCGACCATCCGATTAGCTCGAGTAAGCGCCAGCGTTGCCTGTGAACGCTAGGGCTGGCCCAGTAAGAATAAACTAATTAGTGAGAATCCCAGTGTACTTTATCGCAAAGCAGAATGGAATCAGTTGCAGTTCTTGCGTATTATCCAGAGTACCACGAACACCGGCCCTTCTTAATTACTGATGAACTACTTCGGAACCGGAACTGGAAATTTCTATATGGACTACTGCTCCTATACAACTGATATCCCGAGACGACGACAGGCCGATACAGTCCTATCAATTAGCCTCATCGTTAAATAAACTTGACAGAAAACACTGGCCATGATCGTGAATCTGAAGATGTAGGGGAGTCAGAGCAGCTCTTTATTAAGCACACATTTAACAACTGTATCTAGTACGGTAGTTTTTAAAAATATAAAGAGTGTCGTTTTCAAGCAGAGTGATTTTTGATCCGTGATTATGAATATCTACCTGAATTTGTTTTCCCATTGTCTCTACGACGCAGATTTGAATAGATAACTCTTTGTTGACACCCTCAGCAGGGAAAACTCCATAGATTTTTTCCAAGGCTGGCTTCACACTCTGTAATTCCAATACGTTCTTACGTTCTTCACAACATAAGAGACATTAGTGCTTTTTTTGAGCTTCTGGAAAGATATCATGGTCTATGAAAGGCCACTTAAGTTCCTAAACGTCGTCATCACCTTATATGGAAGACGCGTGCCCACTCAGTAACTCCCGTAGAACGCTTTCCTTTCATTGAGAGTCGATTCTGTCTACTGATGTCTTGCTTAGATGTCAGAAAAATTTGACAAAGGCTTTATTGAAACCAACGTTTCAGCACCTTCGCTTTCTTCAGTGCTCGGAAAAGTCCAAATCATCGAATAATTTCGACTCTTCTAGGCTCTGGAGAAGACGAAGACGTTTGCGTCAATGGTCGATATCGTTTTCGGTTGACAGCTAAACAAGACATACGCAGTATACATTCTTCACGCCTGGCTCAATGAAAGCCAAGCATGCACTGTGCCGAGTTAAAACATTTTCGGAGCAGAACCAGCTGATTCTATAGCAGCACTCTGCCGCTGATTCTTTACTATCAGAACTTCGGAACGGTCAGAAAAGTGAAGAAATTCCAGATAAGATGTAGCGCTCAGAAATGCTAAACGGTGAAAAGAAGACACAAGCCGAAGGGTGGTGGCGAAGACTGCAGGTAAACCGGTGCAGAGAAATCACAGACGGTTAGTGGTCTCGTGCTCGGCACATTCTAAAGCCACCTAGTGCCATTTCGTGCTGTTAGGCGAGATGAGAATGGATGAGGGGAATGTGAGATTGTGAGTTCACTTGCGTGTCTCTCTCGTAACGGCGGCTCATCAGAGTAAGTAAACTCCGTGCGAGACGTTATATCCTAAGGAAAAAACACCACGTGAACCGCGATGACGTTCTTCAATTACTGAAGCAGTTGTTGATGAAGTTCGCAGCGCGAACGTGACTTCGTGTACCCATTAGGCTATATGGATATCTGCCAGTATCCCACGTGCACTACAAGGAAGCTAATTTCGCAGAAATCCGGTTTCTACGAAGCTGGTGGAGGACACTCTTGAGAAAGGTTCCATCAGTTTTGTTTTCAGTATTCGACCACGGCTGGTTAACAAGCTACACTGGCGTGTTCTGAACAGTAGAGCCAGAAATTTTGGCATGATGGGAAGTAAGCAAATTCATATCCTCTCGCAGTGGAACCGAGGTACTGGTGCTGAAGTCTTTACAATAGTTCTTACCAGAAGGTTGCAAATAGACATGCCTTCTGAACTATTTCGACCTTCTCGATGCCTTCAAAGAAATTATAGGCCATTAGACGGATGCTTAGTTGTGGACAAAATTTCTGGGCCAGGGAAAACTCGAACTCGCACTCTCTACTTTTCGGGCAAGGCACTACGCTTCATAACACCGTCGTTCCTTGGTTGCACGTAATACTATGTACTAGCAAGACCTTCAGCTTAAGCAGCGGCATCCTATATCAGCAGCCGGTTTATACCGATATCACGATATCATGAGTACTGATAGGCCAAGAAGATATGGTGCAGATATGGTGAAGACAAGTATTATGCTACAAAGCATAAACCAGCGCCGGGAGCGTGAATCCTCACCTGAAAGTTGCGAGCGCGTGTTCGAGTCCCGCCGTGCAAGAGTCTTGTTCACAGCTAAACTTGTGTCTAATAACATATTTGCTGCCCAGAAAAACTACTGCTTTAAAAAACTTAATTTGTAGGATAAAGATAAAGTAAAAAGGTGGCGTTAATCAGCCCTGTTTGGATATGCCCTTCATTTTAATTATAGCGATATCGTAGAGGCAAATTGAATCCGTATATGGCCTAGACAATTAAATGGGGTGGCCGGCCTTACAGACAATACCATATTTCATCCCTAAGAAATAAATCTGCTGCCAATTCACCGACCCCCGGAAGAATTAAGGTCTTGCTTGCACTCGAAGCACTGAATTCTGTGAAGGGTAGGTGCAGTAGTCGGCTCGCCTTTCAATTGCGCTAGCACGCTCCCAACCTAAGCGTTATGAATTATAACGAATTCAGTGAATCAAATTTCAATTGGAAACTAAAGGGAGAAGAATACTGGCCAAAAGTTACGGCCACTTATGACCTACCTAAACTGCGGCCCATCCGCTTCTCTTCCTCAATAGAGGCCAAACGGATTCGACCTGCGAATGCAAATACAACGGAATCCTGAGAGAGAATGACAGCCGAGGAGTCTCAATGGTTCATGAGAATGAAGAAGATCAGGACTGACGTTAATTAATCAGTTTGAGGATGCGTCACGAATTCTACTTCTACGGTATATTATAGAGGATATTTGAATATATATTCGGCCTCTGCAGTAACTTGCGGTGGCCAGCCGATGGATAGGTCAGCGTTTCATCTTTTATAATGAAATATGGCGCCAATGTTTCGACCCGGAAAGGTAAAAAGATGTTTTGGAGCATCCCGAACCTTACACCTTGCTCAGAGGTTGTCGAAGTAGATGACTCATCGTTCGACTGCAGTTCTGGCGCCCATTACCCATAGTTTTTGTTAGCTATCGTATCGGCTTCTTGGCAGTAATAACATGTAGCCTGGGTTGAAAAAGGCAGTAAGGATCAATGGTAAGGAGCGGCACTACTAAATCCCTTTTGAGATGCGCCACGCATTCTATACGTCTACGGGATGTGGAGGCTATTTGAATGCGCATGCAATACAGCACATACGTCCATAAGGCCAAACAGTGACTTGCGGTGGCCAGTCAATGAACAAGGCAGTACTCTATTCTTCTCAGACAAGTCTTCTACCAATCCACCGATCTCGGCGGACGGAAAACTAGGTTGGGCTGGGCGGGAAATCCAGACCAAGAACCTAGTATCGTGTGCAGGCGACAACAGGCATCTTCTCTGACTGCGCTACACGCTATCAAAAGAGACAAAATATTGTGTGATTACGGTTGGGCCTCCGCAGCTCACATCTATCATCTAGTGATCCGCTTGACGGATTGTGGAAAACAGAGTGTGTCGAGAATCAGGTATAGCCACTGTCTTAAATTTTTAGTGATATACTACGTGGTCTATTCTTATTGCATCTTCGAGGAGAAGTTGTTCTTTCTCTACGACAATTGCCTTCTGCAATCGTAGTAAACTTGTAAGCAAATCTCTCTCTCTCTGTTCGGAGCCACCTTTCCTTTCTGCGGTTCGGCCCAAATTTCGCCAATGCAAGAGAATACGGGCCTATGGTAAGGTTATCGCTCATAGGACACGTCGAGTAGAGGAGGAATGTTCAGTGCACAGTACAGGATCAGGTCGGTGCCAACTCTTCCTTCTTGACACCAAGTGTTTAAGGACACTTGTATTCTTGATTTAATTTCGTAAAATGGGGATATCAAGACAGATTCACGCATCACGTTATTCCCGACGCCTTCCCCCATTTCGCTACATGCACGTTCTATGAGTGACAGTGAGCGATGTGTCCCACTTGGGCTGTTAAGGACGCGGCTGACCACTGTCGCATGATAAGTCGCGAATTCTTTTAGGAAGGCTCGGACCAAACCTATAAGAGCTGCGTAGAAAGATATAGCCCTGCGCGCTCTTCATCTGAGTCGGCCGAAGCGTTCTCAATCATCGGACTTGCTCGCTCGGACCTAGAATAGCTTTATGATAAACTGTGTTCGAAGCCCTCATCTTTGCAGGAACTGGAACACAACATCTATCCAGAACGCAGGAATGTTGAAAAAGCGCCCTCCTTGGGTGATAGAAACACCTAAGGGATCATCACTGGGACTGTCGGCTTGCACCTAAAGAACTGCAAAAGTGTGCCTTTATGAGTAAACCCGATAATTTATTGAATTTTTTGCTATTTCATATGCGCATACATATGTGTATACGTATGTATGTATAAAAGGGTAATCCGTCCATCTGTCATCTGTCCCCATCTGTTCGCGAAAGCCATCTTTCACTTTGATCAGCATTCCGAATCTCTGCTGGTAAAGAAAGCATGCAGATCCTTCGGTTGGGTTACGCGTTGATCACTTTCGATGTTCTGAAGCTGCTTTGAATCCCGACTAAGGTTCTTTTTCAGCTAGTGCCCAGTGAGTAAAGGGTGGGGAGTTGGTGCAAACTGCAGACGCTACTCGACCAATCATAGGAGGCTGACCCCAGGCGGGCGGGGCAAAGAAAGCAACTCCGCAACTCCCCGATTGGTCGTTGCGGAACCCATTACAGGGGAACTAGCTCGGAATGTTCCTCGAATTCTTCACAGAAACAATGTGTGCGTGTCCACATGCACACCGAGGAGAAGTTACCGGAGACGAGGAGGTGGAGCTCATCACCTTCCGGAACCCTTGGCAGGTGCTATAAAACAAAGGTGAACAAATCCTTCCATCTAACGGGATTCAACCAGACATCGTTACTTTCCGCTGCTCACGCAATCGGAGGAGGCATTGGATGAGACATATACGGCTCTTGGTTAGGTACCCCAGACCAAGCAAGCCTTCGGTCGTTCCGGATTAGATGAATTGGTAGCAGACTCGTATAGGATGGATAAAGCGCTAAATTGTCCACCAAATGACCACGCCAACTCAATGTATAGGTAAAACACACAATCAAGTTGTGATATACCGTACAAGAATAGCGCTTGGCGCACTCCACAAAACGACTGATTAAATCCACTCCCTATCCTTTGTGGCTGCTCTGCGCCGACTACTCCACCTGAAAGTACGTGGGTTATGAAGGCAGGTTCTGCCCGAATTCCTCCAATACGCCACAGCTTCAGTCTCTATTTGCAGTGCTCTGCACAAAGTTCATCCTCAGTCCTTAGCTCACTATCCATAAAAACTACAGCATCTCAAAGAGTAATACCGCGAACGTCCTGCTATAATTTCCGCTAAAAGTTACGCGAACAAAACAAAAGTCGAAAATGCCGGAATAGTTGCGAAGCGGGTCGGCAATTGTCGGAGAGGTCGACGGTGACGACTGCTATAGTCGGTCGGCGCTGATTTGTGTAATTTCCGACATTGAAATGAAAAAACTGCACTACGGCAGTAGTTATTCGACCGTTCGATGCGGTAATTTCAGAAGGGGTTCCGACAATGAGAGCGACAATGGGGGAAATCATTTTTGATGGGGACTGGTGCTGTGAAATTGACTCGAACCGGCTGATCCAGCAGCACCGTTGGACTTTGGTCCTGTGCACATTGGCGCAGGTGACGCATCGGGAGAGATCTCGCCTTGTACGCTAGGTTTTTACTCCACGGAATCGTGAGCACTCTTACGTTTTAAATAAAAAATAAAAAATAAAAAGTATGCGCCACATGGTTTTCAAAATTTGACATTGCTGAAGCTTCAGTCTAAACTACAAATTTTACTGATCGTGATTGTCTATGAGCCTTTCTACTATAACTGGTGATATGAGGCTCACCAAAGTTGATTGAGGGGTAGGTTCCTTTGAACGATAAATGAAGCGGCACGCCAATCTTCAGATGAGAGTTAAGCATCAGATCTGGCTCAGCGTTTGACAAGCAACCTTAGAGAGCCAAAATTTCGGTCAAACTAAAAACGCAAGAAAGCTAAGCTGTTGGAGAACTCCTAGTAAATGACGGTTACACTATCCATCAAGTAAACATCGCGCGCTACTGAACGACCTCGAAATTTTAGAAACCGAAAGATTTTTGAGACCTATCCTAGTTGGAGGAGGGCACCACTAAAAAAGCGGAACGAAGAAGAACAGAGCGACGACTAGTGTGCTTACTCATAAGTAGCACATATTACATAGTTCAATTTCAATTTTACCGCTGTCATCAGAAAGGTCGATGCTGAGTCAAGTATCCCCACACTAGAATGAATCTGATTTTGCTATCCCAAATGTCTGAGTAAGGAAGAAAACTTAGATATATCCTAGTCGGGGGGGGGGGGGGGAGGAGGGGGGAGGAGAACATAACTAAAAATTGCGGAATCAATTGACTTGGGATTTACGGATCGGCTTCTAGGGAACAGAATAGGACCCAAAAAGCAAACAAAGGAACACACAAACAAACAAAAAACAAACAAATACCCGCGGTTTTAAAGACGTCCCGGCAGGCAAGGCGTTTTGGAACACGCCTGACATGTTATAAGCGGGATCCGTCGTAGTGGTGGGCACGCGTAGCTTTACAACCGTGGTGAATTTTTTGTTTTGTTGTAATTTTTAGTTTTTTTTTGTGAATTTTGTCAGCCTGGGCCCTATTTCGCCCTCTAAAACCCGCTCCATGAATCCCAAGTCAGATGGTTGCGTGCGTAAAAAAATAAAAAATCATGAGGATGTCTCGTATGAAAAACAAATAGCTTCAAACGAAAGTTACTTACCGTTTTTTGGTAGGAGTTGGTTGGGATTCACCCAACAATAGTTACGTGGATAAGCGGTTTCCTTTCGAATAGATCATATCAGGTTCGTGTCGGAAAGGCTTTCTCTTCGGTCCATCAAACTAGCAGCGGTCTGCCTCAGGGTGGAGTGCTGTCACCCATACTATTTCTCATTTATACTTTTGAAATTCCTTCCAACATTGCTTCACTGGATGTTAAATGCAAAATTTATGCGGACGACATAAAGATATACAAAGTCATTAAATCTCCTACCGATTCCGCAAGACTTCAGGCAGCTATTGATTATATCAGCGAATGGTCAACTCAGTGGGAACTACCTCTCTCCGTAGAAAAAACATTTGTTTTACCTATTGCGCGCCGCACCAATTCCTACACTCCCAGTTATCATATAAATGGCAACATACTATCTACTGCCGACGTGGCACGCGATCTAGGTTTCCTCATTAATACTTCACTTGACTTTTCTGATCATATAAAAATGATAGTAAACAAGGCAATGGGGAGAACGTACAACTTATTTAAAACGCTAAAATCAAGGAACCCAAAAGTCCTGTTACGTGCCTACAAAACATACATTCGCTCAGTAGTTGAAAATGGTACCAGTGTTTTCAATCCCACAAAAAAGAAGGATATCGATCTTCTGGAGAGCGTCCAAAACAACTTCACACGAAAAATGGTTATTAGATGCTTCAATCTCGATTACTCCTTAATTCCTAACGGCGCAGATAGAGCTCGACAGATGGGCCTGTCTTCTCTCAGGAGGAGAAGAACTAAAAACGATATTATTATGTTGTTCAAAATTCTCAAGGGCATAGCAAGAGTTGACATCGCGGACTTCTTCCGTTTCGCACCTAGCGATACAATTACCAGGCAAGGAGGGCTAAGACTCTCCGACTCTGTAGCAAAAAGTCGGATCAGAGCGAGCTTCTTTTCCCTAGAACTCTGCGGTTGTTCCGTCCCTTCATTAGGGAGGGAGCTCTACAGATGTCCATAAGCCATTTTTAGAGGCATCTTGACCGTCGATTACAATCTTCTTAAGTTTCGTTTCTCAATCTCAGTTTATAACCTTTCTTCGTTTCATTCCGATTTCTTTTTACTGGTCGTCTACTTAGTGCTGTTTTATTCTGCTTTATTCATGGTTCTTTCTCTTTTCAAAAATATACCAATATTGCGCAATCAGGGCTTTTACCTGTGCTTGTTTCCTAATTATTATAGTTGATTTCCTTTGTGTTATTTCACACGTGAACGTTTTATGTTTTTTGTTCACGTCCTAATAAAGTAAAGTAAAGTAAAGGAGCAACTTTGTGGGACTTATCTGCAACCTACAATAAAAGAACCGGTCTTAGCCTAACTGACAGCGCTTCTCAAAACGTATCCATAACGTCATTCGGTGTGTCGTGAAGTAGAATGCGTAATGCACCTCGGAATAGTGCAGTGCGCCACGAATCTGCCAGACCTGTCGCTAAGGAAATGAACTGCATGTCGCATGTTTGCGCACAGGGATGATAGTGAATTAGTGCAGAATATCTTACTCTAACAGTGGAGCTTGGGGGATGTTGCTATAGGCGAACAAGGCGTGCACCGAAATATTCGAAAGGCGTCTGCAAAGGACCGGAAAAGGGCAAGCTGTCGACCGACCGACGGACGACTGCTACCCGTAATAGCAGCAGCAGCCAGCCGTCGTTTATTTACGCTGAATAAAGGGACGCTGGGAATCCCCTGAGAGTGGTGGGCATAACGATATGGGCCGGCTAAATAGTGTGACGGCCGCTCGCATTTCCCTTCACGCTGCTGTGAGGACCTACACCTTTCAGTGAAGAATTGGAATGAGACCACAATGAACGTTCAGAGGCCGCAGCAGGAGGACATCCATATCTGCGGTTGGTCTAATCGGAAAGGCACGCTTTAACAAAGGCGTTGGAGCAGCACTGTTGGATGGTCGAGGATTGTTCTACACAGCTGAAACGTATATTGTGTAAGGAAGCAAACCAAAGTTGCTAAGCTTCAAATTTTTGGAATTCATCCCAGAATTGTTAAGTAGGTAAAGAACTTCATCACAAATAGATCCTTCCAAGTAAAGGTGAATGACAAATTTTCTCGCACGTACTCAATAACAAGTGGCGTACCCCAGGGGGGTGTATTTTCACCGATTCTTTTCATCATCTACACTTCCGATTTACCTGTCTTAGTTGAAAGGCGTGGCGTTAAGTGCAAAATGTTTGCAGATGATATAAAAGTATACAGGAATATTACCAGTGAAGAGGATCACTTTGCCCTCCAATGTGCTGTTTCAGATGTTGCCGATTGGTCGGACAGGTGGAAATTACCTATCTCAGCTCAAAAAACTCGGGTTTTTCATCTAGGCAATTCAAATTCAGTTAAACACATTTACAGCCTTGGTGGTTGCAACCTACTCAGTGAAAACAGTCTGCGTGATCTGTGCTTCATCTTAGAAAAAAAACTTAGTTTTTTAGAGCATTGCGAGACGATTGCAAAGAAAGCTGAAAGAGTTACTTACAACATTTTTAGAGCGTTGTCTACAAATTCAAAAACTCACTTGCTTCTTGCATACAAATCATATGTTCGCCCAATACTGGAGTATGGCACCACTGTGTTCAATCCTCACCTTAAGCCCTGCATACAGAGGCTAGAATCCGTTCAGAATAGCTACACTAGAAAGCTATGGTTACGCTTCAATGGCTATGGCTACACCACCGTTCCATCAGCGCCTGATCGTAATAAAATATTCGAGCTGGGATCGCCTGCTATTGGTAGGAAGCGAAACGATCTATTTATGATTTTCAAGATGATGACTGGAAAAGTTGCACTTCCACTTACTGAGCTTTACACAGTCCATCATTCTACCACTAGAGGTTGTAGATCTAAAATTCACTATTCTACGGCCAAAAGTTGTGTTCGTGCCTCCTTTTTTACTCAAAGGGCCGGTTCTGAATTCTTGATGTTTACCAAAAAACATACTTTGCCATCTTCGATTAACCAATATAAAAAGCTCGTTGGTAGTTATCTTAAGACTCGCTAATTCGCCGTTTCTTGTATTTTTGTGTTTATTACCAATGTGTTGTCTTGCTAGTCTTTATTTCGTAGCATGTTGTCATACACGTATAAATAAATAAATAAATAAGGTACAAGGGAAATGATGGAACTTGTCGATGATCAATCAACCTTTGGGCTGGAGACGTTCACCACAGACTCTATTCTCGTCGGTCAGCAAGTGAGGGAAAAACACACAAAAAACGAAAACTCTGCCGCTTCACACCTTAAAAATGGGCATAATATGGCCAATATGGGCTGTCCCTCATGTTGATGCGGGGAGCTCTTCTACAAGAAGGGTTCTGGAACATCTTATCACCGTCATAACGGCCTGTAGGAAGGCTACAAAGCGGCGACTTAAACCCCGTACGGGAAGCGGTGAAAGTGCTGTGTGCTTCACCAGTGGTCAACCGTGTATCCATTCCTCTTCTTACCGATGGCTAACTACGTAGTTAACCATCTGGTGGAAGACCTGCTCACGACCAGCCTTTACACACACGATACTCGCCCCGCATTCAACAGCGAGGAGGTGGAGATGCAGTTGCGAAAGAAGAATGAACGAGCTGCGGGAGGCTGGAAGGTGAGATTATCGAAAAAAATCAGCGGCCAGACTCATCAATGACTTGCAGCAATTTAACGGAGAAAATACATCCGAAATTCCTGATAGCGCGGCTGATAGAACAAGCGATATGGTGATATGTTTCGCCATATCGCTTGATAAGACACATTATCAGGGAATCCTGCCGTATTTTCACCGTTAGATTGCTTTAAGTCGTAGATGAACCTGGTCTCAGGTGATCTGGAAATAGACCCATCATCACAAAATACTAAATGAACGCCATTAGGAAGTTGATTGAACGAAATATCCCAAGAATGCGCTAGAAGGAAATACCAATCGTGGAATGAAGAGTTGGGAAAACAGATCATGGTCCAAATAGGAGCAGCTAGAATCCATTACGACCGAAGAAGCTACAGAACCTCAGACCAAAGCACAGCGATTAAGGAGAGTAATCAGTCTGACGCCCTCTGTCGACGAAAGTTCTGAGTTACGAATAAGAAAAGTGAGATTCTGCTGCAGTCAGTTGAAATGGTGGTGCTCAAATGAGCGCACCTGTGGAAGAATTAGACGTGAAGTCCAGGGATAGAGACAGTTCTACTCCAATGACCTGGAGCAACAGCTCAACTCCTTATGGTGAGGACGCTACCCTACGAATCCTGGGAACACCAGTAAGATTGGGAGAAGAATCAGAAGCACAGGAAAGACAACTAAGAGGAACCTGAATAGAGGATGAAATTACTTCGTCAATTGAAATCTCGACGATATAGTGGCTAAGGAGATGATATTCATAATGTAGAAACATTTAATGGCTGAAAAGAACACTGAACTCGGCGACAATGCGAAACACAACACTAGAAAAGAGAAAATCGTAGCAGTAAAAGCAGATGACCCTTGTTGGTGCTAGTCGTTAATATGGCTTTCATGGGGAAATAGGAACACGTCTGCCAATCACAACCAAGCAGCGCCTTCGCCAGCCAATCAGACGCGATCAGACACGGCCTGCTTCGCCCCCGTTCGACGTAACCTGTTTCTTCCGGAGTATACCTTCCACATGTACCCATATCAACGACTACCTCTCGACTACCGCTCGGTTCAACGTTTCAGACTATTTGGTGCCTTCGCCTTTTTTCGAGGTCTGAGCAGTTGGAAGAAACTCGCTGTGATCCAAAAGGGACAGTACCAATTTTAGGACGCCACGGCCACGGTTGTTCCATGGCTGAATGTAAGGCTCGTATGCTCCTGATACAGCCCTATCTGATTGCAATCTTAAGGATCATACTGCAAAGACTTTCGCCAACATGTAAGGGGAAGGGAGATGTCAGACCCAATTTTTGAGTCGATGAAAAATTCGAAAATGCTATAGCTTGAGCCGAAGAAGAATTTGCCTGACGTTGCCTAACCACCTTATCAAAAGCGAAATTCAAATCTGAAGTTCTGCTCAGGCCTCAATATCAAATAAGACCCAACGATCAAGATGGGGCTGCTCGTGAATCCTAAGACCACGTTTCCCCACAGAATAAGCTGCACAAGGCGTACCAAACCAGCTTGCCTTTACAAACCTTGCTGAAAACAGCTTTTGGCCACATTATGAATACACGCGGATAATTGGAGCTGTTGGAGCCGATGAAATACAGCCAAACGTATCGGGCCTTAGCATCTCAAAGAGCGAGTCTGGTAATACTGATCGGGGAACGTGTAAAGGTAGTCTCTTTACCACCAGACTACTAATAATGATAGCAATGTAAAAAAATTGCAACAAAAGCTCTTCTGTTAAGGCGCCCACACACTTCTGCGACGAAGAGCAGGCAACGGGCGGCGAAAACGATGAGTCAGCCGCTCCCGCAGTCTTGTCAGCGGCAAGCGGCAGAGGCACGGAGCGGCGAGGTACTGTATTCCTGGGATTCATCAACAATTAAACCCGTGGGTATACGAGGTATAAGGGGTAGAGATAAGATAAGAGCCAGGTGGGTACCTCTACGCCTGCCATTCGCCTTCCCGCCCTCTGTCCGCGCTCTGTCCGCTCCTTGCCGCGAAAGGCTAGAGCACGGACAGTCTCTGCCGGCGCCGAATCGGCGCGAAATCAGCGGAGGAGGAAATAATGATGTGAATCATTGGTGCCGCTGCCGCCGCCCGCCGCTCGCCGCCGGCTGCGAGCTCTGCGTCTCTGTCCTATGGTTAAGGATAGGACCGCGGCACTGCCGAAGAAGTGTGTGGGTCCCTTATTTCTCTAAAAGCTGACCTATAAAGCTTCTTCGCCCTTCAACGCAGGCACCGTTCAATACATTCTCCAATTCTCCTTTTCCTAAGTGCATCCAAAGTTCTTGAAATGTCCGGAAACCGAGGTAGCGCTGTTCAACATAACGTAAAAGTGACGAAGTGGAATGACGTGGACAATCGGTGGCAGAACACACTTACCAGCACTTTCTCTGACACTTGAGGAAAGCCACAACGTTTCAAAAGCTCCACTCAAAGACAAGCTGTCTCACTGTCGTCGGAAAAACACTGAGCGTGAAACGAGGCGGCCCAAATTGTCTCTAGTCCTCTCAGTCTTCTGGTTTACTGTAGTAGTTGAAGAAAATAAGCACATATACCATTCTTTGTCGAACTGGACCCTTAAAATCAAAACCGGATCCTTTTCAAATTGAACTGAACACTTTTCAAATCAAACTGAACACACTTCTAAGCTAGCCTAAGAGTTTTCAAAGAAAGCGCACTCTTCCACATTGAAATGAACTGCTTCTATATTAAACTAGAGACTCTCCAAAAGGGTTAGATTAATTTTTGTTCGAGGAAAATGTTTAGTATAATTTTCTTTGAAGTTTCAACTCATCTACCCAACAATTCAAAACATTGTTTGAAATTTTATAAAAATTTTATTTTGTGAGGAAAAATAACAGTTGTTGTTTTAAAGAGCACAGAAGCAGTTATTTATTAGAGTCAAAAAAGATTGCTCAGTACCCTCTTCGAAGACGATTCTTATTCGACTGATAGCAGAATTTCTATTTTCATGGGGTTTGACACCTGTTAACGATTCGACAAAAACAACTGTAAAGAACGCGGATATCCTCACCTTGATTATTCATGTAAGTGGGATTTGCACTATCAGTCAAATAAAAGCTGTTGCGAAGTTTTTGAGTGTATGGCGCGAACTGACCTCTTAACGCGCTATGTGGCTGTTTCTTTGCTGTGCTTTAAAACAAATTTTTAAATTATTATTTTTCTCTAAAAATAAAATTTTTATAAAATTATCACATCTACTAGGGCAGATAAGCTTAAAAAAATTCAAAGAATTTTTTCAAAGAGTTATAGGAACTGTCCTAGGTAGTCAATTCAGTTCATTCAGAACCAATTCCTAGCAGGATGCTCCACACTTTCTACTTCAATGAGTCATGGAGGCAATTTAAATGTGTTTTTGGCCTACACATTAACTTGTTGTGACCAACCGTTGGAAACGTCAGTGTTTACTCCTTCCCAAATGAGTCTCAATTAATTCAGAATCAATCCTAGTTGGTTGACCTTGGTGTGAAATCCGAACCAAGAACATTGAGTCAGAGTGCACGCGACAGCTGACACCTCCTCTGACTGTGCTACCATATGCCCGTGTTTTCTCGATAGGATGAATAAAACACTGAATTGTCCATCACCTGGTCTCCATATGGGTCATATTCACATTCAAGTTGCCATCACAAGTCCGAGTAGAAGTAAACTGCGTGGCGCATCCCAAACAACAACTGACTGACCCTCAGATATTCACGTGCGAAGACCATTCGGTGAAGTAGGCTGCCAGTCTGCCACGGCAATTACATAAAATCAAGCTATTAGAAAAACCCGTCGCTGAACGCTGAGCAAGTGCAAACAGCTGACAATCCAAGGACGAAGACGAGCTCCAGAGAGCGGCGTCACGTGAAGAGCGTCTCGTCTTCGTGACCCGGAGGGAATACGTGCCGAAAGCCGACACTGATCGACTAGTCGTTAAAAACAAAAACGACATATATGTGTCGCGGAAGACAACAAACACTGCAGCGAATCCCGAGGGACTCATGGAGACTTCTAAGAAGGTGGACGCTGCTGCTGCTCCACAGCTGAATCAGCTGATTTTTCGCCGTCTGAGCTTCAAACGTTCTGTGCGATCAAAATGACTGTAGCGATAGAATGAAATGCGAGCGATTGCAGATCTTTTTTGGATATACCGGCCTGCTTTGTGGAAGATTTAAAACAGAGAGCAGCATCGGAAAACAACCTGTGATATTAGCCGAAGATTCTGAGCCTCGTCTAGAGTGATATCGATATCTGGAGTTGATATTCTGAGAGTGGTCAATTAGCTTTGTCACTGCATACGTTTCATGTTTAACACAGCCACTAGAGCAGAAATCAGCCCATGGTAGCGCGGTTTGAGGAGTCAAGGAGCAGCCGCTGAGCGCTCACTAAATCCAAGTCCTTGGCTCAAGTCCCGCTTAAGCCAGCCAGGTCTTCCGCTTCTCCGCGGCAGGTGGATTGGCACCAAATTTATCTGGGAAGGAAAAGCAGTAACTCGCCCTGGTAGCCAGGCCACCTAGGTGTCATTGTTTGCACCAAATGCAGAGTTAGGCCTCTTGCGTGGTACGTAGATTTAGTTCACATTGAGAGATTTATGCTATTCAGCTCATGTGGCGCTAAAGTATATTATTTCGGCTTAGCCGGATCCAAGAACCTAGGACTTTTGCACATCTGAAAACATGAAAGAAGGCCTGATTGGAGCTAATCAATTCATTTGCGGTTTACGCCAGGCATTGTGCTTCTGCCGATTGTTTGAGGTAATATGAATCCAGGGGGGAGGTGTACATACATAGTTGTGTAGCGCAGAGGCACTATCACGTGCTCTACAAATCAAGGGCTGTAGATTCGGTTCCCGCCCGGACCATCTAGTTCCATCGTTCTTCTGTGCACAATTAATTGGTACCAGGTTTGCCTGGGAAGGACAAAAACATTAACTTCTCAGAGATTTCATCTAGAAAAGCTCTCGAAACGTTCTAGATGTTATCCAGAAATCCAAGAATGAACAAACGGAATGAGTGTTTGTCCATAACAAACCTCGCTCCGTTAGCACCGCACAGCGAGCTCTGAGAGTAACTGGAGCGACGTGCTGCCCTCAAACAATGTAAGACGACCGGGCAGTATGACTCATTCGCTACACTCAGGCGGTGCGCATCGTGTGAGTTCGTCTTCACCTTTCGGGTTTTCGCATTGTGTTTCCGGCTTTAGGTCGGAAACCCAAGCGCAGGTGAGGCGTTTGGTTGGCTAAGTTACGAAGATAAAGCGTCGAATCGTTCTTTAGCCTCTGAAGACGACGAGACGGTCGAAACGTCAGACTATAAAAGTTCCTCCTAACAACTTTGTGGCATAGAAGTATTACAAACGCTGTTAACACCAATGCCGAGGTTCCAAGAGAGAGGACAAGGAGTTTACAAGACGTTAAGTCTTCTATCGCCTGGACACCGCAGGTCGTTGTCGTTGTCATTCTATAGGCTACATACGCAATGAAATGGCCTCCCCGAGGTCCAGTAGAAGTACCGTGGCACATCATAAGCTGGAATAGATCAACGCTGTCCTTCATCCTTTTATACCTTTAATTTGAGTGCGTACGTAGACTATATATTACTACAGAAAGACGGACGAGCCCGCGTTGTATCCTTCCAGGAAAAGTCTGTCGCCATTCACCGTCGGCAAGAGGATGTGAAAGGATGTGAAGAGGTTTGGATCCAATGCAGGCCTTGGTTGGCCTGCATTGGATCCAAACCTGGACGTTGAATCGAGTGCATGCGGGAGTCGGCTCTACCTCCAACTAACCGGACCTCGTTAGGAAATGATAACTCTAATTGTGAGGCAATTTATAGAATACAAAGCCTGTAATCCTTTGGAGCGGTCTATTATAGAAATTTTACCGAAGTCTGTAGTACGATAACGGCTATTCAGAGCAGCCCTTTTCGCAGATCTAAACTCCCAGGCTTCGCACAGCAATGTATTTGACACTCTTGAAAACTCCGAGCAACAGAGCCCAGTGTAAAGGTCTACATTTGGGTTCCTATGTCCCCGAATAAGCCTTTGATTCAAAAGCATTGAGGGTTTGTCAGAGGCAAAAGTTCTGAAATTCGAATGCAGAGAATGAGCTAAAAAGAGGTCTGTATCTGTAGCGGAGGTCCCTGGCAGCATCCGATGCCATCCAGATGTGACATGTTCTGTATCATCGACGCATGTAGCAAAGATAAGGAGTTCTGATGCATTTTGTGGTTTCCGCACAACGCTAATATAAGACGATGACGGATTACACGTCTGGCCAGCGAGACTGAAGCTGCATTAGGAGGGGTTATTTATCCTGTGATACGATAGCCGACCAAAGCCGAACATCCGCAACAAATTGCCTCAATCATCTGATGTGTTGTGGTGAAATTCCGCGCGTTGAGGTCCGTAACTTTTCCTCGAAAAACAGCTTGTTGGTCTGTCGCGACCGACGCAAGTAAGCCACTTCTGGGATGGTTAGCCCGGAGGCTATCGGAGGGCCCGGCATCTATCGGAGGGCTTCACAGTGACCTTCCTATATGAGTCCGTCGTTATATAGTGTAGTTGGGGACCAAGAATGTTAGTCTCCATTGTTGTGGTTATATATACATATAATAGGTTGGCACAAATTCTGTCACTGCTGGAATAACCACAAAACTCGCACTCCTTTCATAGAAGCAAAGACAAAGGTCAATGCCTTATTCTGAAGGGCGGAACAGCAAAAATATGAAGGTCGGTTTGAAGTCGAGATCGTGCTAGGCACATCTTGGAATAACAGCCGTGCGTTCAGGGTTAGTACATAGTGTTAATGTTGCTTACACGAACTCTTGTAACTGAAAATGTATAGGTTTTTGAACCAAAGTTCGCTGAACTAAGTTTCGATCAACAACGATGAATGCCTACGATGGCATATAAAATTTTGAGTCAGAACTAGTACACGAGACGATCCTATAAAATGGGTAAAAACATTATTTCTTGTTCAATAAAAATGGTTATAAATTGTGAGAGTCTTCACAATTTATATGCAAGGATACGCTGTGAGTTCACCCAAAAGATAGCGCATTTACCACAAATTCATGGCGAATTAAACTCGAACTGTCACACAGGTGAGGGCCACCGGAATTCCGAACTTCGTCGACGGTCGAAAACTAGATATGTTGTCCCATGGACCAAGACATCGAAAATTAGGTGGGCCGACCACGTAATGCGCTTCGCAGACACCCTCTGAGCGAGAGCCGTCACCGACTGTCTTCCGAGAGATGTCAAGAGAACACCAGGACACCACTGACGCGTTGGTCGGACTCCTTCGTGAAAGCCTTGAACGAACGATATGACGCTCTGCGTGTCCCTCGAGCGAGGAGGATCCATTGGAGCACTCTGGCACGCGACAGGGACGAATGGAGGCGCTGCTGGCGCGCGGTCGAGCAAGTCGATGATCAAAGGGACGGCAGGTGATACAGATGATCAGAGTTCTCGTCTGAAGCGATCTGTTCCAGAAGCGGAACACTTCCGAGTTAACGCATCAAGCGTAGTTGCGCACTCGCCTATTACAGAATTGCTTCTTGTTCATCTGTGATTCACATCATCTATTTTGTCCGATTTTTTAGGGAAAAATTTTACCAAGTAGCCGCTGACAAACACTAACGACCTACGCGACATGTCACGACCAACGACGTTGAAGATGAAGAGGAAACTAGGGTTCTTGGGGTTCCTTTCAAGGGAACCCGTTCAAATAGGGAACTCGAGCAGCAGACATCAGCCAGTTACGCATCATAACCGGCCCATTTAACCTTCAAAAAACTCGTACCAGTGAGGAAATATCTTCGGACGAAGATAAAGCTCCGCAGACATTCTCGCGCTCATCCTTCAACATCATCACAGGGCGACGGCCAAGACCATGCTTCGAAGGCATACGTTAGTGCAGAAAGAACGATGGAGACGAATGTGGGCCCGATTTTCGCCGTCTTCTGCTCTACCCCTGCTCTTCAGTTATTCAAAAGAAGACGAGCCCTACTCTAAAAGTGTAGGCGGACTGGTGCTGCTCGAGATAGGGAACGAAACCCATTACAACAGATTTTACACTGAGAACAAAGCCGATCTGAATGCTTCTTTTGCAGCTCTAGTCGTATAGGTTTTTTATCGCTGTTCTATTCTTAATATAATACTCAGCGATGTCTATAAAAACTATCGTTTGCCGTCACATCAATTAAGGAGGTCGTGGACAAAGGTTGCCGTCATTCAGCCATGTCGTGGGAATCTAGGGCGTCGAGGCTATATTCGGAGCGAACGTGATGTCACCATGAATAAAATGAGCATAGATCCTTAGCTCGAAAGACACAGAAGTCGCATTAAATCAACGGTTCTGGAAGCGAAGCGGTCAAACCATTTGGCTTTCGAGTAATGGTAAGTTAAGTAATGGTGAGTTCATGAAGATCTGCGATGAACTTATTATTATTTATTTCATCTCATTACATTATCAAGATCGGCGATGATAATCGATGGTTTGCAATGCATCATCTGCCTTTCGTTAACGAAGTGTCGTGTTCGGACGCGTATAGCGCAGTCGGAGGAGGTGCCGACCGTCGCGTGCACTCGATACCAATTTCCTTGTTGGGATTTCTCGCCCAAGGCCAACCGAGCCTTCCTTCCCTCCGGCGTCGGTGAATTGGTATCAGACTTCTCCGGAAAGACAAAGCACTGACTTGTTCATCGGCTGACGGCACGACGCAAGTCATTGTATAGGCCAAATACGGATTCTACTGGCCTCCACAACATCCCGTAAAAGTAGAATGCGTGGCGCATCTCAAGAGGGATTGAGCAGCGTCTCTTTGTTCTTATCCTTGTCCTAATGGTAAGTTCAACCGTATACATGTTAGTCTCAGTACAGTACATAGGTGCCAGTGACGTTCTATGAATTTGATCTTATTTCATTGATAAAACGAAGCTTGTATGGTAGCATGGGCACTCCTCCCTCATACACCGGAGTGGAGAAACTCGTTGATAAAGATCGACGGTTCGCAATGCACCATCTGCCCTTCCTTAATGACGTCGTGCTTATAGCCCAGAGCATTAGCCTGGTCGACCTCGATCCTGCATGTGGGAATATTGGGATGCGGGTGAATCCCACGAAGATGATGTTCATAAGAAACGGACGAGTTTCTAATGCCCCATTCTAACTGAAAGGAACGTACATCTCCAAACGTTCCGGCTACGTGTTATAAGACCCGAAGGACCCTAAGACCCATGGCCAACGACATAGTGCCGGAGCCGAGCAAGAGGAAACCTCGGCCGATTCAAGAGCGTCGATGGAGTCGTGAAGAAGACGAAGGTCATCCGGCTCCTGCTCACTCACTGAACTATAAATCGTGGATTAACATCGGAGCCAAAGCTTCAGTCCTGGAAAATAGGATAAACGCGCGATCCACAATCATCATCTTTCAACGAGCACGATTTCCCGAATACTGAAATTTAGGCAACTGAGAGAAAGTGCTTGGATTTCTTGCGAATGTCGTCGACTTTTAGGCAGGGCGGTTAATGCTTGGATCAACTCGTCAAAAATAATGTGGACCGAAGACGTGATATCATCTGCAGATGGTTTTTGCACGAGAGCTGTGAGAAACTGGTCCACAAGTTTCTAGAATTGAGACCTTCAGAAGAGGTCTCAACGACAGGCATGACGCACGTTTTTCGTGGTTATTATGTGAGAAGAACTCGCTGCGCAATTCTGGCACGCGACTATATATGGCGAGCGGACATGACGATGCAGGTGAGAAAAGCAATGTTATTGTGCACACCAGTTCTAGCCCTCTTTCACTAAATGCCGAAGGTGAAAAGGCTTCCCTATTGGACAAAAATTGGAGCTCTTCGGTATTAAACTGGACCACGTACACACATAACACATACGTTGTCCGCCAGTTTCCTACTTCTCCACGTCAGCAAACCACAAGACACTTCGAGGAACTTTCACACGGCGCGAAATATTTTTTAAATTTAGAAAATCAAACTTTAGAAATTCCATCGAGGCGGGAAAAAACGACAAGTGCGTTCTACACAGCAAGCGTTGAACTGATTTTCAGGCCTTGAAATTCGTGACCGTTATTTTATCCCAAAAACATGAGTAGAAAAATAAGCGCATCAGCACGCCTTAAGAAGAGCTTGTCACAGCAGTGACGGTTTGGCGAACCTGTGACCTGTATCATGATACGTCTTCAGTACCAAGTAGCTTCACGAACGGCTATGCACAAGTTGGAATTGAATCCCAATCAAAGTTCTTCTTTATCCTTGGAGACATCATGCCCACGCGACTCGTAGAGCAACATCAAACAAAACAAAACACTTAAAAACTCCAACAGAATGGATCTTTCCTCTGCATTCGGAATTAGCTAGCAACCTAAATCTGAACAGCGCATAACGAGCTTGCGACTGAGGTTATTCCGAACACTTCGAATGAGATCTACGAAGTTCTTTTTGTAAGGCTTCTTGTTTTCTTTTTGCACAGCAGTACCTCCATCCACAACTGGATGTACACAGATTTTGTAGACTCTAGACTCAAAATCATGTTTAAATCTAGCATAACCTTGTGCATATAAATTCGGTATACTCAAAATCCAGAGAATTTTTGTTCGGAGCGCTTTGAGTAGGTTACGCACTCCACCTTCGAAACCAGAGTTATCAACGCAAAGTTTTTGATTAGTCAAAAATCCTAGATCTTTTGTTTCTGTGGTCCAATTGAAGAAAAAATCGTCTAATTTATTAAACTGTGTCCATAACATGACAGTTACCTATATAATTGCCACTGTCTTCTCAACGGAAAGAAGCGGATTTGTAATCAAAAGTTAAAGATATCGACTTCTAGATTCCAATTGCAAATTATACGAATTGCAAATTATGTAAATTATATGAAGGAGACGCTAGTTCGATTCCACTCTAGTACGAGCTTTTTTAAGGGGTAGTACAGCGTAGTTGTAACTGGTGCACTTTGGTAGAGGATTTTCAACGTGAAGGCGCCAAATGCATGGCGTAGTCTAAAACGATTCGAATAATACATGTTTTATTGATATTCCTTTTAGAGTTACACATTTTTATGAAAAGCCAACCATAGTTGCAGACAGCTCGCCAGACCTGGAAAATTTACGAAAAAAAATTGGGAGCGTAAATTAACGAACGGAGAGAGATCAAGATGTATTCTTGTTGTTTAGTGAATAGCTTCTACCTAGAGGAAGGAAGGGCTTCAAATCCCACCCAAGAACGATGTTCTACCTCAAACTTCGTATGTTTAAAAGTATCTTATACCTTAGGGATACAGCTTGGTTTTTCATCTAACCACAAATTCTGCTACTAATCCTTATACAGGTACATCCCATCAGTGTTTATGTACCATATTGTTATAGGCGAGCAAGCGGAGGCCGGTAGTGGAGCTCCAGAGGTTGCGAATCCAGTATGTTAGCAATAGGATAGAGTTAGCTAGTACTCCTTTTACATTGAGAAGGAGCTTAAAACCAATCTTTGCTTTTCAAGTGGCGCTTCTCAACGACTGATCCAAATGGATCCAGTGGTTAGCAGATGTGGTATGAAATACTGCTCGTAAAGGCATAGCATAAAGGCAGGACATAAGTGACCATCCAGTAGCTTAATTAAATCAAATTAATTAAATTAATTAGTCTGCACCCGACTCCTGGTCATTGGTATGGATTCACCAGGGGCGATTCCAATACTTCACCCCTTCGGAATCGCCAATTGATACCAGACTTCTAGGAAAGACAAAATTCCGACTTGTCCGGCCTGGCCACCGCAAGTTAATTTAAACTAAAGACGCCTCCATAAGATCTCGTAGAAATGTGTAGAAAGCGTGGCGCATCGCATGCTGAAAGCCATTAACCCTGCTCTTTGTCTGTTGTCCTTGATTTTCGGCAAGAACGCTTATTTTTTTGTTTAAAGCAATTTTGGGTCAACAGATTCTTCGACATTTTGAATGAGCGTTTCTCGAGCCACCATTCGATTTCTTGGCTTGTTGCCATTTTACTCATTGTCTTGTGTCTACAATCGCAACTTTGCATGCATTGTCTTCACGGCAAATTCTCTCACACTGTTTCAGCTGTGTGATGGTGTAATGATGATGACCACAGCACATGAAGACATACATCAAAGTTCGATTTCTTCCCACCTGCTTCCTGTTTTTCGTATTGCTGCCACAATATTCACGGCAACTCTATCCAGCTGCCGACGAGTTCGCTACGATACCAGTTTTCAGAAAGCAAATCTTCAAAGCTCAGGACAAAAGAAATGAAAATCACTCAGACTGTAGCATATGCCTTGCATTCTCGATAATTGCTCTATTAGTCACTTAAAGCATTTGTTTTGTTACCTCTTTAAGACGCACAGTTTGTGTAGTTAAAAAGTAACTAAAGAAATAAAAATCAAAAGAATCCCTGAAGAACAAAGTGTGTCCCAAAAAGGCTATCACTTCTTAAAAGATGGCACAATTATTACCCATTCAGTTATAGGCAAGTTCTATTACAGCACATGAGGACAAGACATCGAAAATCATATAGAGGATTTGAGCAAAACTACTGCACTGAGTTGAACCTGGAAATAAAGCAACCCACTTTTCGAATAAAGAACATGCTTCTCTGCAGACTCAAATTTTAGTTAAGGACCCATATATTACGCTGCAACTGCTTTATTAATTGGCATTCATCCGTTTTAGCTTCGACCTCGTGAACGTGTTCTTGATATTAGGATAAAGGATAAAGGACGGCGTCACTCAATCCCTTTTGGGATGCGCCACGCATTCTACTTCTACAAGATGTCGTGAAGGCGATTTAAATGCGTATTTGGCCATAAAATGACTTGCGGTGGCCAGCCGATAAACAAGTCAGCGCTTTGTCCTTCCCAGACACGTCTGGTACTAATTCACCGACCCCCGCTGGTATCGGATGCACGCGACAGCCGGCGCCTCCTCCGACTGCGCTACACGCGCCCATTCTTGATATTATCCCAATAAATAGTGACTACGTGGGCTTTTTTGCAGGCTGTTATCCACCGTTTCTTGCAGCCAAAATGGTTTAGAGTCTGATTTGAACAGTGTGCGTTTTCTTGTTCGAAGAGAAACGTGGCTGCCTAATTCTTTGGTACAGAGCATTCGTTTTCACTTATAATTTCATGCACACTTAACGGTAACATGTTATGTTCAAAATATTAGGTTGAGTAAATTTTGCAACAAAGTTTGTTTCCAGAAAAAATAAGACTATACCACAAAAGAAAAATGATTGACTTAAACGAAGTAATGGCCGTTATTCTCAATGGGTTTCTTCCGCTTTTCTTGCACTGAGTGGATTACATCTCTGTAGAATTTGGTCGATTTCGACCTGAAGAAGTCGTGTACCATCGCCGTGACGTCATCGACTTCGGCGAAGCGCCTACCATGGAGAAAGTGATCCATCGACCGAAGCAGATGGCAGACAGAGGGAGCAATATTCGGGGTGTATGGTGGTGGCTTGATTTTGGTCCAGCTCAATTCCTAGATTTTTGCCAGCGTCTGAAAGCAGTCGGATGTTGCCCTGGCGGATGAAGCATTGGCTCGTATCGACTGACTTCTCCCCTAATTTTTGCTGGATCTAGTCGAGTTGTTGGCAAAAGTGAGTGTTGAGAATGGTTTGACTACGTGGAGAAGCTCCCGGTGCACTGGACCACTACATCCACCAAACGCACAGCAGGACCCTTTTTTCGGTGAAGCTCCGGTTCTGACGTCAGAACCCCTACCTGGTAGCGTTCCAGCTATTGCTTTCCAGTTTCGCAGTTGTAGTGAAGCATCCCTTTTTCATCACTGGTAAAGAATCGATCCAAGCCCCTCACTTGAACCGGTGCCGGAACTCTTGGTAGTCGGAAGTACAGCGATTTAGGGTTTCCACCAAAGCGTGAGGCATTGACGAAGGCGGTTTTGGCGACCTTCCAGTAAACTGCAGCCGACTAGCGGTGGGTCACTTAGAGCTGTGGATATCAGCGGCCAGCCCTAGCGTGGTTTGGGAAGAATTCGACTTACGCAGGCCTCTTTGTTTACGACAGTTGGTCTTCCCTGGTGTGGCTCGTCTTTGTAGCCCTTCTGGGCGGAAGTGAACTTCTGATACCATCTCCAGTAATTTATTCGGCTAGGAGTGAACCTCTTGAATGCGCTTCACTCTCGTCGCTGGGTTGCTGCCGAGGAAAATGAAACTACACACTTTATCACTTCGAGCGGTCATCGTCCTGAGAATAAGATGTTTCAACAACGCAAGGAAAATTAATGACTCATAACTTAAAATGAGTTATAGGAAACAAGATTTCAAAAAGAATATTATACTTTAGCGGGTTTACTTCGAATTCCAGAAAAAAAAACAGAAATGTTGCAAAATTTATGACTCAACCTAATAAAAGGATTCAGCAAAACGCGGTGCCAAAATGTGCACATTTTCAGCTGGAAGACGTAGTGTAAATGGCTTTCTCTCTCTAGTGACTTTGTAAAATCGCAATACATTTGTACAATTGTATAGCGCGTTTTCAAGATCAAGCTCATTTTCCAGCTCTTTCAAAGCAGCAATAGTACTTTGTTCTAGCCAAAAAAGGTGAGAATCTCGTAACTACTCGAAAACACTGTGCATTTTTGAGACATCCCGTGGTGCAAGCGTGTTCAGAAGCTGGGCGTAGAGGAAGATAGCCGCCTGCATTCGCCGGTATTCTCACTCCGAAAGACTCCACTTCGTTTCCTGTCCAGGGAACCCACCTATTCTACCGGCGTTAGTGATGTGATATTGGAAGATAACAGGGACTTTCCTATCTGACAAACCTTCAATTCACCTTAGACATCATCCGAATTCAGGAAGCCTGGTGCATCCCAAAGAACATTCCAGAGTTCGAGTTTCTTCACATGAAGCTGATTCACATCTCGAAGGCACTCCATCGGTTTTCAGACCTCTCCACCAAACTAACGCTGAGCAGCAGATCCGTAGCGACAGGGAATGATCGTTGAAGCTTGAAAAGTGCATAGCAAAGGCTGAAGGCCATCGACGTCATAGTTGAGTCGGAAGTCTGGCACTTTGCTACTAATCTATTAATAGATTTCCATAAAAATTGACGTCCTGTCCTGGAAACTTGAATGTTCCCCGTTGAGCTCGTCACCGAGTGAACGACAGATGATGTCAGAAACATTCAGAATAGGCTCTGTGCAGCAGCTCTGCATCCATGTGCCGTTAGAGGAGCTCATGAGATCCGTGACTGGAATAAATCAGATGTGGTCGTTACAGAGAGCACGAAAAACAACGCCATCTTTCAGAGGAGCTGCTGCTTCTGTCCTGCCGCCACACATCTAGGATATAGGTCCTGGTAATGTTCCTAGTCAGAAGATTTCTCTTAAACCACTAAACAGCACTGAAAAAGAGAAATCTGCTGTAGCATGGCGCGAAACTACTAAGTGGGGTTAATCGTTTTTGCAAAGCGTGGGTGTGTCAAGTCACTTCTGAGCTGCCCTATCATGGCAGTTCCTACCACCACCAGTGTCGTAGGAAAAATTGGAGCTGAATCCTTCCAGATGAGGGACGACGGTTTTTGCGATAATTCAATGAGGAAGAAAGTCATCTGATGGCATCGCACAGCGCCGACGACGTCAAAAGTCGGAGATAGAAGCATCTTTATGAGAAGGCAGACTACATGAAGAGGATGGGTAATGTTAAAAACCATCAAGTGGCTAAGGAGTTCAGGATAGATTCAAAAGTAGATCAGAAAAAGTAAGTGGTGACATGTCGTTCGAGGAATGGCCAAAGGAGCGTTATTCACGGCAGTAGTTGAAAAAGTACATCATACTGAAATTATCCCGAAGACGACCAAAAATTCATTTTCGGGATAGCCTAGAGTAAGATGCAGACTTAGCACATAGCCTTGGAAATTCGACATCTCTGAAAGCATAAAAGAGTTGTGGTCGACGAGGATCAATCTCGACCTGGGATATGCAACATGCTTTTGAATGCGCATTTGGGCTATGCAATGACATGCGATGCTCAACCTTAATAGAAGTCAGTGCTTTAACTTTCTAGAAAATGGTACCGCTTCATCAACCACAGAGGGATGAAATGCTTGGTTGGCTAGGGGGGAATCCGACCAAGAACCCTTATTCGAGGTCCAGGCGACAGCCAGCGGCTCCTCCGACAGCGCAACCACGCGCCCGACATCTCTGTTTTCTACATCTCTATAAAGCAACAATATGGTCCATACTGTGGAAGCGTTGAGAAGCGAGTTCAGACTTGCACCCGAACTATGAAGTTTCGGTATCAAAAACGGATAAAGGACAAAGGACGGTCAAAGGGCGGACAAAGGAGCGCAACGCATTCTTCTACTGCGGGGTGTCGTTTAGGCGCTTTGAATGCGTATTGGGCCCAACAATGACTTGCGGTGGCCAGCCAATGAACAAGTAGGCGCTTTTTCCTTCCCAGACAAGAATGGTACCAGTTCACCGACTCCAGAGGGATAGAAGGCTTGGTTGGCCTGGGCGGGAAATCCGAACCAGAAACCTGCTGTCGGGTGCACGCTACAGTTGGCACCTCCTCCGACAGCGCTATAGGCGCCCTAGTTTTTTTCGCTTTTTGCTATACAAGGACAATACATAAAGGGCTGCGTTAAATCAATCGCCATTCACATAAACTCCACGAGATATCGTGCAGTCTATGTGAATGACTGTTTAGCTCATATTGTGAATTGCGTAAAACAGTCAAAGGACAAGTCTGTGCTGATGTTTCCCAGACTAACATGGTCCCTTTTGATCTCTTAGGGCTGGAAGACTCAAATAACTTCGGTGGAACTTGAAGCAAGAACATTAATCCAGACACTCGGCTTTTCCTCCGTCACTGCCACCACGCGCTTCGTTAGAACAAAAACTAATGTGGATGTCGTTTCAATAAATGGTAATTTGACAAACGAACACAAGTAGCGTTGTTGGCGATCGTGGCGGAACACTGGTTCACTAACCACATGTGTCAGGACATTTTTCGATGTCTTTCATGGACACCATGATGCGTTCAAAAGATTTGCGTGGGATAGTGACGAACTCTAGACAGCGAAAAACAGCGATTGTGAAGAATTATCCAGGCTTATCCAGCTAATCGCTCGAAGAAAGAAGCAAATCACAGAGTTTCTGCAGGTGGAAATGAAGAAGTGGAATCGACGGCAGGCACCAAATGCGAAAATGAGTAGCCCTACATTGGCCCACTGATCTCGAGCCGTATATGAGTTATATCATGCTCTAGCTGTTCTGAGAGCTGTGCTTTTTCTCTGAGATAGTATGGGTTTAAAGAGCTCGCTGCATCAGAAAACTAATGAGCTCGAAGGAACCTAATGAAAAAGCAAAGACAAAGCGCGGAATATTGCAATCTAGTCATTAATGGTTGGTGCAGAACAGAACACTTGAACCATATGGAGTATAGGTGTGTAGCAAGCACTGTTTTGAGGTGGGAAGGAAATGATGAATTGTTCCAGCTACAACAACCAATCTTACAGTAATCTGCTCCTAGGGAAACGGTAGCGGGAGAAAATGTAAGAGGAAGGATTCTCATGGACAAACTGCTCAAGTCTTCAGACTGTAAGAGAACTCACATTGTCGACGCTGAGATACATCCCGAAGCTCTGGCTACCAGTGCGATCGCTGCTCGAGGAGCTGGTGACTTTGGTGGGGCGTGAGCGGATTGTGGACCGACGGCGAGGCGGCGGGCGGGAGTGGGAGCTGAGCCGTCGCCAAGCCCAGTCGACGACGTCGTCGCCGCCGGCGTCGTCAGCGCCTTCCGCTCGCACTAACGTCTGTGAATAGACGGCGGCGATTGGAGATTTTTTCCATCCGGTCGTGGTGTGATGTTGGGTAGCAAAACGAGCGCCCTTCTCGTCCCGAAAAACTATCGCGGTCCAATGTCGGCTGGGCCATGTGGTGACAAGGAAGCGCAATCAGCAGCTCGCGCTCAAGTCCGGCCACCACCACCTCCGCTAGCAGCGAGCGCTTTTCGTGCACTGATGGGACGCCGCCATCTGTAGTCCAGCTGAGTTCTCGTGCTCGACGTTTTACGACATGAACGGACAGCTCCCAGCAGAAACAACACTTTTTCAGAGCGCTTCTGGCACTCTGAACCACGTGTCATGGCAGTAGCAGGTTGGTAGCGCGAAACCGTTTAAACAATTGAGGCCCTGGATGCATTCAGAAACACAAATAGTATCCTAATTATAAGGGCGTATGGCGTACCCGATGTCAGGCTCCTGGTTTGCATTTCCCAACAGGGCTTCCATCCATGGGGGTAGGTGAACTGGTGCCGCCAGACTTGCTCGTGAAATATGAAACACTGACCTGTTCATTGGCTGGCCACCGCAAGACATTGTACGACCTAATACGCATTCAAATTGCCTTCGCGATATAGAGATAGATGCCTGGCGCGCCCAAAAATACAGCCGACCTTTCACCCTTTATCTTAGTTTAAGAACAGAGATAAAAGCCCTAGCTTAATTTTCTCAAATTATTGCAAAAAATATTGAAAGAGAAAGAGAATCTGAGAACTTTCTTAGTTCTTCTTCTAAGGTCTTATACATATAGCGGGAATGTCTCGTAGACAAAGCGAAGATGCTCAAGTTGTATGGGGTAAATAGATGTATGCAGTGGATTTCGTACATATACACAAATTCCATTCCCTAGACAACCTTCACCTACCTTTACAGGCGACCCTTAGAAGGAAGAATGTTGAACCTTTCTCTTAGGGGCGGAAAAGCCTTTGAGCTGTGGTGTTATAGTCCCGAAGAAGTGCCGGCCGTTGTGTGCATCCCGAATAAAGATTGAATGCGTGAGTCCCACCCAGGTCAATAAAGCTCTTCATCCTTCCGGGGTCTATGAATTGGTACAAGACTTCTCTGAGGGGATAAAACACTGACTCGTTCAATAGTTAGTATTTTATTCTTTCAGTCAATGTGCGATGCAAAAATTCACAATTTCTCCACTGCCGGACTGGCGTTCTGCCACACTTTCCGAAGGGACGTGAAAAAATTGTGCGTCCCCAGGATTTCGTGTAGCAGCTACTAGACTCTCGAGCAAGCCCAAGGGTTTGGGGGTGGGTGTGCTGGGAGACGAGGTATAGATAGCCTGTCTCCCGCGTCCACTGCATCTCGTAAAAGTAGAAAACATGGCGCATCCCAAACTCAGGCACGGGCTGTTTGTCACCACCCTTATTCCTTTAGCTTTTATGTACATTGCATTGGTCGAAAAAACGACGACAACCCTTCAGCAAACAAAACATGCATACCTACATACTCCACGTACACAGGAAGCTCAGATATGTATCTGCTGGCACTTGTGAATCTTATCATTTCAGCTGTCTTTCAAGGAAGAAGTCGTTCATACAGGATCAGAATCAGCAGCGTCATTTGTGCTTCAAGAACGGCAGCAGCGGCATGATACATAGTTATTAACTTTGTCCACATTTGTGTTTTTCACCTAAATGGAGGTTTGTCAAAGGAGATCTAATGCGCGAGAAGACTTCCATGACAAGAAGCAATTTCCTCTACTGTAGCGAAAAATCAAGCATTCATGAAAACTTCCCCTCGTTGAGCCAATTGCAGAGCGTTTTCTACGCATGACAAGCAACACCTCTACTGGGAAAGAGCTGCTAAGTAAATCAAACTTAATTCCTAGAAAGAGCAGTCGCTGTCTATTAGATTTTTGGTAGGATCAGAAGTGACAGGAATATTAGCACAAATGCTACAAAACATAACTATCGATGAAAAATATTTAATCCCAACTAGTTTTAGGCACGGACTACGAGCGCTGTTCCTTACTTAACTGTGACACAATCGCTTAACATTTTCTGCTATTGCAGCACGGCTTTCGGAAGAGTAGGACGCGACATGATCGGGAGCCGTCCAGAGAGCCTGCGAGATATCGCCTTTTCATTCCGTAAAGTTGCCTTAGGTGGGCGCGTGTAGCGCAGTCGGAGGAGGTGGGGGCTACCGCAGGGCAAACCAAGCCTTGTGTCGCTCCGGCGTCGGTGAATTGTGTACCAGACTTCTCTGGAAAGGACAGAGCGCTCACTTGCTCATCGGTGGTTGGCCACCGCAAGTTATTGCATGGCGCACTACGCATTCAAATCGCTGTACGATGTCCCGTAGAAGAATGGGTGGCGTATCCCAAAAAGGGATTGAGCAAAGCCGTTCTTTAACCTTTCTATTCCGTAAAGTCGTATTAGGTGATTGTACGGCAATGGGTCGTTTTGAGTACTTTTTTTGGTGTCGACGAGGCACGTTGAGGTCGCCTGTTATCAGTTACTCCCGACGCTTCTAGCAACATGAAATGGTGCCTTCTCGGCGAACACCACATACCAAATCTCCTTTGTTTATGGCATTGCGAAGTGAACTGTGAGCTCGGTTGTCTAAAGCCATTTTTGAGCAAACATCGATGATAGAACCGTAACGCAGAATTTATTGGCAAATGTGATGAACATGAAGATGACAGTAATAAATCACGGAGACTCGTCTAGTCTAAGCATGTGCCACCTTTTAGGATGTCGAAAAGTCGTAGGCAGTACAAGTGAGCAATATAACATATTGACCCATGCAGCAGAACCTTACTAACGAATGAAACCATATAGCGTTTTGGACTCTGCACTCCGGATTCGCTCTTCTCGTTTCAAAGTACATAGGGCATGGGGAGCTACGTAGGCAAGCTGACGATTTTCTTCCAGCATGTTCCATTTGAGGCTTTTTGTTCGACAGTTTCAAATTCAAGGTCGAATCTCGGAATTCTCTTGTGATATCGCAGCCATCTGGTTTCCTAACGGTTTCCTCAAGAAGGGGTTTGAATAAAATCACAGAAAAGTTTTGGTGGACATCGATATGCCCTAGCATGACATGGCCCAAGCAGAAAATCCAGCGAAAAACGTCTGAAGTGGGAGAGTCTTCAGAACGCAGACATATGAGTACTACCTATCATTTCGGTGTCATCTGTTTTCAAATGTGCTGAGGCCGGTCACATGATTTTTACCTTACCTCTAAAAAACCTGAATGTTAAGAGAAGATTACCCTAAATAACAACAAACATATTAGTTAAGATAAACGGTAGTGTTTGGTTTAGCTAAGATGGTTATACTCCTTTATTTCGGCTTAATGCTCGGCGTTATATTCTTAAAAGCCTGAAAAACTCGAATCACATTTAAGCAGTTATCCTACAAAAGCGATTTCATTTTGTAAAGGAAATCCGGCAAGTAAAAGGACTAAAGTGGTACATCAAGCCATGAAATGGATAACCTCTGAGAAGAGAGAGATGTCCACCGTTCAGACACTGCCATTCATCTCGACAAGCACCACGCCAAGGTCCGTTGAAGGTTGCGCTTGGGGTAGCTCACATACATACTGTTAAAGCTATTCGCTGTCTTCTACTCTACTCGGTCGCAAACATTGGGTAACTATCTATGAGGCGCACAGTAGTCTCAAACCATATGACGTAAGTCCTGCCTGTTTGAGAGCTGTTACAGTTAACACTTAGTTCTGCTATTTAACGAATGTTCTTGTCTACATTTCCGATTTCCGATATTCCACTATTGAATCCTGAAATTCTTCGCTTTTCTGTACATAGATGTTACTCCAGAACCGCGTTGTAGCGCAATCGGAGGGGACGTCAGCTGGAGCGTGGACGTGAAATTAATATCCATCGGATGTCGCCCAAGTCAACGAAGGTTTCCATCCGTCTAGGGTCAACGAACAGCTACCGGACTTGTACGCGAAGGATGAAACATTGAGCTGAATTGTTCATCAATTCGACATCGCACTCCATTGGGCAGCATGTCATTGTCGTTGTCCACGTCATATACACGAATTGCCCCTGTTGATATTCCGTAGAAATGAAATGCATCCCCCATTCAAATAAATGAATTGGATTGAATGGCATTAAATAAATTGAATTAATTAATGAATTAAAACTAATAAATTAAATAAATTAAATGGATTGAATAACGCCACCCTTGTCCATATTCCCTAGGTCTGGAATCATTTGTAGGTCACGCGGCCATAAGAGTGTAAAACAATGACACTGTTGTCATTTCAAACAGTTTCATCTTTAGCCGGAGCAACAACTTTTCGGTTACATCAAAGTATCAAGTTTGCTAAAAATTTCGCGTTGTTTCCAGCACAACTGCTACAATTGAAAGCATAAAATAGAAGTAAATAAATGAGTAAATAACTAAACGGAAGACAGGTGCTGAAAATGTGAACTGTTTTTTATTTATATTCTATTTATTTCACGTCAGTTCAGACGTGCAGTTTTTCATTTATTTAACACCAGTTCGGACAAATTATAGAGGAAAATCAGGGTAGATACTCATTCTTGCTTTGCGACATTTTCTGAGATTTACTTTATTCCTTTCTACTTTTTAGAACTCAACAGTTCTACTAGTTATTTATAGTGCTGCTTGCTTAGTTGTTCGCTCATGAGTATTACATTAGACCATGTTATAAATGAAGTCAAACTTTCTGGAGACTTTTGGTATGCACGATTTAGAGATCTTTACAGAGCGATCCAAATTTTAAAAACTTGGTAAGCCCAAGGACAGAATCGGCCCGTCTAAGAAGGCCGATAGAAATCGTGCTGTTTGTCTTTTAAGATAAGATATCTCTCCTACACATGGGCTAACCCTTCCAGCCTCTAACCCCGAGCCGCAATAAGACCTGCAGCAGTGAGAGGAGAATGTGATTTCAGCCTACAGCCAGCCCCTCAGACATTCTGCCCACTGAGGCATACATGCGAAAAATTTCGCGAAACAGCGGTGCTTTCGTGACAAACCGAATCGTGACCGCTCTCGTTCTTGCGCGGAAATGCATGGCCACACTAGTGCCTGACAACTCTCTCATGTCATGAAAAAGGAAGAGTCGGCAACTGTGCTGATTTTAGGCCTCACTCAGTCTGCATAGATTACGAGAAATCTTGGGGGAAGGGCAAATAAAAACGGAAAAGCGCATGGAACGCTGGACTTTTAAATTATCGACTTTAATGACAGGGCCAGGCTTTAGTAATTTATCTCTGTCGTCCCAAAGTCTTTCGGTTTTCATTTTAATACTGCGAGATCATTAGGTTTGAAACTGCAAGATTCGCATAATAATAATGATAGTATAGTATTACACACACCCGTCTGAAGGATGAATACATACGGAACGAAAAAGAAAAATATCTGCAGTAACTCGCAACAATGAAAAATAGAAGTACACTGCTGTAAAGGAGGCAGAATAGGGTGAAACAAAAGCGATAACTCACGTCGCCTATCGAGGGCTTTTCCGATTTGATGGTATTGATTCGCATCAGTGGAATAGAGTAGGGAATCTGACCATGTTGACTTAACCGTTGCCCTGAAGCGTATTCAATCAAACGATCGAGTAGAGTAAGAGTGCTCAGGCTGACACTACAGGGAAATCATGCTCAGAGAACCTGCAAAGGCAATCTAGGCTCGCCTTTGCTTCACATAACGAATGTGACATTGTTTCATTGAACAAAGACCGAGGAACTATTGAAACAAACCTTCCAGCGTGCCCTCGGCTCGAAGGTTCATTCGTGACTTGCCGCTCCTAGAGTAGACCCGAAACCGTAGTGATGAAGACATGAGCGTTTCTGGAAAAGTAGAAGCCCGTAACCAGGAAGAAAATGTCTGACTTGAAAATGCTCCTTCCATGCTGTCTGATTTTCGGTTTAGGAAAGTCCTTATGTCCTGCCTCGCAAATAAATCTGGTACATCTACTGATCCGAAGGGATGGTAGGGCTGTTTGGCCTGTAGAGACGTGAACCAGAAACCTCGATTCAGCGTGCAGGCAACAGTAGCCGTGTCTTCCAACTGCGCTACTAAGGACCCAAGAAAAAGCATTATCTGAGATTATGAGAGCCTCGCACTTTTCGTAAAACCTTCGCTGTCAGAGCCGTAACTAATTCTTTACCCTCAGCCTTTGAGCGCGCGTAGCACTGTCGGAGGAGGAGCCGGCTCCTCGTTCGGAGTTCCCACCCAGGCCAAGCAAGCGTTCCATCCCTCCGGGGGGAGGGGATGCATCCCAAAAGAGATTGAGCAACACTGTCCTTTATCCTATTAATTAGTCCTTGAGAAAAACGCTTACATCTCCACTAGGAGTTTCGAAGCAGGGGAAAGCGTTATTTTCCGACCTATTTTGCTGTGAAGAACAGCCAATGTATATGTCACGGTTCTACTAATCCTAAAGGGTGTGTTATCATATCGTGAGGTGTGCCTGATTGGATTAACAGCGGAGATGAACTACGACCAATTGCTGGGAGTAAATAATCTAACAAGATTTCCAACTCAAGGTGAGCTTTTACGATGCTTTTTTACAGGATGTAGGGCCCTGTGAGCGGAGTCCAGAACCACAGTTAGTTTTTGCTGAACGTTTTTTTAAAGACCTGAAAAGAAGGTCTGAAGGCGATCATCAACACCTACAACACACCAGGAGATGTGCTTCGGCGGTGCAGTGAGTAGGAGAGCAGCCTCAAAGGAGCACATCGGCGGAGCTTTCAGTTCGAGTCAGCTTGCTGCTGATGTTTCTGCACATATTAGTTTGTTGTTATTACGCTTTCTCATGATCACAGGAGTCAATTTTAGACCAATTTTAAATAGATATGGGCAGCAGGCGAGGTCGAACTGAAAACCCAGCCGGTGTACTCCTATGACACGGCGCTCGCGCCAACTGCGCCGCCGAGGCACGTCTCATTGGGTATCGTAGGGGTTGATGATAGTTGCGCGCACGCCTTCAGACCTTCTTTTCAGGTCTTTAAAAAAGCGTTCAGCAAAAACTAACTGTGGTTCTGGAGTCCGCTCACACGGCCCTACGCTCTGTCAAAATAGCACAGCAAAAGCTCACCTTGAGTTGGAACCTTTCTTTGTAAGCATCACACACGTACACATGTCACGTGGTAGCGCAGTCGGAGGAGGCGCCGGCGACGAAGTGCACCCGATACCAGGTTCCCGATTCGGATTTCCCGCCTACGCCAATCAAGGTTTCCATTCTGCCGAGGTCGGCGAATTGGCACCATACTTCTCCGGGGGACAAAACACTAACTTCTCCATCGGCTGCAAATCGCAAGCCATTGCATAGGCCAAATATGCATCCAAGTTGCCTCCTCTATACCTCATAGAAGTAGAATACGTAGAGCATTCCAGAAGTGATTGATTCAAATAAAGTAACTCAAGGTTTACGCGATCGTTTTGCCTAGAACAACAGCAACAAGCAGTGATGCCTACCAGTATCGATTCCAGGTATTGAGAAGGTCTGGTTGAATACCGGTTCTTGACCTCTGACAATTGCCGTCAGCAGCTTAGTCTTCTGGTTCTTCAATGACAGCCGTACCTTAATAGAAAGGCTTTTTTTAAAGATGAGGTTAGTGCATTTCAGCTTTCAGCTGGAAGGAATAAATCCTGCAATTAACGCACACTTGCTCGTCGCAGAAAAGGGTGTGATTTGGTGACGATTTATAAGTTGATAAACGATGCGTTAGGTTTATCCCCTAACAATTTCTATTCAATTTCTCGTTTGAGCAGTAAGGGTAGCCAGTGGAAGATCCAGGTTCCTAGAGATAATTGCAGCATAAGATCTGCTTTATTTCAAAAATTAGGCTGGAACCGAGTTGTTGTTCTAAGAAAAATTGGTTACCAAATGTCATAAGGCAATATAAAATGTTCATTGACAGGTATCTGCAGGAACTTCAATAGTGTTTTGTTAAGCACGACTGCGTTGCTGTAATGACTGCATGCTCCTATTTTCTACATATGGTTAGTAAGTTTTTTGTGTTGATTTTTTATGATCTGTTCTATTTTTCCTGAATTGCCACGTATCACCTGCATCACCTATTGTTCAGTTGATCATAGAGATGCCTTAGAGTGCGGCGACAGCAGCGTCGTCATTCGTCCCTATCGCGTGCCAGAGCGCTCCAATGGATCCTCCTCGCTCGCTCAAGGAACAGGAAGAGCGTCATATCGTTCGCTCAGGGCTTTCACGAAGAAGCCCTAGCAACGCGTTGGTGGGCGTCTTAGTGTTCTCTTGGCATCCGGCGGAATCAATCCGGTGACGGCTCTCGTCCAGCGGATGTCTGCGAAGCGCATTACGTGGCCGGCCCACCTAATTTTCGACGTCTTGGTCCATGTGAGCCGCGTGTTCATCCTGCTTTCGTATAGCCCAGGTTTTTTAGGCATATGTTGGGGCAGGAAGAGCAGTGGAGTCGAATAAGTGGGCACGGAATCGGACCTTTTCTTCTTTACGACTTCTTCGACGCTCTTGAAAGCTCCCCAACTCGCTCGTTTCCTCCTGCCCAGCTCCGGCGCTAAATCGCTGGCTATATTGACCTCGTGACCTACATACACGTAGCTGGAGCATTGGAAGATGTTCGTTCCGTTGAGCTAGAATGGAGCATCAGGAACTCGTCCGTTCCTCACGAACAACCCTCAAAAGACTCAGACACAGTCCAACGTTCGCATACACGATTGAAGTCGACCAGCATTCGCTCCGCCTGACTAATGCTCGATGTTATGAGCGATGTCATCAGCAAAGATGGTCAGCTGCTGGCCGTCGACGTTTATTGGATGAATTTGAAAATCCTTTAAAGGACTAACAGGCATTCAGACCTTTCCTAAAGTCTCAAGTTTTGTCGCACAACCTACGGCAACCCGCTTTACCAACTCGTTCGCAAGAAAGTCATGCTTCACATCTGGGATTCCCGAAAAAAAGCAGCCTTCCACAACTCAAATTCAAAAACAACATTTTTATCGACGGCTTAGAACAAATCTAAACCTCACGAGATCTCTTTAAGGGTGATCGATTTCAAGAAGGCAGTAGAACGGCAAACCTGTGACACATCATCCGCCAGGAGATCGCAATGGTGCAATGAGACAACCTTCACGAGCACGATGTTCTTCTGCTCCACGTACTGCGCGACGATTCGAAGCGTCGGCGTGGTATCCTCGATGCCGTCGTCACCGTTGTACGGTCGCGATGGCTCGAACTGGAACGCATAACACTTCCGGCTGCGTCACCACGTACCTTCTCGTACCGTTTGCTCTTCGTTTTTCCCGGTCTTAAAAAGTAGCCGAATGTTTGCTGGGGTATATGGCCTTATTCAATGATTTTCACTCACAAAGTGATTGAGGAGTTGGCGCAATAGTCTAGAATTCTTCCTCTGTTTTAACCATGAAGAAAGAAAATGAAGAAAATGACAGATTGAACGATTTCGGTAGAATAACAAGCAGGACGGTAAAGTTCATAAGAGAGCAAGACAAACGTGAAAAACGATTCCAGCTCGAAGGAAAACTAGAAAGATCACTGGCTCATTGTTCCTCACCATTGAGGTTGGTATCCCGCGAATTGTTGCTCAAAAATGGGGGGTTTAGCACTATAGATAGGACACCTTTGAGGATGGCGACTGTACAGGCTTCACAGATAGTAACGGCATAGTAACGGCACATTTAGTATCGAACGATATTAATGGCTCTTTCCAAAAACTTCTAGATTCAGAGAATATGTCAGACAATAGATACAATTGTGCCATAGAAATCACTAGCGCAGCAAATCAAGACTCTTTTATTTCCTTCGAACGGAGGTGCTCACGTTTTAATATTATTTCTCTTTTCATTGACATCGTCAGATTTCTCTTACGATTCACGGTTCATCGACAGATTACTCTTGCGATTTACAGTTCATCAACGTATTACTCTTACTTTTTACGGCCTATGATTTACAATTCTCCACAGTTTTCTTTCGCAAATACGATTTAAGATTTACGAGGTTTTGGATTTCATTCAGGCACATCCCAATGGGCAGCGTTGGAGGAGGGAAGGCGTCAGCCAATCATGCTGCAACGATCTGGCTTGGATGGCTTTGTTCGATCGGTGCTTTGCTTTGTAATGATTGGCTGGCGCGCTCCCACCTTCCAATGCTGCCCACATCCGCAACATTGACCCTTTTTTCCACAGTTCAATTGGAATTATCGGAATTTTAAAATGATTTATTCGCAAGCAAAAAGTCTATCGAAGTATATCTTGCAGAAATTGTAATTTTCTTATACAGATTATGGGCAGTAACTCAGGATTTCAGGCTGTCCGTAAAACATTGAGTTCAACGAAACTGTCAGTATCCTAATTACCCGCACACATCACCTACCAACAAGGAGGAAAGTAAACGCAAAAGCCTCGGGTCAAAAACGTATGCGTGCGTGATACGTCTCCACTTCGATTAAATTCTTTCTTTTGTCCGTTTGTGAAAGCTGTGAGACCTCGTATACTGTTTCGCACACATTCTCAACTCGCCGGCACTCAAAGCAGTATATACCCGGTCAGAGGGAGGTGCGGGTCCGAGTCCGGCCTGGCGCTAGAAGTTTTGATCGCAACAAAACATCGTTGTGACAGCTTACAAAATAGACACTCTTCTAAACGAGTAACACTTTTGAAGTCAAAGTCAATGTCTTCCAAATCAAAACGAAGTACTTTCACATTAAATTAGACCTTTCAACAAGGCTGGATAATTTTTTTGTTCTAGGAAAATTTAGTGTAACATTCTTTGAAATTCTAATTCACTTACCCAGTAAGCGAACACATTGTTTAAAAATTTATAAGACTCTTATTTCTTAAAAAATAATGTTCTAAACTCAGCTTAAAAGAAGCTATTTTTTTAGTGACAAAAGAAGACACTGCGGTCAATACGACACGATTTTTATTCGATTGATAGCAACATTTTCCTTCGCATAGAGTTTCACATCTGTGAACAACGAAACTGATACGAATATACAACTGTTAAGAACACACATATCACTTTGATGCTTCACGTCAGCAGAATTTGCCCTGCTAATCAGAAAAAAATTGGAACGAAACTTTCAAATGTTTGGCGCGATCTCGTCTTTTAATGCGCTAAATGATTTGTTTCCTGTCGCGCTGTAAAGCGAAATTGTATTTGTTATTCTTAAAAATTTGAGAAATTACCACACTCATTCCGGCAGATGTAGTGAAAAATTGTGGTCAAAGTTATATCAAATTTTCCTTGAAAAAATATTCTAATTATCTTGGAGAGTCCGTACTTTAACCTGTAAAGGGCTGGTTCCGATTTAGAAGACGTTCAGTAACTTGTGCCATAACATCTAATCATTAATTTACGAATAAAGCTCTTTTGCACTCCTTCCAATAGATTTATGTCTTTTTGCTTTTAGGGGTTGAACACGGTGGTGCAACACTCGAGAATTGGCAAAACATGTATCTAATATATATAGGCGAGAACAGTCGTTTGTCTGTGTGTGAGTGTGTTTGTTTGTTTGTTTGTTTGTTTGCACAGAAGTGCTGAAGGAGTGTGTTGGGAGGAAGTATGGGGAAGGGGGGGGGGTTGTAGTTGTCACCAGTTGTGAGGGGGAGCGGTCCAGTGAAGGGTGGACCGGTAGAAGGTTGACCAGTGACCAGTGAAGAGGGGACCAGGTGAAGGGGGACCGGTGAGGAAGGGACCAGTAATGGGGACCGGTGAGGTGGGGAGTGGTCCAGTGAAGGGGGGACCGGAAAAGGGTTGATGAATAAAAGATGGACCAGTGAAGGTGGGACCAGTAATGGGGATCAGTGAAGGATAGGATGACCAGCGAAGAGGGGACCAGTAAAGGGAGGTCCAGTGAAGGTGGGAGCAGTAGTAGGGACCGACGAAGGGAAGGGGGGACCAGTGAAGGGTGAACCGGAAAAGGGCTGACAATAAAGGGGAATCAGTGATAATGGGCGAGTTAAGGGGGTCCAGTGAAGGTGATGGACCTGTTTTGCCCCACTCCGCTATACCATTCTATATAGCAAAGCCAGATTTTTTTAATGAATGAGAGAATGCCTAAAGAGGAGAAGAAAACGTTCGGGGTGTTCTATTCTAAGGGTTTGGGGCGAAGCCACAACCAGACGTTTGGCAGCCGGCAGGCCGTTGAACGTCTGGTATATCTAAAAAGCCCGAATAAAGACATTAGGATTCTTTGTTTTCAATATTCGAAAAAGGTTATGAACGCGATTCAAAGCTGTTTCTCGTTTATGGAGTCGTAGGAAGCCATGGCGCTTAGCAATCGGCAGCATCCATTTTCAGGCCTTCCTGTTTCTCGACGACCGTTACCATATGCTTTACGAGTTTTACCTTTTACGACCCGTTCCTCTGCTTGAGGGCTCTTAGCTCGTTGGACTCAACGACATCGCAAAAACATGCGTACGGCTCCCATCCGCGATTTAGACACAGTCACCTCCGGACAGCGAACTACAGAGCAGGGGGTTTCAAAGATTCGGTAATGCGGGCAACGCGAACTAAGGGGTTCGACACTGCGAAGAGGGAAATGAACCACAGCAATCGGATTTTATTTCTGCTCAGCCACCTCTGAGCGCAACGTTTGCTGGGAGTGTTTCTCAAAATGTGAGTGGTGAGGTCGTTTTTGAACCACTCTTCCTTGCATCCAGATGAAGATTGATGGATAGCGTGACCATTGTGGGCAGCCGAACGGAGCTGCAAGGTGGACGGGTCTGTCATTATTGAGCGGCGTAACCGCGTGCACCATGCTTTTACTAATTTCTGGATCGGATTTCCTATCCAGACCAACCAAGCCTTCGATCCCTCCGACGCGTAGTGCTACTTCGGCAAACCCTGCCTATTGATCTATTGAATCCAAGTGCAAGTTGTTTTGAAAAAAGTACACACTCCTCCATAAACAGCAATTTCGATGGCAGCGAAGCCTAAAGAGGTTTGAACGCACAAGAGAACGAATGAAGGTAGAAACAGCCTTGCTTATGTCCATGAAAGGTTTTGCCTGCAGTGTAGGGAAAATTCTCTGTTAGCTACAGTTGTGAGACGTTGGATAACGCAAATGTGATTCGTTAAATCGAACCTAACTACACGGATTTTAGCACTCAACTTCAAAGTCGCTTCCATGTTCAGATTATTTAAATAAATTATGCAATTCTTATAAAGATCATGACTAGAGGTAGTCATAAAAATTAGGCTTCCATTATAAAGAGCGAAGATCATGCCTAGTATTTTCTTCGTTACGGTTGTCTTAATGCTCAACAAGATCTTCAGTTATGAAATGTTGAACTTTGTCTGAACCAGTTCAAAAATAAGGCCAAGAAATTGACGAGTGCGGAGGTTTCTTGATTTCAATGTTGTTTAGTCAAATTTTGTTTTACTGTTTAGATCGATCGATACTTTGTTTTATTTGCTATTTTTCCCTGCTTCGACGGTGCTGATGTTTTTGAGGTGTTTTTCTTTGCTTCCAGGTAGATAGATAGATTACACGTAGATTCTATCTACGTCCACAGATAACTAAATAAATATTAAAAAGTAGGCCCCCGCAGTGAGAAATAAAGCCAACCATGCAGGAGATCCTGGAGACAGCTTTCTTATGAAACACCCTTCTCAGGGGCTTCTGATGCAACAGCAGAAATTATCGCTTTGCTGAACCAAAATCAGGGCGTATTGAGGAAAAAGTTGGTGCAAAAGATGTTCACCCTTTCAATACTCGATTAAACTCATGACGGTTTTAGCCACCTGTCATGTTATCAACTGCGAGTAAAATACCGCGATTATACTACTGTGCTACGCCATGCATGAGTTTAGTTGTTGATAGAATTAGGTGTAGATCAATGCGTAAAACTATTTAAAATATTGTTGTATATTTATTCAAATTGAAAATATTTAAAATTACTGATCTCATAGTTCTTCAACAGCATGAAGTACAACGGCACAACAATCGCTGTCAAAGGACAATAATACCCAAAACAGTGACACTTCACAACAGCATTAAACATGTTTTGATCTTCATATAGGCCTCTATCTTCATATAGAACATGTTTACAATTAGTCACCCCGAGGCTAATCAGGGAGGAAGGCAACTAAATAATTTAGTTGTTAGTACAATATTAATAATATTAATGCAATATTGGCAGTAAATAAATAAATAAATAAATAAATGATAATAGGTGGTATATTTCTTATGTGTTTTAACTTATGTACTAACAACTAAATTTTACAAATCAAAATAAAATTAACAACCTATGTTCTAACACACTACATCAACAAAACAAAATAAAACTGTTAACTTAGTAATGCCTCACTCAACATTACAGTGCATGTGAAACCTTGAAACTGTATAATACCAGGCACTTAATAATGTAATAAGCGCTTCTTTTATTCTTCTATAGATAGCCTAATTTATTTATTTATTTATATTTTTGATTTCTTAATTTTTTAAATGATGTTTGGTACTCACGTCACGTCTGTCGATGACGATCTTCGGCCGTGGTTCATACTTCTCGAACCCGTCGTCGTGCTGTCTGAAACAAGAGCTTTCTTCTCAGTCGAGGTTCTGTTTCTCACACATCTCCCTGTCACTGCACTCTTCACTTTCTATTTTCACTCACTCGCTCCGCCTTCCCATTCCTTCTCTTTCCCTTTTTCACCTTCTTTAGTGCTCAATCTCCGCATTTCTATTTTTCTCGCTTTTATCGCGCTTTGTAGTCACATTCTGTCTTGCTACCCTAGGATTTTGTTCGGTGTTGGGGATGCCTTTATATGTATTAGGTTGGCGGAAAGTTTCCCGCCAATCTGGTCTGGGACCCTGCTAAAATTTTGAAAATTCTTCTCGACCTTTTTCTGCAAAATTTATATAAAGGCTGTCAGGTATGTACCCTTCATATACCCAAGTTGTCCTAGTATTCAATGCAAATATGGCTCGAAAAATCAACCATAACTTCATAAACGCTTAACAGTGCCTGCTTTTACGAATTCAGGAAACACAGCAACTCAAGCGATGTGGTAAAAAATATGTCTGGAGAGGGCTCTTCAATTGCCTTCTACAAATGTTTGGTTCTATAAGTTCTTTCAGTTGGGACTTTCAGTTGAACGACAGGCCAGATCAGGTTGGTTGACCTCAGTGAATGGCGGGCGTCTTTTGGAGCTGATTGAAGAGAATCTCAGGTGTGACAACAGTGAGCTGGCAGATGAACTCCAGTGCCATCTCGACACTAGAACCGTTCTTCTGCATCAGATTGGAAAGGCATAGGGATATGGCGCATGGATACGTCATGATCATGATCTCACCGGATACCATCTTCAAGTGCAGAGAGATGTGAGCATGAACGAGTCTTTTGACTTTCCGTCGGAATTTCGCTTGCGTCGACAACTTGTTTGATGGCGGAAAAGTGTGCTCTTAAGGTGAATCACAGACGGAGGCAGCAATGGCTCTAATGTGTAGGATCTGAGATTCCAACGCCAAGGCCGCCGCCGGAACTCCATACTCAGAGAATAGTGCTCAGTGTTTGGTGGAGCTGCAGAGGAGATATTCACAGGAAGATGCCTCCAGCCAACACTATGTACTGTTACCCCATAAGTTTTCTCTAAGCAATTGTACCACATCGCTGCGGCTCTACGAGGAATACAAGATTTTTTTCCACGATGACGCTTGTCCAGATATTACGAAGAAGACCCAGAAAAAACCGCAAAGCTTGAGATGGCCTACCCATCGTATTCACCAACTTGGCGACAGCAGTCTACCACCTGTTTCGTTGAACCCGTCTACAAGACAGGATATTTGATATGGAACAGCTCAAAAAACGCATCACCGACTATTTCTCTTCAAAAGCCAGGGCATGTGTAGATGAGGTATTCAAAAAATTACCTTATAAATAACAATACGTTCTCGATAATGATTGTTACGTGTATTTGTTATTCGTCGATAATATTCAAGAAAATAAATAAATTAGAAAAAAATTTAAAGCCAACCTCACAGCAGAATGCGCATTTTGCCATCACTCCGCAAGGTTAAATTAGGTGAAGAAGCTATTCTCTTACTAGACCTTTCTGTTATTTGTTTTGTTCGTTCCCACTTATTTTTCCTTTTCAACGTACACCTCAATTGTAGAGAAAAAACCGTTCAGGAGATCGTTAGAAAGGAATAATATTATGCGCGCCTCCCCTCCTGCATTACTGAAAGCTTCTTCAGAAGTAGTCTCACCTGTTTCTTCATTTTTCTATTTTTCTAGAATGGATTCGCTTTGACGGATCAGTCTCAGTATCTCCAATCTGTTCCGTTTCCCAGAAAGTTGGTAATACTAGAGGACATCCATGTCGGATCATAACCGACAAATCAAATACAAGTCACTAAAAAAATCGTCTTGTAAGAAGCGTAGCTCTATGAAATCGATCACGGGTGAATGGTGGTAGGCCTCGAGGATATCGCGAATGTTACGTGTAGTCTAACAGCGCCGGTGGTGTAAGGGGTAGCATCGCTGCCTGGAAAGTAGAAGGTGTGGGTTCGAGCTCCGCTCGGAGCAACGTTTTGTTCGCAACAAATCATCCTGTAGCCATGTCCATGGGATAGCTTGCACAGCGGTCTCTTCAGGTACAGAAACCCCATGTATTCCAGTCTAATCTAGCCCAGAGATTAAAAATCTACCACAGAAATAGAAATCTACCATAGAAATCCTCATAAGTACAAACACCATAAATTCATTTGGTTGAAATGACTGCTATCGCAATAAAGACATGAAGGATCTCCGAGCCCGCGGGACTTGTCGCCGTGTTGTATGCTTGAAGATCGACTCCTCATATTTTGTGGATCTCTTTTTACAACGCCAAGAAGTGTACGCTACATGTCATCATCATTCGTGTTGTCTAATATATCGAGTATGAGAAAAGGTGTGGCCATAGCTGGAGAATATATCGACTGACTACCCTTCGCCATTATATTGTTGTAATAAAATTCAATAAAAGTAGTATGATAGCCCAGAAAATTATGGGACACCTCAATACTTGGCATAAATAATATAAATATGAATATGAGTACTGCTTATGCTTCACCAACGCGTCTGTCGGAGTTCTTCGTGAAAGCCGTGAACGAACGATATGACGTTCTTGGTGCCCCTCGAGCGAAAAGGATCATTGAAGCACTATGGCACGCAACAGGGAACAATGGAAACATAGCTGGTGACCGTTTGAGCGCCTCGATGCTCAACAGGACGACAGGTGAAACAGGCAACATAGTTGAATCTCTTCTGCACAGAGCTAAGCACTCGCCTCACTTAAATCTTGAAGAAGTGAGCATGCTGTCTTTGACACATTCGATAGCGTTCTCTAGCCCAGTGCGCGCGACGTCCGGCTCCTTTTTTTTGAAGCGCGCGCGTGTCCACTCATTTGTGTGGACACCCCGTCGAAAAAAGTAAACAAAATAGAGTCTCAGAAAACGTTACTCCCGACTCAAGAAAAGTGACGAAGAACTGCACAGGTTACTATGAAAAACTGAGCAGCAGCCTGGGAAGAGATATTTCCAAGAAGAGAGTCCACACGCGATGCTCCAGTTGCGAAAAATATGTTTGTTTGAGGTGCTCCAACGACAGGAAGTGGTGTTCTCGTTGAATGTTTGTTTATTGTCATAATCAACGGAGGGTTGCTCTAGGTTGCTTCATTTAAGTGTTCAATTCATGTTTCATTTGAAGTTCGTGCATTAATTCTTGCCAAGAAGTGTATGCGTATAATGTGTTTCAGTAATGAGACAAGTCCTTGCCTTATTAGTTACGATAAAGCCAATAATTTTTCTGCCTAGGCAAACCCAACATTGATTTGTTTCTATAGCTTTCGAATTAGCGAAGAAAATTGAACAAAAACGTCAATAAAGAGAGAGACAATAAAGACTAACTGCGGCAGCGGCGTCGCTCCGCACAAGCGGTGGATCAGCGGGTGAGTTTATCGTTCATGGGTTCGGGATTTCTTGCTATGCCTCAAGACGATATCCGAAAGGCTAGAATCGATGAGGCGTTTGGTCGGATAGATAGCAACATCCGAATCCTCAAGCCACTTTTAGGCCTCCGAAGACGACGAACGGGTCGAAACGTTAGACCGCTCAATAAATACTGATCCACCTAACAACCTCGTTTGGCACAGAAGTAATCGAAACATCAATAAAGAGAGTTATTTACAAAACTCCTCCGTCCACTCAAATGAATTCGCGAATGTGCTAATATAATATTAGGTTGTGCAACACGGAATGTCGCGAACATTGTGGCCTTCTTTTCGCAGTTATTCGAACCGGTTGTGAGCTCACTTAAAGTTAGTTTCCGCGGCGTTTCATCTTCTATATTTCCTACCAGTCGTTCGGCGGCCTAGCGGCCGCCTACGACTGGTTGGGGGCTCCGCCCCCAAACCCCGAGAATAGGACGCCATGGCCGCTACGGGTTTCCTATTCTTCCCTAGGCCTTCTGACCATTATGTTAATCGAGATGGATCGGCTGATCTTCCTCAACGTGATCCTCAAAAATCGATAATATCGATCGATATCGATTGGTCGACTTCAGATTCGTGTTCAGCGACCTCGATTACCCCCGGGGCCGAAGTTTCGTGCCGCTTGAACGTCATCCTCAAAAAATCGATAATATCGATCGATATCGATTGATCCGACTTCAGATTCGTGTTCAGCGACCTCGATTTCCCCCCCCCCCCCCGAGGCCGAAGTTTCGCGCCACTTGAACGCCATCCTCAAAAAATCGATAATATCGATCGGTCGACTTCAGATTCGTGTTCAGCGACCTCGATTACCCCCAGGCCTGAAGTTTGTACCGCCGACGTGTTCGGCACGTCTACGGCTCGCCATGCACGGTTGCCGACGTGTTCGGCACGTCTACGGCTCGCCATGCACGGTTGCCGACGTGTTCGGCACGTCTACGGCTCGCCAGGCACGGTTGCCGACGTGTTCGGCACGTCTACGGCTCGCCATGCACGGTTGCCGACGTGTTCGGCACGTCTACGGCTCGCCATGCACGGTTGCCGACGTGTTCGGCAAGTCTACGGCTCGCCATGCACGGTTGCCGACGTGTTCGGCACGTCTACGGCTCGCCATGCACGGTTGCCGACGTGTTCGGCACGTCTACGGCTCGCCATGCACGGTTGCCGACGTGTTCGGCACGTCTACGGCTCGCCATGCACGGTTGCCGACGTGTTCGGCACGTCTACGGCTCGCCATGCACGGTTGCCGACGTGTTCGGCACATCTACGGCTCGCCATGCACGGTTGCCGACGTGTTCGGCACGTCTACGGCTCGCCATGCACGGTGCCGACGTGTTCGGCACGTCTACGGCTCGCCATGCACGGTTACCGACGTGTTCGGCACGTCTACGGCTCGCCATGCACGGTTGCCGACGTGTTCGGCACGTCTACGGCTCGCCATGCACGGTTGCCGACGTGTTCGGCACGTCTACGACTCGCCAGGCACGGTTGCCGACGTGTTCGGCACGTCTACGGCTCGCCAGGCACGGTTGCCGACGTGTTCGGCACGTCTACGGCTCGCCATGCACGGTTGCCGACGTGTTCGGCACGTCTACGGCTCGCCATGCACGGTTGCCGACGTGTTCGGCACGTCTTCTGAATCCCGACGCACGTTGGACGACATCTTCGGCATGTCATCTGAATCCCTCCGCACGTCGGACGACGTCTTGAGCACGTCTTCTGAATCCCTAAGCTCTGCACTTGATCCCCATTCTTACCCTGACGCGTTGTTCGCTGAATACATCGTAAACTTGGGTGATCCGCCGCCGGGGTTTCAGTTGGCTGGCAATCGCCCATTGTTAAGCTGAAAGAAAACCCGGCCGGCATACGCCGCACTGTCCTAGGCATATCTTGGCTTCAGTCCCCCTCCCCGTGACTGACAACGTGACAGACGGATTAAGCGAATTATATATAGCAAGATTTTCCCTACATTATTCCCTCATCGGTTTCAGAAATTAAAGCCTTCAGACTACAAAGGAGTAGGAAGTGGTTGTGCGCGCGTACCTGCTCTACGAGTTCAAATTGAAGAAATCCACTCCGGAATCTCATCGTTCATTGGAAGCTGCATTTAGCGAAGATGTCATTTTCAAAAGACAATGCGAGCGTGGTTTCAACGTCTTGCCGCAGACGACGAAAGTCTTGTAGACGAAGAGCATGGGAGACAGACACCTGTCCTGGATAGCGCCCTTTTACGGACGCCGTTGAAGCTGATCCGACAAGATCGACTCGGAAACTTGCAGTAGAGCTGGTCTGCTCAAAATCCTCCTCCTAATCCTGCTCCAAGTTTAAATCTAAATCGAGTTGACACTTCCTCTAACAACTTGCTGCATGATGCAAGGCCCCATATCGCAAAAGTCGTACAGCAGAAAATCGAGAAACTTGGTTGGAACGCTTTGACTCATCCGCCGTACAGCCCTGACATTGCCCCATCCGACTACTACATATTCCTCTCAATGCAGCGCGCCTTGGGTGGGGAATGTTCCCTGACTACGGCGAAATCCGGATCTGGGTGACGAACTTCCTCTATTCGCGTCCAGCTCATTTCTTTGATCCAATCTTTGCGTGTACGTTGGACAAAGGTTGTTGATAATTGCGCAGAATATATTACCGAACTAAGTTTGGTTTTAACTGCTTTGTATGAATTCATCTTTTCGGTCTGAAGCGACATTTCGTGTGGGACACCAAAAAAAAAACTTCTCGCTGCATTATGGTACACTACGCACTCAACTGAGCAGCTCGGCGCTGCATCTCACACGCACGGTAAACTGGCCTTCAATTGTAGCGCAGCTGCACTCACTTCTCCTTCACCGTCAAGAAGGGCATAGAGAATCTTACGTGCCAACGTGATGCGGAATATTCAGCGGGCAAATCTACAGAACTTTGGCCATTTCAGAGTAGGAGTGCTCCAAGGCAGATTAACGAAGTGTCGCAACGACGACGACAACAACAACAACAAAATGAAAAGCTACATGTTAATCATGTTCCGTTGCAAAGAAAAAGCCCATTTCCAAGGTCAAAAGTTACGAAAACGGAAGGAGTCTACCGTCTACCCAGTTATCCGGAATCCTCTGATTCTAGGGGCTGGTAGTACGAAAATACATGTTTTCGCCGCGCGCGCGGCGGCCTCTGCCGCACACGCGGCGAGCCGCCACTGACGTATCCCTCCTGGATGGGCTGTTATGCGGAAAATGGAGCTCTAACAAACTCCTGAGTTATGCTGTAATGTATTTAGATATGTGGCTTTTAGAAAGAAAGACTTTTAGAAGCTTCTCGTCATAAGGGGAGAGTAAATCTTCTTACAATGGAAGCAATTGTTTATTTCTTCGCTTAGATCATTCAATTCCTTCTCGAAATATCCATTTTCTCTGATTAATTGCACAGGAAAACTCTCAAATAGCTGAGCAGAGGTAACAAAAGATGCTTTTGTAGTGACAAGAGCATTAGACTTCGTGACTGTAGTAGCTCATACTCATACTCAGATGTCGCGCTTGCTGCAGCAGTCTCCGCGGCTGCCGCGCGCTTTCGTATGTTCAGCTTGCTCCCCAGAATCGGACCCTCAACCTCACTCCTGGAAGTCTGCATCACTATCAACTCGGCCACCAAAAATGCTGACGCCGATGATGTGAATGGTTCATCTGAGTGTACCCTGCGGCTTCTTTGAGAAAACTTACCAACTTGGTTAGGATCTTTTCGGTTTGCAATGATCTGACTATAATTAAAGCTCCAAACCTTTCGAAGATTAATTTCAGAAATTACAACGCCATCATAGGTCCCTCTTCTGCCTTAGCAGCCTACACTGAAGTGCTATGATTTTTCGCCATTCTAAACCTACCCTCCAGATGCCCACAGGAAAGCCCACTGCGGAGGTTCCCAACCGATCGTTTCATATGCGAGTCCACTACTCCCTAAGGAAAAGCCACAGCTAGTGAATGCAAAGTCATACCAATAAGGATATGGTACATAAAACTATTTTATGGCTCAAAGCAACAAACGGGTGCCTCTTAACATTTCGTGAAAATAGCTGTGTACAGCACTTGGAACAAATCCCACTGGTCTGCGTTGAATAATCTTCTTTTTCCTCATTGTTGCGGGGCTGCGAAAAACACCTGCTGCGAATATTAGGTTTATGACATTATGACGCACATTGCTTGTTTGGCTATTATTCGCTCTGTTCCCAATGCTCTCTAGCTGGCACGTAGAATTGTGGCACGTTGGACGGGAGCATTGGGAAAAAATGTTTTTGAAAAATACTACAATATGCTTTTCTAGAAACATATACCTGTGGGAGAAGCATATAATTTGGCCGGACCTCTTCAGAAATTTCGACAAACAATCTTTTATTCAAGGTCGGTTGCGTCAACGTGAAATAGCCTTTCAGTCCTTAGAAGATCAACGATTAGCTAATTTTTTAAACCACAAATAAATAATATAAAATAAGCCATGCTTGAAAGGCTCTGAAAAACGGATCTTGTGGAAACGAATGTATTCCAATCGCAAACACTCTGCTCGAGTCATTTTGGAGTACCAGCGACAAAACTCCGGTGGTCCGAAAAGGCTGTACACGTGTGAACGGCGTAAGGGAAAAAATGCGACCCGAATACATGGCAAACTCAGAATATCTCACAAAGTCTTAGGATTTAAAGTCACTTTTCGTGGCGAAACAAGAACTCGATCGCATTGAGGCATGCGTCTCGAAGCTCTGCTTCAGATTAAAATAGAAATTTGAGCTCTACGATTAGTAAAAATAAGAATTTTGAAAGCAGAAGAAGTGTTAGAAGTAAGTAAGGGTTTCACACAAAATAGCAGAGTAATGCCTAAAGGAGCTCCATGCTCTGAAGGACCCACATCGAAACGTTGGTCTCAATAAAGCCGAGATCAATCATGATTGATAGCTTAAGAAGACATCGTGATAGTCTCAAAGGAGGCGCTTTCAATTGGAGATAGAGAATTTTAAGAGGAGGGAGGGCCTTGCTCATAAAACGCGATCATCAAAAGCAAAGACAAAGTTCGAATGGTCTCCCGCTAAATTAATTTCCAGGTTCTGCGTGACCAACACACAGCGCTGCGGGTTTCTGAGAAAGAATTCAATCAGATAGAAAAGAAAGAGTACAGAAATCCAACCTTATAAAAGAGTGGTCAAGAATGATATCCGAATATTCACGGGTTCTAATAGCCCAATTGCTCACAAGTAAAAATCTTCACCAGTAAATTTTTCACAATCGGTTCTACAAAGACCAGAGCGCTTAGATTTGAATCAATTCGCTTGAATTTAGACGCCGAAAACGGCGCAAGCATTAGGTCCGATTAATTGCAAAAAGGTGGACAACACATGAAAGCTTAAATATCAAACTCCATGCTTTACTTCCACACCCCCCCCCCATGCAATTCGGATCACAAAAAGTACCTGTTACATCGAACTATCGGCAGAAATATCATGCCGCTTGGGCAGCATTGCGTTACGCAGGCGGAGAAGAACGAATACATAGTAGGCTACTAAGACATAGTGAAGAGACCCTGAAACAAACAGATATACAAGTGAAATTTGCGGAGAGTGCCGTCATTCAAGAACGATAACAAATCAAACGGAGTGAACAGGAAACAATTTGAATGAATTGAACGAAAGAGTGGGCAGGAACAAGAGCACCAGGACAGAGTGAAGATCCTCTCAACTTTTAAAGGTCCTTATGTACACCTCGGAGACGAATGTACCTAAGGTGTACATAAAGGCCTTTAAAACCTACGTACGTCCTATCCTGGAAGCTGGTACAACTGTCTTCAATCCAACTAACAAGTTGTAAGAAGAAGGACATTGACCTCTTAGAAAATGTACAAAATAGCTTCACCAGAAAGCTTATGATGCGGCTTTTCTCGAAGGATTACAGTTCACTTCCATGCGGACATCAACGGGCTCTTTATTTTCGTCTTTCATCACTGAAGACCAAGTGAAAAATTGCGGTTCTTATTATGCTGTACAAAATTCTAGCTAAAAAGCTAGCTATCGATCCAGCAGATTTTATCGATGGTGAACTGACACGGTCTGTAAGAGGGAGGGGTCATTCTTCGGCTCCTGATTGCAAGATCACGAATCAGATCAGGTCTCATAACTTATCGGATTCTCAGGGATCTCAATATGCTACTTGATAAGTACGAAGACTTGACAAGGTTGTCTGCTTAAGCCTGTAGAAGTTACCACAAATGCATTAGGTTGTCCCATAAGTTTTCGCCGTTTTTTTAACGATTCACTGCAGATTTCGCCGGCGGTCTCTTGCATAGCGCTACACAGCTTTCGAGAGAGAATGATTTGCTCTATCAGACCATGTATTGCATTTCTTTTTTCATCATGAATTTCGTCAATTTTTAGGTCGTTGAAGTGAAAAGTGAAAAAGTGAAAAAGTAGCCATTTGCGCACTTGTTCTCTCCGCTTAGGTTTGTAACTTTTTCCGCAGCTTTTTATAGCATTTGGAAGACAGTGTTCTGTTCTACAAGAATTTGTGTTAGTGTTATTTGCTCATCTGTCCTTTATTGATTTTTAGGCCATCAAATTGGGACATCCGAAGGGGGATGGTTATTTTTGCCGACAGCTCCTGCTCTGTGATTGGAATTTTTGAGTTGGTGTTATATGTCATTCGAAAGAAAATGTATTGCTCTATAAGAATATGCGTCGCGTCTATTGATCTCTATTGAATATCAACAAAATGCCAGAAAGAGAAAAATCGTCTTCACCAACAACTCCTTCTCCTTCTTCAGTTGTTGATATTCGACAGAAATCAGCATGGGCCAATAAACGCGACACAAATTCTTACTTAGCAAGACATTCTCTTCCAAACGACATATAACACCAAGCAAAAAAGTTCAACCACAGAACCGCAGTTTTGGTAAAAATTCGGACGGGAAAGTCGGAATTCCCAATTTGATGGCCTACAAATAAATAAAGGACAAATGATCAAACAGCACTAACAAATATTCTTGTAGTACAAAACATTGTCTTCCAAATGCTATAAAAAACTGCGCAAAAATTACAAATCAAAGCGGAGAGAACAAGTGCGCAAATGGCTACTTTTTCATTTTTTCACTTTTCACTTCAACGACCTAGAAATTGACAAAATTCATGATCAAAAAAGAATGCAATACACGATCTGATAAATCAAATCATTCTCTTTCGAATGCTATGCAACGCAATGCAAGAGACCGCCGGCGAAATCTGCAGTGAATCGTTGAAAAAAAACGGCGGGGACTTATGGGGCAACCTAATAATATGCCGTTATACGGTTTTTTTCGCTTGCATTCTACCAAGGAATTTTGGTTACTACGCATTTGTTCTTTAAGTGTTCCTTTTTTCATATCTTTAAGCTAAACAATCGTCTATGCACATAAATAAATAAATAAATAAATAAATAAATAAACTTTTAACACATTTGCTTAGGCCTGGAGCGGCTGGTAGAGAGGTTACATGTTGTTGCAGGATGTTTTGTTGCGATTAAAACTCTTGCGCCAGGCGGGACTCGAACCCGCACCTGTAAGGACATCGCTGCCCGGAAAGAGGTGAAAATGGGATATATTTACAACACAGAGAATGCGCCTTAGATCGATCGAACACGTCAAGATGCTAGAGAAAGTGAATAAGAAACGACGAGAAAGAAAAATACAGCCAAAAGTAACCAAATTCAGTTAAAACACACACACAAATCCAGTAAAATTGAGCTATTCGAGTAAAGATTATACCGCAAATGATTACATGCAGTGAAGTCGGCCATTAAAAAGGCTGATCTCCGTACTCTCGACATTTGGGTGTCACTGGTCTTTGCTGAGCGGGTATGCCAAGCATTCCGGTGGGTTCAGCAAACAGAATAAGATGCGAAACTGAACAAGGCCAGCACACACTATTAGTGCAACAAATAAGTAGGATCCTTTATGCTAGTTCAAGGAATTCGATTAAGCTTGGGGTTATCTAGCACTGATTACCGGTCACTCAAGAAGTGAAGCTAATATAGGCAATGTAGAGAACTGGCGGCAAGAGCGGCGGAGCACTCTCATCGTCTCTCCTGATATTCATAAAATTTGATCTAAAATAGAAACGATAAACACGGTTGCACATACATACATTACAACTGGGCATTCCTTGGATAGTCTTCCTGCTGCTTCAGGCAAGGGACCAGTTTTTGAAAAGATGCAAAGTGCTCCACTCCCCGCTGTATACTTGCACCGAAATTTGCTTCTTTAATTTCAAGAATCGAAACGTTCCATAAACTGGTCACCTCGCGAGAATTCGGTTCGAAGAAAGACAAATACAAGTAAGCAAACATGAGTAATGAGCAAAAATAACTAAATCGTACGGCATAGAGCTGCATACAGCATGCTTACGGAAGCAAGTGGTCGGCAAGGTCCTTAGGAGAATCCAAGAAGCCGCAAAGGAGAAGAAAATCCTTCAAATTTCACTTTGACTTCACTCTATTTGCTTACGTAATTGATCTTCGTTTGACGTGAAAAGGATTAGCATGCGACCGGAGTCACGAAAAGACACTCGAGAGGTCAGTGCGTGTCCACTCGACAACGTGGTAAGTCGTCCGAATTTCTCAGCTTCGGCGATAAGCAGAGATTAGAGACGCCATTGTATACGACAGTTCTTCCGAAACCAGTTGAGCAGGTCAACTAACGGGTTTTGATGATGAACAGCTCGTCGACAACCGTAACGGATTGGGTTCGTGATATGGCCTACGCGCGCATGAGTGCTTATTGAAGAAACAGTCCACCTTGTCAGAAGACTAAATGAGTCGGTTGATACGTTCCTTGTCCCTAAAGATAGGAAGACGTTCTGCAACCGGATACGCAGGACTGTGGAGTCAGCTTGAAGATATATCGTGCGCATGCGACAGCAGGCACCTCCTCCGACTCCGCTGCGCACACCCAGAGGGCAATGAATACTGAAGAAATAGTTTTTCAAAAGAAAAACGAAAAAACAAGCGAGCGTATGGTAGAACGTAGAACAAAGTATGTCCATTACGGCAAAGTAGTGTCAGTGAGATAGAAAGTGTGCAAAAAAGATTAAAAGGCAAGTGTTCATTAGGAATGTTTTGTTCGGAGTTTCATACCTTGGCGTCTGGGCTCGACTCGGTTTTATCTTGCTATCACTAAGGCGAATTTTCCGTGAGCAAGACCTCGTCTTTAGAATTGTCAACGATAAGAAGGACATTAATGAAAAAAATTCCCTTTCCTCATTCAACGGAATAACGATAAAACACAAGCTTAGAATTCAACCTCAAAAACCGCACTTGAAAATTTTCATGAAGCTGTTCGGCTGGAGTTGTGAAAAATTGGAACGAGCTTCCTTTATCAATCTTCAAGTCTTCATTAAATATTCGACTGCAAGTTAGTTAGTTTTCTTGAACACTGCACACTGTTAATTGCAATGTAGTTCTTTTAGAGGAGGCGGTACTTTATTTGACTGTGTAGTTACTTTTTCAGAGGGCAAAATACTAAATCGCTCTGAGTTCAATGTTCTATGTTCTATTTATTTCTAACAATACCACAGTAAGTGATAATGGGGATAGGATAGGAGTAGAGGTTAGAGGGATAAAGGACGGTGTTAATCGAACTCTTTGTGTGAGAAGTCATGCGAAGAGATCAAAGATTTACTACTACAAAATACTGTGCAATTAATTTGAATGAGGAAAGCACAACAGGAGAAGGCGCCGGCTCTGGCATGCACCCGAACCTGTTCATGGTTCTGTGGTTTTCGCCAAGGCTACCGCAAATCTCTGTTTAGGTGAATGTTGCATCCAAATCGCCTCCACGACATCCCACAAAAGTAGAATGTGTGGCGCATCCCAAAAGGGGATTAATTTACGTCGTCCATTATCCTTCTCTTCATCATAGTTTGAATGTATAATTTATACCTTGATAATATATATTCACGCAGATGACATAAATGGAAAAGTCAGTGCTTTACCATCTTCAAACAAGTCTAGTTGCTCATCAACCGTGGGGGAATGATGTCGTAAATCACTTATGGACTCGAAATATCAGACAGTTCGCATTACATAGGCGTGCAGATTCAGTGACTTCTCCGGTTGCTGTACAACCCATTAATTAATTCGATAAATAATGATAACCGTGAGAATGATCAACAAAATACGCGAAATTTCAGGAACATCTAAACTTCGACGTGTTAAAAAGGAAGCAACTGAACTGACAGGAAAAACGCGCAATGCAAGTCAGAACACACGACGATGGTAATGTGAGAAATAAATGAATGCGTGTAGCGTGAATGCGCTATTAGCTTTAAGCGACGGTAAGATGACATTCGCATTGTTGAAAGAGAACCGAAAGCACGTAGGATGAATGGCCTAGAAACCATGAGAAGGAAGGAGGAAGGTCAATCAATCCTTTTGTGGGAAGCGCCGCGAATTTTAATTCCTGGGGACGTAGTTAAAGTCACCTACATATGAGCGTATACTATGACTTTCGTCGTCAGGCCGCAGAAATGTCGGTGCTTAACTGAAGATGCATCTCTGGCACAAAGTTAGTGAGCCAGGAAAAATGTGAAGCTAGAATGTCCAGAGGTGATCCGGACCTTGAAGTGATTCAGAGTGAACACGATGCATACGCCTTAGAAGCTGTACATCGCGGCAAAGTTAAGGTCATAGCTATGGACAGAGGAAGTGCTTTTCGAAGAGTGGCCCAGGCATCAAACACTGCAACGCCAAGGTTCTTAGCTAATCGTGAGGCTTCAACAGGGGTTTGAGCCTGACTATGACAGCCAGACTAGGGCTGCGAACAGATGCAAACAGAAACACCAACTTCAGCCTTTGCTGTAATTTTCGGCCCACTAATAGATGAAAAACCATGATGAAGGATGGATGCAGGCTTCATCATATACGATACTTACTTATCATTCCTCATATGCTCACATCATACTTGCTGACGTCTTAGACGTCGTCCATCATTTACTTTTTTCAGTTAGATAACATGTGTAGATTGTACTTGCTTTTCTCGTTTGGTGAATTTTCATTATACGCATTGCAGACTACTTGTACCCGTGTAAATAAATAAATAAATACAATGAAACAACAGTTAACCATTAAAGAGTCAGGCAGTAGGTGTTGGTTGCTGGTCAGCTGGATGGCAACTCGTTACGATACAATACATAAAAAGCCTTCTTTAATGTCAGTTATTCTTCAGCGAATTTATTGCGTATAACGAAAACAGAAAACGCTTAGGGATAGAGGGAGGAGAATATTAAAAAAAGCTTAAATTTAGAAACGCTACACAATATTTATCGCAGGTGGTATTCTTTATCGGTTGATGACGCTTAAGAGATTTCGAGACAGTGCTACGGCGTCCGCGGGAGCCGACGCGCACTCGCAAAGCTCGGCGAGTGTGGAAAGTATGCGAGGGTCCCTGATGCGAGGACGGCATCGGAGGGCAACTGAGCTAGTCCAAAAGTCCCGTAACGTAGGCAAGATCCGCGTACCAACGCTGAATGTGGGTACGTTGAGTCAGGAACATGCGAGTTGGTAGAAGTACTGGAGCGAAGAAGAGTTGATTTCTGTGCGGTGCAGGAGACGAGGTGGTCCTGCTGCAAGTCGAGGGACACTGGCCGTGGCTTCAAGGCCGTTTTGTGCGGCAATCCCAGGGCCACCAGTGGTGTTGGTATGATCGTCTCCAAACGTTTCCGTGACGCGACAGCAAGCGTAGAACGTTTCGAAGACCGCTTGATGAAGGTTGCTGTCGCCGTAGAAGAGCGACGATGTCATTTCTTTTCTGCATATACTCCGCAGACTGGCTGTTCCGAGCAAACCAAGGAAGAGTTTGTTCCCTGCTTGATAAGAAGACAGCGGATGTGCCGTCAGAACATATGATTGTTGTGGAAGGCGACCTTAATGATCATGTCGGAGCAACGAAAGACGGCTACAGCTGTCATGGTGGTTTTGGCTATGGGTCGCGCAACGCCGATGGTGAGCGTATACTTGAGTATGCAGACTCACACGACCTCACCATCGTGAACACCAAATTTAGGAAGCGTGACTCCCACCTCATCTCGTTTTATAGCGGGAACGCCAAAACGCAAATCGGCTATGTCCTTGTTAGGCGTCGCGAACAAAACCTTGTCATGCGAAGACCGTGCCGCATGAGGCGGTTGCCGCGCAACACCGTCCACCGATGTGCTCGCTGAAGATCACACCTCCGAGGTGTAAGCATATGGAGCGATGCCGGTCGTCTAGAATCAAATGGTGGCCACTGAAAGAGAAGGAAGCGGCAGTTATTCCTCGCATTCGGTTGCCGACGGTGACAACTGTCGGCGAGACCTGGAAGGATGCTACCGATGCGATAACTCGGGCTGCACACTTCGAACTTGGCACAACAAACCTGGACGACGCTGGGTCGACAAGCAGGCATGGCTGTGGACTGACGATGTCCGAGAAAAGAAACGGCTCTATCACGTATTTGCCGGTGATAAAACAGTTCACAATTTGCGGAATTATCGAGAAGCGAAAAAAGCGGCAAAGAAGGCAGTGGTTGCTGCTAAAGCAGCATACTACGCTGAAGTCAGCGAAAAACTGGAAACGCGCGATGGTGAGCGTTTTTCTCGCCTCGACTCGCCAAAGCTCGCTGTCGCCAAGCAGAAGACATCGAGAAATTCCTTGGTATTAACGACGAGAACGGCTATCTTCTCATGGATCGTAAGAGGGCTGTGAAGCGATGGCACGAGTACTTCGAAGAAATCTCGAATGTTGAATTTGCCTATCCTGCTATTCCTTTTGCATTTCCTGTATACGGTCACGTTCAGACGATAACAGTGAGAGAAGCCGAAGCAGCCCTGAAAAAGCGATGCTTTGTTGCGATCAAAACTTCAGCTCCAGGCGGGACTGGAGCCCGCGGCTCCTGCTAACCGAAAGGAAATGCTATACATAAGAAGCGTCGTTGTGAGAGCTTACAACCTAATTACCACCCACTTAAGGCTTAAAGAAAATGAACTGAATTATTGCCTACCCTTGTAAGCCACTACCAGGCCCATCAAAAGAACTGTCTAAAAACAATTTAGTAATGCCAGGGTACTAATGCCCGAATTAACCTCGATTACCTTTTCTACTGAAAAAAGACCTAACAGGATTTTAAAACGGTCTAAAAACAATGAGGCAAATCGCGATTTCAATGTTCTCCGTAGCTCGAGATAGCGCTTGAGAAGAAAATAATATCAGAGAATAAGGACCTTTGCACTGCGAAACTTCGCCCTAAGTGAGCATTACTCTGCTACCAAACAGGGTGTTCCTGTTCAGGAAGTGACAATCGTTCGTTCAACAGCAGCAAAGCGAGCGACGCGTTCCGATCCGATGGCGGACAATCTGCCGATTATCCTTCCCTCGAACATACGTCGTCGGTGCGTGACTAAATCGCATTCTAGAAGGCATCGTCCGCGTAAGAACGGTTCGCATGAATGGATCCCCAAGTAGAATCTGGTAATTAGCGTTTCATGAAACGAAACCTGAGACACATCGAAAGATTGCGGCTTTTTGCACTCATACGCTCGGAAGTGGGCCGTCGGATAGTGCTCTTCTCGAATCACAGAATGTTTGGTCAATAATAATGTTTTTTGCGGTTAGAGTAAGATTGGGACATTCGAAGAAATTTTGTGCGAAAGTTTTTCTCCCGTTGGGTAAATAATGGGCGTAGAGCGCAGTCGGAGAAGGCGCCGACTGTCGCGTGCACCCGATATCAGGTCCTTGGTTCGGAAAATCGCATTCTAGAAGGCATCAGGATTTCCCTACAAGGCCAATCATCCCTCTGGAGTCGGAGAATTAGAACAGGATTGGTCTGGGGAGGATCAAGCATAGACTTTTACATCGAGTAGCCACCGCAAATCATTGCATAGACCAAACACGCATTCAAACCACCTCCACCATGTGCCGTAGAAGCACAATGTGTGGCGCATCCCGAAGTGATTGAGTAACGCCGTCCTATGTCCTTTATCACTTCACCTTGGTTCATCAGAACGGTCCATTTTATCTAGGACATATCGTGAGTTTATCGCATATGTTTGAGATTTTCTTTTTTTTGTAGCATAGGCAGCGCTCGAAAAGACGTGAGCGAGGTTGGTAGTTATTTACTTCCTTACGGTAAGAAATCAGCTTAACTGTCAGAGACACATAGTGAATTAATCATCAGTCAGAAAGAGAGCTCACTCTGTATAACATCTATAACTCGCACCAATATCTTCCCCTCGAATACCTCGAATCTCTAGCGAAGGAAGGAGTCGGTCACGCTATGTTGAATATAGGTCACCAAACGAACTTTTTTAACATTTCTGAGCAACCTACATCATCGGATTGATCACTCGAAGCTGATTCCAAACACGTGATTCATTTTTAGAGCATTCATTTTGAAGAGCTGTACAGAAATGCGGTGGAGAAGGCGTTCTTTTGCGCTTTTTCCGCCCAGAGGGCGAAAAAGATACTGCCGGTATTGTTCATGTAACGCTCTAGATGCAGCGAACTTTTTACTGAATTTTTACAACAATCGAACGTTCTGAAAAGTTTAATCCCTTTTAAAATAGCGTAACTTTACTGCTAAAAGCTTTACGGAAGCGTTTAGACCATGGTTTTGTGTTATGCTCACCTGAAGGAGCAGAATATCATGAATGTTCGGAATGCTCATGCGACATGTGAGCAGTAGCAGTCACATTACGAATTTGTCTCAGAAACTTCCTGTTTCAGGCTTGGCTTATACAGTGTGGCATAGGAATTTGTACCGAAATTCTAACGACCAGTGATTGCATTTGGGATCTGGTTCTTCTTCTTCTTCTTCTTCAGCGTTTGTCCCGCTTCGTCGCGGGGTCCGCTATTCTGGTGTCATGACGCCACCTTTCCCGATCCAGCGCTAGATCAGGGTGGACACCAGCCGCTTTCAAGTCCGTATGTAACGTATCAGCCCAGCGCTGCTTCGGGCGCCCTCTAGGCCGCTTTCCTATTACCTCGAAGTTAAGGCCTATCTTGCGGACGCTGTCTTCTTCCCCACGCAGAACGTGGCCGTACCATCGTAAGCGAGCTTCGCGCATCTTGTCCGCTATCGGCGCGACACCGAACTTCTGCCGAATAGCTTCGTTTCGGATGCGGTCCATGCGCGTGACTCCAGCCGTCCAGCGCAGCATCTTCGTCTCCATGACGCTGAGGCGCGCTTCAACTTCCTTGGTCGCAGGCCAACACTCAGCGCCGTACATCGCTACTGGCCGGATGACTGCCCTGTAGATCTTTGACTTAAAGCGTTCTGGTATCTTCTTGTCGCAGAGCACGCCAGTCAACGAGCGCCACTTGGACCAAGCTGCACTCACGCGTGAATTCACTTCGACCATCAGTTTGCCGTCAGACGCGACTGCTGATCCCAGGTACTTAAAGACCGCAGTGCGTGGAAGCTCGATGCCGTTAACCTTGATGTAGCTGGACTCGGTAACGTCCGTCGTTAAATACTCGGTCTTCTTCACGTTCAATCTGAGTCCAAACCGCTGCAAGCGATCACACCAAGCTTGCAACTCTCGCTCGAGTTCTCCTTTATCTTCGCTAGCGAGCATCACGTCATCGGCATAAAGCAACGTCCAAGGGACGGGCTTCTGAAGATCTCGTGTGATGGCATCCATGACGACAACAAAGAGGAGTGGGGAAAGCGCAGAACCCTGGTGTACTCCGACAGAGATGGGAAACTCCATCGAGGTCCCAGCTGCAGCTTGAACTCGACTCTTTGGACAAGAGTAGAGAATTCGCACCCACTCTATGAGCTCTTCAGGAACTCCATGTTGTCGCAGGGCGTACCATATCACTTCACGCGGTACGCGGTCAAAGGCCTTCTCCAAGTCGAGAAAGGCGATATGCACTGGCTTCTGTTTCTCGCGATGCTTCTCTATCAGGAGGCGGACGGCATGTATGGCATCAACGGTGCCACAGCCAGCCACGAAGCCGCACTGATTGCTGGAAAGCTGGACGATGTCCCGAATTCGTCCATCGACAACTCGCTCAAAGATCTTCATGCTGTGCGAAAGCAAGCGAATCGGACGGTAATTGGAGCAGTCTGCAGGACTGCCCTTCTTCTTCCAAATTGGAATCGTCGTACTTTGACGCCAACACTCAGGCACTTTCTTCTCCGCCACAACCTGATTAAAGAACTTCGCCAACCACTCAGCAGGGTACCAGTACTTGGACTTCCATAAATCAGCTGCCACGTCATCGGGCCCAGTCGCTTTGCCTGGCCTCATCTTCTTCAAAGCCGCTTCAATCTCCTCCACGGTGATCTTCTGAGCAGGGCCGTGGGTTGGAGCCGTGGAAGGGATGGCTGGATGAGGAAATTCTACTGTAGAGAATTCCTCAAAGTAGTCGCGCCATCGCTTGAATGCCTTCTTGCGGTCCGTAAGAAGATGGCCATTCTCATCATTGATGCCGAAAAACTTCTCAACATCCTCGGTCTGCCGATGGCGATTCTTAGCAAGCCGGTACAGATACCGCTCGCCATCGCGTGACTCGAGCTTCTCGTTGACATCTCCATAATGAGTGGCTTTCGCAACAGCCACGGCCTTCTTTGCAGCTTTCCTCGCTTCTTGGTACTTCTGCCAGTTATCGGCCGTCTTTTCGCCAAGAAACACGTGATAAAGCGACTTCTTCTCTCGCACTTTTGCTTTCACGTCATCTGTCCACAGCCATGCCTGCTTGTCGACATTCCGTCGCCCAGGCTTCGTAATGCCGAGTTCCGACTGTGCAGCTTGACGAATCGCGTCGGTCGTTTTCTTCCAAGTTTCGTCGACAGTCGTGACTATCGGTAACCGAACGCGAGAAATCACAGCTGCTTCCTTCTCTCTCATTCGCCACCACTTGATTTTTGCAGCACCGCATCGCTCGACCTGCTTCAGCCTCGGAGGGACAATCTTCAGAGTGCAGATCAGCGGTCGGTGCTATGGGGCGACCGTCTCATACGGCACGATCTTCGCGTCTGTGACAATACTCTGGTCACGATCCTTCACAAGCACAAAGTCTATCTGAGACTTGGAGCTCCCACTATAATATGAGTGAGGTGGGAGTCGCGTTTTCGGAAGACGGTGTTTACAATGGTGAGACTATGCGATTCCGCATACTCAAGAATGCGCTCACCATCGGCGTTACGTGATCCGTATCCGAAACCACCATGACAGCTGTACTCGTCTTTCGTAGCACCTACGTGCCCATTAAGGTCACCAGCGACTATGATGACATCTTTCGACGGTACCTCTGCTGTCTTGTCATCCAACAGGTTCCAAAACTCATCCTTGGCTTGATCGGAGCAGCCAGTCTGCGGAGCATACGCAGAGAAGAAGTGATAGAGTCGCTCCTTAGCGGCGACAACGATCTTCATCAATCGATCGTCAAAACGCTCAACGCTTACAATCGAGTCACGAAATCGTTCGGAGACGATTATTCCGACACCACTGGTGGTCCTGGGACTTCCACATAGAACGGCCTTGAAGCCACGTCCTATGTCCCTTGACTTGCGGCAGGACCACCTCGTGTCCTGCACCGCACAGAAATCAACTCTTCTACGCTCCAGTGCTTCAACCAACTCGCACGAGCGGCCCGTCAACGTACCCACATTCAGCGTTGCCACGCGGGTCCTGCTTACGTTACGGGACTTTCGGACTAGCTCAGTTGCCCCCCAATGTCGTCCTCGCATCAGGGACCCTCGCATACTTCTCACACTCGCCGGGCTCTGCGAGTGCGCGTCGGCTCCCGCGGACGCCGTAGCACTATCTCGATAAACCTGAACAGTCATACACCATGTGATGTGACATGGGTCTTCGTAGGCCGGCCTGTCACAAGGGCCTGTCGCCTGCAATCGAATGTCCGTGTTCGGCTTAGCTCGCAGAGCGGGCAGTTTCCAGTGGCACCACGTGGAGGAACGGACATCGCCACCATTTGGGATCTGGTTGCTAATCCTAAAATCCAAAGATGAATTACGATTCACTACAGTACCAAAAGGGTGCTTAAAGAGTAGGTTCGGCGTTAGCCAATACCTTCGTGGGATGCGCCTCGCATTCTACTTCTACGGTATATCGTGGAGGCGACCTGAATGCGTATTTGGCCTTAAAAATGCTGTGACCAGAGGGTTATTTTAATTTTAACGAACAAGTCTGGTGCCATTGCACCGATCGTGGAGAGATAGAAGGCTTGGTTGATCTGTGTGAAAAATCCGAACCAGAAGTGTGCAATTGGGAGCACAAGACAGCCGGCGCTTTTATCGACTGCGCTACCACGCGGCCTCCGAAACAGTTACTCTCAAAAATACTAACATTCGTGCACAGAAAGGCCAAAAAATTGTAGCCACTAAAGCTCTATCAGCATTTGGACTACTACGGAAGACCAGAAAAACCTCTGCTCCTTGCAATAAGGTGTCGTTTATTCTTTCGAAATTTAAATTTGGGCGCTGTGCATTCGAAATATAAGCCTGCAGACGGAATTGACTATAAAGGTGAAAATACATATCTAGTACACAACCGCAGAGTGCTGTCTGCGTCGTCCTCCTATGCTGCGCAACCGCATTTCCAAAATTTAAATAAAACCATTTGCATAACGGGACATCATCTCAAGCTCTCGTAGAAACTCAGGTGAGGGATGGGAGATGCGAACCCACTATATGCTTCCTCCGATTAGGGTAAATCCGAAAATGCTTGTTTAAAGTGTGCTGAACTACTCACATCGTAGTTTGCACAACTCTATTGGTTGAACAGCGTCCATACCGAAGTAGGACTGAATCGAGTAGGAAATTTGCCTCACGTTCTCTGTTGCCTTTTGACTTCAGCTGGAAAACTCGATAAGAGAAACGCTTCAGTTATATCTACGGATATGAGTTATTGGTTTCACCTCCGCATAGTTTGATTGGAAGAAAGGGTTGAAACTTCGGCGAGATCAGCTAGCGAAAAATTGAATTGTGCTAGCATCAAATAGACTGCAAGTTGCTGCGTGGTATTAACTGCTTAAATTATTATTAAACGGACTTTAACAGAAGTCTATCACAGCGTCAAGGTCACCTTACCACAGAACCACAACAAGTTCTTAGTCCATACACAACCACATGATTTAAAATATTTTTCCAACGAGTGAACGGCGGAAGAGTTATTGTTCACGTCGCATAAAAGTTCTGTTTTTCATTTTTTGCTTTTCTATGCTCTGAACTTCTCTAACAGTTTTTCTGACAGCATGAGTATATGGCTGCTCCAGTACTGCTTATATTTTTTGGAAGTCTAATTAGGGCTATTCCTGCTTAGCTTTTTCATTTTATAAGCCTTCCGATAAATTCTCGGTTGTGGTTTCGGTTGACGTAGGGAAGGAGAGAGGAGAGTAAGCTGACCTGCGCTGACTCGTCTAGTATTACATTGTCCCATACGGAATGTCGCGTACATTGTGGCCTTTTTTCCACATCTTTCCATATCCTATTTTTTCAACATCGTTCCCTCATCGGTTTCTAAAATTGTAGCCTTCAGACTACAATGGATCAGAGAGTGATTGTGCGCGAATGCCTGCTCTACTACTTCAAACTGAAGGAAATCCGCTGCGGAATCGCATCGTTCGTTGTTAGCTGCATTTGGCATTGCCCCATCCGACTACCCCATATTCCGCTCGATGTGGCGCACCTTGGGTGGGAAACGTTCCTCGACAACGACAAAATCCAGATTTGGAAGACCAAATTCCTCGATTCGCGGCCAGCTCATTTCCCTAAAGACGGGATCCAATCTTTGCGTGTACGTTGGCGAAAGGTTATTGATAATTGTGGAGTATATGTTATTGAATCAAGTTTGGTTTTAATTTGCTTTGTATGAATTTAACTTTTCGGTCTGATCTGAAGTGACATTTCGAGTGGGACGCCCTAATAACACGATTTGGAAGAGAACAATGAAGGAGTTTTTGTCGAAAAACAATTCATTGGTTAAAAATAAATAAGAGAACCCAGAAGAAGCACCCACAGATACTGCGAGCGGCAAGAGAGAGGAAACAACGAAAATCTGAGCTGGTGCTGCTCAGCAACTGCCGCTCGTCTTTCACGTTGTCCACAACAGAGAGCCCAAACAGGAAACGCCTGAGTGGGTGAGGCCTTAGAACTCGAGCCGAACGCGACTGAAAGAGAATAAGAGGAAATGGGCCCATTATGCCAGCCCTCTCTCTGAAAGCAGATTAGAAATAACACAACGCCTCGGATGAAAGGCGATAAAGGAAGGTGTGGGCTAGGTAAGTGCTTCAGAGAGAGAAGCCATAAATGCTCTAGTACATGGAAACCTTCTTAGTGATAAGGCTTCATGGTAGTATATTCTGCTTCCACATATGAATGCAGTGCTTGGTGCCGTAGAAGGAATTGGTAGCCAGATCGGTTCTAAAATAATTTTTAAAAAAGTAAGTGAAAATAAAAATATATACAGTGAAAAACTGAACGGATACTAGATGGAATACAAGTGTAAATGTCGGCGCTAAGCCATCCCCTTTACTAGGTTCGCTAGGCATTCTACGTCTACAGGATACCACGTAGGCAAGTTGAATACGTATTTGGGCAACAAAATGAAATACGGTGGCCAGTCGATGAAATATTAAGTGCTTTTTCCATCCCAGACAAGTTTGGATCCAATTTGCCAACCCGGGAAGGGTGGAAAGCCTTTGCCACCATTATTAATTTATTTATTTATTTACTGAATAGTCACGTAGACGTACCATAGTCAGAAATGATAGACAGAAAGAAAGTTAGAACAGTACACGTAATTGCAACCATCTAATTGCTGGTACAAAATTAGGCAAGAATGAAAAAAAATCAAGATGGGAAAAACTGAAGGTAAAACGTAAGCAAAAGAAGGATAGAACGCTATTATAAAACCACCCCAGAGAGCGAGATCTTCAAAGGAAGCGAGCATTATCCCTACACTAAAGAACACCATCTGGAAACATCGCAACGGATGCCATTACCAGAAGTGGCAACAGGAGACAGGCCCCAACATTACAAGCAGTAAATGCGAATAGCAGTAAGCCCAAAAAATACTTTATGGGTAACATTATGTTAGAGAGAAACGATACGGTGGTTTAAGCAATCTAGCTTGTGCTGTAAGATCTCGTGTGAAGCTGTTGAGCCAAGATTGGTATCCTTCTTTATTCGGCTTACGTTTCGGCGTAACCGCCTTCTTCAGAGCCTGGAAGAGACAAAAGGAGTTGGGGAAATCACCCACCCGAGGATTATTTCAAGTTATTACAGAAACTCCAGAAGCAAGTGATAGAATGAGACGGAGCGGAGTAAGGCAACCCGACTGACCTTATGAGACAACCGAGAGACTGCTAAGTCACCCTCGGATGGAGAAAGACGTGAATGAATGAGAGTGTTCCTTCGGGCCATATCTTCAGCGACCTTCTGGTTGGCGTCCTCCTGGGTGAAGGCCCAGAGGTCGGCAAATGGGGCCAGCTCCTGGATAACGGCCACCCGCTCCTCTTTTCTTTTAATTGCGGGGTTCTTCAACGCAATCCACAAGGCCTCCAGGGTCTTCCGCGCTGCGATGTCGTACTCGCGTGCTAAGATCGTCACCTCCACACCAATCGCTGTGTCATTGTGGATTCGCAGTCTGTGCTCTCCCAAGGGAGTAGAGACCTTGCACTTATTCAACCCATCCGCATGTTCTTTCACCCTGACCCAAGGAGGTCTGCCCGTCTCGCCGATGTATTTTTCCTTGCATTCGGAGCAAGTAATGAGATATACCGTACCAACCACTCTGCAGTCACCTTCCCTACCGTAGGGGCAGACTATGCAAGACGGCATTGTGCAGGTGTTATCGCAGAGACGGTTCCTAACAAGTCAATGCCTGAGGTTAGCCGGAGGAATTAGACGACCCTTACAAGGTCGTCTAATCCCGCCCTGCGAACACACTCCCGTACTTGGGTGCTCAGTGCATCCGTGATGAAGGGCACCGAGAAGGGAATTTTGTTACGTTCTCCTTGAGCAAAGCATATTCGTGCTGCTGGTGGTCGGCGACCTCTTCTAGGCATGTATTCCGGCACATATCAATTAGATAACGCAATGTATGTAGGACGCCATTGCCATTGACGAAGACTTCAAGTCGTCGTTGAAAGATACCAAGGCAGCAGTACGGAATATGCTCCGAATAGTAGTCCTTATAGTGCCTTACTCCCCTTTTCGTCTCATTCTACCACTCGCTCCTGGAGCTTCTGTAATTTGAAATGATCCTCGGGCGGGTAATTTCCCCAACTCCTTTTGTCTTCTCCAGGCTTTGAAGAAGGCGGTTACGCCTAAACCTAAGCCGAATAAAGAAGTATACCAATCTTGGCTCAACAGCTTCACACAAGATTCTACAGCACAAAGAAAAAACATGCCACGATTCAACGACAGTCGAACATGGAACAATCTAGCCTGTGGCCAGTACGAGCTCAAGAGTGTCCTGACAGCACGACTTCACGAAAGGTGTCAACGAAGAACTTCTTGTAATAGAAAATTGTTTATATTTTTGAGATAATATATATAGTGATAATAGATTATAATAGCTGGGGAGGAGGAAACGAGCGGCCTTCGAAGCTTTCAAAAGCGTCGAAGAAGTCGTGAAGAAGACGAAGAACGTGCGACTTTGTGCCCACCTATGACTCTACCGTTCTTGCTGCCTTGACATACATACGCCTCAAAGACCGGGGGAGTCGAAGGGATGATCTTCGAAGTGACACGACTCACGCAAGTGAGAAAATGCCTCCGGAGTTTCGAGCATCGTCGTTCGAAGATTAGGGACGCTGTCGCATGCGACAAGTCGTCGAAAATTAGGTGGGCCGGCCACGTAATGCGCTTTACAGACACCCGCTGGACGAGGGCCGTCACCGACTGGATTCCGCGGGATGTCAAGAGAACATCAGGACTTCGCTTTAGTTGAACTTCTTCGTGAAAGCCCTGAGCGCACGATATGACGCTCTTCGTGTCTCCGTGGAGAGATGAGGATCCTTTGGAGCACTCTTGCACGAGACAGGGACGAACGAAGACGTACTGGCGCCCGCTCGCACAAGTCGATGATCAGCTCCACGACAGGTGATACAGGTGAATATAGGATAACATTAAAAATCTAATAACATACTATATCCTGATATTTATAAAATATAAGAATTTTTTAAAGTCAGAATGAAAGAATGTAAATAAAAGCTATACTATTAATTAGAGGAGAAAGTTACGTAACTAATGAGCCTTATATATATCTTCTTTATAAAATACTCATGTAACATTAAGAAGCGAAACGTGTATAAATTAAAGTATATGTTTGTCTCTATTGGTTGGCCTGGTCGAAAATTCGAACCAAGAACCTGGAATCGAGTGCACGCGACAACAGGTGCCTCCTCCGATTGCGCTATTGCACACATAGTACGAAGCAATCAGTAGACTAAATCAGTAAAATTAAGAGGAGGAAAATCTGCCGCAGAAGTGTAAAATAATAGGCTGCTTAAGGACCAACTAGAAAAATGGGAAATGAACGAATACATTTCACATTACTAATATAGGAACTTGCTCAATATTAGTACCGGAACTGGATTGCTATGGTCGCGCAATCTTGCCAGTCAGAAAGCAAGGGATTCCTAGGATGAGGAACTGCGTTGGCCTGAGAAAATACAATACACCTGCCAGTGCGTCCTGACTGCATTGCTCAGTTCTTCGAGCTGATCAACATGAAATTTATGCTCTTCTGAAAGTAACGGTTTATAAATTCACATAAAGGCGTGGCAAAACACTAGAACTAGGAAAGTCGCTGGGAAAGCGTGCGAAGAGTGAATCGCGAGCATTCTAAAAACGATTCTTTGTGGCCTAACCCCTAAAAGGAAACCTTCTATAGCGGAAGACTCCCTTACTTCCTTCTATGGAAGTGGATGCAGGCTTCTAGGTAAGGGACAACAGCCGCAACAGCAAACTGGTAAAATGGCGATGCTTAGTTAGTCATAATCTAGCCTGGCGACAACGGTATCATGATGATGTCAGAGCGATATTGAAGACATCCTCAATCTAAATGGAGACAAGGGAGCAACGCCTGCATGGTATCTTGAGAAGACCAGAGAATCACCGCATATAGCTGGTCCCAGAGTTCGACCTTCGAAGAACAAAAAAGCGTGAACGAGAAAAACCTAAAGGAAAGGAGGAAGAACGTCATCAAGGAAGATTTCGCCTCCCGATGTGACAGAAGACGCCCTTCATAGGATGACGTGGCAACGGAGAAAACAGCGAAAGAAAGCATAGTCTGCAATTGCGCGGAATTTAACACTCAAGTGGAGATGAGACACAAACAATGTATTGCTATACGATCTCAAGTAAACCTTCATACCTTGCCGAATTGATCAAAGTGAAAATACAGGATGGTGGTTGACATTAAGCAATATTCTTAAGCTCAGCGCTGAAAATGTGACGGCATTCAGACCACGAAACGTCTTCTGAAGGCAGCGATGGACATTAATGCCAGACTTCTTATCCATCTCAGACAAGCTTAGCACGATTTTGTTGACTACCTTGCTGATAGGCTCTACTATTATGGGCCCGTAGTTGATCGCGGGTTCCATCGAGCAGGGATGGCACTTCTACCATAAATGCTTGTGGGCTCGAAAAAGCCGTAAATTCACTGGTATCTCAAGACCACCAGATTCTTTGGAAGAAGATCTTCTGCTGTGTCTGCATATTCTGGTACACAGAGATCTTTGCCACGGCGTCAGACGCTATTGAATCGAGAACGACGAGTGCGTAGCTGCTCGAAGAAATGCGTATCGCATTTATTTATAGGCAATCGCGCTTGCAGTGGTGTTGTTTGAGCTCTCTTCCTGAGCACTATAATCGCTTGTGTTAGGGATAAGGCTCTGACGAACTCGTAAATCAACCCCTATATAGAGCAGTCAACGCATTCTATTTACATGAGGAAGGTATGGAGGAGACAGTTCCAGTACATATTTGACCCTAGAGTGACTTTTGAGGTCGGGTTCATGAATGGCTTTACTCAGAGTTATGTGAGAAGAGGACAGAAATTAAAGCTTTACCAGAACTTCGCAAGAGCGTGGAGGTGCTGTTAATAGTGGAGTAGAATTATATAATCGAATTATATCATATCATGAATACCGAACTTGTCCTCTGCCTACTACACACTGTTGTTAAACAACCATTACCATAAACGCACTGCCTTATTAATAGTGAATCTGGCCTCTAGTGCCTAGGTGGTGGAGACCAGGGTGCTCCAGGTTAGATCACAGCCCGGATCCCAGGCACCCATGAGTGCATAAAATAAATAAAAAATAAATAAATAAATGTGCTACGTTTTGGTATCGAAGGTACAAAATAAAGGATAAGGATAAAGGACGGCGTTACTCAGTTCCTTTTGAGGTGCGCCACGCATTTTACTTCAACGAGATATCGTGGTGGTGACTTGAATACGTTTGTGGCCATACAATGACTTGCGGTGGCCAGCCGCTGAACAAGTCAGCGCTTTATCCTTCCCAGACACGTCTGGTACCAATTCACCGACCCCGGAGGGATCGAAGGCCTGGTTGGCATGGGCGGGAAATCCGAACCAGGAACCTGGTGTCGGGCGCACGCGACAGTCGGCGCCTCCTCCTACTGCGCTACACGCGCCCAAGATACAAACAAAGGACGATAAATACGACTGATGGATAGATCGCGACTAGTTAATTGTTCGTAAGTCGTAGTGATCTACTCTGACTTAATTAAATTCGAAGACTATTTTAGTCAAAAAACTTCTTCCTTTGCTGAAGTATGACGTGGCTGCCCTATTCTCGGCTTTCCTTCAGTGCAGTCGTTAGTTCCAGATCGAAGTTTCACAGCAAGTGGATAAACCTGGATAAACCAAATAGTTTTTTAAATAAAGGTTTCAAAAAGTGAAACATGAAAGATCGTACAATTCCAACTACAATCCCAAATGATTTTGTGGCCTTAGCTATGTAAATGATTAGGTATGTTAAGATCACAGAGGCAAGGACAATAATGTTCTGGGCAGCTCGAATAACAACAGAATGAACTTGCAAGTACAACCGAACCTTCCTATATGCAATGAAATCGGCAGGTTCCACTGGAAACGAAGGAATCGTTCAGTAAAGGCGCTCGGCGTAGACGGGGACAGTCTGGTTGGGTGTGAATGGCAGGCGTTCGCGGTGGCCCGATTGTATAAGTAGCTGGCGCAGATCTAGGAAAAACCAAAGGAGATAAAACGCAAGAAACGAGGTCTTCCAGACTGGGTGCATTCCAGACGTTCAGCTCAGGCTATAGAGGTGAAGTGCTGTCACGTTCGATGAGAAGTTTATCGTCAATGTCAACAGCCCATGTTCTGTACAATAAATGAACAGATAGATGTCTCATTAGATGCATATTTCCTTTGAAGGACCATGAGAAGATTGTAATCCCATCCCATTTTTTCAAAACAGTTTTAAAGTGCAGCTCACAGACAAAAAGTGATTTCGTTCTGTGAAGGTAGATATTCATTTGTTGTGTTCCGTAAGTACCATTTACCTGCAGTTTTTTCTTCGAATGAGTGCATGAATTTCCGTTCCAGGTGTAGTGAGCTTTTGTTTTCTTTTTCTTTTATTTTTTATTCACATCAACTCGATACCAGCCACTTGAGGCTTGAAGAAACTGACTTGAAGGCATAAGCGTAGTTTATATATCAGATGTGAAAGTAAATAATAAATAACAGTCTGCGTGATCTGGGCTTCATCTTAGACAAAAAACTTAGTTTTTCAGAGCATTGCGAGACGATTGCAAAGAAAGCTGAAAGAATTACTTACGATATTTTTATAGCGTTGTCCACTAATTCAGAGACTCACTTGCTCCTTGCATACAAATCATATGTTCGCCCAATATTGGAGTATGGCACCACTGTGTTCAGTCCTCACCTTAAGCAATGCATACAGAGGCTTTAATAAGGTTCAGAATAGCTACACCAGAAAGCTATGGTTAAGCTTAAATGGCTATGACTACACCTCCATTCCATCAGCGCCTAATCGCAATTAAATATTCGAGCTGGAATCGCTTGCTATTCGTAAGAAGCGAAACGATCTAATTATGATTTTCAAGATGATGGCAGGACAAGTTGCACTTTCACTTACTGAGCTTTACACAGTCCATCATTCTACCACATGGGGTTGTAGATCTAACATTCATTATCCTACTGCCGAAAGTTGTGTTCGTGCCTCCTTTTTTACTCAGAGGGCCGGTTCTAAATTCTTGATGCTTACCAAAAAAAAACAAACTTCGCCATCTTCGTTCAACCAATATAAAAAGCTCGTTGATAGTTATCTTAAGACTCGCTAATTTGCCGTTTCTTGTATTTTTGTGTTTATGAACAAGGTGTTGTCCGTTCACTTCCAATGTGTTGTCTTGGTGGTGTTTGTTTCCTCGTATATATATATTTATTTATTTATTACATGGAAATCCATGTTAGATAACATGTTCTGTACCTGCAATGAACAAAAAAAAACCAGACAGGTGAAGAAATACTAAGAGAGGAACGTAACATTAAGAACATATAAAACAATAAAAAAAAGAGAATCCAATAAAACAATCTCCAAGCTCAACACTACGGATCCAGGTGTTTCACAATAATGTTTTTGAGGGAGTATAAAGAATGTGGAGGCGGATGGTTTTTACTAATTTTGATGTAAGCGGAAGTTGCCCTATTGACGAAAAAATGAACCCTACAACCGAGACTGGCTTTTGGCACAACTAACTTCAACGCACCGCCCCTTGTAATGGACGACCTCACCGCCAGGAACCCCTCGGGTGGAATACCGGAGGCCCTACTCAGAATTTTATGCAGCATGATTAGGTCAAATTTCTTTCTGCGGTGTGCCAAGGAGGGGAGCTTGAAATTAAAATTCCTAACGTTTGATCGAGGTATGGCGTCATAAGAGAACCCAACCATCCTTATAAAAAGTTTCCTTGTGAAACTATTCTGCACCTTTTCCAGTTTATCAATGATTTTTTTCTTGTGGGGATTGAAAACAACAGTGCCGTACTCAACTAGAGGTCTTATTTATGACTTATAGTGACAATTACATAGGATAAAATTACAATTTTACATTTTGCTATGTTTATATTATAGGCTCTAATAAGAACCGAGGGATCTTTAGTTGAAAGAGCCCTGAAAAGTTGATGTACCACTGAGTGCGCCCTGGCTACTATCCGCTCACAATGGGCATCAAAGCAGAGTTTCCTGTTGACCAAGAACCCAAGGTCGTTTAATTCGTCAACCTCTTCAATGGTCGTGCCGCCAATACAATAATCAAAGGGCGGAGGGCTGACCCCAACCCGCAGTAATTTTGTCTTTTCCTTTGATAAGGGTAAACTCCAATCTTCCGACCATTTTTGGACTAGCGAGATGGACCGCTGTAATGTATCACAATCACTGGTGCAGCTAATGTTATGATAAAGCTTGATGTCATCAGCGAAAGCAACGCAATTAACACCAGAAGATATGATAAGGGAAGGAAGTTCGAATGTATAAATGTTGAAGAGAACCGGAGATAATACACCGCCTTGAGGGACACCACTTAGAACAGATCGTGGACTGGAAAACGAATTGTTGACTCTAACGATCATAGTCCTCCCAGAGATGAAAACCTTTAACCAGGCCACTATACGCGGATGTATCCCAACGGTGACGAGTTTCTGAATTAGCTTGGAATGTGAGACTCTATCAAATGCTTTTGAGAAGTCGAGGTAAACACTATCAACACACTGACCTTTATCAAGAGAGGAGGTCCAGTCATTAAGAGAATGGAGCATAGCAGTGATGGTTGATTTGCCTTTTTGAAAACCATGCTGGTAAGGAGAAATTACTGAGTGCTCCTGAAGATGATTCAGGATGAACTTCCTTAGAATTTTCTCAAAAAGACGGGCGAACACCGAAGTAATACTTATTGGTCTATAATTAGCAGGCGATGATAGAGGGGCCTTTTTCGGAACCGGGGTAACAAGGGACAGTTTCCATCTTTCATGGACCTCACCTCGCATAAAACTCAAATTGAAGATGTGCTCCAGAGGGCTGGCTATAATATGAGCAACGTTTTTCAGAAAACTTAAGGGAATTCCATCAGGTGTCAAAGAGTACGACGGTGGCCATCTTGAAAGAAAGTTATAAATTTCTTCAGCGTGGAACCAAGCTGAATCAGGCATCGTAGGAAACTGTTGCTCCATCGATACAGTAGGTTCAGAATTAGATGAGAACGATTGTGCAAACGTATCTGCTAATAGTTCAGCTCTACCACAATCGGTTCTAATTATCCTTCCGTCTTCTGTTACGAGCGTAGTTAAGGAAGGCCTCGAACGCAGTCTAGAGTTCAACAGCTTATAAAAACCGAACTTTGCCTTTGACTGAATTACTTTGCTTTCAACGGCGCAATTATATTTCCACAGTTTACGTAGGAACTTACGGTTAAGTTGTTTGTAAATCATCCACAGCTCATCGGTTCCATATTTCGTCGCCATATCCCACGCTATTGACTTCTTCTTCAACAGGAGATTAAGATACTGAGGCAGATGAGCGCGGCGAACCGGTATCCGTCGAAGAGGTACAAACAGATCAATACAATGGGACAATATGGCAATAAATAATTCATATTTTCCATCCACCGTTTCAACTGAATTAAAGGAGCCGAACCAATCTACGTTCATTAAGTATTCTTGGATGGCACTGAAATTCGCAGCTTTAAAATCACGTTTACTGGTAAGGATAACTGGTTCTTTCGCCATATTAATCTTGAAAGTGACCACCGCGTGATCGCTGGTACCAACAGGCGGGCCCACCGATACGTCATGAATGATAGTACTACGATTGCAGAGGACAAGATCAAGCACGTTGCAACCAAGTGTTTGTTCAGTAACAAACTGAGATAAGGAATGCGATTCGCATAAATCAAGAAAAGTTTTAGCTTGACAAGAACTAGCTTTTGGCTTAGCTGTAGACCAGGTAATACCCGGAAGATTGAAATCACCCATAACAATGGAGGGATGTTCGCAAGAGATGAGGTCGCTAATTGCTTTAAACATTTGTGTCGTCATAGCGGAAGGACAAGACGGAGCTCTGTAAAGGACTAAAATGCGGATTGTAGCCGCACGCACCGTGACATCACAACAAAGTATTTCATAACCATTAGGAACGGACTCCTGAAATACCAACAAGGGCAGAAGCGTTTTCTTCGTGTGTTGTCATACACGTATAAATAAATAAATAATAAAAAAAAATAAAAATTTTGCAAACTAATTTAACAAACAACGGAGACTAAGGATGGAATACAGTATTAGTCATTCAATCTCTGCTTGGATGCGCCGTGCACTCTAGTTCTACGCGATATCGTAGAGACAACTTGAATGCATGCGGCCTAGCCTACATATGTATAGAAGGACCTGGGGTGGCCAGTCGATGAACAACTCAGTGCTCTTCTGTCCTCAGACAAGTCTGGTACAGTTTAGCGACTCTGGAGGGATGGCAGGCTTGGTCAGCACGGGCGGGAATCGGACCAAGACCCTTAATTCGGGATGCAAGCGACCAGCATATCCCTCGACTGCTCTACCACACGCCATGCAAATATGCAATTTCGCTGATCATGGGAGGCAACAAAAGTGAGAGAAATAGCTTTGCGCACTCAATGAAAGGTGTGGATTCCCGCCATTCAAGAAAGGACCGCCTGGGAGATGTTATGACGAGAACGCTCGCCCGGAGATGGGTGGCGAAATGAAAAGTCCAAAAAAGGCACACTTTGCATTTTCCATTTTACTTCATTATAGTTGGATATCGCAGATAAAAATTGACATTAAACGATCCCCCACGTGTTGGAACATGCATTGCTATGTAGGTAGGAAGCCTACTCAATAATAATGTATGATATGTGGTAGTGAAGCCAAGGTAATCTAGAAAACATAAGAGAAATACGGAAACTGAAGGAACCGAGATGTTATCCTGTGAAAAGGATTCACTAAGAAGCCTAGGTACCTACACTACACAATCATTATTATGTGGCTAATTGTGTGATACGACGTTATTTGTAAATTACCTGCAAAACGAGTTGGTGAAGAAATCAGTGGCATGGAGACTGGAGCCATTGCTTGATATTCAGTGCTTCCACATTGCAGAGTAACAATGTGGTAATGATGACAGGAAAAGTGGCGAACGCTGGAGCCGGAATACGGCAATGTCTGACTCAGAGAAAAAGATTTATGGGGTATAGAGAACCGGCCAGGGTACGCTTTTGTCTCATCGCCGAAAGTCTTTGCCGTGAGCTTGTTGTGACGTGGTCGAAGAACAGTACTTGTCAGCATGATTTATTCATTTACAAGAATCTGTAGCCAGGGTTGAGACATATGTAGGTTCCTCAAGTAGGATCTACAAACGTAGCTCTTTATTTGGTTCACCGCACTCAGTTGACATCTGGTGCACTAAATCAATGTTTATTTTAATTTATTTTATTAGTCAGTTAATTTTAATTTATTTTATTTTATTAAGTTATAGATATAAATGTTTTATTTTATTTAGTTGCTCATTTTGTGTGTGGAGAGTCACACAGATAAAATAAGAACTGTGAAGAAGCAGCATTTGAAGCAAACAATGGATAGAACAATATGAAGTCATCGAAATAAACTAAACGTCCTGCACATGCCAGTTAAAGAGCCTTTTTTACTTCTTCACAGTGTCTGGAAGAACGTTTAAGAACGTGAGAACTGGGTACTGGCTCAACTAGTAAAGCAGCCTAATCTTCCAATACTTTTTTCGCATGAGACTCTGATCATCCACTGACCACCTTTTGTGTTAGAAGAGATGGAATAGTAATCCTGGACTGAAATGCCTAACATACCAGTTATCACCCTATAAACCGTGACAAGATCATGCCTTTTTCTATGATGGGCAGTTATAGACAGGTTATAGACTTTATTTCTTATAGAAGCGTAAGGAAAGCCGGAACAATTGTATCCATGTTAGAAGCATTAAAGATAGGCAGGAACGGCTTCGAAGATGGTATTCGAGATCAACCACTCACTGCCTTTCTGCAAGGCACTTAGCGCAGTTAGGATGCATATTTAGGTATTGACTTAAAGGAATTAGCCAAAAAAGTCAGGAACTCCATCCATCCTAAATAGTATTGGTACCCATTCACCGCCCTCAAAGATCGAAGACTCGGTTAGGAGTGACGTTAGTGAAAACAAACATTCCTCGTATGTATGTATGTTTTAGTCTTCCGACCAGACACAATGAGTACAACCTCTCGTGACTGTGACTGTATAAATTAAAATTTGTTAAAACATAGAACAGATAAAGAAATTTATAAAAATTATTGAAACGGTGAGTAGGCTATGCACACATTCAAAATGTCATCACGATGTCTTGTACAGATAGATAGCATAGCGTATTTCCTGAGCGAATTGCCTAGCCCTGGGCTTTATAAATTATCCTATCCTAATCCTACTTTGCACAAGGAAGAAGAAAACAAGTCTGAAAGCAGGAGGATGTTGATGGAGACCGAACATCAGAGGGATGAAAGGATTTATTGGCTGAACGTGAACAGCTAATCTAAACCAGAGGAGCAGTACTGCAACAGCCAACAATGCCACTTGTAAGCGTGAGAATTAGGCATGCCTTTTCACGATTTCCACTATTGTAGGATGGGAAGAAACTGAAGAAGAGCACTGCTTCCCAAAGAATTGTTTACCGTGTTTAACGTGCCAGTGTATGCCCAACCTTTAAGCTATGTCAAATCGTTACAGGCCTATACTGGATAGTAAGAAAGTGAGAATCTTCTCTGTAAGCTAGTGAGAATTCGCGATAGACTCGAGTATGTAATGTGCAGCGATGTTTAATTGATTAATAATTGCAATGTCACCTACATAGGTGGGGTTTTTCTAGAAAAAATTACATAGGTCTAGTGTGGTCCGCTACGGTGACCTTTTAAACACCAATCCTGACTGCTGAATATTACTTGCAAAAGGATGCACCAGGATTTGAGCTCCGTGAAAGAAAAAACTGACTAGCCCATCACTCCTCATTCAAAAGAAAGTTTATCGAATTCCCCAGCTTTGGCGGGAGTGTGCCACAAATTGAACTGAAATTGCCTCATTATTACCAGCCTCCTCTAGGATGGCGAAGGCACGAACTTGGATCGAAAGAACAAGCATGGATTAATATGAGAATAAATACTCAGTTGTAGTGTTCAACATGTACGCTTTGTTGTTACAAATGCTTCGAAGCCGTTTCTGTAAACGAACCCCACTTCTAAATGAGAAACAGCACAACAGGAAAGTTTTTTTGCTCTAAGGAACTTTGTTCAATCAAAACGGCGAGCGGAACTCTTGGTTCAGTAGATTTAAGTTCAAGAAAAGAGTGGTCTAATGTATGTTGAAAAACTACACCCAAATTACATTAACATTAACTGTCAACTGGACCTCGCGAAATGTTGAGCAAATACATCGAGCAATTCCCGCAATTCCCCTACCAGAAGATTTTCGCCTTCACGATAGCTCTCTTTATCTTTTCTCTTTCTAGTGTAGAAGAATTTTTCTAGAAACAAATTAATATATTTATTTATTACTGCATCTGAAGTACGCCTTTTAAACAGAACAATAAACATTGTCATTCACAACAGTCCAGCCTGGCTTCAAACAATTGACATCAACATAACAAAGATTACAAGTTGTGTACCACTATGAGCTGCAACTAGATAACAGAACTTTCTTATGCAGCAGCTTGAGGACTAAAAGAACCTCCTGCTCAAAAGAAAGGAGGAGTAACGCAGTATAATACTAAATTTAGTTGTTTTAAGTTAGGCATTGTTAAGCAAATAAAATTTGATATCAGTAACGAAGGTGCGGACGTCAGAACTAAGTATAGCACCTACGTGATTCCAAATAGGCATGGCAATCAATTTCGAGCACCTTGAGAGCAGAGCACCTAGGAGTCAGTAAGTATTACCAGTCATACCTAGACGAGCATTTGCTACGTTAGAGGAAGCCTGCTACAGCAGACATAGTAACCAGTGTGAAAATCAAAACCGAAACCAAAGGAAAGGACATGGCTGTGATAATGGCAGATGATGAAGGCCTGTATCACAATGGCACGCGCAGCGTGGAAGTCGAACAGGATCTTCAAAACAAGCAATGTATGAAACCTACATTTTCATATCATATTATTGAGCTCTGAACAACCACATCGCTTTTTGACCACACACTGGAGTAACCCAGCAGCTTCAATATGTAGCCTCTATCCCATATCGACGACTATCGATGTGGCTGAGTTAGCGTCCCAACCCTTCCACACTTCTCAGTCAGAGAATAATGGATGAAGGACGGCGTTACTCAACCCCCCCCCCCCCACCCCCTCTTCGAGTTGCGGAACGCATTTTACTTTTTCGGGATGTCGTGGAGGCGATTTGAATGCGTATTTGGCCAGTACAGTGACTTGCGGTAGCCAGCCGATAACAAGTCAGCGCTTTATCCTTCCCATACAGTATGGTATCAGTTAAACTAAACCGGAGAAATGGAAGGCTTGGTTGGCTCAGGCGGGAAATCCGAACCAAGAACCTGATATCAGCTGCACGCGACAGCCGGCACCTCCCTCGACTGTGCTACACACGCCCTTCCTTCTCAGTCATTTGTCAGAATAGCCTAACAGGAAGGAACTAACAAAAAGCATATGAGCATCTGCAAGTACTCGTAGCAAACAGCGTCCTTGTAACATCTTACTCGTACTTTCGATCCAGCATAAGCATTGAGTTGGAACTCGATGCCGCACATTGATACACTCGAGGTCAGAACGGTTGCAGCCTTAGAGCCTTCACCGTGAACAGAAATCATGAGACCTTAGTTGAACACTACAGATCGACGAGCTCGAAAACAACAAGAGGCTTATATGAGGTCATGCTGCTGGAAGTTATTTAGGAACCTTGTGACGCTGGTCATGAGGATGGAAGCATTCCTAAGTACTTCATTAGTATTATGACTGAGTATCGTTTACGACCTCATTAGTTACGTCAAAAGCACAACGACAGAAACAGAACTCATGAGAATTTATTACATTTATAAATTCGTTTGCATCAGAGCGGACCACGGATCTCCCTCGATAGAGAGCCTTCGGGCTCTCTTGTTAAGAGGGATCTCGGGCCGCTTGTCGCAGGGCCACGTGGCGCGTCCCCGGGTGGTGGATAGGGGAATTAAACGCGAACCAAATGCGACCGTGTACTGCCCAGAGACGCAGGTGGGATGCAGGGGATGGACTCCTTGCTCCTGCTGTGTCGGGTCGATGCGTTCCTTGTGCGTGGGAGCGGCATGTTCGTGCACTGTGTGCGTGGATGTGTCCGTGACTGTGCGGATTGTAACTGTGTCGGCTCGGCCAAAAGCTTGCACTCGGTAGACTGGGAGTACATGTAAGGCGATTCGAGGCCGCCTTAAGTCTCGCCCCGTCCCTTCGGGCAGTCTGGCTGGCTGCCCGGAGTTCTTCGCCCGCACGACAGAGCCTGACTAGCTACCCGTGTTGTATTCCAGTCAAACACAGCAGCACTAAAGGGCCTCATTCCCCTGACCCCGAAAGACGGGAAGGACGAGTACGGAGAGGCTGCTAAAATCTCAGGGCCTAACCAGGCTGCGCAAACTGAGAAGGACTAGGATGACGATCTGTACTTACAACGCCCGCACGCTTGCGTCGGAAGCATCCGTCGAGGACCTGATGATGCAAGCCAGGAAGATAAAGTACGACGTCATCGGACTGACCGAGACGAGAAGACACCACCCCCTACACGCCGCCTACGACTCCGGAGAAGAACTGTTCCTCGGAACATGCGACAGCAGGGGAGTAGGCGGCGTTGGTGTCCTCGCCAACACGCACTTGGCCATGAACATCGATTCGTACGAGTCTCTGACAAGCCGAATCGGACGTTTGCGACTGAGGCGATGTGGCTCCGTGCCAGCCTTGACTGTGTTCGTCGCGTATGCCCCAACATCCGACTACGACGACAAAGACGTCGAGGCCTTCTACGTGGAGCTGGAGAAGTTCTATAAGGAAGATCACACCTTCTACAAGGTGATCGTCGGCGACTTCAACGCCAAGATCGGGCCACGAAGGTCGCCGGAAGAACTTCACATCGGAACCCACGGTTTGGAGTGGAACGAGCAAGGTGAAAGGCTGTCTGAGTTTATCATGTCGACCAAGACCATCCATGGAAACTCGCAGTTCCAGAAGCCTCCCTCCCTACGATGGACCTGGGAATCCCCCGGTGGCCAGTTCCACAACGAGATCGACCACATCATCTTCAATCGCAAGCATTGCCTTACCGATGTCTCCGTTGTCCCCAAGTTCTACACGGGATCGGACCACCGCCTCCTTCGCGCGAGGTTCCGCTTTTCGCGTCAAGGAGAGAAGGCCGCGAAGTTCAAGAAGAGGAGTCCCAGAACGACCATCAACTGGGATCTCTACACCTCTCTTGTCGGCCTTTGGGAAGATGCCGTCATGGACAACGTCGACGAGGAATACGATCGCTTCGTGCACCATCTCCACGATAGTGCTAAGGGAGCCGAGAGCTTGAAGACCACCAAGAGACGCCTGTCTCCGGAAACTCTCGAGCTGATACGCCAGCGTGGAGCAGCACGAGCGTCAGGCAACTACCAACTGACGTCCGAGCTTGCAAAGCTATGCAGAGCGGCGATAAAGGAAGATCTGAAGGAGAGAAGGGCGGAAGTGTTTGCTGAAGCAGCAGAGGCAGGGCTGAGCATCCGCAATGCCCGCCGGAACTTCGCCAACTTCAAGACCAAGATGACCGCTCTCCGACGTCCTGACGGAACCGTCACCTCTTCCAGAAGGACCATGGAGAAAGTCATCCACGACTTCTACTCCGATCTCTTCGATAGCCACGTCCACCTGCCCCTACGCCATCTTCCGCAGGATGGATACGTCGTTCCCTCTGTTCTCCCTTCCGAGATCCGACACGCCATCTCGTCGGTGAAGAAACGTACAGCACCCGGTCCTGACAGGATCAGAGCTGAACACCTGAAGAACCTCCCGCCAGCGCTCATCAACACCTTGGCGCGGCTCTTCACACGCTACCTGTCCGAATGCAAGGTTCCATCTGAGTGGAAGACCAGCAAGACCGTCTTGCTGTACAAGAAGGGAGACGTGCACGACATTGGCAACTATCGCCCGATCTGCCTGTTGTCCGTAGTCTACAAGCTGTTCACTCGAGTCATCCTGAATAGGATTAGTAGAACGCTGGACGAAGGACAGCCATGCGAACAAGCAGGATTTCGGAGAGGATTCAGCACGATCGACCACATACACACCATTACGAAGCTCATCGAAGTGTCGCGAGAGTACAAGCTGCCGCTGTGCCTTACGTTCATTGACCTGAAGAAGGCATTCGACTCCGTCGAGACTGAAGCGGTCATGGAAGCCCTGCTCACCCAGGGCGTTCTTACTCAGTACATCAGAGTCCTTCGAGAGCTGTACACTGGATTCACGACCAAGATCTCACCATTCTACAACGACGTCGTCATTGACGTGAAGAGAGGGGTTCGACAAGGGGATACCATATCCCCGAAGCTCTTCAGCGCCACCCTCGAAAACGTCATGCGCGAACTAGAATGGGATGACATGGGAGTGAAGGTCGACGGCCGGCAACTGCACCATCTTCGCTTCGCTGACGACATCGTGCTCATAACACCGAGCATCAGTCAGGCGGAACGAATGCTGGCCGACTTCGATCGTGTATGTGGAAGCGTTGGACTGCAGCTGAATCTTACGAAGACGATGTTCATGAAGAACGGATGGGTTTCTGATGCCCCATTCTCGCTCAACGGAACGAACGTCTCCGAATGCTCCAGCTATGTGTATCTGGGTCGCGAAGTCAACATGGCCAACGACCTAGCACCAGAGCTGAGCAGGAGGAAACGAGCGACTTGGGGAGCTTTCAAGAGCGTCGAAGAAGTCGTGAAGAAAACGAAGAACGTCCGACTCCGTGCCCACCTATTCGACTCCACTGTTCTTCCTGCCCTAACATACGCCTCAGAGACCTGGGCTACACGAAAGCAGGATGAACACGCGATCAGCGTCGCGCAGCGTGGAATCGAGAGGACGATGCTCGGAGTGACACGACTCACACAAGTGAGAGAAGGCCTCCGGAGTTCCGAGCTTCGCCGACGTTCGAAGATCAGAGACGCTGTCACATGGGCCAAGTCGTCGAAAATTAGGTGGGCCGGCCACGTAATGCGATTCGCAGACACCCGCTGGACGAGAGCCGTCACAGACTGGATTCCGCGGGATGTCAAAAGAACACCAGGACGCCCACCAACGCGTTGGTCGGACTTCTTCGTGAAAGCCCTGAACGACCGATATGACGCTCTTCGTGTCCCTCGAGCGAGGAGGATCCATTGGACCACTCTGGCACGCGACAGGGACGAATGGAGACGCTGCTGGCGCCCGCTCGAGCAAGTCGATGATCAACGGGACGACAGGTGATACAGGTGATCAGAGCGGAAGGAACTCAAAGCTTCGTGATCTTGATGTTTGGAAACATCACCTAAATGATGTTCTTGATGTTTGGAAACGTCACTTAAAAAGTGTTTTGCTCTGAATTTCACAGAAAATCCCCTCTAACCAAAATGAATTAGAACACGTGGCTGGCACCAGGGAGCTTCAGCTATATAATTCACACTTAGCGCCTGTTTTCCTTCAAAAATCGCCGCAATTGGCTTCACTGAGGTTGTAAGTTATTACAGCGTCGTTTTCCTGCGATCAAAACTCTAGTACAGGCAGGACTCGAACCCACACTCCTGCTTACCGGGCAGGGGACTACATATGCCGTTACACCATCGATACTGCTTAATCGAACAGAACATCCTCAAAGAGTCTTATCTTATCTCGTCTATCAAGACAGTTTGGACATTCAGAACAGTGCTTGCGACTTTTTACGTTCCAGAACAGCTATTAGATTTACTCCGTTCGCCTGGGTTTGCTCAGGATAAGTTGAATATTACTGCCATGTTCTATCTATTTTCGGTACTTGAACAAGGATAAAAAACAATGGAAAAACAAAGACTACTGAAAAGAATGAGAAGCAAGTGTAGTTTGGGAACAACTAAGAACAGAACAGCAAGAAAGGTAGAAAGACTACCAGGCCTTATTGAAAAATCGAGAGTTGTGAAGGACTAGGTCCACCACTCTTTCAAATTTACTCCGTTTGAAAATGGTCATTAATTGTTCGCCACTACAATTATAGGATAAGCGCCACCCTTCGAAATGTGAAAGACTGCCGCCAAACCCTAGTTTCGGTCGCTTAAGGAAATCTTAAATTAAAAAGTGGGCCTCGTAACAAGCCGTGTTTTCCTTCATTTGATTTACTGCCTGCACAAGCTGTGCGCCTTAAACAACGAGCAAAACAGATACTGACTCTTAAGTAGGTAATTTTGGTCTGTCGCAAAATTAATTTTCGTTCCTAAGTATGTATAAATAAATCAGTTTTTTACCCTAAATCATTCCATCTCAGGGAAAGCCACACAGTTCGATAGGGTTTTCCTGCTCTTTCAAACTGCACATGTGGATGCCGCTCTACTCTTTCTAGCAAACCTTTAGCAGGGCTCCTATAAAATCATGGACCGACGCGACTATCGAGTCATCATGCTTTACGAGATTAAATTGGGACATTCTGCTGGAGAGGCATCCCGTTACCTTTGCAGCGCTATTGCGGCGAACTGTCCTTGCGAACGAACGGTGAGGCTCTGCTTCGAAAATTTGGCTTCTGGCGATTCTGTTCTCGAAGGAAAACCGGGTCGCGGGCGCAGGTCTTCGCTTGGCATACATAGCACGGTAGCAAGACATTGGCGAGAATCGGCAAGGTGAAGAGGATGTCGAAGTGGGTGCCTCATGAGCTGACCGAAGAGCAGCGTCTGGTACGTTTCGACACTTGCTCCAACCGGTCGTTTACGTTACGATAACAGGAAGCGGGGATTTGTCTGAGTAGATAAGGATGCTCCTTCAATATCCTTTCCCAACACGACCTTCACCCTAAAAAGTTATGCTTACTTTGTGGTGGTGTTGTAAAGGCTTGATCCATTACAGCTTTTTGCAACCTGGTCAGGCAGTCACATCAGAGTCTTACTGCTGTGATTTAAGCCAAATGTGGATTCGGATTGTTTTTACTTCAATTAATAATGTTGTGTTTAAGCTGAATGATAGCAGTTTGAAGTAAGCGGTCCGTCTCAACGACTAATTTTGCGACAGCCTATAGAATAAACCAGGGTACTATGTCATATGCTCGGCTTGAATGTTTCTCAACCCATCAGTGCTAAATATTGAAGCAGTTTCAGTATGAGATTCAAGTAAGGTTGAAAATGTTGCTACCTTTTCCGCTGACCTCAAAGTTCTACGCTCGATGGCCCATCAAACCCGAAGAAGAATGGGACGCTTGGAGACGTTCGACAGGAGACATCTTACCATTAGTGACGCCTGCGAAACAGTACTGTCTCACAGCTTGTCATTTTTGGTCAACATGGAAGAGGTGCTTGGAAATAAGGTCAATTCCAGTTGTCTGCTGCTTGTCCCTAACGGCTGCTCTACCGAGGAGGATTATCGTGCTGGATTCGGGTGGGAGATAATGAGTGGAAGAGAAGCGCTCCGCGGGGGTCATTCGCATACCAATGACGGGGCCTCATCACGACCAGCTATGACGTATTTTGGAATACTCATCACCACCCGATCAAAGTTCCGCCGGGTGCTTCGTGGGTAGCAGCCCCTTAGTGAATCTAGAGCCTACAGGAATAACCAGATCCCTGCCACTTTCCGCTCAGTAAATGTCCACCTTTTCTGTGTACGTCCCGCATTAGAGAGCGTTCCAAAAAACACCCACACAATCAAACACTGCTCTGTGTCATCACCGAAATTCGATGTTGTTACATAAACAGCTACGCGTTGTTGCACAGTCGACCGAGTGTCGCCTGCTCCCCATTCCAGGTTCTTGGTTCGGGTTTCCGAAAAAAACGAATTTAACCTAGCTCCACTACTTCTCATAGAACTAGAATGCGTGGCGCATCCCTAAAGCGATTGAGTAACGTCGTTCTTTATCTTTTCGTCTTTAATATGATTGATGCAAGAAAAACCACGAATGTCATCGCGCATTCCCGTGTGGGCAACCATTATCCTTTACTCTTCTAAATCCAATGTTCATCACAACTACATCTGTTTATAGCTAAAGCCAAACCGCCGGCATAAGAGTAAACTTAGCCACCTCAAATTCTTTGTGTTTGTCTCTGACAAAAACTGCTTTACAAACTTGAACCTTTTCCTATTTCATTCCCATTGCACGGAATAAATTTCTTTCGTAATAAGACGCATTCCACTTCTACGTATGACATGTCGTGGAGACAAATTTAATACCTATTTGGCCTACACAGTGACTTTTGGTGGACAGCCGATGATCAAGTCAGAGTTTCACCCTTCCCAGACAAGGCTGGTACCGATTCGTCGATCCTGCAAGGCTGGTAGGTCTGACAGTCGTGGGTGGAAATCCGAACGAAGAAGTTGAAACTGACCGAACTCAACAAACTGCATCTCAACCGATTGCTCTACTACGCGTCATAAATGAACCAACACAAAAAATAACAAGCGAATTTGACAGGCCCTAGTCTTGTAAGGATGCTGGACTGCTAACACGTGGTAGAGCAATCGTGGTAGAGCAAGATACATTATCCTGATGTATGAATATCGCAGGCGTTTTTTGCTTTTTCGTCACATTCATCTGCGCCAAGACAAGTAATTATTAGAACATTACTGATGGGTAAACTGACAAGGAAAATCCCCTGAATGGCGTTGTAAATTCCACCCGATATTCATCACAATGAACTGCGTAGGACATTCCATGTGGCATCAACTAGTGTACTTTATCACATTAAATGTCCATCTGGATTCCTTTAAAAGATTCTGCAAACACCCGAAGACGAGTAGATGCCATAACATTTGGTTTAAGCCCTGAGTGATGAATGATCGAATTGCCGTTTGCAGCGTCATCTAGTGTGGTATTCCTCTATTCTCGTCAGCTGCTTCAATCCGGCTCCCCGCTTGCGGTGTTCCTAGTGGCAAGGGAACAATATAACAGGCACATTTCATTTGGCCACCTGGACAGGTGAAGTGTTTGCTCTTCGGGATACTTTGGACCGATAGCGTGTATCCGACTGACTGACGAACACGTATGGTGCGCACCAGGGCATCATATTTTCCAGCCCAACAGCTCAAAAGAACCAACTCGGGAATTACGAGATATTTCTTGCAGTTTTACATCATTGTATTGAAAATTTATCCCGAGATGTAAAGTAGATATAGGATAAATGAATTTACCTTCGTACTTGATCAGAATGATGAAGCAACGTCTAAACATATGGAACAGAGCGGTACGAAACAACCTTGTCAAGGATTGGCGAAGCTATAGGGCAATAAATCACAGAACGGAAAAAGCTTTAAAGAGGTATTTAAGGTTTGTGGAAAAGAAAATCACTGAATCCGGGGATTTGGATAGGATCTTGCGATATGTCAACTCGAGGAAAGAGTCACACTCGATACCCTAGTACCCCTAGCAGCCTAGTACCGGATGATGGGTCTCCGGTAGTTCAGGAGTAGTTGAAAGCAGATCTCTTAGCTAAGATCTTCCGTGACTCCTCCAATAAACCGGGCAGAGCACTGCGCTTTTTGAACCTTAAATCGCAAACTTCCTGTCTTATCCTGAAATGAAACCCACGCTGTGATTCCAGAGAGATGAAATCCTTAAATTGCTCGAGAGTTAGCCTTCATCGTCGTCTTGGACCCCGGACTTGGTTCCACTATGTTAAACAATTCTACCTTTCATTGGTCTCCCTCTCGAATACATTTTTGATTTGACTTATATGAGATCAGAAGTACCTTAACGCCTGGAGCATGCTCTAATTACACTTATAGCTAAAAAGGCGCTGTTTAATGACCCGAGAAACTATCGACCTGTTAGCATTACCTCGATCTTTGCTAGAGCTTTTGAGAAAATTATGAAAAAACATATTGTAGCTTACTTAATGAGACACAACGTTATTTCAAGCGCCCAGCTTGGATTTATGGAGGGTAGGTCAGTAGAATCCGCAGTTCTTACAGCGATGAACGACTGGACTAGAGCAAGGGATGACCAAAAAAGAGTAGATGTTGTTTTCTTTGAATTCTGGAAAGCATTCGGCAAGGTTTCAAACTCCAAATTAATGCATAAATTATCATCTGTTGGAATTCACCATAGGATTGTATCGTGGATGCGTGATTTCCTTGAGGAGTAGGACTTTCCGCCAATGGACACGAACCGCATGCAAACTGCTACAAGTTTTGTTAGCAAGTGGTCCAAATATTGGGAACTACCTCTTGCTGTGAAAAAAAAACTCAGGTTTTCGTCATTGGTGATAAAGCCGTGAGCACAACACATTCCATCGGGTTCACCCCGCTAAGAAGGGCAGGCGAAGTTAGAGATCTCATTCTGATCATTCTGATCGCTGCCTTCACCCAGTGCGGCTGTGTTGTTATCGCTGGCTCTGAGCGATCACTCTACTCTATATTTCATTTCGTATCGGATCTACTTCTCTGCGGCTATATCTCGAAACAAGCGAAGCCTTGCGTGGCAAGGGGCAGTATTCTCGTAAATTATTTCGGAACTTGCCACTTGGAGAGGTACCGTTACTGAATTCTTGTGAGCGGTTAGCTTAGCTGGCGATGGCAAAGAACCTTACAAACACATCATCGAACTCTCCGGGCTGTCGCTCGTCTATTACAGCTGAAACAAAGTCATCGTCAACAGTTACTACAAGTGATGCAATTGGACAACTGCAGTCGTTAATGGGCAGAGGGAAAGTTCCGATATACGTGAAGCAAGTCATGGAGCTTTTGATTGAAACGAGAGAAGAAATGAAAGAAATTAGCAGAAGGAACTCTGAGCTACTGAAAGAAGTCCATCTTTTGAGGGAAGAAAATAGATCTTTGAGGGAAAAGCTTGCTAACTTTGAAAGACAAAGTTCCGCGGCGGTAACAGATCAACTACGTTCTCACTCTGCTCCAGTTTTATCGACAGATGATCATGAAAGAGAAAGATCTATTGTTCTTCTTCATGTTCCAGAATCAGCTTCGTCTGTTCCTTCTGAGAGATTAGCCCATGACTTTGCTAAAGTCGTAGAATTGCTTAACTGTCTTAACATAGAGTGCACTCCTTTATCTGTCTACCGCATGGGGCGACCAGTACAAGACAGGCCTCGTCTGATAAAGGTCGTACTACCATGCAGCAGATTCCAACGGTTGGCACTGAGGCGTGCTCATCGCCTACGTTTCTCTCCCACTCTTAGGGGCACTTTCGTGCGCCCTTCATTAACATGGGAGGAGAGAATGCGAAGGAGGGAGCAACGTCTTTCCAGAGGAGGACTGGGAAATGATACCTCCTTGCGAGCAACTCAAGCTCGCGATGGTTTTCGTTCCCCAGTTCCCTCCGCAAACGAAACTGTCAGCTCAACGCCGCACAATAGGATCCCTCGGAAAACTATTGAGCGGTCACCGGGCTGGCTGTTTCTGCTTACTAGCAAACATTCGATCACTTGTAAGAAATTGTAATGCGCTGTTTATGGAACTACGTCTTCATGATTATGGAGTTGTTCTACTAACTGAAACATGGCTTACTAATGAAAATGAGCTGAGACCTCTTCTGGGTATCGTCAGTAACCATTATTTGGGAATTAGATGTGATCGACTCTCTAAAAAAGGCGGTGGTATATTACTTTTGGTGAAAAATTCACTATGGTACACTGAAGTGTTCAGTGAGTCCGTGGCAAATAGTTATGAGATCTTAGTTTGCGATTTGATGCAAGAGAATATAACGTTTCGGGTTATCTGCGTATATAGAACACCTAACTGTGGTGTCATAGGAACACGCCTACTAGCGAAAGCTATAAGCGATTTTTCTGCGAACAGTCTAACAACGGTTTTATTGGGTGATTTTAATCTGCCAAACTTAATGTCACATTGTAATGGTTATGCATCTAAAATCCTTTCTGAAGTTTTCGAGTCACACAGATTCAACCAGTATGTGCAATTTCCCAAAAGAGGAAACTCTGTTTTGGACCTCGTTCTCTGTAACAAATCAAACTTTGTTAGAGAAGTGCATGTTGCCCCTCCTATTGGCACAAGTGATCATGCCACAGTTACGTTCCATTTAGACTTCAAACCTAAGAACAAAGAATCCAAATGGGTGCAGGATTTCAAATGCGCTGACTATCAACAGATTGAGGCGTATCTAGCCAGCATTGATTGGATCAGTGTAATGAATTCTAGTAGCTCGGCTGATCAATTATATGAAACGTTGCTTGCAATCCTTCACCATACAATCGATCTGTATGTGCCCATACGTATAACCAATGAAGATGAAAAAGGATATCCAACCTATATCATAAGATTGAACAAACGTCGTTCTTACGCCTGGAGGAAGGCTAGTGCCTCTGGTAGTAGTCATGACTGGTCACTGTATGAGTCGTTATCCACCAAACTTAGTAGAGCCGTTTATCGTTACAACCTTTACATAGAAAGAAAAATGACAGAAACAAGGGATAAAACAGCCTTCTATAATTTTATAAGATCACGTATAGGGAATAGCAATGATATCCCCAGTTTGTTGAAAGACAGTGGCGAACTGGCTTCGACAGAAAAAGAAAAAGCGGATTTATTAGGGGAAGTATTTCAAAAGGTCTTCAACAAGAGAAATACTTGCTCAGATAGTATAACATGCAATGATAGAGATGATCTTCCGCATTTTCCGAGAATGAGCAGTACCTTGTGGTTTCATAAGGACGAAATCATCGAAATTCTATCTAAATGGCCATCGTCTTCCTCAGTTACTCCTGACTTTATCCCTCTTAGTTTTATTTAAAAAAAAATCATCTATTATATAGCCTACCCTTTGGAGCATATATTTAACCTAAGTTATACTAGAGCTGAGGTGCCTGCTAGATGGAAACATGCATTCGTAACTCCTATTTACAAAAAAGCTCTGCGGTCTGATCCCAGAAATTACAGGCCAGTCAGCATAACATCAATATTTGCGCGAACGTTTGAGAAGATACTCAAGAAACATATATTAATGCATCTTGAAGATCACAATATAATTTCGGAAAATCAATACGGCTTCCTCAAAGGCAGATCAGTCGAAATTGCCCTTCTTACCTCTCTTAATGACTGGACAAGGGCGCTAGATGAAAGAAAGCGTACGGACGTTATATATTTTGATTTCGCCAAAGCTTTCGATAGGGTCTTGGTGAACAATCTGTTGGTTAAAATGGAAGCGGTAGGAATCCACCCTATGATTATATGTTGGGTAAAGCAATTTTTATCTGGCAGAACATATCAAGTTGGCATAAAGGGTCAGTTTTCGAAAGTGTTTTCCACGTTCCTCAAGGAGCGGTGTTATCGCCAATCTTATTTTTACTGTACACCTACGAACTTCCGAACTAACTTACCAATCGGGGTGTCACCTGTAAAATGTACGCAGATGATGTGAAGGTTTACAAAAAAATTGTAGACACTTCTGATGAACTATCCCTTCAGTCCGCGATAAATTACATCTCCGATTGGGCAGAAAAGTGGGGTCTACCACTTGCACATGAAAAAACATGCTTTCTAACAATTGGATCTAAAAGACAGTCACAGTTCTCAACATACAGTCTTAATGGTCAGGTTCTAAGCAATGTAAAAGAAGCCCGCGATCTGGGATTCATCATAACGTCCAATCTATGCTTTTTACTGCAGACTTCTCGTTAAAAAGACCCGCTACCGTATATTTTATTTTATTTTATTTTATTTTTATTTGCACAATACTGTGCGCAATGAGCAGTAGATAAGCAACATGGACACGGCGTTAACAAACAGTGGAGATGACTAAAAAAAGAAAAAAAAGCTAAAAAGCTAAACTCCTCAACAACACAACATAGCGATTCGTGATAACAGTTGGTGTGAGCAAAATTAAATTAACAACAAGAAGAACGATTTAAAAAAAACGAAGGAAGAAATAGAAGCTTGAGGGTTTATGGGGATTGATGAAGTGGATAATTTAATGGGAAACGAGCAGTGGCCCGCCAACACTGCAAGTCGCGAGAGGTAACGGCTCCGGATACCATCTTAGTAGGTCCGCCGCTGCCATTAAATCCACACTACAGCAGCTGGGATGTGGTAGGAAAGGGGCGAAAGGAAAGTTTACAAGTGGCAGCAAGTCGAACAAATAACAACGAAAGAATTAAGAAAACAAGGGTAAAATGCTGGAATGTTTGGCGAACAAGCGAACAACAATGTTGAGTATGGAACATTAACAAAGAGCATAATACTAAGCTAAACAAGAAGGAAACGACGACGTAAAACATGCCAAAAAAAGGTAAACCAATGCTGCATGAACCTATGTGATGTCCTCTAAGTGCAGCATTGAGAGTAAGTCTAATTTCCTCAACCTTCTACGAAAAACATTGGCGTTTGGAGCTTCTAATAAACTTGCAGGTAGCATTTGCAACCAGCGAGCTCCACGATAAAATAAGGAATTGAAAACTCTCTCGCGATTTTTCTTCTTCACTTTAGGATAATGGAAACGGAAATGATTACGGTGACCTGTCGTTGGCAAGAAAACCCAATATTTGCTAGCTGTAAGTTTTGATTCGCCTTTTAGGATTTTAAAACAAAAAACTAGGTCAGAGAATACACGTCTATAGAAAAGGCTTTTGAGGCTGAAAAGTCTAAGCCTTTCTTCGTAACTAGGAGTTACTCTTGTTTCACTTATAACTTATAAAACTTATATATAACCTCTTTCGAGCTCTAAAGTCAAATCAACCAGAAATTTATATCCGAGCTTATAAAACGTATGTGAGGCCAATTGTTGAATCGGGAATCACAGTATTCAATCCAACTAAGAAGAAAGATATCGAGTCTTTGGAAAGTGTTCAAAATAGCTTCACTAGAAAACTTATGATGAGATGCTTTTCAATGAACTACGATCAGATTCCACATGCTTCTCAAAGATCAGTCTTACTTGGCCTACCGTCGCTCAAGAATAGAAGAAAAGCAGCAGATCGTGTCATGATGTTCAAGATCATTAGCAACAAGTGTCCGTTAACCCAACCGATTTCTTTGATGGCGCTCTGACGAGATCCGTAAGAGGAAAGCATAAGCTTCGAGTTTCAGTTGCCAAAACTCGAGTCAGATCTGATTTTCTAACATACAGAACACTTGGTGATTTCAATCTGCTGCTAGGTAAATACGAAGACATGTCAAGGTTATCTGTACAGGTCTGCAAAAGGTTTTCTACACCTTAAGCATTATAAAATATTGCGCAGTCAGTAGACGCTTATTATATCATCGGATTCAATGTGCATATGACTCATTCTTTCGTGTTTTGTTGTGTCGTGTATGTACAGTTTTTTTGTGCTCCCTCATTCTTTAAACAAGACTGTTGTCTTTGTTTAAATAAATAAATAAATAAATAAATAAATAAATCTCGGTTATCTCATAAACAGCAATCTGGACTTCCGGCCATACTACAGTGTGCTCACATAGAAAGGTATGGCTCGTATCTACAACCTTCTCCGGATATTTAGAACCAAAAAAGGTTCTATTAAGGGCTTATAAAATGTACATCAGGGCAATCGTTGAAAGTGGGACTGCCGTCTTTAACCCTTACAAAATCAAAGATATACGTCTGCTGGAGAGGGTCCAGAATAATTTCACCCGCAAACTGATGGACTATTCCTAAATTCCCGATGGTGGAACAACAAGTATTCAATTGAGTTTGTCGTCCCTAAGGAGTAAGAGAGCAAGACTCGATCTTGTGATGATGTTCAAAATACCGACAGGCAGAGTACAAATAGAAGCCTCGGACTTCTTTTTGGTATTACCTGAAGGCAGAACAATATATGGTTACCTAAGAGTCACCGATCCAGTCATGAAGAGCCAAAGCCAAATCCGTCAAACTTTTTTTCGAACAGAGCCATTCGAGTTTTTCGACCACTGCTCAAAGATAATGTGCTTCAGATGTCCCTCGGCCGATTTAAGAAATTCATTGACCAGCGATTGAAATAGTTCTGAATTTAGTTCTTCTACTTTTATCTAATTGTTAGTTTTTTTTTGTAATCTCTCTTTGGATATGTTTGTGTTGTCATGCCATTTCTAATGTGTATTGCATGTGGGTGTGTTGTATGACACCGCGCGATAATTCGCGCCACAAAATAAATAAATAAATAAATAAATAAATAAATAAATAATGACAGAAGGCGTTATTCGAGCCCTTTTGGGATTCGCTATGCCTTCTTCTTCTGCGTGATGTGGAGGCAATTTGAATGTGAAGCAGTAGTAGCGCAGGAGGCATAGCCGTCGCGTGCAACCGTTAGTAGGTTCTTGGCTCGGTAACTAAGCCTTTCATCCGTTCAAGATCTGTGACTCGTGTTACCGGACTCGTCTGGGAAGGGTAAACACTGACTTGTCCATTGGTTGGAAACTGCAAATCGTTGTATAGGTGAAGTGTGCATTCAAATCGCCTCCACGACATCCCGTAGAGTAGAATGCGTGGTATAACGCTGCTTCTTATCTTTTATTTTAGTTGCAGCACTACTCGCAAACTGACGTTCATAAGCGTAAAAATAAGCTTGAAGACCTTGTTGGCTACTCCATCCAAAAAGCCATTAGGTGCGCGTCATGGGCCGCGTGCGAGAGAGTTTACGACCTACGGCTGAATCGGTTGAACTCGTCCGCCAAACTAACGTGGTCAAACCCACAATTAATAGCGCACTTCCCCGACGGACATTCTCCTTCTGAATCAAACACCTCGAAGCGCTTTTGGAGCTCTGACAAAGAGTGAAGCAAGATGCCATGACACATGAAGGACATCTTCGTCACCATCAGCAAAGGGTTATTTATAGAGCGACCCTTTCAGCTTAACATTCACCTCTTTAGGAAAGTAAATGGCAGGCTTCCTAGCAGCAGGCCTCACTTCAGGTGACGTCACAACGACGTGGCGAGGATTGTATCGCTCCTTCAGACATTGTGAACAAATTTTCTAGGAATGGCTTACAAGAGGAGTCAGAGTTAAATATAGCTCAGATGGCTCGAGTTATACACGACAATCTTGTCAAAAAGGCGGAGCTATTCTCCTGCAGAGTAACGGGTACTACGCCTTCTCTAAGGGCAGAAGAGCAAGAACAGCACTTGTATGTACACAGCAAAGGAGACAGAGTAGGAAAAAGAAATGAAGAAGCTGGGTCTATCAGCCCTTATATGCTTGTTGTACCCCTACACCTCTAGTAACTCGTATGTAAATAACACTGTTTTCCTGTATGTAGGTGGATAATAACATTTCAGGAAACACGACACCAAAGGAAACAAAAAAATAAAGATGGAAGCCCAAGGGAAGCCAAGGGAAGACCAATAAAGACCAAAAATAGAAAGTCCGAAAGATAAGAAGGTGTTCTTAGAAAGAAAAACCTCCGTAATCGCTGTTCAATCGTGCACTTTACCTTTCTCCTCTCATAAAGCACATACATACAAGACATAATAGCGACCTGTCTTTTGGATAAAAGGGGGTTGAGACAACTGTTGAGTTTCGCCAACAGAATGACTTTTAGTGGCCAACGGCTGGAGGATGGAGAGATCAGCGTTTTACCCTTCCAAAATTTCCAAAACAAGACCGGCGCCAAGTCATAGAGGGATGGAACGCTTGGTTGGTGTGGGCGAGACTCGAACCAGAACTTCGCTTTGGGTGGGTGCAAGCGACAGTCGGCGACTCCTCGCACTGCGTTGCCATAGTCCCTCATCTCACTCATCTTTTGAGTATTCTTCCCAAGAAGCCCAACATTCCCAGCATATCTGGACAGTTGCCAAGCCAAGAACAAAGCAGCCGACCTCGGCAACTTTGCACGGAAACCATGAAGTTTCTTGATGCCCTTCCAACAAGCAACAGAGGAGGAAGATGCGCCCCAGAGTTCCAAGGTTGTAGGTAAAGTCTGGCGTCGTCATTTTCCAGAATATTATTGACCCCGCCATGTTTACTGACGAATTTGGAGAAGTTTCTTCAACATTTCTGCAAAGACCGAAAGATTTTTGTAGAATATTTTGTTTGTTGTTTACTTTCATTTTTTTTCTAATTTTGTTGCTGTGTCTTTCACGCTTCAGACAGAATATAACTTGCTCCTGAAATAAGTAAAGAATAAAACTGAAAACATAGTGAGAAGTTAACAGATAAAACAAATAAATAAAATAAACGCATTTTTTTGCGAGAAAGTATCGCTTCGCAACAGCTCATTTTCGATGAGATAGTCACATTCAGACTGGGAATCAGATTTCCTACCCTACTACGCTTCAGCCAACGTTTTATTAATAAAGGTTTCCTACATAGTTGCCGAAAATTCGACAGTCAGAGCTCACAAACTGTCGGAATGAATTTTTGACATACTGTGGTACGCGCTGAGATTCGCAGTCAAGGAGCGGTCTAAAAAATCTGAAAAAATAACGATATGAAAGCAAAATGTTCTTCGATTAAGCAGAACAAAAGGTAACACGTAAACCCAAAAGCTTCAGGTTTTGTTAGCATGAATTTAACAGCGCGTCATTTGGAGTTGCCGTCTGAATTTGTAGTGATTCCCTTTCTACAAGAGTTGAACAGATTTCCAGAATATTTCCATGTTCTGTCTTAGGATTTCCATTATCACAATTTTCCCATTTTATTTGCTAGATCTGTGTTTTAGTTGTACCAACATCAGTAAAATATCGAAAATTTTCATTTGTACCAACAACGGTCAACTACGAAAAATGATCCTTTAAAAGCGATCATTTTTCGTAGTTGACCGTTGTTGGTACAAATGAGGTTTCACGGTAGTCCTAGCGGGCTAGTTTTTTTTCTTCTTCGAAATTTCCGCAAACTATGTAAGCCACTGCCTTGTATCAGTTCTTCATAAATCTATGATTTCATTTGAAATTCTTTTCGTTCTTCTCTCACTAATGAGAGAAACGGAATTCAGAAAGAAGAATGTAGAAGTCGCCTCCATCTGTCATGTCGACAGATCATAAAAGTAAAAAATAGGTGAACTTCTTTCTCTTATTTTGTAAGGAGGCGGCTCGTCAGAATGTTTTCTGATACCACAAACCTTATCGAAATCGTTCCAGCATTTTCTCTACGTATATACTGAACCGTCGTTTGTTTTGACCAAGGACTTCCATCATATTAAGGCTCAATATATATTTCCAAGTGCCTGACGTCAACACCCTAATGCTGAGTTTTTGGAAGATTCCCTCCCAAAATAACCCTTCAATTTCGATTTAACGACACGAGACGCGAGCCACTTGGCCCTAACGAGGAAGAGAAGAGAGTTTTTGAGGAAAGTCTTACACGCTCTATATGCGTTTAAATCCACATAAATTTCTTAGATTATGAAGCCAAAACTTCCTATCGGTCCGTGAAGTGTAAATCCTCAAGAAAGGCTGTAACATTAGAAGCACAAAAGCGGCGGAAGATCTCTTTCCGATCTAATAAAATGCGACCACGTAATAGCCAACAATCATGCAACATTCATAATGATCGGCAACTTTACAGTTGGTGGAGCTCGTGCAGAATCGCCGTCGAGAATGGAAATGACTGGGATGGAATGACACAAGCAGAACGGGACATAATGGCATGACTTGGAGGGTGGGCGGAGTTTCTCCTTAATACCACCGTCTTCTATGCCGTAGCCTTAGCTTTAAAGGATATCACTCATCGCAGAACAATAGCGCTTTCCAGCAACAGAGACAGCAGGCGACGTTGAGTAATCGAGCCGGCAAGCAAATTGCCGAGTAAGCTGTACGAGAAAATATTGTGGCTGAGCGTTGTTCTATTAATTCAGCCCATAACGTGGGTAAAGCAAAAATGGAAGGAAAGCAATAAAGCGGTTCAATAACTGAGCAATAATTATCGAAGAGCGGATGAAATGAGCAGCACGGGGACCAGCATTCGCTGCCTGAGTCTATAGGGTGCGGTACAAATACGTGGTAAGAGATTGGAATGGAAGTTTCGGACAGATAGTAAACCGATTTAAACAAGGTGTTAGTGATTTCTTACAGTAGACACTGCTATTCGAGTATGTTTTCGAAGGGGTTTCCAAAAACGGCGGCTCTACCAAAAATTGCTCCAACATGGAAGAAGAACAGGTACGAAATTATCACTCAAGAGAACGCTAATTCCAGGGTTTATGTTTATATTTATGTTTACTATCGGTTAAATAACAACGCAAATCACAAACTCGTATGCAACACAACAAACCGACTTGAGCAGAAAAAATTCTATGCAAATGGGGGAAGTGTCAGGGAATAGTGGGTGATCAGGCACAGCAAGGGCAGTGGCCGCCAACACTGCAAGCCCTTCAGGTCGTTATTTCAGGCTCCGGGTGCCAACTTAGTAGGTCCGCCACCTGTGCCTTAGCCCGCTTTAAGGTGTCGATGCGACCGGGGTGAAAGGGAGAATAATGATAATAAATTAAGCAAAATTAAGCTGTTCTTGATTAAAGAGAGGTGAGAGCAAACGGGTTGGTGCGCTCATCGTACCGGCGAGGCATCTTAAAATGTAGATTACATAGATCAGACAGACCTTTGAGTTCCCTACATTCTCTAGATTTTTGGGAAAACTGTTTTGTATGACCGTTCTTGGAGGAAGAGGGGCGCGTAAAGCGTAGTCGGAGGAGGCGCCGGCTGTCGCGTGCACCCGATACCAGGTTCCTGGTTCGAATTTTGACCGCCCAGGCCTACCAAGCCTTTTATTCCTCCGGGGTCGGTGAATTGGTACCAGACTTGTCTGGGAAGGATAAAGCACTGACTTGTACGTCGGCTGGCCACCGCAAGTCATTGTGGGCCAAATACGCATTCAACACGCCACCACCACATCCCGTAGAAGTAGAATGCGTGGCGCATCCAAAAGAGGATTGAATAACGCCGTCCTTTATCCGTTTTTATCCTTTATGTATACCAGTCCGCTAATTACCGATAGAACTAATAAAAATATGCTTAAAATCCCATCAGAAAAATTTAAACGTTCTGGAAAAGTACCGTAGGGAGGTCCCTACAATACCGCTCAAATTCTTTGCAAAAAAGACGCTTTGCGACGGATTAATCCGTCACAAAGCGTCGCATCGCCGTAACTCTTTTCAATGTTATTTGTTTAAAATCTAATAACACCATTAAAAGCCCCGTCTCATTTTCTATCCAGAGATCTAAACATCATTTAAAACGATTGCACAGTTACCTAGTTATGAAGCTTTTGCTTCCTCGGCTCCGTTAATTGATTTACGACCCCTCCGAGATCCCCAGTGGCATGCCTTTAAGGCTTTTTGTTGACGAGGTTCATCGAAACTCAGAAATCCTCTAGTGTTTCAGCAGATCTGTATTTGTTACACATCAAGTGTCATTGTGGTACTGAATAGTGCCAAGTTTGAATAACATAGGCCCAATTTGAGATAAGCGCAAACGCGCGGAAACCTAAGATTCAGTTAAGAATTACCCAACTAGTAGCCTGTTACAGAAGACAGTACTCTTCTATTCCATTGTGGGAACGATGATCTTTATAAAACGTGTAAAATGGCTTTGAGAAATAGACAGAAATTACTAGATTTTCTTTTTCCAACAAGGGATTGGTCCAATCTCAATATGCGGCGTAAGATTTCTCCTATCTTTGAACTTCGGCTGCTCCTCTACAGAATAAGTACGAAAGCCGTGTTTTTTGTGCTCTACAGTAGACCACAAGCACATTCGAATCTAAAAAATAACGAAAAGATTTTGGCCTTTCAAAGTAGATTTCTATGCGGCCAAAGTTTGACGAAAACAACGGAGAATTTTGTTTCAGTCGCTTATCTCTTTATGGATGAGTTTATTCGAAAAATCAACCGGACAGCATTTCACAGCTCGTTGCGGGCATTCTACAGATGTAATATTGTCCGTATTCAAACTGAAAACCATTTTCGCCCCTTCGGCCGCCGAAACATGTTTGGGACTGCGCTTCGGCCCGAGTGCGTACACAACTCGCTACTCTAGCGACGTCCCGCGGCACTCCATATGTCGTATATCGCCTATGTACAGTATTCACGCTTCCTGTGGAGTGCCGCGGGAGGTCGCAAGGGCAGCGAGCGGCCCGCCGCCGTGTCCGCACTCGAGCCGAAGCGCAGCCCCAAACTTGTTTCGGCGGCCGAAGAGGTGAAAATGGTTTTCAGTTTGAATACGGACAATATTACATCTGTAAAATGCCCGCAACGAGCTGAGAAATGCTGTCCGGTTGATTTTTCGAATAATCTGATCCATAAAGAGATAAGCGACTGAAACAAAATTCTCCGTTGTTTTCGTCAAACTTTGGCCGCATAGAAATCTACTTTGAAAGGCCAAAATCTTTTCGTTATTTTTAGATTCGAATGTGCTTGTGGTCTACTGTAGAGCACAAAAAACACGGCTTTCGTACTTATTCCGTACAAGAGCAGCCGAAGTTCAAAGATAGGAGAAATCCTACGCCGCATATTGAGATTGGACCAATCCCTTGTTGGAAAAAGAAAATCTAGTAATTTCTGTCTATTTCTCAAAGCCATTTTACACGTTTTATAAAGATCATCGTTCCCACAATAAAGTAGTAGAATACTGTCTTCTGTAACAGGCTACTAGTTGGGTAATTCTTAACTGAATCTTAGGTTTCCGCGCGTGTGCTTATCTCAAATTGGGCCTATGTTGTTCAAACTTGGCACTATTCAGTACCACAATGACACTTGATGTGTAACAAATACAGATCTGCTAAAACCATAGAGGATTTCTGTGTTTCGATGAATCTCGTCAACGAAAAGCCTTAAAGGCATGCCAATGGGGATCTCGGAGGGGTCGTAAATCAATTAACGGAGCCGAGGAAGCAAAAGCTTCATAACTAGGCAACTGTGCAATTGTTTTAGATGATGTTTAGATCACTGGATAGAAAATGAGACGGGGCTTCTAATGGTGTTAAGTAGATTTTAAACAAATAGCTTTGAAAAGAGTTATGGCGATGCGACGCTTTGTGACGGATTAATCCGTCGCAAAGTCTTTTTTTGCAAAGAATTTGAGCGGTATTGTAGTTCAAAATCAACAGAATGATACTGTAGTATGATATCCTATGATCATCGACAGCTGTACTAGAACGGATTGTTTCTGCTTAATTCTTGCTGACTTCCATGGTTTTTCAGGAGCAGCCCGCCCAAATCGCGGGGAGGGAAGCCTGCAATATTAGTGAATACCATGATGAAAAGTGGTGAAGCGAAAAACCTATTGAGAAGAAAAACCGATAAATATTCCGCTTCGAAAATTTCCGTTAACTCGAGCCAAATCTTAAAGAATATTACGTTAATTCGTTAATTTTTTAAAATCGTTAACCGTTAAATGAAAACCCCTATTAGAATGGTTGGATGAAGTGCTCGCTAAGAACGAGATTTCACTCCGACATGATGCAAAGTAAACAGAAAAGCTGTGGAGCAGTAGGAAAACCTTTTACAGAAATTATTTTTTCACTTGAACTAGAACTACAAACATTTATGGGATGACTTCGTTTAAAGATAAATAACACAAGAGCTACTCCATATATTAAATAGAAATGGAAGTATAAGAAAAGAAAAAGCCCGAAAAATGACAGTCACGCTGCAAACTTAGGGGATAAAGCAAGTTCAACCCTCCCTTTATCGAAGAAAACAGTAGCCATTTTAGGTTCAGCTTTTTTCTCCATTTGCTCGTTCTTTTCGCTTATGTGGAGTGTCTGATAGTGCTCACGTAAGGCTATTTTGATGCTTAGATCCGGTCAATAAGAAGAGTTTTATAAGTATATTGTCCCTGAGCAACTTACGACAGTGTAATGCATGAAAATTAAAGAAATGATGGCAGAAACCAGGAAAGAAACTATAATCTGTTGGGTAGCGCAAAAATCTGCTCCTTGTCTCGAAGTCAACTATACTTGAAAAAAATTGTTTCAGGTGGGTTCAGTAGCAGGTCGACCTACCGTAATCGGGGCGGACGGCCATGCTATCGTAGTCAAGAGAGACATCTAACGTACGAACACGAACGGTCTTTAGTGAGGGGACGACGTAGACTTTCATCAAGCTCTATTATGTGCTAGAATCTGGCGGATTTTTTTCACCAGAGAGAAGTAAAGTCAGCCGCGCATAACTCTACATGTTGCCGAACAATAACACCTTCACCAAGAACACAGTAAATATTTCACTTGATCAAATGATGTTTGAGTAGACAGGGTCATAAGCAAGCGAAACGGTGCCATAGATTGTAATAGGTGGAAAAAATTGTATTTATACAATAAATAGGTTTAGTGCGTTTTCCTTACCAGCTAACTGACCTGAGGAATTCCTCGGCAGAAATGTTTCCATTTTACAGAGATGTTCCCATTACGACGGGGAGCAGCGCGTAAAAAAAAACTTTAAAAAAAGCTCAGCCAAGGAGCGTGAGGTCAACCTAGCTGCAACCAACCGACGGCGGTCATGCGGACAAGCACCGATCCGTCCACCGCCGCAATTTCTTCTGGAGCCGTCATCTTCAAGCAACCGTCATTGCTCTATCGCCTGCCTCCAACAATACAATCAATATCGGTAGAGTTGGTTAGCAGTTTGATGGTAAGGAGTTGTAGATATCCTTGAGTATTTCAAGGATCAATATCTCATTACGATCAATAACGGACAGTTGCCTCAATAATCACCAAGGCAGGCAACACAAAGTCCACCTTGAACTTTCTCGACTTACCAAGGCTCAACATCAGATGCTTAGGCAATACCGAAACATCCTGCATGACCAGTGTTCTTGCTGAAGAGCGAACTCTCCTACAAGCAAGCACCTCCAAAGTTTCGAAACTCTGAAGAAGGCGAAGGCGCTAAAATTTTAGCTCGAATAAAGTTAACAACGATCCTAGTGGGTTGTCCGGAAAGTTCTCAGCGTTTTGTATTACTATTTTCCATTCGTCTATTATTAAGTAAAAATTCAACTTGCATTGCGCATCAATGCTACTTTCAGTGCAGAATTTTTCACTCTAAATAATAACACTTAAATAATTTACGTCTCAATGTTGTTTCACATTTAACTTCTTGAAGGGCTCATTAAAGTATGTCGAAGAACCATTTCCGAATGATTTTTTTTATTTTAACTTCAAATTGTAAAAATTTTTAGTTGCAAATTTAGTCGTTAGTACAAGTTAAAAACATAATTTTAAAATATATAATCCAATACAGTACTAACAATTAAATTAATTAGTCACCTTATTCACTGACGAGCCTCGTGGTGACTAACTATAAACATGTTTTGTATGAAGGTAGAGGCGAAACAAGGCATGATTAATGTTATTGTTATCCTTGTTTTAGTTGTTACATGTTTTTCACCTGTGGTTGTTGTAGTACTAAGTGATTTAGAGTTTATATATGCACATGATTCTGTCTAATTCCATCTGTTTCTTGAGGCATTGAGTCTAGAGCTATTTAAGAACTAAGAATTCTAAATAATTCACATATATTATTAACTGATTCTTTTGGGACAATACGCAGCCGAGACAGCTTGCCAGATCAATCAAGTATGGGAGCTTAATAGTGTTGGAGAAAGCACTGTGTGCCAGCGGTTCAGGAAATTTCGGACCGGAGATTTCAGTCTCGAAGATGACCCACGTAGCGGCCGACCTACAGCAATCTTGGTCAACGAGTCGGAGTTGATGAAGCTGAACCATCCAAGACAGTTCGCGGGATCGCGGAAGAGATAGGCGTCAGTGAAACTGCTGTTGCGGATGCTTTGGAATGCCTTGGGAAGGTGAAAAAGCTCGAAAAGTGGGTACCGTACGAGTTGAGTGAGATCAAGTCATCACTTGTGATAAAAAGTGGATTCTTTATGATAACAGGAAACGTTCCGGACATTTGTTGGACGCGGACGAACTCCCTAGGCATTTTCCAAAGGCGAACCTCCACGAAAAAAAGGTCACTAAGCAGAGTCCTATGTAGGGAGATCGACGAAATGCACCGAAAATGCTTCAACTTCAGCCAGCATTAGTCAACAGAAGAGGCCCGATTCTTTTGCACGATAAAGCCCGCCCACACCTTTCACAAATCACTATTTGAAAATTGAACGAATTAAGGACTGAAGTTCTGCCTCGCACGCCATGTTCTCCATACCTCTCACCAACCAACTACCACCTTTTCAAGCACTTTCAGACCTTCTTCGCTGGTAGAACTTTCACCAATCAGGACCAAGCCAAATTTTTCGTGGATTTTGTCGAATCTCGCTCGCCTAATTTTTTCGCTGATGGAATAAGACTGGTGACCCGTTGGCAAAACTGAAGTGATTCGAACAGTGCTTATCTCGACTAAATCCGATTAGATTTGAGAAAGTTATGGTAGTTTAAAGTGGAGCACTGAAAACTCTAAGAACTTTCCGGACTGCATGTCCTTGGCGAAAATACCGATAAGGTGTGTAAAAGATTTGCGACAAACAGCAGAAATACATAGAGCGTATGGTCCAAACACCACGACGTGACAGAAAAACGAGGAAATAGCATGGCTGAAATGGCAATCCTCCATAAAGACCATCTAGAGCCAGTTTAGGTCTGGAGTATTGACTGATTCTTAGGAACTCACAACTGCAGCATGTAATGTTATGCATACCGAATTAGCATTCTTTGCAATTCATTCACAAAATGGATTTTGGCAAGTGTTGGCGTGAGCTTCAAGAGCAAAAACCTGCTACATGGAGGAAAAAAGGAAAAATCGATTCCTGTATTTTGTATTCGAAACCTCATTCATTAACAGTTTTTACCGGAAAAGAAAAGAGCGTGTAAACTTGCGAAATCGAACTAGACCGGGCGAACAAATTGGGCGCTCATAGCGCGCTGTGACTCGTTTACGGCTCTCGAACATGAGTTTTCAGCGAACTAGCTGCATGACCAGTCTCTTATTTCTCTATTTCCCAAGTGGGAGCCGCTTCTTATGGGCTCTTATGTGCCTATGGCAAAGGGTAAATTAGAGAACTGGTCGGCATATGTGAGATGCATCACGCAGTGAACTTCTATATGCAAGCGCTTTCTGCCACTATTTCGTTTCCAAAAAACTACCTAAAGGACAGCAGGTCTGATCGTTGATGTGGCATGGAACCTGTGCTCCCATCTTGAAATTGACAATGATATCTTTAGGCGGGTCCTGGGGCCGGATTCATGAACGCGGCCGAATCCGGCCCCTGGAGACATTAGGACTTCGCGGCTAGTACGGTAGGCAGTGGGGCTTCGTAGTGAGTAATGAAAATGTGAAACGTCGAGAACCAATAACCGGAAAACGGTCAACGAACAGAACAGAAATAAAGGAGGATTAGAATGGTTCTCTTTTCGCATTAGCGGTGCTGTTCTAGATTCTCCGGATCCGTTTGGCGCGGTGGGTAAGATGAGCCGTTTCTTGTATGCTCTCTAAACTGATTTTAATTTTGGTTAACGCCCAAATCAATCAAAGCATCAATTCTTGTTTGTTCAAGGAAAATTTAGTATAACCTGTTCTGATATTTTTCAATTTACCTGCCCCAACAAGTGAACTCACTGCTTGAATTTTTGCAAAATTTTTATTTTTTAAGGAATAATAATGGATAGCATTAGGTCATTCAGAAAGTAATGTCGTTTTTTCAACCTTGTCTTCAACTGAACAAATTTTCAACAAAACTTTTTTTCGGTCAACAATGTAATCACCGTCGTTATCAACAACCTTTCTCCATCTAACGAGCAAATCTTCAATACCTGAGCAAAAAAATGTTGTGGTTTTTGAGCAAAATATGTGGACATTGCATTTTGAATATCCTCCAAACTTTCAAATTTCTTGCCACTAAGAAAATGCCGTAGAGACCGGGGTAAGTGGTAATCCGAAAGTGCGAGATGTGGAGAATACGAGATTACTCCTCTGAGATTTGCCAAGCCATTTCACCTGAACTTGCAAGCTAACAATTCAACGAATGGTAGATTCTAGAAAAGCAAGTCTCATTTACCTTAGAATCATTTTGTTGGCCTTCGAAAGACAGAAATCTGCCGACAAATAATGAGCTAAAACCGTTGTGCACAAAAAAACGACATTACTTATTGGATGACCTAATAGCTTATTTTGAAGCCTTGGAAGACATCGCGAATATCCTTTCGTTCGATAACAAAAGTACTGCTTGAGTATGGTCACACACTTCTCCATGGTACAGCGAATACGTTTGTAGAAAGCACGGAAATCTTCACTTTGCTGCTTGAAGTGAATAGTATTTACACTATCAATCGGGTGAAAACTGCGACGAGTTAGACAATTCAGTGCGCCATCTCTTTTTATAGGCGATCAAAAATTAATCTCCTTCTGCACTTCAAAAGAATTCTATGTGGATATTGATTTGGTCTTGAAAAACAAAAATTTAAATGCTCTCAAACAGTGTGTTCTCTTATTGGGCAAGTGAATCGAAAAATTTCAAAGGAATTCATACGGAATTTTCTTTGGACGAAATATTCAAACCCTCTCGAAAGGTCTCTGGTTTACTCTGAATGACAATTGGTTTGATTAAGAAGACGTTCAGTGTGGCTTCAGAAGCGTCAAACCTGCTAAGAAGATTGCCCTGTTTGCTTTGAAAAGTGCTCAGATCGAAAATACATGCTTCAACGACAACAGAATACATGTTTCTTTCGCTGCAAAGAGTTTTCGGCGAAGAAAAATGAGGCGAAAATTTTCTGGTGGAAGGCGTGGCATGGCAAGCAACGACGTGAGGCCGGAAACGGCCGACTGGTGAACGATTATGTGCGGTTTTCCACGTCAAACTCCACGCCATTGAAACTTGCTTTCTGAGAATATAGGGCATTTGTACTAGGAATGCTCGAAATTCCTAAGCACTTCTCAGAAATCTGGAGATTCACTTCGAATGAGTTTTCCCTTATATAGTGAGGCCGATTCAGAGGTTTAGGAAAAAGCTGATATTCGAGAAGTTTAGCTATCTTCCTACACGAGGTTTGCTTCGGAGCACCAGCTCGACTGGAACTGTCTTCATCATCTATGTAGTAAAGATGATGTCTACTGAGAAAAGCAGAATTGTACAATCCGAGAAACAGGAAAAACAAAAACCAAAAATAAACTGGAAAAGCTGTGGTTCGAAGTAGCACGGTGTACAAATTCTTAGAGAAGAGTTCAGCAGAGAGACTTGAAAAGCACATACATCGGGTTTTGCGATGCTCCGCATTGCCATTAAGGTGCACATCTGAAATAGAAAAATTAAAATTAGGTATTCATATTTTAAAGAAATAACGATAATTAACCACGATTCTGCACCGAGCGAGTCATCATACATATTATAGTGGACGAGAAGTTCCCTTTTTTCGACAGAAGAAATTCGAATGAACTGAGCTGAATAAACTGTTAAGGTGACGAGTGAACTCGTTCTTGAAGTCCTGCGTTTAACTATGAGGTTGTTGCGAACGCTCTCGTCATTTTTTTGAATGCCCTTTTTTTACTAACGCTACCTTATAGCAACCTACCTTTGTTCACATAGAGAGATCTGAAAGTCTACTACTATTGGTAGCTACTCACTCTCGCGTAACTACTTCTAGAAAAATGGAGCTGTCAAAGGAGTACATCCGAGGACTCTTACTGTATGACTTCAAATTTGGTGAGCCGCTTTCTCTCGTCGCATCAATGGTGCATTTGGGGAGTGCACAGTGTCCGATCGCACTGCATGAGAATGGTTCGCACGCTTTCGCAAAGGTGAGTTGAACCTTCGAGATTCGTTCGGGTCTGGACTGAATCCGATGTTCGATGACAACAACCGACCGCGACAGCTGGTGGAATAGGACCCACGGCGGACTGCTCGCAAACTTGCGAAGGATTTGGGTGTGCACTACGCCATTATAGCCACGCACCTACATCATGGGTAAGGTGCACAAGTTGGCACAGTGGGTTCACCGTGACCTTACCGAACGCGGCCCCCAGCGACGTGCTGAGGTAGCCACTCAATTGTTCTCGTACAAGCGCACAGATAGTTGGCTGAAATCCATCATCACAGGAGATGAGAAGTGGTGCCTGAATGTCAACATCAAGAGGAGCTGACACTGGACTAACAAGGGTGAGAAGCTTGAGCCACAGCCAAAAGAGTGTCCTCACCCTTCGATGATCATGCTTTTGTTTGATGGGATTACAAAGATGTCATCTACCACGAGCTGCTGGCCCGTAACGAAACTCCAACAGCGGAACTGTACTGTCAGCAGCTGCATAGACTGACCGCCAAGGTTGCAGAAAAGTGTCCGAATCATTGCACAATCCGATTCTTGCACGACAATGCTGGTGTCACGCGTTTGGATCATGTTCGCAATGTCTCCATACGTCAAAGATTTGGCGTTGCTCCAATTGCTGATAAGCTACGTGAAGCTCGCCTACGGTGGTATGGTCATGTTCTTCGCGCGAATAGCGACACTGCTCCGAAGACTGGTCTCAACATAGACGTGCCCGGAAAACGGCCTAAAGGGCGGCCTAGTCAACGCTGGCTTGCTACGTTGCACATGGACTTAAAGGAAGCTGGTATCCATCCGATCAAGCGTTTGATCGTGCCAAGTGGCGCCCCTTTCCCGCTCCAACGCCATGCGAGGAAAAACGTTCGATGACGAGGACGACATCGAACGCTGGCTGGCTGGCTTTTTCGAGTCAGAGCCAGAAAAGTTCTAGGCTGACGGGATCGGGAGTCTGCCTGAAAGGTGGAGAAGAGTGGTAGAACATAGTGGCGGTTACTTTGTTTCTTGACGTGTTTCGCTTTTTTTGTGAAACTAGAAAAATGCTGTGTCTTGAAGATGACGAGAACTTCTGCAATAACCTAATATTTATGAAGTTTAGTACGAACGCATACAAGGACGATGAAAAAATAAAAGAGACAGAGATTTTCTGTGCAATAACCAGCGAAATTATCAGCTTCGTAAAGGGAGACTTCTGAAATGTAAGGCGGTATTCAAAATCGTAAGCGTCACAGCGTCATGACGCGCAGCTTTGGAGGACAAGAAGGAAGAGCTGTTGTCGCCACTCGACTTTGATACACGAGTGTAGCCTTATTGCAGCTGCTGTTCTATCTCGAAAATTAATTCATATGAGGCTGTCACTACCACCTGAATGTCGGTGTATTTGATGGCAACAGACCTTGGCGACAATTTATTTATGTATTTATTTATTCAATACACCGCTAGACGGCGTGCACCACCAGACAGTCAACCAAGAAGGATGCCCTCCACGGCATCGAACACAAAAAGCCAATAGTAGTGAATAAAAAGGTTTCACAAGGAGAAACGAAACAAGAAAAAATGACATAAGAAAAGGAGGTGAGCAGAATTAGATAGGAACCATTGGATCGGCTAGTTAAAGAAAAGAACGGAATGATGGAATCCTACGCAACCAAATGGACAATAAGAAAGGCAGGTTTCATAACAGATGTTTCGCTCCCCCAGCGCAAACTTGAAACCAACTGAGGGGGGCTTTAATAGGAGAACATTTTTCCTTAGAAGGAATAATTATAGTTGAATATTAATATTTAAATCAATTATTTATTTGAAAAAATATTGGCTATGCTGACTACGTCTAACCGTGAATTCTACCTCGCTTCATAGTTATCAGCAGTTTCTCTGCCCTTCGACGAGCAGAAGCTGTGGCATCGCGTGACAGACAGCATGATGTCAAGTGCGCCCTCTGTCGAAAAAAGTCCCACGAAACTTCGGAATTGAAGTGATTCGTCTAAAAGTTGACATTTCTAAGAAACGGGCAAGGGTTGATTGCTGCTGCCCACGCGATAGGACTTCACTCGCCGATACTGGGATTAGAGCATCAGATCACTACCCTTGTTGATTAAGCTTTTCCTACGAGTGAAGGGCTCAAGTGAAGTTATTTATTTACTTTACTTATTGGGTGCACCCTCGGTGCACTAAAGCGCCGTATTATAGCGAGAAAGTACCGCTCAAGAGGGAAATAAGAACGGTAGCGGATTAGTAGAAGATTCAGAGGAACTACTGAAGACATTGTAGTAGACATACGTTGCATGCCGCCTACCGGAAAAAGGGAGCTCTAATTGCTTGCTTATCCTCTTTTCTTGCGATACATTCACCTCGTATTCCTGATAGAATGCCTTCACTAATTACAGTGCAACGGTTACTGATGCCTGCAAGCCATACTTTTTTCTGAGTTGCGGAGAAAGTGTTTTCAGCCACTATCGACCACCTTTGTAGTTCAACGGACAAAAACGAGTGCGTAACACTAGGGAGACGTCCCAGGCCACGCAATGCAGAACATACACGGAGCAATCATGACAATGGGGTTCTAGGGGTTTATTCACTTATTTATTCATGGGCGCGCGTAGTGCAGTCGGATGAGGTGCCGGCTGTTGTGTGTACCCGATACCAGGTTCCCGGTTCGGATTTCCCGCCCAGGCCAACCAAACCTTCCAATCCTCCGGGGTCGGTGAATTGGTACCGGACTCATCTCGGAAGAGAACGCACTACGTCGTACATGGATGGAAACTACAAGTCCCTTTATAAATATGCATTAAGATTGTCTGCGCAATGCCCCATAGAAGTAGAATGCGTGGCGCACCGCACAAACGATTGAGTATCGCCGTCTTTTATCCATTACTTCTATTTATTCAAAACCAACCAACATCAGTATCATGCATTAAAAAATGTTAGTTCTCTCCTACCCTTAACAACCTACTATAGGTCCAATCGGATGTTACATATAGAGGTAACCGCTCACAGATGATGAAGTTGCAATTGTTTTAGCACATTTGCATGAGCCTGGAGCGGCTGGTAAAGAGGCTATATGTTGTTACAGGATGTTTTTATTGCGATCAAAACTCTTGCGCCAGGCGGACTCGAACCCGCATCTTCTGCTTTCCGGGCAGCGATGTTCGCCTTACACGAACATGTAGTAATGTGTAAGGCGAACATCGCTGCCCGGAAAGCAGAAGATGCGGGTTCGAGTCCCGCCTGGCGCAAGAAGTTGCAATTCACGAAACAGCTTTGCAATACAGTGCCGTAGTCTGGTCGATGGCCGAAAAGAACGGGCAGATCGACTTTCGCGGCCTTTGAGCGTCTTTTTAAGTTTAACTGTATTCTTCTATAACTTTCTACTGCCTAAAAAATCCACAAGCTGCAGCCGGAATGAGTCGAAGTTGACAGAATCTTTGCGCTCCGAACACGCCCGAGCCTCCAGTTTAGCAGCACGTGTCCAGCATTCGGCACCGTCGGTGGAATCAGAAAACGCATTGCATGGTAGACATATAGAAGCTAATTAGTTTGCTATACTTTTCGTGCATTTAAATAAGCTGTTTTCGTCAAGATAAGCTCACTCCACAAGTTGTCGCGCCCACACTATTGATTCTGTCGGGCCTATATGCACTATTGAACGCTACTGAGATTTGTATGTGATAAGGTAGAGCTCGAGTTGCTGAGCTCGAATATAGTTTTTACAAAAATATTTCAATTGTAAGGGAAAGTTATTAAAAAAGGCCGCTTTCGAATGCTCAAAAGCGGCGCAGGTCGGCCGGCCTGCACGTTCTTTTAGACCGACGAACAAAATGTACGCGAACTGTAGAGTCAAAGAGAATCAAGAGGAAAGGATCCACTTCGGATAGAAAAAAGAAATAAAAATAGCACTTAGGTATCTCCAGTACATATGTATGTATCTAGGAATCTTGGCATGTTGACTCACAAATAGGAAGGCGATGACGTCTTCTTCGACTTGTGTCACCAACACTGTTAGACCGTTGATTCTGGCTCACGTCTCGGCGCCACCGCCTTCCTCAGAGCCTTCAGAGGAAAGTTTGCAAACATTTACAATACTACCTGCCCAAACTCTATTTCGTCGTACTTCGGCAAACACCTGTTCGGTTAGTCGTTCATTTGTAACTGTGGTATCCGTTCTTCCATTAGCTCTTTTCCTTGGAAATACTCCACTGCATGATGAAATATGTAGCGTTTGAGCGAATGTTATTTATTTATTTATTTATTTATTTATTCAAGCGTGGGTTACAAAATCATCACACGCGTAAAAAAACGATCGAAAATAACATGAGAAATTCTAGAAAATTACATCGACACAACACCATCTACAAAAAGTTTTTACGAGAAACAAGATGTCTAAAACGAAATGTTGACATGTTAATAACATTTTCATCATCACCTAGAAGTAGGTTGAGCTCCTTAAGATTTCGATACGTGAGGAAGTTCGACCTAACTTTAGACCTAACAACTCTGGGATACAACCTAAGTCTTCCTATCCGATTTCTGGTCAGTGGCACACCAAAAAACTCTGTAGGGTCTATTGAAAGCTTCCTAGTTATAATTTTAAATAGCATGATCAGGTCCGTTATCTTCCGCCTACTGCACAGGGAGGGTAAACCTAGTTGTCTGGCCCTATCAGCACCATTGGGAATGTCGGCATAGCCCATTCTAAAGCACCTTATAAACAGCTTTCTCGTGTAGTTGTTTTGGACGCTTTCAAGGAGCTTAATAAATTTCGTTTGACAGGGATTAAACACAGTGGTGGCAAATTCCATGATGGGTCTCACATAGCATATGTAGGCACGTAAGAGAGTCTTAGGGTCGTTTGTCTTCAGTACCTTGAACAGGTTATAAGTCCGATAGTTTGCTTTGTTTACAAGCGTTTCGTAGTGCGCACCAAAATTGAGGTCACTAGATATGAGAATGCCTAAGTCCTTAGCTTCCGTAACCTGCTCCAGGTTAATGCCCTTAAGCATATAGATTGGAGAGTACGTCTGGTGCTTAGACTGAATTACAAGACATCGCGATTTCTCAGCAGCAAGAGGAAGCTCCCAGCTTTCTGCCCATTTTTCAATAAAATTAATGGCTTCTTGAACTTCATTGGATACCGCAGGTTTGTCAACCTCTTTGTAAATTTTTACGTCGTCGGCGTACATTTTACATGAAACTCCAAATCTGGATACAGCGTCAGGAAGCTCATAGGTGTACGACAAAAAAAGGACCGGTGATAGAACTCCGCCCTGCGGTACCCCACTAGAAGCTGGATAGATCGAGGAATAATTGCTTTCCACTTTGACCTGATACGTCCTTTCTGAGAGAAAGTTTCTAGTCCAGTCCACAATCATAGGGTGAATACCAACCCTTGCCAATTTGAGTAATAGTTTTTCCAGGGGAACCTTATCAAAAGCTGCGGAGAAGTCAAAGTAGACAATATCGGTTCGATTTTTGTTTTCCATAGCTTTTGTCCAATCATTTAGTGAACTGAGAACTGCAGTCTCCACTGAACGCTCTTTCATAAATCCAAACTGCTCCTTAGAAATGATGCCCTCATCCTCGATATGCTGCAGTATATGTCTTTTTACAATTTTTTCAAAGGTTCTTGCAAACACAGAAGTTATGCTGATGGGTCGATAATTGCCAGGGTTACTGTATGGAGGCTTTTTGCGGATGGGGGTAACAAACGCATGCCTCCACCTTCGTGGAACTTCACCCTTCATATAACTCACGTTGAAAATCAGTTCTAAGGGAAATGCAATATACTCAATGACGTTTTGAATAAAGGATAGCGGAAGAAAGTCCGGGGAGGTTGACTGAGACTTGGGCCACTTCGACAGTATTTCAAAAATTTCTTCTTTATGGAACCATAGTGAAGAGTTCATTTGAGGAAAACTGGGAAGAGATTCACATTGGACTGCCGTGAATACAGTGTCGACCTCCAATGGGATGCTGAATACTTTTTGGAATTCTTCCGCAAGTAAATTTGCCTTTTCCATAGCTGACGACACAGATACTCCCTCAGAATTTAACAGGTTTGGAATGCTTTCATTTCCCCCGGAACGGGATCTAACATATTTGTAGAAAGCCGTTTTGTCCGCAGAAAAGGTACTCCTCTTTTCAATGTAGATATTGTACCGAAATAGGGCCTTATTTAACCTTCTACTGAAGCGTTCGTAGCTAACCCAGTCCCTGATATTTGAAGAATCAGTAGCTATATTCCATAACACAGCCTGACGATTCATCATTCTCTTGAGGTACTCCGGAAGGCCTAACTTACATGGATCAATCCTTCTTATAGGGACATATAAATCTATCACATGATGGAGAATATGAAGGAATGTTTCATACATTTCGTCAACTGTTTTTATACTTCTGAGGGTCCCTATCCAATCCATATCAGCTAAATACTCCTTGATTTTTCCATAATTTGCTGCTCTAAAATCTCTAAGTAGGGTCGCACTGCCAGCGTTAACGTTTTTTGGTCGCGCAATTTTAAATCTTATTGTTGCATGATCACTACTGCCCAAAGGAGGCCCAACTTCGACATCTTGTACCAGATTGGGAACATTGCATAGAATTAGATCTAAAAAAGAATTACCTCTGGTAGGCTTTAATACCAGCTGTTGGAATCCATGAGCGTCAAAAACGTCTCGGAAGGAATTTGTGATCGTGTCGCTAATACCGGCTACCAGATTGGGCAAATTGAAGTCACCCAAAAGGACGCATGGGGCGCTACAGGTGCTGAAGTCGCTGATGACCTTGCCTAATCTGATGGACTCAGCGACATTACATGATGGTGCTCGGTAAATGGCAATAAGGCGGAAAGAGCTAGTAGTCTGCCCAACGTCGCAAATTAAAATTTCGTAGGAATCCTTGATGGATTCTTGGAAAATAACGTGATAGGAGATGTAATTCTTCAAAAGCAGTATAACTCCACCACCTTTCTTAAAAGCACGATCACACCTGGTACCGATATACTCCTTACCGGCGTGACTCAAGAGAGGACTCAAATCATTTCCCGACGTGAGCCACGTCTCAGTCAGAACCACGACATCGTAGTTGTTAAAACACAGGTGTGAGACTAAAGATATACTGTTTTTAACCAGAGATCTAACATTGGAGAGTAAGCATGAGATCGGAAGACTGCAATTCCTCAGAGAGCCTAACAGTTTCCCGAAGGACTGTTAGGCTCAGAAGCAAACGTTGTATCCCCGAGGTCAGGGTGTGGAGAGTGGGGTCGCGATCCCCCCCGTACCAATGGAGTACGAACAGGATCACCGCCACTACCCCACCTAGTTAGGCGATCTTCTCGCCTACGATCCCGCTCCTCCTTTGTTAGAGATGGGCGTAGGTAGATGCCCTTTTGAGGAGGGAAAAAACGTAGGCGAGGAGCCCTTTTAACTGCCTCAGTTTGAAATCTGCTGGTTGGGAGCACAACCTTTACAAGTCTAGGTCTGCTCTGTCCGGGCTTGCCCATACGATATACAGCCGTTGGTATACACTCGATGTCTAGGAAATCTAGAATCTGTCTTACACACGTACAATCGTGAGCAATCTTGGCAGCGGCACTACTACTAGGTGACTCTGGGATGTTGGATAAAACGATGGAGCGCTTTAGCTCCCTATCAGGTTCCGGAGAAAGACTAGTGTTTGAATTATTATCAGGCAATCTACTATTCCTGACCGTTTCCGACGACACCGAAGAGTTGTGAATTATTTCTTTAAGAGATGAGTTTTCCTCCCTCAATTTTTGCATCTCCGTAAGCAGGTCGCTATTCCGTCTGTTTAGCTCCTTGATCTCCTCACGCGTTTGCACTAGAAGTTCGAATACGAGCCGTATGTAGTCCGGCACATTTCCGTCTCTCACTGCATCCTGTAGTCTGTCATGCGCAGGCTTCTCCTCGTCGACGTTGTTCTTCATGGAGGACCTGGTAGTCCTCCTCCCTGCAATGGTCGAGGCCCGGCGAGAAGACATGTTATTGATCAAAACAGGATACAGCGGCAAGTGCAACGGCGACTTCAGCAAACGTTTACCTGGCTCGGTGGCGTATGATGATTACTGTATAAGCTTTCACCCCGCCACAAGGTGGTTCGTAGGTCCTGGGATTCTTCTAAGCGGAGATGAAGTAGCTCGGAGTCTATTTGGAAGGTTGAGCGGAGTGAGTATACAGAGCGTACTCAACCCAGCCGCACAGCACGCAGACGGAGGAAGGTTATTGCATGTGTCTCCGACTTTTCCAGGTCCTGAGGAAGGTGAAGGCACCGCGACGAAATCCGAAATAAAGCGTCTAACGATATTGGTAAAAAAAACTCGAAGAAGACGTTGTATCTCCAAAATCGTCTACCATTAAGCAGCGCCAGCACGACATGAATTGTGAGGAATAGAAGTAGAATTCTGAAAATGATCGCATCTAACAATGCAGTAATGCTCCAACTTCATTGTGGTGTCTTCACCACATGATCTTTAACTGAGAAAGGATCGTAGTAAAACTGATTCAATACACATTAACTACTGGCTGAGTCAGATCGAGCTTCTCTAGCTTTCCTCTGAATGCAGAGCTACTATCGGCTCCAAGTATTTGCGGTGGAAGCAATCGCATCCATCTATCGTTAAGTAAGCTGTTGAACAATAAGGAATACTCTGTTACTAAATTTACAATAACGTATGCCAATATTTACCTAAACTTTTTGGTAGAAATGTGCAGTATTTGCGTGGCAATAATTTCGAATATTTTTTTGAGGAAATAATAACAGGCAGTTAGGTTTTGCATAACCATTTTCACTCCAGTGTGCTCAATAAAAATGTTTCCAGCTCCACTCCATAGCTAGGGTGTTAGTTTTACACAAGGCATGCATCAGAAAGTGCAATAAGAGTCGGGTGGAGTCCGATGCCTATCCAATTAATATCAGCATACACTTTTTGATAACACATAAAACATGTGTTCGCCCTATATCAGAATACGATGCTACAGCCATTAGTCTTCACGTGAGGAGTGATGTATAATGGCTTGAAACAGTTCAAAGCCGTCTACCAACCATCTTTCAATTGAAATGCGAGCAGGTAAGGGCTTATGACTTCCCATCAGGGTAACCTTTTGGGGTGCGTACCAACTTTCACTTCAACAATTATAAGTTCCACTCCACATAGGTTACAGCTATTCTAGCACCTATGGTAGTAGTATCTCAAGACCTCTGTTTTTCGCCTCGCGGTGTTCTTTTCTTTCCTCTTCGCCGATTGCACTCTATCTGTCTCAGTAAAGTACAAACGACCTCCACCTTTTCATTCACGATAAGCGCATCAGTTAAGCTTTCAGCTTTTCTCAATCTTCATCAAATGAATCCTACCCCTGCCCTATCTTTCTTCTTATTCTTCTTTTTCTTTTATTTCATGTTCTCTTTCAATAGCCAATTGCTCCTCCTGTGAATTTCTCTTCTACTAGTGCGTGATTTGAATTGGAAATAAATAAATAAATAAATAAAATAATAAATAAAAATGAGTTGCTAAAAGCCCTGGATGCGTTTATATGGCTACGATTACACCACCATATCCTCTGCCACTCATCGCAGCAAAATTTTCAACACCTCCAGTCTTGAGAATTCTAGGAAACGGAATGATCTGCTGATGATATTCAAAATGACTGCTGAAATAATGGCACTAGAGCTTAATTAGTTCTACACGTTGAAAAATTCTAATAGTCAGAGGTAGTCACCGGAAATTCTGTTCTTCCAGGCCACAAGCTCCGTGCTTCCTTTTTCGCCCAAAGGGCCGGCTCTGAGTTTTTAAGATCCTGAACAAACAGAAAACACGCGCTAATTCTTTATCTCAGGAGCAGTTTAAGAGGCTCGTTGACAGATATCTCCCAGACTAATTAAGTAGTTCGTAAGCATCGTGTTGCAATGCTCGTTTTTGTGTTTTCACTGCGTGTAATTGTAATTACTACATTTGCACGCTTGAATAAATATTAATTAAATGAATATTAATAATTTATGGGTGAAATTCGTACTTAACGAATGAGGAAGTGGAGTTAGGAGTCCTGAAGAAGGCTGAGCAAGCTCTCAAACTGTTCACATATGCAATTAGAGTACGAGGATGTGCAAAGGGGAGACTTTACAGCCCACTGCTAGTATTGGTGAGGGAGGAGCAGCCTGGTGGGTGATTTGACCACATTCGGATTTCCTGGCGCGAAGTACTCTTCACGCCTGACTTGCGGCCGCATCTTTCGGCCAACAGACCCCCGTATGGCATGGCATCGAGCAACGTTGTGCATAGAAGAGGGGGAGGGATTGAGAAACCAAAAGATATTAAATCTGATTTGTCTTTTTCGACTTACTTTTTTTCGATCGTACTCCTCACTTTGTTTATTCTACTTTATCAGAAAAGTTCAAATCTGTGGCTTTCTTGGAGCTGGATTTTTGTGTATGTAAGCTTCATTATTTTGAAACTCAATAAAGCAAACCAGTATGTTATGTTGGAGCTTCAGCTTAAAAGCTCCTTATCGGGGTCCCTTGTTATCGTCACATCCCTCGATGTGGTGTAGCGGAAATGTAATTCTAAAGTAGACCTAAGGAACGACTTATGGTCAAAAACATTGACAACATTTCACAGAACATGATGACTTTATAAAACATAAAAGAAGTGGACGGATTTTAAGTGTTTAACTACCCAAGCCTGCGACTGGCAAACTCACCGAAATTTCGGGCATTAAACGAATGAAAGAAAAGGACTAAATGCATGGAAACAAGAAATACAAGATGAAAGCAAAGAAGAGACGGCAGGAGAAATTACGAAGAGACAAAGAAGGGAAAAAATTACGGGAGAATAGGTGTTCTGCCACTTTGTAGCTTCGGACGAATCCTTGTTTTATGCTACTACGGTGGGTTTCTAGTGAAGAGGAGGAGCACACAATAAGATATATGTAGTTAGAGACAACTCTCTGTCTCTATCAACTCGTTATTTTGCCAACGGTAGGAAAATTTAACACAATTCAAATTGTTCATATTTGTACTTCAAACATGAATAATCAAGCGCTAAAAAGAAGACAGCTATTTATTAGATTTTATCACAGCTAACATTATTATTATTTTATAATAAAGCTATTAAGCTAAGTTCTTCTAGCATCAATTGTTATATCACTTCCTAATATGGAAGCGACTCTTGGGGATCAATACATAGAGGTTCGTAAGACGCAGATCAATTGGTAAGAGGCTCAGAAAAATCATATGAACATTTGCGATTCAGTATGACGCAAGGTCCAAGCAACTCCTCCATCGTTGCATAGTTGATTAATTGGGAAGTTTGTTTGGGAACCGTAAAACGCAAATTGGTCTATCGGCTGTCCTTCGCCAGTCATTGTAAAGGTCAATTACACCTTATTACATCTGCGATGTCAGGCACGTACATATTAGATCGAACCGAAAGTCTCCGCCGTTTTCAACGACCAAGTTCAAAGGAGCATAAATCCGCTGAGTAACACCCGTTTTAACCACGGCAAAAAGTTTTACGGTTTGTATGTCCTCTTATCGTGCTCTACTGTTATTCATCTGTTTCCATTAAGGAGAAAAAACCAAGAGCAAGAAGCGTTTGATAACACTTAATCACTGACTGATCAGACCGTTTATAGAAATTTAAACAAATGTTTGTGTGTTTCTTTTGCTATACCAGGATTTTTGCATAATGCAGTTGCGTTCCATCAGTACCGGGCTTTGTTTATGGCATGTTATTCGGCTAACGTATACTAGGTGAAATAAATAAATAAATAAAAGCTTGGAACCAATTCATGACCCAAAAGGGATGGGAGGCTTGGTTGGCAGGGCGGGAAATCCGAACCAGGAAGTTGGCATCAGGTGTACACGACAGCCGGCACCTCCTTTGGTTGCTCTACACGAGCCCAAAAAAACTATGGAGACACAAGTATAGTACAGAGACGTAAATAGGAGTGATGGAAATAGAAGGTTGCAAAACCAAGGAAGAGATCTGTTTTTTACTATGCTTTTCTTAAACGGGGATGATCGTTACGCCAATGCTCTTGTGTCCAACAATGCCCTGTTTACCACTCTTAACCTCAGACAACTAGAGCTCATAAAGCTACTTCGCTTCGCTTGGTTTTCCGAATAGGCCAATTCATTCTCGAGCAAAATGTGGTTGCTAATCGAAAACAACATCATGTAGAGACATGTGAACAGTGGAAAACGCTTAGGAAGTGGAAAAAATACGGTGGTCATGCAAAGAGGTCCTTGATTCAGATCATGAGGAGAAACGGTAAGCTTACATGGACTACATGATCCGTTCGTATTCTTAGTACTTCCGTGAAATGCTCTAAAAAAACGTTGAGAACTTCACTGTTATCAAAAATGTTTTTGCTCTGGGGTCCTTCGGCCTTTTATGAGTCGAAGAAGATCGTAGTAACAGAGAGACTAGCCTTGCATGTGTTTATTCCTTCTACAAAAGTCCATTCGGAAGGCTGAAGTCCCATGAAAACGATGCAGGAAATCTTTGTCTAACAGTGAAGAGTGCTTCATCGAGCACAATAGCTGCTGTGCACTGAGAGTCAAAAGCGGAGTATGGTCAAGACTCTTCTGAACCGGGGACGTACAAGTAGCGATGTACCATCATTAGGGACATGGTAAGGGTCGGGATTTCCTGGAGACAACTTGAATGCATATATAGCTCTTACAATGATTATCTGTTAGCAAACCGTTCAAAAGGTCAATGTTTTGTCCTTCTCAGACAAATCTGACCCCAGTTAACCGATCCCTGGTTGGGCGGGCAGGACCAGAACCGAACCCAAAACTAGAATCAGAGTGAACAGACCGATGTCTCTTCCTATAATTACGATGACGCATACCTTTATCATCATAAAGAGAACTAATCGTTGTGCAATAGAGCACGTGGTATCCAGAACCTTTGTGTTCTCTTTACTCCCAAGGTCTGTAGTTCTATTAAAATCGAATGATATATTAAGCATGTGGCTCCTTTCTATAAAGTAAACAAATCAACATAAAAGCAATAGGTCTGCTCTAAGCTTATCATTATTCCATTATCTCTTTGAGAGCCAGTGTAGGCACTGCAAAAGAAATACATTGTGTCGAGGGCACATGGACGTTGGATGTCGCAGTTGAAACCTTTCGAAAGGCGACGGCGTTATAATTGGAACTGAAGAGGAACAACTGAGCGCGAGACAGCATTAGACGGCAAATCGGATTTCTCTTCTGGTCTATGTAGGTGGCAGTGTTGGACAAAGTGCAGAGCATAGTATTAGGTTGGCGCAAAAGAAATGGAGGTTTTTTGTTTCATTGGTTTCAGCACTATGTTTTTAAAATGGAATAAGACAGATATGATATATTGTTGGAAAGCTTATTATATGCGCTTTCTAAATATATACATATATGGAATTTAGTTTAAGTCGCTTATTAAAAAAAGTAATTTGGCTTTTATGTTCAGATATCTAAATGCAATTTTCGTTAAATTTTCCGGCTTTCTATGACGTCGGGTTCTTTTCGATTCAGCCAGTAGGCAAACGTCGCCTGTTATCATGAAGTATCCACTTCTCATCGCCAGTTACAATCCGTTCGAGAAACGGACCGTTGGCATTGCGCCAAAGATAGGCCGACGATATCTTTAAACTACGATTTTTCAGACTTTCGGGGTCAATTTGGACTCATGGTATTCCAAATTTGCTTCAAATGGCGACAAACTGTGCTCTACGATGTGAACAGGTGCAGTAGCTTCCTTAAAAACTTAAAAAAAAAGAAAAAAGAGAAATACATACATTTATAATTGTATGTAATTTAAGGTGACATAAATGTATGTAATTTAAGGTGACATAAAATGAGCTGATTTAAGCGCCTATTTTTTCCGCTCTCAACCGTTCCAATCTCTCATTTCTTATGCAGGAAGTAGCGTTCTAAAAATGTCGCAGTATTTTCCCTAATTATACTAGTGTTAATTTCTGATATTTAATTTCCCATAAAAGGCTATGAGGGTTAGAACTGTGTCCCGAGCCGTAGGCGGTTGGCGTAGTAAAGATGTTTTTTGGATGAACGATGCATGAGAATAGACCTCAAGGGGCCGGATTCGTCAACGACCTACAGCGATTTAACAGAGAAATACATCCGAAATCCTTGATAGCACGGCTTATCCAACGATATGGTGAAACGTTCCGCCGTGCGATCAGGAATTTCGGCTGTATTTTCTCTGTTAAATTGCTGTCACTTATTGATGAATCCTGCTCCAGGTTGACGTGAAAAGGCCGAAATCTCGGTGAAGCAGATAGACCAAATACAAGGATTCTATTGAGATGTTAGCGCGTGGAGACAGAGCAATTCAAGAGAGAAATCAATGAAAATCGAAAAAAGACACCATGTGACGAAATGTTGATCTGTTCGCAAACATGAGTTCATTGGATTCAACACGACATCAGACGGTGTATGCATGAGGTAAAATGACCAAAATTCCGTTCAATGAACAGACTTAGGTTAGTCTGTACTAAGGAAGGCGATTTTTTGACATTTGCCTCCTCGACGCCATAATTTGAGAAGCACGTATTCTCATGGCCGCGTGGGAAGACCCGGCGAGCAGAGGTAAGTGGAACCCCTGCGGGCTCATCGGCGATTCAATTGTGCGGAGCAATTCGAGCTGCAGCCAGCAGTGTGTTTGCGCCATATAAGTGACGTCGCCGACACGGCATATTTCCGGGCTTCTTCCGGGCAAAAGTTCACTGCCCTCTGGTCAACGAGGCGTCAAAGGGCGCGGCACGGCGGAGGGATCAAGGCGCCTATAGATAGCTCAGTACGTGTAGTTCGCAGTATCTCATGCCGTGATGCACACAACGGATTATCACCGAGATTGCGCCATGCATCCAAATTCTCGGTGAATTGAGGCAGCTCGATGTGCGCATTTTGTCTGCAGAACTCAATGACCTCTTCTGATCAATCTGACAGATTATTATGCCTTTCGAATTAACAAGACTACATGTTAACATAAAGGTGTAAGGAAGTTAGGCAGCTTCAGACGAGATTCAATCCCAGTCTCCACGGGTTTTGGGCCGACTGTCACGAGCTGAAGGTTCTACTCCCATCTGTGCTAGTTTCTGCATCACTTCAAATCAGTTTTGATCGCAACAAAACATCGTTGTGACAGCTTTCTGCATCACTGTTTTTCACTTACCTGTTCCTAAAGCTTACCGTCAATGACGCGATATTTCTCTAAATCAAATAATCACCGTTTGAAGGGTGTTTCCATGGTAGCGCAATGTATGAAATGGCCACAACTTTGTGGAAATTATGTCTTCATTCTGATCTTAGAACAAGCATGCTGTACGTCTTCTACCTAAAATTAAGGATACATGTCAACGATAATCTGCACTCTCACATCCTACTTCTGCGGGCCATCGTACAAACCACTTGAACGAGTGCATTATGTATATGGTACATTGTATCACCTGCATCACCTGTCGTCCCGTTGATCGTCGAGCTGCTCGTGCGGGCGCCAGCAGCGTCTCCATGCATTCCTGTAAAGTGGATCCTCCTCGTTCATGGGACACAAAGAACGCCGATCGTTCGTTCAACGCTTTCCTCGAAAAACTCCGACCAAACATTGTTGGGAGACTTGGTGTTCTCTTGACATCGCGCAGAACCCAGTCGGTGACGGCTTCCGTCCAGCGGGTGTCTGCGAAGCGTATACGTGGCCAGCACAAGTAATTTTCGATGACTTGGCCCAGGCGACAGTGTTTCTGATCTTGGTTCATTACACCATTTATGACCGGCAGCGAAGTCAGAGGAAACGCCAGCTGTCGCGCGCATCCTGATTCGAGGTTCTTGGTTCGAGCCCCTCCTAGGCCCATAAGCCTTCCATCTCTCCGGGATTGGTGACTTCGTTTCAGACTAGTATGGAAGAATAAAACGTCGTCATTAGTCTATTATGCGCTACGCGTATCACTTATAGGAAATGTCGTGAAAAGTAAATTTAAATGCATATTTGGCTTTTTCTGACTATACAATGACTTGTCCAACGATTGGCTTAGTCACTGTACGAGCCGCGATAGACCGAATACTCATTGATGTTGTATCCGTGATACAAAATAGAAATAAAACACGTTGCGCATCTCGCAAAGCAATTGTTTGAGGTCGAGCTTTATGTTTTCTTTCTTTGGATTATTTGTACAGCGACTTTCGATTCCCAGGTGAGCGTTCCATCCATCGCCAGCAAATCTGTTATCAGTTGACCGATTCAGGAAAGATGAAACTATTCTTTGGCCTGGGCATGATCGAAATCATGGGTTGAATCAGGGACTCACGAGAGCTAGCGCCTCTTCCGTCTGCGCAGTGCGAGTCCACATACTCTACATACAACAGCACTTCGGATAGCCGCTTGCATATCTGCCACCACAGAGGAAGGAAGGAGAAGCGGAGAAGAAAACAGGGGTAACCTTAAACGGGGAACAAGGTCAGGGCATTCTGAATTCCCACTACCTTGTATTACATTATTATAATTACAATTGTAATAATATTTTTTATTATTCTGTTCAATTTATTTATTTACGACGCTTGGGACAAACGTCAGACAAATTAAACGAAACTCAAAAACACTTAGACCGGAGCACGCACATAACTAAAAATCAAATCTACTAAATTTAAAGACAAAATCGGAGTCATTAGGAACATAGCAGTCGCTTACCAAAAATGGAGAAGTTTTGAAGTACGGTCGCTACTCGGAGCCTGAATGAAAAGTAATCTGAACCTATTCTACAAATGGGACAGTTAGACCCCACTCTTCTCGGAATGCCATACAAAATTTTCTCAGAATGACCGAGCGGTTTGGAAGCTATGAATCGAAAAGAACTTACAACGATCCATCTTTAGGTACCAGAAACTGTTCTGAAAAGAGCACAAGCATCATTCTGTTTTCTGTAGGAAGCTTATGTACATATACATGCAGGTTGAACACCTCACTAATACTTCATGAGCTAATCTAGAATTGCTACAGCATCCTGTCCATAAACCATCCTTACGAACAAAACTGTCCTGTACTTTTTCTAATAATCAGACATTCCTTTCCTTATGAGACTAGAGAGCCGAAAATGGATGTAAAACATGTTTCATACGCTTCAATCAGACCCTTAAGATCACAAGTGGAGAAATCTAAAGACGTGGCAGGCAAAAATCGTTTCTTCAAGATGCAGAAGAGGTGTTTGAAATGACAGGAAAAATCCGAGTTGTTTCCATAATAGGAAAAATAATCTTTAGCAGAATAAAAAGCATCAACAACGATACTGTCCAGTTGTAGCTACCTTGAAAACGCGACTTCCCTATCCTCATGTAGATTTTAGAGAGCTAGTGGTGAATTCCATTTACAGGACTATTCCGTTCCCTGTCTAGAGCGGAGGAGGCGTCGGCTTTCGCCTGCACCTGATACCAGATTCCTGGTTCGGATTTCCCGCCCAGGCCAACCAAGCCTTCCATCCCTCTGGGGTCGATGAATTGGTACCAGACTTTTCTGTGAAGGATAGAGCGCTGACTTGTTCATCGGCTAGCCACCACAAGTGATTGTATGGCCAAGTACGCATACAAATCGCCTGCACGATATCTCGTAGAAGTAAAATGCGTGGCGCGTCCCAAAAGGAATTGAATAACTCCGTCCTTTATCCTTTATTCTTATTCCGATCCTTGTAACTTACTATATGTCTTCACATCATCAACAAACTACTCAAAAGTCACATCTCAATCTTCTAACTCTAAAGGTAGGTGGAGAAAAGTAACTAGAGACTACTCCAGAGGAGAAGAAATGAGAATCGATTTTTACCTGAGAGATTCTTTTTTTCAAAAATTCATCTAACTGATCGACGAATTGATAGAAGTTGATGGAATCTGATGGAAGTTAAATAAAGCGATCTTCATTAGCACGGGCTGCTCTATCGAAAGTTTTTAGAAAATCGGAACACAAAATCGCACGCGTTTTCTCATTAAAGAACACATTCCAGCCATTTTCGTTTTTCAAAAAATTTGCTTCAATTGATTATCCTTTTGTGAGCTCCTTCCCCTCGACGGAATAGCTTGAAAGCTAGTAAAGCATGGAAACGGCTCCAAACGCGGAATCCTACGGTACGAGCAAGATCGCATAAGAATTTTGAAAATAAGCGCCCGCATCCTCGAATCTCCACTGCCTTCCTCCTTGGCATCTTCACTAGACACCCAGTGGCATCCTCGAATCTCCACTGCCTTCCTCCTTGGCATCTTCACTAGACACCCAGTGCCATGAACCTACAGCTTCTTGCTACCCAGAAAATAGGACAACATCTAACTCTCGCCGCCAACGGAGATGTTCTCTGTGACACTTTGAGTGAGGCTTAGTTAAGAGGAGCCGCACAGGGTCGCAGCTGCTAAGTGCTCTTGCCGCCGCCTAGGACATCATCCGCGGAGGAAATAAAGGCGCGGCCTTGAGTAATGGGGCAAAGCGAAGTTACAGCAAGGCCGATCAATGGAGCGAAGAAGTGTAGAAAAGCACTGCCAAAGATGAGCAGTACCCTGGACATTCGCAGTATCTTTCCTTTGGCAATCCACCCTACCCTTCCTTTCGGACCTGCTTCTAGATTGGGTAGACATTTTTGTTAAATATTGGGGTATCAATTCCCGGGCGCAATAGAGCAGGCGGAAGAAGTGTCGGCTGTCGCGTGCACCCGATACCAAGATCCTGGTTTGGATTTCCAGTCCAGGCCAACCAAGCCTTCCATTCCCTCAAGGTCGGTGAATTGGTACCAGACTTGTCTGGGAAGGATAAAGTGCTGACCTGTTCATCGGATGGTCACCGCAAGTCAGTGTATGGCCAAATGCGCACTCAACTTGTTTCCACGATATTCCGCAGAAGTACAATGCTTGGCGCATCTCAAAAGGGATTGAGTAACGCCGTCCTTCACCCTTTATTTCTTACCAGACGTTCAGCGCCCTAGCGGCCGCCAAACATCTGGTTAGGGGCTTCGCCCTAAATCCCAAGAATACAATTATTACAGTAAAAAACTGGTTTTACTATGTAGATTGGTGCAGCGGAATATGGTAGGGCAGAATATTCACTGCTCCTATGAAGCCCATCCACCTTATATCGCATGCACGCGATTTATTCTCCGGAGTGCCCGCTCTCTACATGCGAGAAACAGATCATGAGAGTTGCAAACCGAAGTGCGTAATTTGCAGAAACAAAATTAAAATCAACAAAATAAAATCGGTATTGTTCGACAGGTGGACACCATTTATCCTCCGAATCCCACAGCCTCTCTCCCAACCTCTTCCCCCTCCCCCCCCCCCCCCCCCCTCCTCGCCGCTAATACTTCCTTACCTACGTGCTGGCAAAAAAAAACGAAGTGAGAGTCAAGCACGCGCATGTGACATTGAGTCCCAACTCACGTGTCACCACATTGCCACGACGTCTATGACACTTCTCTAGTGGCGAGAAACAGATCACGTCTACGACACTTATACACCCCGACACACGTGCTACGACTTCTGTGACCTGTCTTCAGAAACCCGACACACATTGGACGATATTGAGTGGAAGTACAGGTCCCCCTTATTTTCCCTTCTAGTGGTTCCCCTTTGCTGATCCCCTCTTCACTGGTTCCCCCCCCCCCCCTCCGCCTCCTATGGTCCCCCTCGGAAAACCTACGCAGCTTGGACGTCTGCGGTATGTCTTCTGAATCGCGAGACACGTTAGACGACATCTTCAACACGTCTTCTGAAGTCCAACACGCGTTGGACGAAGCCTGCGGTGAATCGTGACGCACGTTAAAGATGTCTAGGGTACGTCTTCTGAATCCCTGCGCACGTTAGATGACGTCTTCGGCACGTCTTCTGATTCCCAACCCGCGCTGGACATCGTCTTCAGCACGTCTTCTGAACCCCTATGCCCCGCACTTGACCCACACTCCTACCCTGATGCGTTGTCCGCTGAATGTCTTGTAAACTTGGGTGATCCTCCGCCAAGGTTATAAGTTCGCCAGCAATCGCCCATGGTTAAGCTGAAAGAAAATCCGGCTGGCATACGCCGCACTGTTCTAGGCACCTCTTGGATTCAGTCCCCCGTGGGTGACAACGTGACCGGCGGATTAAGCGATTTATATATAGTAGGAAGGGATGGCATTCTTGATTGGACGGGACGGAAGCAGAACCAAGAACATTGATGCTGGGTGCACATAACAACTGCCGTTTTCTCCGTCTTCTCCACCACCCTCTCCGCATCGGTGCTACAATACTGCTCAAATTCTTTGCAAAAAAGACGTTTTGCGACGGATTAATCCGTCACAAAGCGTCGCATTGCAATAACTATTTTCAAAGTTATTTGTTTAAAATCTAATTAACACCTTTAGAAGCCCCGTCTCATTTTCTATCCAGCGATCTAAACATCATCTAAAACGATTGCACAGTGACCTAGTTATGAAGCTTTTGCTTCCTTGGCTCCGTTAATTGATTTACGACCCCTCCGAGATCCCCAGTGGCATGTCCTCAAGGCTTTTTGTTGACGAGATTAATCGAAACTCAGAAATCCTCTATTGTTTCAGCAGATCTGTATTTGTCACGCATCAAGTGTCATTGTGGTACTAAATAGTGCAAAGTTTGAATAGCATAGGCCCAATTTCAGATAAGCGCAAACGCGCGGAAACCTAAAATTCGGTTAAGAATTACCCAACTAGTAGCCTGCTACAGAAGGCAGTATTCTACTATTTCATTGTGGGAACGATGATCTTTATAAAACGTGTAAAATGGCTTTGAGAAATGGGAAGAAATGACTAGATTTTCTTTTTTCCAACAAGTGATTGGTCAAATCTCAATATGCGGCGTAAGATTTCTCCCATCTTTGAACTTCGGTTGCTCCTGTACAGAATAAATACGAAAGTCGTGTTTTTTGTGGTCTACAGTAGACCACAGGCACACTCGAATTTCGAGCACAATAAGAAGAACGAATAGATATTGGCCGTTCAAAGTAGATTTCTATGCGGCCAAAGTTTGACGAAAACAACAGAAAATTTTGTTTCAGTCGCTTACCTCTTTATGGATGAGTTTATTCGGAAAATCAACTGGACAGCGTTTCTCAGCTCGTTGCGAGCTTTCCACAGATGTAATATTGTCCGTAATCAAACTGAAAACCATTTTCACCTCTTCGGCCGCCGAAACAAGTTTGGGGTGCGCTTCGGCCCGAGTGCGGACACGGCGGCGGGCCGAAGCGCATTCCCAAACTTGTTTCGGCGGCTGAAGAGGTGAAAATGGTTTTCAGTTCGAATACGGACAATATTACATCCTTGGAAAGCTCGCAACGAGCTGAGAAATGCTGTCCAGTTGATTTTTCGAATAAACTCATCCATAACGAGGTAAGCGACTGAAACAAACTTTTCTGTTGTTTTCGTCAAACTTTGGCCGCATAGAAATCTACTTCGAACGACCAAAATCTTTTCGTTCTTCTCAGATTCGAATGTGCTTGTGGTCTACTGTAGACCACAAAAAACACGGCTTTCGTACTTACCCTGCACAGGAGCAACCGAAGTTCAAAGATAGGAGAAATCCTACGCTGCATATTGAGATTGGACCAATGCCTTGTTGGAAAAAAGAAAATCTAGTCATTTCTGCCCATTTCTCAAAGCCATTTTACACACTTTATAAAGATCATCGTTCCCACAATGAAATAGTAGATACTGCCTTCTGTAGCAGGCTACTAGTTGGGTAATTCTTAACCGAATATTAGGTTTCCGCGCGTTTGCGCTTATCTGAAATTGGGCCTATGTTATTCAAACTTAGCACTATTTAGTACCACAATGACACTTGATGCGTGACAAATACAGATCTGCTGAAACAATAGAGGATTTCTGAGTTTCGATTAATCTCGTCAACGAAAAACCTTGAGGATATGCCACTGGGGATCTCGGAGGGGTCGTAAATCAATTAACGGAGCCAAGGAAGCAAAAGCTTCATAACTAGGTCACTGTGCAATCGTTTTAGATGATGTTTACATCGCTGGATAGAAAATGAGACGGGGCTTCTAAAGGTGTTAATTAGATTTTAAACAAATAACTTTGAAAAGAGTTATGGCAGTGCGACGCTTCGTGACGGTTTAATCCGTCGCAAAGCGCCTTCTTTGCAAAGAATTAGAGCGGTATTGTACATACATTAGCTCAAATGCAAAACTTGATTCCTAGTATTATACGTGACAGTCTGCTAAACGAAAGCTGTTGTGATTTCCAAAAATTTCTCACAATCGCTCAGTGGACCGTAAGGTTCGGGTCATTCGTCAGGAATTCAATTTCGTCATTTATAAACGATCAAAGATTGGAGGCACTCTTGACGAGATTAAAAGGTCGTATCAGCGTCACTGAAAAATATGGAATTTACCTGAAACCCTATTCTTGAAATCTCCTCCATTTCAACCTCGCATGTTATTCAGTCATCGTTTCATTTTAAGAATGTAGTTTCCCTTAGCATGACTTGGCTTTCATGGTGACCGCGGTAGCTCACCCACCTCGCAATAACTGCTAAAGCGACATATATGTGGCCTATACAATGAACTAGGATAGTCAAACGATGCACAATGCAGCGTTTAATCTTTGGCAGAGAAGGCTGGCTCCCGCTAGCTTACCCGGAACTCTGTTGACCTGGGCGGACCCTGACCTTAGATCTTGATTTGCAGCGCGCATGAGAGTGGGCACCTTCTCTGGTTGCGCTTGCTGCGCAGGTCTGATGACAAAACGATTTATTGGGTTGTCCGGAAAGTTCTCATCGCTTTGAGTGCTTCACTTTGAACTACCAGAACTTTCTCAAATCTTATCGGATTTAGTCGAAATAAAAAGATGGATACAAGATATAAGATGATAGATATAAAGATAAGGATAAAGGATAAAGGACGGCGTTATTCAATCCCTTCCGGGATGCGCCAGCGCATTCTACTTCTACGGGATGTCGTGGAGGCCACATGAATGCGTATTCGGCCATACAATGACTTGCGGTGGCCAGCCGATGAACAAGTCAGCGCTCTATCCTTCCCAGACAAGTCTGGTACCAATTCACCGACCCCGGAGGGATGGAAGGCTTGGTTGGCCTGGGCGGGAAATCCGAACCAGGAACCTGGTATCGGGTGCACGCGACAGTCGCGCCTCCTACGACTGCGCTACACGCGCCCAGATATAAAGATATAAGATAAAAATTTAATTTTCTTACTATGTATATAGAAGTTGGTCGCGTTTAGCTCAGCCGGATGTGGTGCTGGCTTCACGTGCGCCCGATACCAGGTTCCTGCTTCGTATTTTCCGCACAGGCCAAGCAGGCCTTCCATCCCTCCGGGTCAGCAATTCATTCACAATGTAAATCGTGGCCATTTCATAACGACCGCACATTATCTATTTCTACTCAGACAATCCATCGGGTGAACCGCAGACCGAACCGCCCCCAATCAATCTGGCCGTCCAAACGGCGAACGTCCGACGGGGGCGTGGCATGGGCGTAACACCCTGCGTTTGCCTCGAAACAAACACGAAGTGATCGCCGTTTGCACAGACAAATTGATAAGGAGCGCTTGATCCGCGGTTCACAAGCCAGCTTTAGGTGAGATCATTATCATCGGTGTATCGACGGCGATAGGTCGTAGGTCCACAGCTACATCATTTATTTTGTCCTTCTCAATCAACAATATTTGGTGTTAGGTGGCTCCTGAGGAGCGAGTCAACATATAAGTCACCCGAATACGGCATGTTGTGTTGCACGAAGATGAAAGTTTTATGCAGCATAGACGTGTTCTACCCTTGTGCTGTACTGATGATGAGTGAAACCACTACTTATGAATATGGAAATTGTCCTTCTTACGAAGGAGTATGATCACTTAGTGCTGCAACCCTAGTAGGTGGTGGACGCTCTCAAAAGATCACATTAGAGCTGTACGGGTTCTGTACTAGAATATGTGAACTCACTCCTTCCATAGAAAACAACTGCACTAACGAAAGCAAAATAACTAACATAAAAAATAGAAATAAATAACATTTGAGCTATTTCGGGACGTTTTTAAATGATTATTCCTACTTACTGGGACCTAAAATTAGATTGGTTAGTCTGTGCGTAAAAGCTTGAGTGAATGCGTCTTAGCCGTTTTCTATTTTACTGGTGTTGTATGCTCTGTTCCTCAAAGAAGATCCGTTCTCGACACAGTTGAAGTGAGGGAGTCACTCTTACTAAATTAGCATCAAAAACGTTTTTTAAAGTTGCTACCAGCTCAGCACAAGCCCTCCACCTTATACGCTTAAGCAATGTCTTCTTCAAGCAGGTTCTTGAAAAATCTTTGGAATTAAAAAACGCATTTCATATTGCTTCACCTGCAACTGTTATAAAATTTCGAGATAAAATTTTTGATTCTATATTTTGAAGAGATGCAGTTTTACAATAAACAAATATGAAGTTCATTTTTCATCTATAGTCGGCGTTAACGAACCGCTCAGAGTACCTCTACTTTTAACTTTTAAGTAAATTTTCTCAGATCTTTTTATCCTATGTTTTATTATTCTTAAATAGGTTAGTCGTATAATATAAATGTATCGGAATACGACCCGCAAGGATGACGAATATGAACCAAATTTTGAAAAAGGAGTAATAGGTTAGGACGTCAAACGAATTGTTTGCTTTTCTTGAAAACGTTATCTTCTCATGCTCTGAGTTCTGAGTTCCTGTAGAGGAGCATGCATGTGGTATTTCAAAGAAAGTCACTGTAAGTGAACGCCTTCTTTTTCTAATCTTACAATGACTGCAAGTCGTAACTGTTGTGGTTTAGCGCATGATTTCGACGATGAGATAAGCAGATGCCGAAGCAGAAACGTATCCCAAGGTTAGTTACTCTTACTAGCTTCATACATACCTCTCCAATTCCAATAATTGTATGCGGATCCAGATTTGTTTGTTGACGCGCGCAGTGACACTATCGATCCGAAGCATTTTGAAGAGCCACGTCATGTACCAAGGGCTAACTCTACTTCGCCGACGAACAAATCGCAACAGATGTCAGGGACGACTTCGACCAAATCCGGTAACAATATGCATATACCTTTGTTATTTCTGATTTTCTTTCTGATATAAGGTGTTGGTTTTTGTAAAAATTTAACAAGTAGTATATTCTTGTTCCACAATTAATCATTGGAAGGTCTCTAATTGACCAAAGAATGGCCGTAACGATCAGTCGGGCATAAGAATGCGACACCCAGGGTTGAATTACTACGGTAGAAATAGTGGAAATATCGCTTCACATTTACCCACCGCTAGTCTGATGAAAGTTGAAGTCGAAATTCTAGAGTGATATACGATTATGGGTGATAAATGGCCTGCTCCACGAAACTACACGGCATTCCCGGAGTTTCTTTTCTGGTCAACTCTTTAAGAATAAATTCATAAAACTTTCCAATCCTTGAGGTGTTGATGAGGAGGTCTCAACAACACTACTACCTTAAGGTTTCTCAACAGATTTTCAACTCGTTTTTATTTTCGTTCACCTTGAAGCACATTTATCTGGTTTGCAACAATTGGCAGTAGATGTTGCAGATATTCCTGAGTCTGCGTTCACTAACAACATGATCGATTTTAAGATGCTTGGAAAACTGCTAAACAATACCGAGGTCGGACCAGAGTATGAGGTGTCACTTTCCGCCAGTTATGTTGCCTATAAGTGCGATCATGTCCACAACATTATGCTACAGGAGACTCTTGTCAAGGGACTGAGAGGATGTCGCGTAAACATGGATACGATAAAGGACCACCAAGAACATGTCCACCTTCTACCGACATCGTCCGACTCAGCTGTAGTTCGCGCATTATGCTGTGCTATTCGTGATCAGACTGTCTCATCGCCGGAATGGCTACAACAGTGAGTGGATCGGAAAGCGCCTGGAGGGATCCCACCCAATACTACTTGGCCATCAAATTTGCATTCAGCTCGATGCCTTGTTGAGCCAGAATGTCACACTGTCATGCACTCTACAAAAAGCAAGCAGCTACGTCGCAGAATAGGCCCACAAAACTTTACCCGGAAATCGTCGGTTCACTGCAGAAAACCTCACGAAATCCTGGAGTTTGGAGGAGAATTCGCCGTTCAAAGTGTCTTGAAAGAGTTTACATAAAGCGTTGAAGGTGAATGGCAATGACACATTATAGGCTACTGACCTGTGGCTTCTTCTCGAACGATGGCGAAGGCCCACCCGCAGCGGCGAAAAAGACCGCTTCACCCATATCATGGATTTCTGTCAGTTCTGCTTCATTAAAGTAAGAGAGCATAGGCAAAGCCACTATCCGCGTACAGCAGCATTCACAGTTTCATTCTGTTGCTTAGCCGTACAATCCTGTGGTGGAAATCCAGCGCTATGCCTGTCGATTGAACATTGGAAAGGCGCAACACTAAAGGATTTACCAGAGGACATTGTCAACTTCATGGTCGGTGCATCCCTTGTGTTCGGTATCTTCTATTTCTTCCCAGAAATGTCACAATGACCCTGACACGCAATCAACTTGAAGTGATTCAGACTTCATTCTCGACGCTATCGGCCTCGGTCATGAGCACATCGAATTGGACGTCGAACACTTTCTCACCCAACCATCTCTGTGAGCTTTCATATCCCCTTAGGTGTCCATACAAATATACTTTCAAAATGACGTGAATAGGCTATAGCTTCTGGTGCAAATTGGGCGACAACGACGCGTTCTGAAGGAGCTAAGATCGTCGAGGATTGAATGGAGCTCTCTAATAAGAAGAGCGATCGGTCGGGCCTTGTGAGTTTCCTTGCTAATTATACATATTCGAGCTATTCAGTGCCCGAACCTTACACTATCCAATTCTTAAAATTTCTTTTAGAACTGATGTGCGGAGCTATAAATACCGTGCTGAAGACAAGACACTCGTTCCGTCAAATGTGAGTGCCACGTTCACGTATGATCGATGTGTTTCTTAATTTGTATTAGTTCCAGAAACGGAAATCCGTTTCGAGCGAGCCATAGATTGCGACCGGTCAGAAGCCAGAAGCAGGGCGGAGTTCAATTAGTTGCTACATTCGTTGCGTTTCTAATGCACTTCAGCATTCCTGCGACTTCTTTCCATTCGGATAACCATTGCATACCAGGTGTCCCGCGTCACTTTGCGCGCTTCGCGAGCTACTAGTCGAACTTGTGCCCAACTTGTGCCATCGTATGGCAAGACGTCTCAACACGGGTCGGGAAATTACGATTCCAATGTTCTTTCCTTTTGATGGTCTTTGTGTGACCTGCGAATTATTGTGAAGGAGGCATTCTTCTGGGAAGGAAACACTGAGAGACGAACAAAACCAGGGTCAACAAGAAGGATAGTCACGGGTTAGGGGTTGCACTTCCTCCGAAGACCTGTTCATAGTCCACGACAGGAGTGGCAAGAGGGACTGTTCGCCAGGATTCGCTCCCATCGCTCCTGTCGTGGACTATGAACATGACCTAGGCGTGATTATCTTTTGTGTACCATTTGCGGTAGATTTGTTGCATTGTTCTCCATCCAGTGGGGAACCCTATCACACCCCCGTTTCATCTCAAGATTCGGTTACTGGCACGGAATGCGCGGGTATCGGGCGAACTCAGAGCAAGAGTTAACCTTCCTACCACCATCTTCGTAAGATGGTTTTAGGTACAACATCGGAACAGACGTTTTATTATCCAGTCCTAGTTCTAGGAATAAGGCAGATGCAGGCCCTCTTCCATGCCCCACCATCATCCAATCTGAATTTACATGTGGGTCCTCTTTATTTATTTATTTATTTATTTATATGCCTTTCAATATTTTACAATATGCGGCATCTCATTAGATCGATCCATTCGCGTTTTGTTTTCGTTCTTGCTACTTCTTGCCAATTGCATGTTCCCAAGGCTTTCTGGAATACATCTCGCCATCTAGATTTAGGTCGTCCCACTGTTCGTTTGGAAGGCGGACACCACTCCATAATCTGACGAGACCACTTATTATCAACAGTATTAGAGATCTTCCAGCAATAAGTCCACTTTCTTACCATGGCACAGTCAACCACATCTTTGACTTTAGTAATTCCTCGCAGCCACACGTTTCGCTTTCTATCTCGAAGACTCACTCCAACCATTTGACGTTCCATGCGCCTTTGTGCTGCTGCAAGTTTATCCTTGGCTAACTTTGATAGAGTCCAGGTCTCGGCTCCATACAGCATTGACGGCAATATGCACATATTAAAAAGGCGTCGTTTCCACTTCATTTCGACCGTCCTCGATGTTAAAAAGTTTGCATATCGACAGAAGTTGCTCCAGCCTGCACGAATCCTTCGAGTGATTTCTTTGGAGGGATCTCGAGTGAGGGAGATATCTTGTCCCAGGTATGTGATAGACTTCACATTGTCGACGTCTTTTCCCCTTAGGGTGATGGATGTGTCAGATGTCGCCATTATCTTCGTTTTTGAGGCACTTATTTTCAAACCACAACTAAGCGAGTTTTGATCTAGTTCGTTGATCATGGTTTGCAGTTCTTCCTCGGTTTTCGCAATTAGAATAACGTCGTCAGCAAAGCGAAGGTTGGTGAGCCAATTTCCATTAACTGATATTCCATAACCATTCCAAGTAAGTTTTCGAAAAATATGCTCCAACGTAGAGGTGAATAGTTTTGGTGAAATTGTATCACCTTGGCGGACTCCTCGACAAACTCTTATTGGAACATCTGCTCCTCCGAGACGAATTGCAGACTGCGCCTTTGAGTAGATTTCACGAAGCAGTTCTATAAGCTGATGATTAGCTCCTTGTTCTTGGAGGGCCGTCCATAACGCATTCACTTCCACTGTATCAAAGGCCTTCTCGTAGTCAATAAAAGCTATGAAGAGAGGTATTTGGTATTCGGTGCATCGTTCAATCAGCTGATTTACGGCATGTAGATGATAGGTGTAGGTGGGTCCTCTTATCAGCGTCAAAAGAGCTTCTTAGCCAAATATTAGCAAGCTGATGTTGCGAGAAAGAACCTCATTGTGAGTCCAAGCAATGACTGAAACCGTTTTGTCTTCTGTTAGGTTAGTTATTAGTTGCTACATTTCGTTGATTTATGCTTTGTGTTTGCTATCTGTCATATTTATTTTCATGTTTCGTTTGTCAAATAATAAGGTACGTTTTGTGAAGAAAGATGTTCTATGAAGGACACGTTCGACAGACTTTGAGTGGCCATCGTGGTTTGCAGTTCATCCGCGCATTGGTTGAGTTTCTCAGCTAAACTGCGTCCAACATGCATTTGGAGGTGGTAGTACATTCTACAGAATGTGTTAGCACCTCCAAAGGCAGTATATGATCAGCCTAGATGCGGGAATAGTATGAACAGCACGCCATGATTGAACAAGGTATGTTGCGGTTGTGAACCGCCAGTCACATCTATATTGGTGGTTATGAACCGCAGACCATCAGTGGTTGTGGACCGCAGGCGTTAAGGTTGTCAAACGCCGGTGAACCGGCGGATATTTCGGGGCAAACGGCAGGTGTTTCGGGGCGATACCGCTCACTTCGTCTTGTCGACCGCTTGTGGTCGAGATTGTGACCGGCACTTGGTCTGCGGTCCACCCGCCAGATTGTCTGAGTACGTAAGGACCTGGCTAAACTCTTAGCATTAGCTTATCGAAGCTAAATAAGCAGGGCGACCTTAAACTAGACCAATTGACCAGGCAGCAAATGCATGGCGATGGAGAGAAGAGCAGGACAAGTTCGGTCTCCAAAGCAGAGCAAGCTCTTCTCTAATTACAAGAGTCCGTGTTGGATTACTCCCAGTGAAACTAAATCAGCTTTTTCGTGAACTTAAGAAGGGGTCTTGTTAAAGGAGAGAGTCCAGTAAGCGGTCGTTAAGCAACTGCACATTGCGTTACCATCGTCGTTTCTAGGCGTCCAAGAGGAATGGGCTATGTCGTTATGGAAATATAAAGGGAAAGACAACATGAAAACCAGCAGCGACAGAAGAACGGCGGGAGGCAATAGAAGTGGAGTAGGATCTCACCGATGCGACGGATACTAAAAGCCGTATCAGATGACGGAATTAAGTGCTGCCTGCAGGCGAAAGAGTACGTTGGATAAAGAACTGGCGATGTGTAAGCGAAGGCGAGGGATAATTTAATCGAGAGGCAAGTGAATTAGCGTGCTAATAATGCAGAAGAAGCATTATCAGAAAGTAACCACAATAACGGTAAAAAACGTTAGAAACGGGAAGCGTCAGTTTCCGTTTCCTCCTTCGAAAAAAAAAAGAAAAGAAAAACAAAAAAACCAAAACGCGGAAAACGGAAGGAGAAATTCCGTCAGGGAAGGAATGCTGGATGTCTTGGTTGGCAAGGGCACCAAGCTATCTTTCGGCAATTGTCCCAGTCTTGTCCTAGCGATCTTCCTTAGAATGGATAGCATTGGGCGATGGGCCACAAATTCCTCACCTGTGTGATATCAAGGAAGCAGTTTCCACAGATCTTCCACCCACTAATTCAGCGTTGTGTTCCTTTCAAGCTAGCTTGGCGCAAACTCATAACGGGGATCGTGGTCTAATAGGAGCTCACCTGTCGCGAATGAGATAGTTCGCTCCCTTAAATTCAAACTCCCGCGGGCTGCCGTATCCGCTCGTGACCCCGATGAGGCGCTCCCAAGGCTCGGCCTGCCCGCGCACGCTATTGGTCGGCGGGGGCCGCGGTGCGCCGCCCCAAGCCCGGCTCATTCTATACTTCGGTCGACACGTCGAGCGGCTGCGCGGGCGCGGCTCTGGGGCGCCGCAATTGTGAGCCCGCTTTCATCATCATTCCGGGGATCGTCCGAGCGGAGCCTTGCCGCTACTCTCATCGCACTCCAGCCGAATGCAATACAGGGAGGACGGCGATCCTAGATGGGGCTCGCCTAACCTCGGATAGCCATTACAGTCCTTCTAGCCGGAGCGGTACCATCAATCCTGTATTCCATATTATCTAGCACCCGTCTCTGGTATTATGCTGATGTGGCTGTGTGATGTTGATATATGGAATGAACCTTGGTTATATATGTCTACTATGCTGTCTACGCCGAGGAAGGTGGTGAGTCTTTTAGTAATGTCTTCATAGTATTGTTATGGGTATTGTCGTATATTTGTGGGTTGGTCATATTACGTTGGGGGTTATTGCTATTGTGTGTAAGGGGTTCCATGTAGCTGTAGGGTAATGCAGGGGTAAGGTGTGCTCAATACAGTTCGGGTTCATTACAGCACGCCTGTAGCTGGCGCGTAGTGCGGGCGTGCGTCAATCCAGGCGCTGTCCAGCGCGGGGAGTTAGAAGTCACAACGCAGGGCCCCCATCTGCCAGGGAAAGGGGCGTGGCCTATTCACACCGTATGTCCCCTGGGTGCTGGGTTCCTGGTTACCTCGTAGCACCACGGGGTGAGTGGGGGACCACACTCAACAGGGCACGCTACCTCGCGAGTGGGGCCACCGATTCGCAACATGACCACTTTACGCTCTTAAACGCATATGTTTATCTAAATTCGAAAATAAAATAGCAATCAAGCAATAAATAGCAATCATGAAGGCAGTGGAAGCTACGGAAAAATTTTATTTTATTAACGTTGCTCCTGTCATCAGAGATGCTTTTTGTAACAAGTACAGGTATGACGATTTAGTATTCATTTATTTATCTATTTATTTATTTGTTTATTCATTTAATACATGGGAACCCATGCAACAAAGCAGACAGCTAATAAGAGAACCTAGTATAGGCAGGAATAGGTATGAAAAAACAACATGATGAAGAATAGAAATGGTGAAGAAGAGATGGCGACAAGCTTCTAAGACATGCCCTGAAGATACCGGTCCCTAAGTGTTTTGTACTCACAGAGTGAGTTTGGTATTGTGTTCTTTTTTTTTGCCAACTTCCAAAGTTCCGTATCAGCTCTACAAGTGAAGAAACGAGTGAAGAATGCTGATTCTACATGGCTCTTTGGCCTGGGACACTCGATTTTCCACTGTTCAGGCGAAGACCACACTGCTCTTTAATCCGCAAGAAATGGTGTTGCGGAGTGGTAAGCAAAGTGGGAAGTCCCACCCTCCGGTCAAAAATTGCACGTGCTTCATCTTAGGAAGCAGATTAATAGAAACAACTACTACCCTAAGGAATCCCAACTTTGCTGTTCAGCTAGCTTGCGCGATTTGGGATTTATTTTAAACACAACCCCTCATTTAAGGACCATTGCAATCTTGCAGCGAAAAAAAGCAGATCGATTAATTCACGGCCTCTTTAAAGAGGAACAAATTCAGCGATCAGATAAGCATGAGTTATAGCGAAAAAGTATGAGATAGAAGGAATACCATTGGCAGTTGGACGTAATCAACAGAAAAATTGAGTAAGCTGACGCTATAGGTGTCCCGTTGAGATCAAAACTCTCGCGCCAGGCTGGAATTGAACTTGAATTCTTGCATTCCGAGTAGGATGCCAGCCCATTGCACCACCGGAGCTGTTCGATCCTATGATTTATTAACACTCAACGAGATTGGGATGATGCGTTTGCTTGCTATCAAACGGCGTCGTTGGTGTAATGGGCTAGCATACTGTCGGGAAAGCAAATGGTGCCGGTTGGAGTTCTACCTAGCGAAAGACTTTTGATCGCAATAAAACATCCTTGTAGAGCATATCCCATCTACGCCAACCGCTCTAGGCTTAAAACGATTGTGTAAGACATTGTTCCGAGTAATCTGACTTCGAACCGACGTCTTTGCTGTTCCTTAAAAAGGACATCTTTCAATTTACGACACCTAATGTCTTCCTGGTGCCTTATACTGTGCTCGACATATACATAAAGAATAAAAGATAAAGGACGGCGTTACTCAATCCCTTTTGGGATGAGCCAGCGCATTCTACTTCTACGGGATGTCGTGGAGGCGATATGAATGCGTATTTGGCCATACAATGGCTTGCGGTGGCCAGCCGATGAACAAATCAGCGCTTTATCCTTGCCAGACACGTATGGTACCAATTCACCGACCCCGGAGGGATCGAAGGCTTGGTTGGCATGGGCGGAAAATCCGAACCAGGAACCCGGTATCGGGTGCACGCGACAGCCGACACTTCCTCCGACTGCGCTACACCCGCCCGTGACATATACATACCGATAACAAACACTTGGGGGCCTTTCACGTGCATCTGAAATTGTCGCGCGAAGACAGTTCGTTGACTACGGATGAGGCAAAAGAGGGTCTCGCCACTGCCGCAATGAGCATTTTGCTCGTCCTTAATTTCCGTGTGCGACCGGAATTGGGCTCTGACCGCGTTATAACGCGAATCACGTTGAACGCAGAGTTACTCTGAGATCTGCGCTATAACGGGGTAGCGTTGTGCCTATATAAGCCTTAACCGCGGCTAGTTTGTATTGAAGTAAAGGTAAGTAATTAAATAATCTACGCTTTATCGGGAGTAGCGTCTTACTCGTAGGCGCTTTAAAGGGAGTGGAATGTCGATCCTTCAGTGCAGGAAGACTCATACTTGAAGTTTTTCCTATCCTTAGAAGGGCGGCTGGTGGCTGGACCCATCTGTTCGAACACGACCCGAGACTCCACCAAGGTCGGTGACCTTTCAACGAGCTGGTTTGGAAAGGATGAAGCACCGAGATGTCCTTTGAACATCACGGTAAATCACTATCAATTCCCAAATTCAATCAAATTGACTCTATCAAATGGCGGAGCTTTACAGTGCATGGAGAAACCCAAGTAACATGATTAACGTCGATGCTTATCCTTCAGGGCAATACACAGAGTCCACAAAATGACTCGGGAGTGAGCAGTTCGCTCGGTTCCATTTTTTTTAGAGCTCTACTAATTAATGGAGCTCTAATTTAATAAAGCATGTGGCATTACGCAAAAGCTGCCTGTACCTGTATAAAGTGCGCCTAGAGATTGATTTTGGTTCAATTTCGCACTCAAGCGTATTGTTCTTTTGTCGGCAATGAATGGTTACAATTGACTTAAGAGTCCTTCAGGAAGTTAAAACACTACTGCTTAAACGATTGAGCCTCAATAAACTTAAATTTTTGCACGGAAGAGCAACCGAAGTATTTTTAGACTGGTGGTAATTTTGGCCGCGATGGGGGAATCGCTCTTAGCCCTCTAACGTCACGCTGTTTTGGTAATAATGATATGACGTCGTTTTCGTGGTCTCTTCTTTCGCTGCACGCGTCTTTGATGAATAAAATGACGTCTGTGGGTAGATGGCCAAAAAAATTTCATTGTGTTCTTCCAAGCAAAGCAAAGCAAAGCATCCAACTTTAGCATAACTTGTCAAAGTTCAACCGAAATAAAGGTAGATTCCTATTTTGGTCAATCCTAAAACTACCTGCTCTACGAGAAAATTTGATCTCAATTTGCTCCTAGTGTTCAAGCTGCCATTAGGGTAGCACTCACATAAGGTTGTTGAAAAAATAATTTTGGAACTTGTTTCTCTGTTTGCTATTGCTTAGAGCTGCTACATACGGCTGTCTTTTCTCAACAAATTTTATCCAATAGGAACAAAATCATATTTATATGATAAGACCTTGACAAGCGAATGTTCTATGCCAGACGTTCAACGGCCTGGCGGCCGCCAAACGTCTGGTTGGGACTTCGCCCCAAACACGGAGAATAGAACACCCCGAACGTCGTCTTCTCCTCTTTAGGCCTTCTCTCATTCATTAAAAAAACTTGTCTTGCTATATATAGCGGAATGATATAGCGGAATAGGGTAAAACAGGCCCACCACCTTCATTGGACCCCACTTAACTGGTCCCTTATCACTGGTTCCCCTTTATTGTCAGCCCTTTTCCGGTTCACCCTTCACTGGTCCCTCCCCCCTTCGTCGGTCCCTACTGCTGCTCCCACCTTCACTGGACCTCCCTTTACTGGCCCCCTCTTCGCTGGTCATCCTATCCTTCACCGACACCCATTACTGGTCCCACCCTCACTGGTCCCCCTTTTATTCATCAACCCTTTTCCGGACCCCCTTCACTGGACCCCTTCCCCCATTCATCGGTCCTCATTACTGGTACCTTCTTCACCGGTCCCCCCTTCACCTGGTTCCCTCTTTCACTGGTCAACCTTCTATCGATCTCCCCTTCACTGGACCCCTCCCCCACCTCACCGGTCCCCATTGCTTGTTCCTTCCTCACAGGTCCCCCTTCACATGGTCCCCTCTTCACTGGTCAACATTTTACCGGTCCCCCTTCACTGGACCCCTCCCCCTCCTTCACCGGTCCACCCTTCACTGGACTACTCCCCCCTCCCTTCACCGGTCCCCATTGCTGGTCCCTTCCTCACCGGTCCCATCTTCACTGGACCCCTTCCCTCTCCTTCACCGGTCCCCATTGCTGGTCCCACCTTCACTGGTCCTTCCTTTATTGGTCAACCCTTTATCGGCCCCCTTACTGGAACCCCATCCTTCACCGGTCCTCCATTACTGGTCCCACCTTCACTGGTAACACGTCGTCTGAATCCGGAATCCTCGCACGACATCGCTGACATCTCTTACGAACCCGGACGCCTGTTGAACAACGTTGGTGACATGTGTTCTCAACCCGAACGTGCTTTGCGCGGCATCGGTGACACGTCGTGTGAATCCGGAACCCTGACCGACATCGGTGACACGTCTTGTGAATCTGGAAGGCCTTTCGCGACATCGGTGACACCTCTTCTGAACCCGAGCACCTGATGAACGACGTCGGCGACATGTCTTCTCAAGTGGGACGTGGTTTGCGCGACATCGTTGACACTTTTTCTCAACCTGAAAGCCTTTTGCGCGACGTTGGTAACATGTCACCTGAACATGGACGCCTGTCGACAACTACAACAGTTGACAACTGGTGACAACTACTACCCCCTCCCCTCCTTATACTTACTCCCAACACACTCCTTCAGCACTTTTGTGCAAACAAACACACACACCCACACACACGCACTCACTCACCCACAAACAAACGACAGTTCTCTCTTATATATAGTAGGATTCCTTATCTTTTGTAGTTTTTCTTTCCTTTACTCACAGCTTTGTTCATTCTATCTCCTTACCATTCTCATGCTCCTAATTCTCTCCTCATATAGACAGATTTTAAATACATCTAAAAAGCTCTTCTTCACTGAAGAGCTACCCATCAGTGATCCTACACTCTTTTTTCAAAGAAAACAACTCTGGAGATGAAATAGTGCTTGGAAGAGTAATGGTGTGAGCATACCGACTTCACCGGGCTCCGAAGCAAGCATAGTTGCCGAAACGTCGGTCAGAATAAAGCCATTAAAATCTTGGTCAACATTTCATCAATGCCACATCATAGCTGAACAGCGGTATGCCAATATTTATGGTAGTAGAACTAGGCATGCTTAATTGGTTACTCTGAACGTAGTCCTAACTAACATCAATTCCTGAAGACCCCCATTTGCATGGTTAACAGTCCATTCTACTAGCCATGGAGAAACGGTTCTTGGATGCAGCCCCTGCATTGACGTCAGCCACCAAAAAGTTATCCAAATTGTCGCCGATTTCATTCGCCCTCCAGCGAATGTTGAAAATGGTAGTCTGTACGTATGAAGTTGATGGTAGGTGAATGCGGCGAAGACGGGAGCAGACCATATCGCTTGGTGGAAGGCAATCTGCCTGACGACGACTCTCGCCTGCCAACGACTCTCGAAGAGGTAGAGGATATGATGGCTAGCGTGGGGATTATTTTCAATACGTGTTCGCGTCACATAAATCGGAATTGAGTTTTTTCTCTCACAAGTACAAAAAATGAAACACAGTTTTTTAAGGAAGGGCGCGAGAAAACCCGCAATAACTATCGACCGAATCAAAAAACGGAGCATACGCGCCTAACAAAACAGAAAATATCATTCAAAAACGCAAATACCCCTTACGGCATGGAAAAAATGGACATGCGACGATATCTTAACGAGTTCGAAGTCGTTGCTATAAACATGACAATAAATCGAGGAAATATGTATAGCCACATTCGGAGAAGTCACCTCGAGCAAACGTGCAGGTCACAACTTCAACAACACGTATTGCGAGAGAAATAAAGTGTACATACAGACAGAAGTAATGGCATTGCCTGCTCCCATTCAAAACTCAATTCCCTGTCATAAAAAGGAGCCGCTGCAAGAACACTAGCTAAAGGAAGGCAACAAGACCTTCAAGGCCAGAAATGAAGACCATTAAGGGCTCAGAGGAAAGGAAGTAAAGATGTTCAAGCATTCTCTAAAGCTGCTAATACTAACCTCTCCTTTCCACTTCTATTATAGTTGAAATCGATGCAATGCAGATACGACAGGCGCCTCATCGCCGTGAGCGGATGTTTATTCGCAATAAAATTCGAAGAAACTATGAGATTAAATGCGAAAAAAGCAGCTGGAATGCGGAGATCGAAGACAATTAAATTACCAGAGGAGAAACATGAATCATTGACGAAAACAACAACGCCTGACACTATGGGCGTCAAAGGGATTGTAATCCAGGGGTTGAAAGGATATGAGAAGAAGAACGATTAGAGCTGTGTGTGCGGAGCTGAAGGACGAGTAAGCTGCGGTGACACTAAATAAACATGAACTGACAGTCCACCAATATCAATTCTCAACCGCTTAAAATTCTCGCCAGATACCGTTTTTAACAAAAATTCGAGGCTTCGTCGTTGCTGCCCAAATAACACCTAACTTTATCAACACCTTGAAGTTCAGTGCCTGGGAGAAAGATCTGATTGAAGGTCGTGTCCGGAATTTTTCAGACATTGTAAGGCGTCGGGACACACAACGTTTTCAAAAAGTGGAACACTTTTATGTCAAAGTGGAGTGCAATTAAGTCAAAGTTAAAATAATTTTCCAACAAAGCAATTTATTTCAAATTCCATCAAAAATTTAACAGTGAACCAAAAACTGAATTAGAAAGGAAAATATTTATAAAACTCAATTATTAATATTTATTTATTTATTTATTTATTTATTTATTGCACTCAAAGGTGCGCATAGCATTGTGCACGTCATAATGTAGGACCAAAAAACAGATCCAGTTCTGAAACAAAAAACAGAAAACAATTAGAAATAAGCAGCTCCATAACAAGACACCAAAGGAAGGACCAACAAAAGAGCTCACAAACAGGTAGAAAGGTGAAACACTAAGATGTACTTTGAATACCTACGCTGTAAACCAGTAGAAATCATGATGTCGTTTCCCTTTGCAGTGTCTTCATTTAAAACTTGACAACTGTGAAATCTACAGCACAATAAGAAGGTGTGGTTAAGTAGTACCGCTGAAAGATTACAAGGAAATCCCTTTAGAATTGATATCCTCTCGTGTCGTGCTATTCACCTAAAGGAGTAGTGGGTGAGGCGAGATAGTGTTACTGATGTTCACGTAGAAACCAGCATCAGTCTGCTATAATGCCGTATCTGACTCATAATTACGCCGCAAAACGTGTTGTGAGCTTGAAACATCCATATTGTTGGTAGGCAAGTTAAGTGATGCAACAGGATAGCACATAGAAGATGAATCGGTTTTGTGAAAGCCAGCCCAGCTGTAGCGTGGTTTATAATGTTCAAACCACTTTCGAGCAACGTTACTGGCTGTTCAACACTTAAGCTTCAGGTTGTAGCCTTACGTACTTAGGCGAGGCAATGCTTCTTTCAGTGACAGCCATTGTCGCTTCTATGGAAATGGATGACTTAAAAACCGAAACAGTCTGTAGAGTTGCAAAAAATTTCCGAAACCTTTTGCTCAAGTCAAATCTCTCTTGCCAACCAGCGAACACCACTAACAACTCATCCCGCTTCAGGTATTGAGATTGACGAAAATCGTATCAATATAAAGATTATTACTCCACGAGACACCTTCGTATCCTATAGCATCGATGGGAAAGGTTCCCTAGACGTTAATCTAGCACTCTGACGTACTGCACTCACCCGCCTTTGTTTGACGGATAGCACGAAACCCTCGCCTGGAGTTCCCCTATAAATCATGGGTGAAGCAGAAAAATCGGAAAAAAGAACAGAGCACAACCTGTTGCTGCGACTTCCTCGCACTATCAAGCGAATTAAGGTAGGTGCCCGCTGAACGAGCTTCTGACCATCACATCGTTTAACACATTGAGTTTTTTTCGATTTCCTCGGCTTAAAAATGATTGGATGCAATTTTCAGCAAAAAGTATAAGAATTTTTTGGCAGTGCACCCACACCATGTGAATGTCGCATAACAAGTGTCATACGTGTTTCTACCGCATCTCCTTATGTGAAAACTAAATATAGGTCCCTGCAAACTGATTGGTCTTTTGAATTTTCTGCCTCCGCTTAGTTACTTGATCGAATAAGGCACAAGGGACGGCGTTGGTCGATACATGTGTTGGATGCGCTACGCATTCTACATCTTCTGGAAGTTATTGTATCAATTTCGTTCGCAAATTATTTTTTTAGGGTAGGTAGTAGTAGATTCGTAAGAGTTCCTCGTTCTGCAATTAGAATTAGCAAATATAAGCAGCATTCCTCAGTTTCTCTTCGTAAACTTTTAATGTCTATGTGGTTTTCAAGCTTTTGTCTGACCTCATTGATGTAAAATTCTGTCGTATAATAATGTCAAGCACTCAGCACGTAGCTTACTGTGTACCTAGAACGAATTCCGGATTTTGTAGCTTTACGTGTAGAGCTGGTTCCAGCTTCATCTCGCTGAATTCCTCCATTCTTCGGTGATTGGCGCATTATCGGCTGTTCAAGCATATGGCTAGGAGCAAGCTTTTGCATTTCTAGATTTCAATTGTTTATGTTTCCGTGCTCTTGTATTGGTAATAGTTTCTTATTGTACTGCATCCTACACTGCGACCGGAAAGTATAGGGACACCAGCAAATTGCGTAATTCTGCTAGGTACCCGCAGGAATTGATCTGAAAATTATACTATGGAATTCCTCACGGCAAAAAACATATATACGAAAGAAATGGGCAAAGTCCCCCGAGGTAGCAAGAAACGGGAAAGGATCGCGTGACGGGACCCTGTTTTTGAGTGACCAGAAAGTATAGGGACACCACCAAATAAGGTGCGCGGAGAAAGGTACGTTGTTGAAAACTATTTTGCTATGCAATATACTGCCTCATCATTTGCCGTTGTAAGGATGGGTCGCGGATCGATGTTATCAATAGAGGAACAAGCTCAAATCAAGGCCCTCAGAGATGCAGGACTCAGCATACGCCAAATTTCGACTCAGCTGGGACGATCAAAGAACGTTATTAGCAAATTTCTACGCAGTCCTGATCTATATCCCTCAAGGAAGTCTTCGGGACGTCCCAGGCTTCTTTCGACTCGAGACGAGAGGCAAAACGTGCGAATGGTTTCCAATAAATCAATCAGTTTGGGGTAAGTGCGCAAGAGTTTGAGTAAGAAAGTCTCGAAAGAAACGATTCGGTGCTGCTTAAAACGCAATGGGAATGTTGTATATACCCAGCTCCGTTCTGCTTCACGTTTGACAGAAACGCACAAAAGGAACAGGCTCGAGTTCGTCTCTAGGAACAAACGACGTCTTTGGAGCAAGGCAGATTTTTTGCATTGTCAGTTCTGACGCTAGGTATTTTAATATTTCATAGTCCAGGTGATCTTCTCGGACGAAAAGCGCTTTAATCTCGATGGTCTAGATGGGAACCGATTCTACTGGCATGACTTACGCAAGGAGAAGGAGTATTTCCCAAGAAGGAATTTTGGAGGCGGCACAGTTATGGTGTGGGCGGCATTCCACGCAGAAGGAAAGCTCCCTCTTGCCTTCACGTCAGCAAGGATGAACGCAGATGAATACCAGCAACTGTTGGAAACCCATCTGCTCCCATTCCTTCAACAAAATGCTGGTCAGGGATGGGTTTTTCTACAGGACAATGCACTGCCGCATGCCAGCAGATCCACAAAAGGCTTCCTCAGAAGAAATTGAAGTTCTCGACTGGCCTGCATGTTCTCCGGATATGAACCCAATGGAAAATATCTGGGGACACCTTGTAAGGAAGATTTACGAGCATAACCAGACATATTCTTCTCTGCAAGGACTTCGATCAGCAATTCTACGCGCTTGGGATGAACTTCCTGTACAAACACTTCGAAATCATGCTACTTCGATGCCAGCCCGACTTGTAGATGTTGCAATGAACCGCGGAGGACCAATTGAGTACTATTTATCAACGAGTGTTTTTTATCTTGACAATGAAGTTGTTTTTTACTAGTGTCCCTATACTTTCTGCTCAATTGAAAATGGTGTGTCTCCATATTTTATTTTCTTATTTAGCTCACATCAAACCGATTTTGCTAAAATCTTTTGCTTCGAACTTCTTTGCCGTAACGAATTTTACAGTAAAAAATTCAGGTCGATTGATATCGAATAGCGTTCGAAAAGTACAATTTTTAAGTGTCCCTATACTTTCTGGTCGCAGTGTATATCACGTGTATGCCCTATACGTGATATAGGATGCAGTACATGGGATGCAGTACCCTATGCCCGTAATGAAATTCTATCACATATGGAATAGTAGTATGTGTGTTTCCGCCCGTTCGTCACAAATGGAGTGAGGGCACGACGTATTGGCGATACTCAGCGATTCATGGCGATCGACAGCGGCTCGACATGTCAGCCATGGGGGTAATCAAGGTCGCTGAGCACGAATTTGAAGCTCATTTTTGAAGTATCGATCGCTATCAATCGATGTTGATCAAATTATCGATTTTTCGTGGATGTCGTTCAAGCGGTCCGAAACTTTAGCCCTTATTTATTTTATTTATTTATTTATTCAATACATTCGCGATAAGCGCAAACGCCAGAAAAAATATTACCACAACAGAACAACGTGAACAAACCTAAAGCGAATCGAACACATGTAAAGCAACTGAATGATGGCACACATAGAGCAAGTCAAGCCAGTGTCAGATCTGTGACTAATTAGGTCATGAATAAAAAGCCTGGTTAGCCAAACCAAATAAACCGGGAAGATTGTAAAGTGTTAAACTTCATAACTCAACTTCATAACTGAGCCCTGAGGGTGATAAAGGTCGCTGAAGGGTAGCCGATGAACGTTTTGTATCTATAGTCTCTATAAGCATTTTCCAATATCCTTGGTTATAATGGAATGGTGATTTTCTGACTATTTCATAGCATTCAAAAATGTTAGGTTTTTTCAGCGTGGCGTCGCTATATTAGCGGAACAGTTACGTGCAGATTTATAGTTGGTGGGCCAATCTTCTGAGTAGTCAATATCTTTGGAATAGCAGCCTCTCTCCGTGACCCTTTCTAACTTACCCCACTCGGGGGGACGGTCAGGAGGTACACCCGCCCCTGCTGGCGGGCGTGCAATCTTTCTGTCATCCCCCTTGACGCCCCCCCCACCCCCTAGGCTTCACCGAGAGTCTAATAGTTGCTTTACGAAACATTTGACACGCAAAACAAAAGTTTCCGTTCCTGAGAACAGCGACTGTACCTCCTGACGCCACGCCCCCCACTAGACGTAGTTGAGGTGATCTTCCTGTGGAAACCACGACATAGTGGCAGCTACAAGTGACGTTGAGAAGTTATTACTACGACGAAGCCGTTAGGAAGCCGTCAATGCTGACCTATGAAATGGGTCACCGTGGTCAGCCGATAGGCTAATTACTGTTCTGTCCTTCCCAGAAAGGTTAGTGGACCAATTCACCGACTACGGATGGATGAAAGGCGCGGCTGGCATGAGCGAAACTCGAACCAACAATCTCCAGGCGGAGTTCTTGGTTCGAGCAATGGATGGCGCCCAACCGATTGCACTACCCCACGTCTGCTGTTTGACGAAGGTATGATGTAAAAGAATAACAGTTCACATCGTGTAGTTCAAGCAAGCGTGGTGCTGGCCAACGGTGCTGTCGAAATGTGGGCCATCCAGACTAACGAACGTTCTGTGATCCCGAAAACTAAGTCAATGCATTCGGATGGAAGATGCCGCCACGACTGCAGAATAAGGGTCACATTTTGACCAATCTTCAACATTGACAAGAACTGGAGGGGAGAAAATTGCGGCTAAAGCGGGAAGAAAACATTGACACTTCTCCCGATTAGATTGCTCTCATAACGGGCGCGAACAGGCCAAATAAAGGGAGGCAGTCCACCACACAAGGGCAACGTAATTTAGCGCCTCCATATTGAGGGAAACGGCTGAAATGAAGAGAGAGAGGCAATGACCGGTAACGGGGAAAACAAGGGGACAATGAGTGACGTGGAAGGGCAACGATTGAAGCTGAAAATGCCAACGAACAAAGCTTGCGAGATGAGGGCAGTCCCAGCTATGTATAGCCCCTAAATGCTAGGGTGGCGGAAGATCATATTCCAGGAAAAATGTCGGCCTTCAAAAGGATTTAAGCGTATTGAGGATAGGCATCGAACTGTGAGATGTCGCCGTTCTTGTTCCAGTATGAAGTTATTTGAGGGTCAGTTCCATTAAAATATGAATAACATGATATAAAACTGTTGCAAAATTAATCGCCGAAACGAATCGCTTAAACCAAACTGCTATAACTCAGCTTAAAAACAACTTTATTAATCCAAGTAAAAACCACCAGAATCTACTCATTTTTGCCAACGAACAGGTATTGAATCTAATCCTTTAAAATACAAACAGAGATCACAGGAATTAACAAAATCAAGTAGGTCACATTAAAAATCGGCCAAATTAGTGAATTCTTTCTGACGCAAAGGAGAATCAAGAGCTCGGAAGAAACGAGTTAGTGTGAGAAGGTCGGGAGAATCTGGTGGGTGAGGGGGCACTTCTTTATCTGAATGAATTTTCGTTGTCCTGCAACAGGAGCGACCATCCTCTATTCAGTACTGTTGGCAACAATTTTTGCAACTTATAATATAGTTGTTCTAAGTCCCAGCAGTAAGACTCTGCAATGACTACCTGTCCAGGCTGCAAAAGGCTTGAATGGATTGCACCTTTACGACACCACCACAAAGTAGGCATAACTTCCATAGGTTAAGGTCTGGTTTAGGAAAGGATTTTGGAGGAGCATCCTTATCTGCCCAGATAAATCCCCGCTTCTTTATTTATTTATTTATTATTCTTGTTAACCCCGCTTCTTGTTAACGTAAAGAACCTCTCTTATCTAAAGCAATAATACGGCTAACAAAAGGCTCATTTTGAAGGCGAACTAGCAGGTTGCAGCCAGTGTCGAAACGTACCAGACGCTGTTCATCGGTCAGCTCACGAAGCACCCATTTTGACACCTTCTTCACCTTGTCGATTCTCGCCAAATGCCTTGCTAAAGTACAGTACGCAGCGGTCCTCTGTTACGTGTATTCGTCTCCGGATTTGCTCCCCTTCTCCTAAAACTCTCTTCAAAACATCATCGTCAGGCGACGACCTGCGCCCGCGACGCGGTTTTCCTTCGAGATCAAAATCGCCAGAAGCGAACTTTTCGAAGCAGAGCCTCGCCGTTTGCTCGCAAGGGCAATCCGTCCCAAAAGTGCTGTTAAGGTTACGGGATGCCCCTTTTGCAGAATGTCCCAATTTAAATTCGTAAAGCATGATGACCCGATAATTGCAACGGTTCATGATTTTACGAAGCTCCGGCAAAGGTAGGCTAGAAAAACTAGATCGACATCCACATGTGTTTTTTGAAAGAGCAGGAAAAACCTATCGAGCAGGAAAAACCTATTGATACATACCTCGAACGTTAATGACAGCCTAATACCACAGGGATGTTGATGTGGTTCGCTAACTAGCAAGCCTGGCACCGATCCGAACCCACAATAGATTAAAGGAACGCGTAAAAACATACGCACCGTCCGAATGCGCTAGGTGCAGCCGAAAACGTTTTGGGAAGCATCATGAGTTTGCTAGCTGTTTTTGCGCTGTGAGCATGCTAAGGTTCTTTCTCTTGCTACCGGCAAGATTTACCAATTGTGGAGTAGCAGCAGTCTCGGCTTCAACAACATTGATCGGCTAGCGATAATGGCTAACTGTTCAGAGGTCTCTCCTGCAGCCAATATAGCTCCAATATAGCTATAGCCAATATAGCTATTGCTGTAGCTCCCTCTTCAAAAGGTCGCCTTTGGACAGAACTCGATTATATCGATCGATGTCGATTGATTGATCGACATTGCCTACTTGCGGATGGCATTTGCAGCCGCGATCATGTTCACCTAAAGCCGATCGGTAAGCCTACCAATCCTGTTCAGAGAGCGATAGTGCTCATGGAGATGCGAAGTCCTTGAGACGGTCATTGTGCGGAAGGACGGACGAACAGACAGACAAACAGAGCGACAGACGGACGAGTAGCAGGTTTATCTACGGCAAGTAGAATATTCAGGAATGAACTTCATTCACTTTAGGTCTAAAACGCAAGCAAGGTATGAACGTGAAGAAATAAAAACAAACTATTGAGGAATTTCATAGTTACGTGAGGTTTATTTCAATTAATGTAAGGCTCAAAATCATAAAGGTACGCAAAATCGAAACACGATCGAAGATGGGAATGAGCCTCCTACAAAACCACCTAAAATGGGAAGCCTTTCTTGAAAGGCGGAAGTTTAGATCCACTTCCCTTGTTAGGTCGAACTAAAATTGTTCGCCGTGTTGGTGCTGAAACCGTCCTAGTCGTTCTCAGAGATCTTTTTCGTTAACCAATTTATTAGACTGTTAGAGATACTTTACCATTCAAGGGTTGTGGTAAATGTATTTCACTTCTGTGGACAGGGTTAGCTAAGTAAAGTAGAGATCCAAACAGCCTCCTACAAAACCACCTAGTTCTCGCAGCTATGCGAGACTCCTAAATCCTTTCGCATTTGGCTAGAAATACATAGAAGACTGCACGAAACAAGGAAATGTGTGATAGGCCGGTCGAGAGTGAACGAGGAAGAATCAGCAACAATCAGCGGCGAGGACAAGAAGGCTAATCGATTCCGCTGAAGGGAGGTTAAAAAATAATGGGAAAGGCAAACAGTTGCTGAATGGCGTTGCAGAACAACAGGGCAGGAAAACGAGGAAATCATCTTATAAAGGTGAATGCTGAAGGTTAATGTGAAGCATTGCAGAGCTCTTGAATTTCGAGAAGCTCGTGGCCAGGCGTTAGAGAGTGGCACAGGATTGCAGTTGCTGATGCAGAAGGGCACATTGAAGTGGAACCGAATCCGATGTTTCGAATATTCACCAAAATCCCATTACGAAAGTCCTATGATGGTTCTGTTCATGCACGGTCCCCTTCATTAGGGCTATTCAAGGCCTCTGAATAGATTTCGACACCGGTTCTCCTCGACGGCACTCCTCTAGACGTCTTTTGAGTTACTTGATCCTTTTTCGCAAATGGTCGAATTAAATCAAATATGATCCAATTAATTGTCCTTAAGCCGCAAATGGCTGGTTATAAAGATGTAAGTCCTCATAACCATGTTTTGCTGCAGTGCACATTTTCAACTCTCCAGTACTGAGAGTAGTATATTTGATCCTACCATTAGGTCTCCCTTGCCCCATGGTGGCCAGATGATCCGATTTCATTGCGTTGGAGGGAGCGGTTAGTTTGTTCGCATAGATATGTTATCGTTAAGTAGCACCACTGGGAGCATGTTATTCCTGGTAAAGTGCTGGACCGACATCTTCGATTCAGTATATTTCACGGAGTCAAAAACATTTCGAGTTTCTTTCAGACCTTGAGAAAGACGAGTTCATCTGAAGATCGTCGAACTTGAAGATTATCTACGCCATTTCGCCACTGGCGCTGTTGGATCAAGGGCAACATACATACATCGTGGAACCCATGAGCACTCACTCAGCACTATCTCTTTGTGAGCCGGTCACTGATATCAGCATCGAACAGGTCATGACAGAAATTCATTTCCTTCAAGCCCCATGTGGCTGGCATCGAGGTTGTGAGCTCTCATGTTTTGTTGCGATCAAGACTCTAGGGCGGGGACGGGTCTGGCGACCGGAAGCTGAGATTGCGCATAGGCATAGAGCATCCCAGCGGGTCAGCGCGAGGTGCATGTTCGAGTCTCGCCTGGCGCTAGAGTTCTGATCTCAACAAAACATCGTTATAACAGTGAAGCAAATATATTTTATAACATTTTATGCGTGCGCTAAAGTCATCTGTTAGTGGACGAGTGGGCAGGCAGCGGGCGGCGCTGTATTCCAAAAGCAATGCAAATCGATTTTATTGTAGTTCGGCAAAGAGCACAGACTTCGAGCATTCTGTCCCTGCTGGGTTTAAGAAATGGTAGTCCTGTAGAAGAGTGGTGAAATGCGCGCCACCTTAAATTGTTCCACATGCTAAGAACGCTTTCGCAATCACTCTAAAGGGTCACGTATTTAAAAATGATGTGCGTGGCGAATTCGAGTGAGTGTTTAATCGTTGCTAATATTCGAAACTCATCTTTCGGGTCAAATCAAAGAACAAGCTATAATAGTAAACAGCAATGTTGGATAGGGACGAGGATGGAAATATAGTTCTTGGTGGAGCATGGCTGGTGCAGTCAGAAAGCACTCTGCTCTCGCGTGGTTCCACGAGTCGATCAAAGTTCGATGCGAGAATTAACCAAGCATTCCATACAGGTAAAAAACCGACTTAACAACCATGTTAAACCCGCTGCGACACCCCGCGGGCGGAGAACGCATGTCCTTGCTATTATTATATTGTTTGTCACACAAGGCTTGTAGGTGGACGATCTAATACAGCAGATCCGACGTCCCTTGTCTTCAGAAGACCGACTATGGTGTAAATGTTTAAACCTGCATTCTATCCCCTCCTCCACTTAACCCTCAACTACTCCAGCATTTTCGACCTACATCTGGCAACCATCTCGAAGAGTGTGACGAACTCACCCATGTCCATCTTAAAGGTTCAAAGTTCGTTAGAAGACAGTGGTGAAACGAACTTTTCAATCTTTTATATCAAACACTTAGTTTTATTCATTTATAGTCTAAAATTTTTTAACATTCTAGACTTCCCCTTACTTACTTTCCTTAGTTTATTCGTACATTTCTCACGTTTTATCTACCACTAATTAATCACCATAATTGGGTTAGTTTTTACACGGGGTTAGATGAGGCGTATCTCACGCAGGTTAGAAACCTGCGTGAAATAGGCCTTATCGAACCCGCGCGATCTATCTGGATCCAGAAGGAGAGCCTCCTACGTCGCGCAACAAGCGTCTGGAGTCTGAAGAGTTGACACCGTTGTCGTACGACGAGCAGCCGCATTCAGAATTCAACATGGGATGCTGCTGCAGCCGAGGAAGCACAGCCTCCTCCTGCTTGGTGCAGAGACATCTGTGTGCGTTTCTGAGCATCTGGATCCGAAAGACGGGTCCACTACGTCGCGCGACAAGCGTCTGGAGTCAGAGGAGGTGACACCTCGTCGTACGACTAGCGGCTCCTTTCAGAATTCAGCATTATCCCATGTTGAACGGAAAATGTTACCCGCGCGAGACACTCCTCTGCATCCTCACCAACGTCTGCTGTGAGCATGGGTGGACCACAAAGACAAGACCAGTAAAGGCAGATCAGCAATTCGATCCAGTAAGAAGAAACGACTGAGGGGAAACCTGGCGTTCGGATTCGGAAGAAGTGTCAACGATATCCGGCAACGCGAAACACGCCGTTAGGCGTGTCGGAGCCCTTGTATTTTACATTATGTTTAAGGGTTGCCGTTCGCCTCGTTTTAGATGAACGGTAGGGGGTGAATGAAGTACGCTATAATTATGTTCACTGGTAGTTCTAGAGTTCCCAATCAGGGGTGCATACCAAGTTCCGGGGTTAAAATGTTTAATCGATTTTTTAACGGAAATTTTTCGTTAAACTTCCGTAAATTCTAACTATCGTTAAAAATACAGTTAGTTAAAAACTAGTATCAACTAAAATGTAATATAAACAAATCACTACAAAGACGGAGTGGACAGCAAAATAAAGCAGCTTTCATTATTAAATTATCTTCAGAGTGTAGGAGAAGAACAGGTCCGAAAATATCATTCAAGAGAACGGTTCTTCGTGGGCTGTGGCCCGCATCACAAGGCATCCTAAAATGCAGGTTAGGTCGCGCATATCGTGGAGTTCCCTCCTATCCCTAGTTTTGAGCGAAACCGCTTTGAGTAACTGTTCAACGACCAGATGATCAGTCGAATACAGATGCAATCACATCGCTCGAAATTCATAAATCGCTCAAAATACGTCCTCATCGAAAACATTCCTTCAGCCTCAAGTGTTCCAGGTGGCGCGCAAAAGTATTTTGGGATAAGTAGCGTCAGGCGGAGATAGGCAGGTCTAACGAGGCGGTCAGACCAGTGTTTTAGTGGAGTCACGCTTGGGGCATCTCGGAGAAGAACTTTTCTAGCTCCTAGGTGCATTATTTCCAAAGATTCGAACGCTTCATTTAAGGCGTGAAGCATAGCATAAAATAAAAATTGAAAAGGATTCGCATGCGGTGCCTGACGACATAGATGCAATCTTCTAGGTCAATCCTCTATAGATTGGTACTGCACCGCGATATCCTTTCGTCATTTAAGGCTGTGCTAGAACGAATTGTTTTTGCTTATTCTTCTTGATTTCAATAGTTTTTAAAGGAGCTGTTCTAATCGAAAGAGTGAGGACTGCAATCCTCACTCTTTCGATTATAACAGCTACTGAAGGCTAAGTGGAAAAGGTGTAACTTATTTGGAAAGAATTTCGTTTAAAAATCTATTCAATTTTAGAGCGTTTCCGTTAAGTCGTTAGGCCAAAATTAAACGAAAAATTAAATTAAAATTCGTTTCTTAAATTCGTTAAATAGTTAACCGTTAAATGTGCACCTGTGCTCCCAGTGAGTCACTTGTTTTGGATATGCACTCATTTCGGCTCTTCATTACTGGATTTCTTGCAATGATCCAGGACGCTTCTAGAGTTTCTCTTGCTAATCACTACTAATGGCCAATGGCCTGTGCTTACCAAGGGGGCTGGTTGGTTCGTGGCGTGGTTCGCAATGCACTTCTTTTGCTGGCCGGGTGTCCTTTTGTCCCGCTCATCGCCAGAGCTTTCCTCGTTTCCCCGGTTACAGTTCAAGCACTCGATCCGATAAATTGTTCAGTTTTTGAACGCCGTCTCCTAAACGCCGTTTCAACCAGCGATGCACACAAATTTCTGTGAGTTAAATTTTTTAACGAATTTTTCAACGGAAAATTTTCATTAAATTTCCGGTAAATCGCTAAATTTCGATAAAATTCCAATTATCTGCAAACCATTATTTCATGTGAAAAAAATCAAGGAAAGCCCTATTTAACTATCATTCAAGATGATCGCCGACAAGACATTTTAAAATGTGCAGTCAGGCGATACCCGGAGTTTCCTTTTCCTAGTTCTTTGCGAAACGGTTTTGTGTGGCTGTTCTACGAAAAATAAAAACCTGATTGTTTTTGCCGGGACCGTGACGCGACATCGTGTCACAGGGCCCCACTCTGCCGAAAAGGTGTGACACGTTGTACAAGTGTTAACGTTCAGGAAAAGTAGTTTTCCCACTTTGTTATTAGCGTTTTTCTAAAATCGTTTAAAATACATACAGCGGCCGAAGTCATTCTCTCTGTCTCGCCTTTTTCCAGGTGGCAAAAGCAAAAGTATTCTAGGACAAGCAGCGCCAGGTGAGGATAGACATATCATACGGGGAAGTTAGGCCAGTATAATTGTGATTCGTTGAGGTTGGGGGCTCAGTGAGGAAATTTCTAGGTCCAAAATGCATTAAACGGTGTTTGGGGGCTCAGTAAGGAAATTTCTAGCTCCAAAGTGCATTAAACGGTAAAGATAAAGAACGGTGTTACTCGATCCTTTTTGGGATGCGCCACGCATTCTACTTCTAGGGGATACCGTGGAGGCGATTTGAATGCGTTTCCTTTTCACACAATGAATTTCGGTCACCAGCCGATGAAGAAGTCAGCGCTTTATCCTTTTCAGACAAGTCACCTTCACAGACCTCAGGGATGGAAGGCTTGGTTGGTCTGGGCGGGAAATTCGAACCAGGAACCTGGTATTGGGTGCACACGACAGCCGGCACCTCGAACGACTGAGCCACACGCGCCCCTAAAACGCATTATTTCCAAAAATTCGAAACAAATTCACGAAAGTATTAAAACATTCTTGCTGATTTCAATAGCTTTTTTCCAGGAACACTCCTAATCACGAGAATGAGACTTGCAACATTATTGAAGACTAAAGGTAAATGTGATAATCTCGCTGGAAAAAGCTCCGTTAAAAATTCCGTTAAATTCCTGAAAATTTTCGTTAAGTCGTTAAGTCAGATTTTAGCGAAAATGCCTTTAATTCGTCAAATTCGAAAAATCGTTAACCGTTAAATGTGCACGACCGGCAATGCCTTCTAATATGCACTGCTTATCAAAGAATCGATCTCGAAGCAGCTGCCTTCTGATGTTGTTTCCAGGAATGTTCACCAAGACATCATCGTTCCGCAGTTGTGCAGCACATAATAAGAATTCTTTGAACTTGTATCGACAGTAATTCCGCAGGAGATGATTACTCACAATGCAAGTTTTCAGGAGGTGAAACCTCGGGCTACAGAACTCTATCTTTTACGTCCTTTAATGTCGAAACAGGACGCCGAGGCCACTATAGATAATTGAAAATGAACTACACATAATTTGTAATTGGGAATTCTTTATTCAATCGTCGGGAGGAGCAGGCGTCACGTGCAAAACAAATCCTTTCTACACATGCTAGGCTCGATTCGATCTCGCTTAGCCGTCAACCCTTAAGGGCTTGGAGAATAGGCACTTCTGGAAATGATGATGCCCGTGATGTTTACGTCTAAGGCTTTCAATTCGCATTCAAAATACGAAAAATAAAACGAAAACAGAATGTGCGCTAGACAACTGATTCGACCGACCTCGTCAATTCAACAGCAGAAGAAATCTGGACTTGCAGAAGAAATTTGGATTTGAAACCCTGCTGTCTTTTCTGGAAAGATGCGAACAGTTCAGTTTCGAGACTCAATCATTTCTCCCAGCTTTGATTGTTTTACAGCTGGACAACAAGACTCTATTCACTGCGGATCGACATCATTTTACAAAGCAGGCACCCTCACGAAACTCGATAAGAAAGTCTAACATTGTAGAGCCACTTTCGCTTGAACACCTTAAACATAGGAATACACCACCAAAAACAAAAATGCAGTGTTTGGATATAATACACATTCTATTTGAGCTGCCACTAAATTTTCGAATATGTTGAAAATACGCCTTGCACCTGTACAACGCTATTTTGCGATATTACTTAATTGAAAATGCAGGAGTGGATTACGTGGATTTTCGCAACACAGATCTTCACGGTTTTTCAAACCCAGGATGGCTGAAGTTTCTGCTCGATCTGCACTTGATTACTTAAAATTACTTGCAAACTTAGTGTCAAAGCTGAGACTTCAAGATGAGGATAAGCTTGAACAGTCACATGATTTCCCGATCTGAAAATGTATACTTCTGCTCTAAAACACCTGAATGAACTATTTTGTGGCGGAGGCTACGCCCGGCACCAGTCGCCGTCCTGGAACGGAAGGCGCAGACATCTGATCGAAAGCGCGAATGGTTTCAGAATGAACAGATCTTACATGATTTTGACAGCGAAACAAGCAGCTAACGCGAACATGATTTTATAACTGCGCATTGTTTGCCGTCAGAGTAATAAGAAGACTTCGAAGCACCAGGTCACTGTGTAACGTTTTGATTGTAGTTTTAAGGAATTAACAAAGAGCAAGGATAAATGAAGTAATCAACATCCTTTTAGGATTCAACTTCCACGGAATTTCTCAACCTGTACAAAAATTGTGATGGTCACCGATGGGTAAGTTTCAGCTTCAGCCTTGCCAGACAAATATGGTAACAAGTTGCAGATCACAGAGGGACGGAAGGAGTGGTTAGTCTTAGCGGAACTCAAGCCAAGAACCGGGGTGCTCACTGCAGCCAGAGCCTGGTACGACTGAACTGCCAGGTGCAGACGAAGTGCATATTGCTGGTTAATCTAAAGATCCAACAAAGCCGGACTCAAAAATCCATAGTACGCCTTTTTGAAAAGTCGAGAAAAATGGTGGTTACGGTAGGAAAATCGCCAAACGCTGGATGAGTTCGTGGCGCGCAATATTTATTTAATATAGAAATATCTCTGCATTGTTCTTCTTCTAAAAGAGCAAATATAACAGTTTATTGGAGCCAAAATAATCGGAACTTCATTCGTCCAAACAAACTATATAAAACACTTTTTTGTGAGACCCTGTATTTCAAATTACTCTCTGGAAAAACACTCAACATTCAAGTAGCGATATAAGGCGCTCTCTTTAGCCTTCTGGACTTCAGGACTAGTCCTGCTCTTTTGCAAAACAACATGAAATCGAGGCTGTCGCTACCCCTTTCACCTACTCGCTACGTGTCATACATTCGTGCTTTGCGTCGTTCGCATTCGTCTGTGTTAACATCCGAAACAGCAGCCGCGTTCGTGTGGGAGGCATGGGGACAGTAGCATCAATTTGGAACTGCAGGTTCAGCTGCTGTTCCCTCTCACTACCGATCATCGGAAAATCAAGCGGAGCCTGGATAAAGTTGTATGCAATTGGGGGAGATGCGCTAAAATTGACATGCGCTTATAATGCATCCTGAAATCGTGATGAGATTTGTGAATTTCGCCCAGAGCCCAAGGATCTTGAGTAAGGATCATGTTGAAACTTTTGCATAGAACCAGGGTGTCGACTTTACTATTGTTTAGAAACAAAAGCTGAGAGCTCAGCGAAAATGGTACACTGGTACATCAAGAATATGGGATTTAAGCCGCCGAACTAAATGGATAGCTTCCACACACAGACCAGCTCTATCGCCCAAATCAAGTTATCAGAATATGCATGTCATGGTCCATTATTACGGTGATAATATAATAGACTTGAAGAAGGTAGTGGCGAAACGAACCTTGTTATATGTTTTATATTTTGTGACATAACTTCCTTTTAATTAATTATAATTTTAAAAATTCTATTATTTTACACCTTTCTTTACATCTTTGAAATTTATATTTTCTTATGTTCTATATTCTAAGAGTCGATGAATTGCTCCAGGACGGGTTCTCCTTCGCTTCAGTAATTTTTACCCAGAACGTTATTTAAGGGCGCGTGTAGCACAGTCGGACGAGGCTGCCGCCTGTCGCTTGCACCCGATACAAGGTTCTCGGTTAGGATCCCCCCCCCCAAGACAACTAAACCTTCCATTCCTCCGGGCCCGTGAATTGCTATCAGACCTGTCTGGGAACAATGAAGACTATAGGACTTGTTCATCGACTGGCCACCGCAAGTCATTGTGTGGCCAAATACGCATTCATATCACCTCCACCACATCTCGTAGAAACAGGACGCGTGGAGCGCCTCAAAAAGGAATTGAGTAACGCCGTCCTTTATCCTTTCTCCTTTAAGTGAGTAAGGTTTTGTGGAAAGAGGCCGAGTCCCCATCGCCAGTGGCAATTCGGTTGAGAAAAAACCCTGCAGTTGAACAAAATTGGGACGAACTTGTTCTAAGTGCTCATTTGTTCGACAACTAGTCGAAGTCGATTTTAATTGTCATGCTTCAATCTTCTACGTCTCTTAGTAAATTTTCCTGAAAGCACCTCCCTCTAACTCAGCAGTGATACAACGTGATTATATTCTTTCTTCAAAAGAAAGTATTCAATGTCAGTCAGCCTATTACGTTTTTACTGTGCTTAAACACAGTGGGTTGCTTTATGAATTGGCACAATCAAGGCTGCTCTGCAGGTTCGTTAAGTGTCTCGTGTTCAAATAAGCACTATGCCTCTCAATTTGTCTCCGCAGTTATACCATCAATTTCGAGCTCGCAAATTGAAAATCCGCACTTACTACGTCAGAAAACTCGATCAGAAAAATAAGGTTGAAAAGGTCTCGAAAATATCAGCCTTAGTGAGCAGACAGCTAAGTCTGCTACTATTAGTATGCTATTAGTTCAAAGTGGAGCACTCAAAACGCTGAGAACTTTCCAGACAACCTGGTACTTTAGAATATGTACAGCCCTCGTTCAACCCATTGACGACCGCGCGGCAAATCGCGTGCCTGCCGCGTGGGACCGCGCACTGGGACCGCACGGACGTTGGAATCTCGCGAGAACACTACTTCACGATATTCCAAATTAAGCTTCCTCTCCAAGGGCTGGCCACATATTGGAGAAGGCCGAAACAGGTTTGAAGCAAACCATAGAAGATGTATTTGCTGCTGTAGGGAGGTCCGCAAAGAAAAAGGGCGCACGTTTGCCACGAATCGTGCTAATAAAGTGAGCACATGATGCAGCAGGTGCTTGACATATTTTTGCCTAGATTGTGTTCAAAATTTTTACAAGAAGTTTGACCAGTTATTTTCTGCACGGCCATTTTTACAAGATGTGGGAAGCTGCTCGTGATTAGTAACAATTTTTGTGAAGCTCGAAGAGTGTGTAGTGTTGGTTATTTGTTTTTGTCAGTGCTTAGAAGTAAATGACTGCCGGACCACAGTGCAGTATGTAGCATTGCTAGTATCGAGCATATCTAGTGATTACTCGTAAACTATGAAAAAGCGAGAAATGAGCCGCAGCGAAGAGTTCTATAAACGCGGGCCAAAGTCGACCCACGCGGTCGTCAATGGATTAAAGAATTGTCTGGGTTAAAGAGTCTCCTACGTTTCGGATTGAATGCAGTTGCACGAGGAGCTACTGAATTCGAAAATAACTAAACAACATACTAAACATTCACCGCTTCTATATTATCATACTCTATAATAACGCGCTAAGCGATGAGTCATCCTATCGATCGGCGGCGCAGCAGAAATTAGCGGGGAGAAAATCGGAGTGGAAAATGGGGGGAGGATGTCGGGGGAAAATAGGGGGCGAAAATGGGGGGAATTACGACACGAAAATAGCGAAAAATACCCAGACGTCTTCTCCCTGCCTGGGAACTTCGGCCCTGGGGCAATCGACGCCGCTGAACAGGAATCTGAAGTCGTCTTTGAATTATCGATCGCCGTGAATCTATATTGATCAAATTACGGTGCGGTGAAATAGCGGAAAATACCCAGACGTCTTTTACCTGCCTGGAAACTTCAGCCCTGGGGTAATCGCAGTCGCTGAACACGAATTTGAAGTTCGTTTTTGAAGTATCGATCGCCATCAACCGATATTGATCAGACTATCGATTTTTTATGGACGTCGTTTAGGCGGTCCGAAAATTTACTCCTGGGGTAGTCGAGGTCGCTCAACACGAATCTGAAGTTCGTTCTTGAAGTATCGATAACCATCAATCGATACTGATCAAATTACAGGGCGCGAAAATAGCGGAAAATACCCAGACGTCCTCTACGTGCCAGGATTTAGAAGACCTCTTGGAAGTCAAAGGACATGCCGAAGACTTCGCTCAACGTGTTTTGGGATTCAGGTAGACGTGCCGAAGACGTCGTCCAAAGTGCCTGTGAACTCAGCAGGCGTACCGAAGACGTCGTTAAGGGTGGATCATTGAGGGGGAGCAGTACCAGTAATGGGGGACCGTTTCACTAGGCGAGGAGCAGTAGTGAGGAACCAATAGATCGCCCTATCATACTATATAGTGTACGTACTGCGAGCCTTTTGTACTCCTAGGTAGGGAAGAAAGCTGTACAAGTAGAGCAGCCAGCTTGATGTGATTGTCCTTAGCTTAGTGATACTGCAACATCGCGCGAAGAGCGCAGGTGCGAGGCACGCCGATAGGCGTGATGCAGCACCTGTATTAGAGAATTTTATAGCATCGTATTTAGAGAATTTTGTACGATGCATGTAAAATGGCTGAAAGGCGGCAGACGATGCGAAATGAATGGGAGCACTGGCAGAAATGAATCGGCCTCTAATACCCTTGCTGAAAACGCAATAACGCCTAACGGGAGAAATGGCGTCGAGAACGATTTCGGTTCTCACGAATAATCCCTGTTTGAAAAGGCTTACACCTATCAGACTGCTACTGAATACGGCTAGATTGAGCGAGAAGCACCGTGATCTTTTGTGGCTTGCTGACGAAGGAGGTGCTCTCTTGCGGGCTCGTTTTCAACCTCAGTATTCCAATTAGCGACTATTTTCGACTACAATAAGCAGACATGTCTAAGGAATTGTGATATAAAGGAAAGTTTTTGCAAGTCCTCGAAATATTCTCATTTCTTGAGATACCGAGACAGACACGAGGAGGATAATAAATGAAGCACTGGGAGTGAGGTGTTGCCATAAAAACAGCCTGGAAATTTTTAGGGAGGAGTTGGAAATGGATATTCAAGGAGGATCTCACGTCTATGCTGCTGTGGAAAAAGTAGTGTTTCCACCAGAGTGAATGAAAATGAATACATTGAAGAAAACAAGAGGGAAATTTGAAGAAAAAACAACAGAATTAAAGTTGAACCACCTTTGTGCAATGATTTCTAAGAGGTGTTATACGTTTTAATTGATAGCGTCTATTTGCAAATACTCGGTAAAAACCAACATCTAATCCTGTAATTTTTAAGAATGAAATTCAGTCTAAACCACCCCCACCAAACCTAGGTTTATTTATTTATTTGTTTATTTTGTACCTGGAAATCCATGCAAGCAGCAAACAAACTAGTAAAGGAACCTAGCGTACGCGGGAACAAATACAAAAACAAGATAGGTTCTTTCGTCTGTAGCAATGCGAAGCACCAGACACAGATTAGTGCAATCCCAAAGGGGGGGGGTCCACTTTATAACAGGGTGTTTGTCCCCTGGGCTTCCTCAAGAGTCTAATGGCTGCCTCACGTTGTACATTAGGTTGCAGGCGTTCCATTTCAACTACTATTTAAATGTGTGTATAACGTGGACCCCCTTACTGGGATTGCATCTACAGAACTTGAAAAAGAAATTTAAAAAAGAATGTGAGATCCGTTCATAAGTTAGCATGAAGGGGAACCACGCCCATTGCTTGCGTCGTGACATTGGTAGCATAACAGTCGACGACGTACAGAATCAATCATGATCCTTTTCAAAGAAAATTCAGAAGAGGCTCTATGCGAAATCGACTGGAACAGACGGTTTGGACAGAGGGCCTGAAACAGTCGAGCAGGGGTGGATCGCGAAATCGTGGATCGATGGTGTTGATACTGGAAAGGTCATCGTGTAGAACGCAGCCCTCCGTTTCATGCTTCACATTGATTACTGTTGAAGCTTCAGGCACACGTCGATTAAAATGCACACCAACTTTCTGAAAGGTGTCTGCAGCACGACAGTCAGAAATCCTTGCAACTCCGTGGAACTGCTATTCTAGTCTTCCTTTGTCCTGAAGGAGCTCAGAAGGGCAGCAACTCTCGGAGCATCCAGAGCAATATTACTTTTTCATTTATTTGTTTATTTATTACTTACGCTATTTATTTACTGTTTACGCTTGACGGCGTGCACCACTAAACAGTGAACTACAGGGGAAATTCTCTACGACACTAAATATAAAAAGCCAATAATGGTGAATAAAAACAGCTTCAGGAAGAAAAGAGAAAAAGAAACAAAAAATAACAACAGAAAAGGAAGTGAACACAATTAGATGGAAACCACTGAATCGGCTTGATAACGGAAAGAACAGAATAACTGAATTATGCGGATTTTTATTGATAACAAACGCGGTAGGCAAACGGTGGAAATGAAGCACTAAAAAATGTACGGAAAGCGGGATAAGAAATTCGGAATCGAAATTAGTACATAACATTTAAAACGGGGTCAGGCACTGCTTTTATCGGATACATATCCACTGGTGCAAAATTTCCGGTGAACGAAAATCTCTCACAGGTTCGTGCTGATATGTAATGTAGCTCAGGATCCCACTATACAGGGTGGCCCATAAGTCCTGCAACAAAATTAGGCGACCTTATTGGTTGTCTTTTTCCTATTGAAAAGAACCGCATACCAACTGTTATGTAGCATATACTTGGTGCTATACTTCTGAAAAGTGTCATGGTTGTAGCTGCTCTTATTACAAAGTAATGCGCTCTCACGTAAAACTACCGAAAATTCTTCTCTGGCCCGTGGTGGAGCGCTTCCATTCCGATGTGACTAAATTTCGGAAGATTGGTTGTTGAACATACAGTATGATGGTGTTGTGTAGTACAGTTCAGAGGCTTCTCAAGAGTAAACATTAGATGAACGGATCTGAACTGCAATAGAAGCACGCTTTAATCTTCTGATCATACACGATGCAGCAACCAGCTGGAACAAATGCCATATTCAGCCGTATGCGTAATCTATTACTAAGCAATATGTAGTTTCTAGAAAAGTACAAGGAAAGTTCTACAAGCCTACAAGCGAGGAGAAGACTCAGCGATGAGGAGAAGAAAGTAGAGAGAAAAATTTGTAAGCGAAGTTGGAGCGCTTCGTCCGAAATGTGTATTCAGCCTCTGCCTGATTTGATGAAAAATTTCTCAAAGTTGAGCGATCCCAGAAAGGTCAGAATAATAGTGCGTTCAATACTACCATTGCGGGAACCTGATGATATGAACACACTGGCCATGCATGGCTGGTTTTTGTCATACACGATCTTCCAAATGTCTCCCCCCACACTATGCAGTACCGCTCATGTCTTTTGGTCAATTCCCGAAAAAGCCGCTTTGGAGCGTTCCAAAGCGGCTTTTTTATATAACTTTCTTTAAAATCAAGAACTTGTAAAATGAAACATATATTTGAGCTCAGCAGGTCAAGCTCTATTTTTTGACATATAAATCAATAAAGTTGAACAACGCATATAGGCCGGACATAATCAATCGAGTGGGCGCGAGAGCCTGTAGAGTGACAGTTTGGGGAGTTTTATCGAAATTCCCAGCCGCCCTACTCAGAAATTGCCTTAAGACTGTCCAGCTTGTCTTTGGAGTGCGCCGTGAACAATGCATATAGAATCGAACCTATCAATCGAGTGCCCGCGATCACTCGCAGAGTGAGGTCGAGTGGGCGCGAAAGCCTGTAGAGTGACCGTTTGGGGAGTTTTATCGAAATTTCTAGCCGTTCTACTCAGGAAATGCCTTAGGAGTGTCCAGCTTGCCTTTGGAGTGCGCCGTGAACAATGCATATAGAATCGAACCTATCAATCCAGTGGGCGCGAGAGCCTATAGAGTGACCTTTTCGGGGGTTTTATTGGAAACACCCAGCCGCCCTACTCAGAAATTGCCTTAGGAGTGTCCAGCTTGCCTTTGGAGTGCGCCGCAAACAATGCATATATGTAGAATCGAACCTATCAATCGAGTAGGCGCGACCACTCGCAAATTTATGCGCGAGTGTGTTCGGAGCGCAATAACTCTGTCGAGATCGAATTGTTCTGGCTGCGGCTCGTGGTTTTTGTAGGCAGTACTATTAGATCATTTTACTGCTTACAAAACTCACAAGCTGCAACCGGAAAGGTTTACACATGACAGAGTTATCGCGTTCAGAACATGGCCGCGCGTGCAATGCAATACAACAACGGTCCATGTTCTCCTCGCTCTTACCCGCCCAGATTACAGTTCTCCCTACTCCCAATAACACCTTTCAATTCAGCATGAAAAGCTGGCCCGAATAGTATCTAGCATTGCCCAATTGTAAGATATCGATTTTCTATGACGTCATCGTCCGCGCAGGCTCGGCCTGGGCGCCTACGTCCTCGATGGGAAATCCTCGAAAAATCCATTTTTCTGAAATTGGTCGAGAGTGACACCTTTTGATAGAGCTCTTCAAGCTGAACACAACGGTACCATTGCGAGAGTCGAAAGCTCAAATCTGGGTGAGTAAGAGCACAAGATACTCTAACCGCTATCTTACGCAACTCTAAACTGGCAGGTGAGGCCAAGGCAGTTCAGGCAGCTGAGGAGCAGTGAGCATGTCGTCGTAAAGTGACTTCAGTGTTCTGCTAGCATACGCGTTTGCATGCCGTTAGCACGCCGCGTCTTCCTGCAGGGGTCAACTGAAGTCGGAAAAAATCGTGTCACACACGGCTAACCTGCATTTTCACGCCGCTATAATTTCGCTTCTTTAGAAGCTGCAACGCTGCACTTTCGCGTACTACTAAAGCTTTCTACTGCCTACAAAAACCACGAGCCGCAGCCAGAACAATTCGATCTCGACAGAGTTATTGCGCTCCGAACACACTCGCGCGTGCAATTTGCGAGTGGTCGCGCCTACTCGATTGATAGGTTCGATTCTATATGCATTGTTCACGACGCACTCCAAAAACAAGCTGGACAGTTTTAAGGCAATTTCTGAGTAGGGCGGCTGGAAATTTCGATAAAACTCTCCAAACTGTCACTCTACTGGCTCTCGCGCCCACTCGATTGATTATGTCCGGCCTATATGCATTGTTCAACTTTATTGATTTATATGTCAAAAAATAGAGCTTGACATGTTGAGTTCAAATATATGTTTTTTTTTCACAAGTGCTTGATTTTAAAGAAAGTTATATAAAAAAGCCGCTTTGGAACGCTCCAAAGCGGCTTTTTCGGGAATTGACCAAAAGACATGCGCGGTACTGTAGGTTTTTGTGTAAAAAGAATGAAAATCAGTAACAATATTCGTTTGATGGGAACAAAAACAGAACACCATGTATTGGAAACTTAATCGGGCTGTTTAAAGGCAGAATGCACATTCTGGTAAAGCTGCTCTTCTAACAGCAAAAGAAAAGGACGTGGTAGCGGTTCTCAGTTCATCCGCCAAACATCGCGCCTGCGAAAGACTAGTGTGAAATTTCTGAATCTTTAGATTTTCGGTCTTTGTTTATTACCCGTCTTAAAGAAAATGTCCTGCTCTATAAAGCCTGGAACAACTATTGTTCAATATCTTTTTTGGAACGAATAAGAAATAAAATTCCGTACGAGGTGCTGCGACGCGAGCTGCAAAGCAGCCCACTCGATCTGAAGGCTCTTATCAATCCAGGAGTGGTCCCTTACGAATAATGCCGCTCCACCATAATCTGCGAACCATGGGCAAACATTGTTTGAAAGTGCACCAAATTTGGTGTACTCTTAGCCTTTTCACACGCCTATGTTTTTGTTGCAGGACTTATGGGCCACCCTGTATATAAAGGAGCAAGCGTGTGTATGTTTCCGTCCGTCACAACTGGAGTGTGGGCACTGCGTAGTGGCACAGCACAGTGGCCGAACACGTCGGCAACCCTGCATGGCGAGCCGTAGACGTGCCGAACACGTCGGCGACCGTGCATGGCGAGCCGTAGACGAGCCGAACACATCGGCGACCGTGCATGGCGAGCCGGAGACGTGCCGAACACGTAGGCAACCCTGCATGGCGAACCGTAGACGTGCCGAACACGTCGCCAACCGTGCCTGGGAATTTAGATGATCATCGACGGTAGGCGTTGACAGCAGGGAAGGCAATCCATATCGATCGATATTATCGATTTTTTGTGGATGTCGTTCAAGCGGCACGAAACTTAAGCCCTGGGGGTAGTCGAATTCATTGAACACGAGCCTGGGGTCGACCGATCGATATCGATCGACATTATCGATTTTTTGAGGATGACATTCAAGGGCACGAAACTTCAGCCTTGGGGCAATCGAGGTCGCTGAACACGAATCTGAAGTTCGTTTTTGAACTGTCGATCGCCATCAATCGATATTGGGCAAATAAGCGTTTTTGTGGATGTCGTCCATTTTTCGCTTTTTTTCTAACTTGCCCTAATCGACGTAGTTAGGATGTTCTTCCTGAGGAATCCCTGGCAGCTACAATAGATGATGAAAAGTTATTGCCACGGCGAAGCCGTCAAGAAGCCGTCGGTGCGGCCGAGAGCCCGCACGGACGGCTGGTATATGTATAATGCAGTAAACAGAAATACATGCAAAGCTTTCTAAAATTGTAAATGCGAAAATCTGCTCGCTTTGCCCAATCCAGCTAAAGTTTTTCTACATAATAGCAGCCTTTGAACAGCAGTTTTAATCAGTTAGGATTACATGTCAACTTTGAGCCGAAAGCGCTCAAGTTAAAGCCGAAACAACGGTAGCCGCTCCCATCAGCCTTCTTCAGCTAAGAGTTTGCACGGCTTAAATAATCTGTGAAATCGTGGATTGTGAATCGTGAAGGCAGGCGCCCGCATGCCCGACATCAGTGAAATGGTACTCATATTCCATTTAGGGAACGAAGGCGGTTGTGTGGGAGGCTGACCAGTCATGATGGCTCCACAATGCTGCAAGAATAATTGAACCACATGAACCTAGAAAATTCTGGCTGTTAGGAAAATGACAAAATTATATAATTTGTTCATTATTTGTATCTATGAGCACGAATCTTCTTTAGATGTAGCAATAGTCAGGTGCTACCTGCAAAATTTTAGGAAATAACCCATAAAGGGTAAAAAGTCGACATTAATCAAGCTCTGCTTGGGATGTTTCACGCATCCGATTTCTACGGGACATCGCATAGACAATTCAATCCAATATTGAACTATGCAGTGCCTTCGGATGACCATCCGATGGAGAAGTTAGTGTTTTATTTTTTCCAGAGCAGTATGGAGCCAGTTCGTCGACCCCGGAGGAATGGAGGGATTGATTGGGCTAAGCGGGGCCTGAACCAACAACCTCGATTTGAGGTAAACAAACATCCGATTTTGCTACCATACGCCCTCTGTTTGCCGTAAATTTCTGTTATTGTGTCGAGTCGACAGTTGCTGCCTACAGCCGTGTAACGATCGACTGCGCAGAGCATCTTCGGGCCGGTTACAAAGTCATCCACAATGATTCATAAAAGCGAAATTCTTGGTGTCGACTTAAAGAAGATAACGTTAGAAGGGGATGGGAGTATACCACGTGTGTATGGGAGAGTCTTACGCCGGCTAGTTGTTATGGCGACATACGTCGTCACACCACATTAAGAAGCAAACAAAAATTAATTGAATAGCATAACTGTGGGTTGCAAGCAGAATGAGTTGTTCAGGAGCTAAGAATACTGGCTAGCACGGAATGAACTTCTGCTGGAATGAACCTCAGTGTGAACAGTCAGCCGCCATTTCTGTTGTGTAATCTTTGGCTTGGGCAACCCTCTTGTGCCTCAAAGATGAAACGACCTCTTTGCAATTCTTGGCACGTTTCTAGTTGCTCATTGAATATCGAATTTTCCTCCAGGACGTAACTCCAACGCGACGTCGCGGCGCTGAAACGCAGGCGTGCGCTCGGTGGCTCTCGGTTAGCCGCGGAGCACGAAAATTTGCCAGTGTTAAAGCAGCAATTGAACTATGACAAGTGTTTTCAAGAAGTGACGGTCAAGTGTGGAACAAAGATAGAATTAAGCACTTTCGCGCTCTAGCTCGAGTTACCAGCCGTCCCTGTTAGAAGTGTTACTAGCCGTTACCGTCTGAAGCAGTCGGACCGCGACAACTCGCCCAATATCGTCGTGCATCGGGCGCGACACCTGGGGCCGGATTCATCACCAATTAAACCCGTGGGTATGCGGGGTATAAGGAGTAGCGATAAGATAAGAATCAGGTAGAGATAAGGTGGGAGTCAGAGACGTAGGCTCCATCGTGGGTATCTCCATGTACCCCCTATACCCGTGGGTTAGTCGTTGATGAATCCGGCCCCAGGGAGGATTCGCGCGGCGTTGGAGTTATGTCTGCCCACCGGAAGCAATTACCGAGCGCATCCCATTTACTTATTTATTGTATGTTTTCATTTATCCTCATTGTTCCTGTGTAGCGCATATCAACGGAGGTGCGGTTGTCGCTTGCACCCAATACCAGGTTCCTGGTTCAAATTTCCCGCCCAGGCCAACCGAGCCTTCCATCCTCCGCGGTCGGTGAATTGGGACCAGTCTTATCTGGGAGGGACAAAGCGCTGACTTCTTCATCGGTTGGCCAACGCGAAATGAACTTCTATGGCCAAATGCGCATTCATATCGCCTCCAGGACATCCCGTAGAAGTAGAATGCGCGGCGCTTCCCAAAAAGGATTGAATAACGCTGCCTTTTATCCTTATTTATTCTTATTCAACGTGCGTAAGACAATATGTTGAAAAAACAACATTTGACGAAGAAATTACCATCTTAGTGAAAAAAGGATATGACAACGTAAAACAAATAAGCAAAGTTCCATGCAGGACAATTAAACATTTCCGTCAATTTTACTTTGAATTGTTCCGGTATAAATGAAAGCCAAAGATGTTCAAAGATGTTCAGCCTTGTTCAAGGGCAAACTATTTGTCCTATACGGTCTAAGACTTCGAAAATTTCAAGCCTCAAAACATACAATTCGCGTCAAAAGCTCAGGCCGCAATAAATCTTGTTTCATCGTATCAATCGGCACAAAAAAATTAAATCTGCTCTTACAACATGGTCCGGGTTTTACGATTGTTGGGAACATGGAGCCGGTCTTGAGTTCTTACCACGACCGAGCCATTTCGGATTGGCAGGAATCATTCCTCTTGTCTGCATTTCTATTAGTTGCACTCAATGTTTATGGTGGATTGATTTCAGGGCACCTTAATTTCCGTTTGGTTTCTTCTTCTTCAATCTGGCTTGTTTCATTGCGCCATTTGTTTTCTCCGAAAGGCTAACCATTTCTCAGTCAAGGATCTGTCCTGCCTGCCAGTAGACTGCAAGAGCGCGGATCCGTGGCCTTCACTTCCTTAGGCGAGAGCTATCAAACGGTATTGTTTGGAGGCGACCCAGAAAAGGGCCCACTTTTTGTCGTTAACAGAGCGATGAAGTGCATCGTCTTCTCAATTCTAGGACAGTGACAGAGGAAAGACAAGAAAGGCTCTTAGGCATCGGGCAGATAAATCATAACTAAATAAGCCATAGAATTAAGCTCGCAAATTTCGTCTTCCAAAAGCCAAGCATCAGAATTCTCAACGTATAGGCTGTTTCTCTGGCCCTTTCTTATAACGAAGAGAATGGCATCGAATGAAGAGAGAAATACATGCATAAAACAGATAAGCAATGGAGTAGGAGTAGCTATGCTAAGCAATTATATGTACCACTCAACCAATTTCGAATCTTCTCGTAAGTCACGAACTTCCAACGCGACCCTATTGAAACTAAGGATGCTTAGCCGCTTTCAAGTACAGTCTATCTGATTTGCAGATGAAGGACGCGGCTCGCTAGGTGATTCTTCGCCATGTTACTGCTGTTTCCATATTTCATTTTTTTTCACAATGTGTATGTATATGTTTTATGAAGTACTTCTCGAGTAAATCACGGAGTCGTAACAGAGAGCTTCGCTAGCTGCGATAACAATTTTTTTTCTAGGTGGACAAGGCAAGTTTTAGAGAAGAAATTGCACTCCACAAGACTCTAATTCCTGCTTATTATGCAGTAAAAATCAGCCTTTTCAGCAGCGGTTTTCTGTATAATTAGAGAGCCATATTCATAATTATTAAAATTATTATATTAACATTGTTATCTTTAAGGAACATAACTATTTCTATATGATGGAGGCGAACGAATAAGGTAAAATTTTAAAAAAATCTAATTTGATGTTTCGTTGAAAATACATTAAAAATTATGATTTTCACCAATGATCGCTTATATGATCAGGGGTTGGATTTTGTACTGTTTTCCGAGAAGAAATCGATGTAAAAACTACACCTCTTTTCTGCTGATTATTAGAAAAAATGTGGTTTTTTTTACTGTATGTACAAACAGCAAGTGTTATGACTTTTTTATGATTTTTGGAATCTTTTTAGATTTTTAGAAAATTAAAATTTTTATGATTGATTTTTTTGTATTTCACCTTCTAATAGTCTTTTCTAGAGAAAAAATATACTCCCTTTCAAGCAAGCCATCGGTTTCGACTCCGTGATCGTTTTTCAGACGGTTTCAAAATTTTATAGTGCAATTTCAGGTCCAAATTTAGTCCCATTTGAGGAGAGGAAATGTGGCGTGACTTGACGTTCAGCTGAAATTGGCTTGAAATTGAACCCGTTCTGATTGATTCAAAGAATTGTTCAAGTAATTTTTATTATTTTTTAACATAGGACAATCAGCATTCACAAATTTAGAAGGAACTCTTAAGACTTAAAAAATTGAATTCTGTGCTCAGAGCATGCCTCCTTAAAACAAGTTTTGCACTGGTTTTCACATTGTCGAAACCCTGTAACGGCAATTTATTATGAGAGAAGAAAACAGCCTTAAAAGCTAGAACAATACACCCCCCCCCCCCCCCAGCCGTAATCGAAGTTCAAGCCTGTCCCTGCTTCACAACGTATCCCATTCTCTTTTGCCTTGGAAACTGGACATTGTTACCAACCTCTATGAGGGAGAGAAATTAACCTCGCTTTATATCAGGGAAGAAGCGTGAAGTCTAACACGCTTTTTGGAGGTAAGAAACATCCACTTTTTGGAGAAAAGAGCAACCAGGAACCCGGTGCCGGAAACGCGAATAAGTATGCATGTATGTGCCATGAAAGACAACAGAAGACGTTAATTAAGGAGAGAATGAGAGCTGCTGACGAAGCGGACGTCTGCCAGTCCGACGGCATCGACGGCAGCCAGCCCTCGTGAAAGCCTCGAGCTAATGTCACGGATGAGCAAAAAGGCGCCGCGAAATTCTTCTGGGAAACGCAATCTCCATGTGTTCTTCGTCTATAGCCAACGGCGTGCATGGGACACGTCACTGCTCGCACACATTGTTCTCCCACAGAAATTAGAGGCGTCCGCCGTCGCATTGTTGCACTTGCGCTCGTTCGGAATTGGCGGCAGTAATGTGCCGGTCCTTAAAAACGAACACCAGCCCGGCTAACGAACGTGGAGGAAGCGCAGCGGAAACCAGAAACCGGAAGCACACTACTCGTGGAAATTTCTAGCCTTCAGAAAGTATCTCTCCAGTTCATCTTTCCCAATAATATCGGCGATTTAGTTTCCGTTAACTGAGTTTTTTCGAAGAGTCATCGGACCACCTCTCTTCTCATAAAACAAGGCAAAGTTCAAAACATCTTCTCAAGGAAAGGGACGATTATTGTAATGTGCTTGAGGTATTAAAGTTGAAAACCAGTTATCAGTCAGAACCACGCCCACTAAGGGTGGCAATTAGGCTCCAGATCAAAGCTGTAACACTCAGCTGGAGAAAATTCGACTTTGTTAGTAGAAGAGCTGCCACGTTTGAAGGATTGTCTAAAAAGGACATTTCGGGTTGATTACCGTATATTTAAAAATTTGAAGCGCAACGACCTCAATATGTATTTTTCGTACGCTTTTCTATTTATTGTTACTGTCTAGCTATTCTCTCACGGGTGGCTACTCGTGTAATAAACATAACATAGCAATGCTCAATAAAATGGAAATTCTTTCATTTTGAAACCTCAGCAGTCCAATATAATATCATTTGGCTATCCATTGGTAATAATATTTGGTAGTGGCGCGTATAGCGCAGTCGGATGAGGTGCCGACTGTCGCGTGCACAGCGTGACACCGGTTTCCTGGTTCGGATTTCTCACCCAGGCCAACCAAGCCTTCCATCCCTCCGGTGTCGGTGAATTGGTACCAGTCTTGTCTAGAAAGGATAGAGTGCTGACTTGTTTATCCACTGACTACCGCAAGTCATTCTATGGTAAATATAAATACGCGTTCAAATCGCTTCCACGGCATCCCGTAGAAGTGGAATACGTGGCGCATCCCAAAACTGATTGAGTAACGCCGTCCTTTATCCTTTACTCTTTTATTGTTTGGTAATGTTTTGGTGGAAGAACACACTGGAGTATATGACATAACATTTAAAAAATTTTTTTAGCACACACACACATTGGTAGTGACTGCAGACAACCACTGGCCGCCCGCTGTCCGTGGTCGGCAAGCGGTTAGCTGTCAGGTGTCCAAAGTTGGACCCCGATATTCACGCGGTAATTTACACCAAGGAGTGTCCCAATTCAGAAGACATAACCGGAATGTTGTGTGCAAGTGCCTGAACTTATGTCTGAAGTTAAAGGAGCTGTTCAAGAAGCCTCTAGGACCGACATTCGGCGCATGGCTTCTGTGACTCATGTTTTGGATTTGGCACTTGAAGCACACCTTCCGCGACACATTTCCCTAGTTTCAGTTTCTTGCATGTCTCCCTGGGTACGATATACAGCGGAGCGCTTTGCCTATACAACGGTGGCTAGTAGGTGTAGAACGCAGCGTTTTATCTTTGCCAAATCTTTACCAAGATAAGAGGATATAGCACGGCGTTGATGAACCCCTTCTGAGGTGCACACCACATTCTACTTCTAACAAGCCATGTCGTGGAGGCAATTTGACTGCAAATTTGACTCGTACTTGCGGTTGCCGGCAGATGAGCAAGTCAGTGGTTTACCCTTCCCATACAAACCTGGTACCAATTCGTCGACTCCGGAAGGACGCAGGACGTGGCTGGCCTGGGCGGGTGCCCAACCGACACCCCTGAATTCCTGCTGCACGTGACTGCCTGCGCCTCCTTAGTCCATGTTGATACACATTTGTATAATTATTTCACAATTTGTTATAGGCCATGTCGGTTTTAAATGGGTCCTTGTTTATGCTGGATGACGCTTCGATGTCTCGTCGGCTTCAGAGTTCCAACATTTTCTTCTTCTTTACATTCTTTTCATCTTAACTTCTCTACATTTGAGCTCCACCCCGCTAATAAGGATAAAGGATAAAGGACGGCGTTACTCAATTCCTTTTGGGATTCGCCACGCACTCTACTTCTACGGAATGTCGTGGAGGCCATTTGAATGCGTATTTGGCGGCAACATGACTTGCGGTGGCCAGCCGATGAACAAGTCAGCGCTCTATCCTTCCCAGACAAGTCTAGTACCAATTTACCGACCCCGGGGGATGGAAGGCTTGGTTGGCCTGGGCGGGAAATCCGAACCGGGAACCCGGTATCGGGTGCACGCGACAGCCGGCGCCTCCTCCGACTGCACTACACTCGCCCACTCCGCTAATAATCAGCGGAAAAGCCGGAAACATTAAAAAACGATGGAGCTGTTGGCAATAAGGAAGAGCAACAATAATCCTAGTCGTAAAAGTTGATGGCAGAAATACACGGCCAGAAATAGGAAAAATCGTGCAGCTGCCTCCGGTCGGCTGAGGCTAAGCGAACAGGTGGAATATGGAAATCGAGGCCGCAGAGCAGACCAGCGATCGAAGCGGAGTCTCAGATTAATTTGGTCGCGGCAAATCCGATAACGCTATCCACTGTCTACTTTACGGGTGCAAGATCATGTATTTTGAAGCCTCTATCTCTAGTTGATTGCTAGTTGGATTGCTTGGACAAAGGATGCTGTGCATAGTGTGGCCTACTGCGACGCTCCACGTTTTATTCGTACCTGACATTCTGGGTGGAAGTCAATTGTATCCTAATTCCATCAGAAACCACGAAGGCGGAAGCTTTGTCTCTTCATCTTTAAGCTTAAAGTTCGAAAATCAATGGTTTCCTATTTCTATCTAAATAATTTATTCGGCTCTAGAATAAAAAGGAAGAAGACAAGATACTTCTTCAAGTCTAATTTAGATTCACCGGATTATCTGTCCCGACTGGCGTTTCATCGTCGTCTTGTTCTGGTTTCCAAGAAACGTTTCCAGGAGACACTCAAATCCGTTGCCTTCCCGAGAACTTTTTCCGGTGTCTCTGTTCCCCATTCATGCACATCAAAACACATTGAACTGACTACAGCGATTGTAGGAGTTTCGTGGATAAACATAGGAGAGAGAAATCGCCCTTGATACGCAGCCTTGGCATCTAATATGCTGAGAAGATGTGCCGAATACGAGGCGAAAATAGTAATGGCTTACCAGCTTGCCTTGTTCTCTGCCAGCTATAGCGGTTTTCATCCATAACAAAGGACAAAGGACGAGGTAGTAATTGCTAGCCGAAAATGAAGACGCCACACGCGTGAACGTGCCACGCCTTCGAGGCAGGCAAGAAGGGCTTCCTCGGTGTCCGTTGTCGGTTCATGAATTTTCGATGAATCGGAACAAAGGCGGTGTGGAGGCATGCGGATAAGGAGCCAGTATCTCCTGAATGGAGACACCCAAAAAGTCAACGCTATATCAGAAGTCAGAAGAGCTTTTTAGGAGTTCATGCCACTTTCTCCGCTGTTTAAAGCCGACGAAGTCTTGCCTCAGAATGCGGCTTCATAACCTGCAGCTAGTGGATAAAGCACGGAGTACTGATACTACCTCTAAAACCTCTATCATATTATTTTTCAAATTTTGAATCAAGTATATAATGACTCCTCTTGCAGGTACCCCGCGAGATAAGTGAATACTACAGGCGACATCACTATCGGTCCAGCGTCCTCCTTTTATAAACATGGGCATCTCTACCTACCTTGACCGCCTTCAAATTCAAAACGTTTTCTCGACTACTTTATTACAGTAAGATGTCCAAGGAGAGTAGAATTTTAATCGCTGAACTAAGGTGCTGAGGATCTGATAGTTTCTTTTGCAGCACACCTTATCTGAAGAGAAAACCACAGTGAATTTCCACGCTTGGCGACGTCAGAAGGAGAGTTTCTCCTTCCAGAATAGGCTAAAGTCTAAAGTGGATAAATGATAAGGACAAAGGATAAAGGACGGCGTTACTCTGGCAGCCTTAGGATGCACCACGCCTTCTACTTCTATGAGATGTCGCGAAGGCGATTTGAATCCGTATTCGGCCATACCATGAATTACTGCGGTCAGTCGGTTTGTAGGCCAGTATTTCATTATTTCAGACAAGTGTGGTGCCAATCCACAGACCGCGAAGGGATGGAGAGATTGGTTGGACTGGGCGGAAAAACCGAACCACTAATATGGTACCGGGCACGAGCGACAGTCGGCACCCCTCCGACTACGCTGGACGCGCCCCGATATATGAACATGAAATATCTCTTCTATGGAGGTCCCGATTGTCGTTACTTTTCACTTTCGTAAAATGAGTGAGTGGAGAACTGATACTTGCAGTAGGAGTCTGGTAAAATTTGAACTCAGCGAAGGGGGAAGCACAACGAAACTAACTTGCTCTCAATGACTCCCTCCGCTTTCTTTGTAATAAATGGTATAGCTAAAGCGCTCCAAAAGAGCCTAATAACGTACCCCATCCTTCACTCAACAACATGGTAGTCGAAGAATATGGTTAGTAATTCAGTTCGCTACTCAGAAATGGGGGACGTGAAAAATTCGGCTCCATTATGCATCAGGCCGTCTCACGGCTGCACAAATAAGCTTTAAAATCAATGTTTCGTGAAAGGGAGGGAGGATTGATGAAAACAGTCATTTATTGCAAACGTAGGTGGCACATGTGGCATTAGCCTTCAAAGAACGGGAGGAGAGTCGAAATGAAATCAACTTTTAATCTTAGAATACGTAGACATTCCAGTTTGAAGTCCGGAATGCCGTAAGATGATGAAGGTCAGCAGCGCGATAGTATGTAAGCCTTATGTGAAATTTCACTTAGCTCCTACTTAGATGCCATTAGTGGGAAGGACCGCCCTTGAATGCACGCCATCCACTAAGAGACAATGTTGCTTAACTTGAAATAAAAGAGAAACGTTTATGAGTTTGGCCGAGGGTCAAGCGTGGCGCTCGATTTTTGTCAAAATTTCCGATTTCCTTCCGATACGCATTTGATACGATTCCTCTGTCTCCATCACGGTTTTATTTTGATTTGTGTTCATTTTTCCAACGGTTTATGTGGTTTTTGTACACCTTGATAGATTCTTCCTTCCAGTATGTAGTTGCTTGGACATTGTAGAGATTCACGCGCAGCTTTTTTCACAGAAGATATAGGCTAAAAGTTGAATGCTTTAAAGTGTTGAAAACTGATCCGTCCAAATCTCGGTCTTGGAACCGTTAAAAATAAAGACTTTTTAAGAGCACATTTCGAATCAACCATTCAATTTATGCAGATTTTTCGAGGATTTTATAGACACAATACAATTTTCTACCTGAATGAGTGACGTCTTGACCTGAAGTGATACTTCATAAATTTCGACTATTATTGTAATTTCTAATGCTGTTCTATTCTTTCTATTCTTCATTTCTAGTTTTAACGACATAGGAAACGAAATTGCGAAGTAAAAAAAACATGAACAGTTACAATTAGCAAGTAAAAGCAACGATTGAAATCGACCTTTCGAGGTATAGCATAAGTTCAGATGCAAACCAAGCCGCGTACCCACACAGAAGTCACAACCGATCCAGAGAAAGAGACTATCAAATGGACCACAAGAACGGCATCCGACTGAATCCGAAATGCCACTGGAAGGATCTGGATCTTGTATCCAGTATAAAATTTCTGCGACTGACACGCAACAGAGAGGAAAAAGGAGCGGAACAAGTATTGGATTGCGAGATCTCCAACTAGAGGGCTGATATATGAACAGCTTGTCCGACTTTTTTTCCTGGAATGCCACTCGTCTAGCTAGACTTCATCGCTAATATTCGCAGCAACGAAAGCTAGTAGAAGAGAACGGTCGCAATGTCGAGGCATCCGAATGAAGGCAGAGTTCGTACTGTTTCTTGGAGCTTGGAACCAACAAAGTTTAAAGTGACGTGTGAAAAACTAAGTCTAAAGAGTGCTACTTTACTCTTCCTTCTTTTATAAGGTTGGAACCCAAAAACCTCAGCAAAACAAATACAAAGCGGTATAGAGCTCGGTGACTGAAACGCTCAGCATGAGCTGAGCTATTCAGACAAATTTTTTGTTAACATTAAAACTCTTTTTAAGAATAAACTTTTTCACTCTGCGAAAATTATTAAGAACTAGGACAGTGCAAGCCAGAAGACACGAACCTTCTCGAGTGCTCTTCGAATAGAGAATCTTTGTTCGGATCTCGAAAAAGCCAACCAATCCTTTTTGCGCTACACAGACCGTGAACTGACACCAGTCTGACTTTTTGAGCACAAATATTCATTCAAAAGATTTCTTGAGATTATAGAGTTTCACCTTTTTATGCATGAAGGATGAAGGTCAGCACTAATTATTCCCATCGCGATCGAGATACGACACAAGTTCTACTTCTGAGCGTTTTGGTAAATAGTATTTTGGCTTATTCAATGGCTTACACCAGCCAAGCCACAAAAAATTCAGTTTTTTTGTACATCCTAAACAAATCTGTACCTACTCACTCACCCTGATGGAAAGGAATCTCCCGTCCTAGTTTTCCTGTCTTTGGTTGTATATAATTTAAAAAACAAAAACAAAAAACATAAAATAATCAATTTAGCCTCTACGACCTCGGCGTTCTACTTCCTGTCCTACCGGTAATTCTCAGGGAGTTATTTGAAGTACCAGCTCACTATTCATTGCGCAGTGTTCTATTCTGTATTGGTCCAAGAGCTGAAACAAGATAATACCTGTACATTCGTTATTAAAACTGCTTAAAAAATTAAATTTACTTATAGTCTTCTAAAGGTCAAACAATGGCTTGTTCACAGTAGGTCAGCGCGCAAAACGGACATTCAATCTGTCTCGGCAGAACGCATGGTGCATCCCCACAGAATTGAACGACGTCGCACCCCCTTATGTAGCTTTGAATAAGGGGCACATTAGCCTAGTTACATTATACAGAGATACTCCCCACAGGCACATAAATTTAACCACTTTGAAGCGCTGACGATGACGAATTTCGGTGCGTTGCGTTCCTAGAAAATTCCGCGTCATTTGTGGGAGAAAATGAGAAGAATGCGTCCAAAATATTAGGTTGAGTCATAAATTTTGCAACATTTCTGTTTTTTTTCTAGAATTAAGAGAAAACCGGTAGAAAATATATTGCGTTTGAAAGCTTGTTTCCTAGCGATCCTTATGAGTTATGAGCGTTTCCTAGCGTTGTTGAAAAGCTTTATTTCCTAGAACGACGACCACTCGAAGTGAAAAAGTGTGTGATTTCATTTTCAATTAGTTCAAGCTCGGCAACAACGCAGCAACGGGGGTCAGTCGCATTAGAGAAATCACCGGCAAGTTTTCTCCTAACCGGACTAATTATTGGAGATGGTACAAGAGGTACAAGAAGTTCCTTTCCGCTCACAAGGGCAAAAAAAGGCAAATCACTCACGGGATGACCAACTGATGTAAGCAAAAGGCGCCTGCGCAAATCCATCAAGTCGAAATCTTCTCAAACCACACTTGGACTGACCGCTGATCTCCACCCCTCTCAGCGAATTGCCGTTCGTTGAATGCAGAAGATGGGAAGGTCGCCAAAGTCGCCTTCGTCAGCACCTATACGGTAACGGAAAAACAAGTAAATAGTTGTGCTTCCGTCTGCCGAGAGCTCCGGCACCGGTTCAAGCGAGGGTTTCTAGGTTTCTGGATCGAGTCCTTACCAGCGGTGAAAAGCGGATGCTTTACGTCAACCGCGAAGCTGGAAAGCAATGGCTGGAACGCAACGAGCTGCGGGTTCTGACGTAACTCCACCTGAAGAAGGTCCTGCTATGCGTTTGGTGAACGTGTAATGGTCCAGTGCACAAGGAGCTGCTCCACGTAGTCAAGCCATACTCGGCGCTCGCTTTTGCCGACAACTCACTAGATCCAGCAAAAATTAGTGGAGAAAGAAGTTGATACAGGCCAATGCTTTATCCATCAGGGCAACGGTCCGCCGCTTACGGCCCTTCAGACGCTAGCAAAAGCTAGAAATTGGGCAGGACCAAAATCAAGCCACCATCACACATCCCGGACATTGTGCCGTCTGATTAGGAAAAGGAAGAAAAAGATTTTCTCGTATGGAGCTAAAAATTAACAGTCGTTAAATTTAAAAATTGAGAAAAGGAAAAACATCTTAGAGTTCCTTTACAAATAGTCGTATGGGAGTATAGCTATCTATGTTATCATCTTTCGATTGCTCACATGATATTTTTTACTTATTCGGTTCGACTGATTTACTGCGCATTATTTTGTATTGGTTTAATTACCAAAGTTTGAGATTCTATTGATTCTAGTTTGATTTATTTTGATTTTGCAAAAGCCTTTGATAGGGTATGCCATAAGAGACTAAAAGCTAAACTGATCATGGTGGGCATACATCCTCGATAATTTCATGGATAGTTGAGTTTTTAGATCACAGAACTTTTACTGTAGGCGTGAATTCTAATTATTCGGCACCGCAACCGGCTCTTAGTGGCGTTCCACAAGGTTGCGTTCTATCCACTATTCTATTTAATACCTATACCCACGAACTACCGTCACTAATAACGAGCTCAGGAGTGAAATGCATAGCTTTTGCTGATGACTTGAAAATTTACCATAGCTCACCAATCAGCTCACCAGATCAGAACCTTCTACAGCGAACTATAGATGCTGTTGATCGCTGGTCCCATGAGTGGCGGCTTCCTTTGTCAAAAGAGAAAACTAAGGTGCTCCATTTAGGAAGAACAAATCCCGGCTACACATACAAGTTAGGTGAAAATGAGATAACAAGCACTGATCAAACAACAGGTCTTGGGTCCCTCCTCGATGCAAATTTGGCTTTCGACGCGCATTGCGAACAAATTGCAAATAAAGCGATGGCTGTAGTACACAATCTCTCTAGAAGAATTCAACAAAAAACCACTCTGTGCTTGTTAAAGCTTATAAGACTTACGTTAGGCCGATACTTGAGTAAGGAGCAGCAATTTTTTACCCAGCTAAGAAGAAAAATATGCTTGGACTTGAAAAAGTCCAAAACAGCCTCAGTAGTTTATTAGGAAATGTGGCTTTGATTACCATGCTATTCCCAGCAATGAAGCAAGAAACAAACAATTTGGACTACGACGCTTTCATTCAGACGAAGAATATACGACCTCGTAATGATACACAAAATTCTCCATGGTTTCTGTGGACTTGATAAACGTGATTTCTTCATGGTGAGACCACCCAGAACCCGAGGTGGAAGAGAGAAACTTTCACTAAGTACTGCAAAATCTTCCATTCGACGTAATTTTTTTTTGTTAATAGAGCAGGTTCAGATTATATGAAACTTACCAAAAACTCAGTTATTCCGTACAAGCTGAAGCCATTTATTACGAATGCAATTCGATTCATAAATAATTCTAGGACATAACGAGATCTTGTGGCAGAGCTCCTCTGGTTTGTTCTTCTTCCTATTCTTCACTCTCTGGCTGTTTTTTTATCGCATGTACTTTCTAATCATTCTATTACACTTTGCTCTGGATCGTTAGCCAATGTCATGTGGATGTCATTCTACTGGTGGTGGTGGTCGAATAAACCGCTTGGGCTGGTGTCAATCGTTGCGTACCGCGTGGCAGGGCTGGGCCGACTTTAGCTCTTTTATCACGTAAACATATGGCTCTGCTTCCTCTCGTTGTATATGTCCTATTTTGCTTTTTTGGCAGTTAATTACAAATAATTCTGCCTACTAGGATATCCACTAATACAACAAATAGATAAACGAATACATGTCAATGTGGACCGAACAACTGGATGACGATGTTGTGAGATTTATTTATGGCTTGTGATCATCATGTATTGTTAGTGTTTTACTATTCAAGAATGCGGTCCTCCTTGATTCAGATCCAGCCTTCACATCGCCGTCCTGTGAATCCTGGTGCACAGATACACCGCGTCTCTCCGCGACCAGTTTTCAAGCACGTCGCTTCGTTCAAGCATAGACCTTCGCAGGCGTCTAAATAGAGGGTTGGGAGGAGACTACGGCAACAAATACGTCATTCTGAACGTGTGGCAAGCATGCGTTCACTACTAGCGAAACACCACAACAACTTCTGATAAAGGAGGAACATGGAAAGGTTCCATTTAGAAAGTGCCTCTACATTTTGATGCTGTTATCTAAGAATTCTAAAGCTGTTTCATGAAGTTTTTTAAAGTTAGTTCAAACTTATAGTAATAAATAAATAAATAAATAAATAACAGCTTCTAAACACCAATGTATGATAATAACAGAAGAAGAGAAGAAACTCCTTGCATACATTTTTGTCTTGGAATCATTAGCTACGTGAAGGAGATACTTTCACCTTACCTGAGCACTGGTTGCCGTTTCCAATGTAACCAGGCTTGCACTTGCACGAGTATCTAAACATTGAATGCTACTGAGATAATGTAGGATAACGATAATAAGGATAAAGGACGGAGTTACTCAATCCCTTTTGAGCCGCATTCTACTTCTAAGGGATGTCGTGGAGGCGTGTTGAATGCGTTTTTGGCCATACAATGAATGACTTGCGGTGGCTAGCCGATGAACAATTCAGCGCTTTATCCTTCCCAGACACGTCTGGTACCAATCCACCGACTCCGGAGGAATGGAAGGCTTGGTTGGAGTGGGCGGAAAATCTGAACCAGGAACCTGGTATCGGGTGCACGCGACCGTCGGCGCCTCCTCCGGCTGCGCTTCACGCATCCGAAATAATGTAGGATTGGTCTAAAATTTTGAGAAGTAAACGTGTAAAGTTTACCCACGTTTTTAGTAGATCGTCACAATAGGTACTTTTAAGGGATGTAAAGTAGACGCTTGATAAATCATTTGGAGAAGGTGTAGATTCTCGAGTGCATCTCGAGTCAAGGTTCTTATTGGAGCACGAAAAAGGAATCAATCTTCTATCGCACCAGGGTTGGTGAGTTGACACCGGACTTGTCTGGTAAACATACAACACCAAGTTGTCTATTGGCAGGTCGTTTTTCGTCTCAAATACGCATCCAAATTGCCTTCACGGTATATGCATGACGCGCCACCCAACGTTATTGACTAACGCATTCGTTTACCTTGAAAGTGCATTTGGCCTGTTCATATATTCATTTGTATCAGATAGAGGATTATGTAGTTTCTATCCTTTTATGACGGATCTGGTACCCATTTACTGACCATGGTAGATGACAGATTTGGTTTGTCAAGGGTGGCGCCAACTGATTAAAACACACGAAGTCTACCTAGGTTTATGGTCGTCATCAGGCAGATCCATACAGGCAGCCAACCAGTGGCAAGTGTGGGCGCCGGATTTGCATTGGTTTGTAGAAAGGCATTGGGTGATTGTATTCGACCCTGGAATTGCCTATGACTGCTAGAGTAGACAGACCGAGTGCGGAGGCGAACTACCTGTTTGGTAGGTTGTCGTGCTGATCGGGCACAGCTTACAGATTCTTCCATCGTACTCGTCCATGTAGAGACCATAGTCACAGGGTGAACACTGAGACGTCGATGAGTCCAGAAACGTACCAGGATAACACGTTTCTGGAATGGGTTTGTATGTTAGAAGAGTGTTTTGTGCGCGAATACTGCACTGCTTTTAAGCGTCTAGGATATAGCGTATTCGCCTTAACAATCTATACATATTCCCATTCATGTAAGAGCGGATGGTACTAAAGGATGGGACAAAAATTAGAAATACGCTCCATTCCAAAATTTCATTATTTTCTATCATTTTCGTTAGTAGGTGTGTGGTAGCGCAGTCGGAGAGCGCTGTCATCTGTACACGATTCCAGAGAAGAAAACAAGAACAGAATAGATAGGGAAGATGCAGAAGGACCTATATTCTTTAATTCCTATCCTTAGACGAATATTAACAAGGATCAAATCAGATTCCTGGTTCAGATTCCTCGCCCATGCCAACCGAATCTTCTTTCGCTATGGCGTCGGCAAATTACTACCAGGCACGTCCAGGAAGTATGAAACCCTGTTGAGCATCGGCTTGTCACCATGTGCCACTGAATGGGCCAATTTTTTTCCGGCACTTCAAAGCACGTGGTGCGATCGTCGCTTCGATGGGTGTCTGGTCAAAGCTCGTCCTGGACAGAGGTTCGCCCCAGCCTACATCATCTGCCGTTCTACTTTCCTATGTGTGAAGTCAAATGATGGCTGACAGCTGGTGCTGCTAGCAGGATCATTTTGCTTCATCGGCATTCAGTGGCTGACAAACGCTTATCGTGTTGGTCGAGAGTCTAACATCGAGGAAGGCGACGACTGGTGATACGATCTCGTTGTAAGTATCTTCGGCAGATGGTGTTCAATGTTGTGCCCCGTGTCATCAAAGAGAAACTGCGTTTTGCGCCGAAAATTTTTGAAAAGAAAAGTTCAAACATTCGAAATAAAGCAGCTGTTGACACGAGAAGGCAGTGCTCAGAATCGCAGTGTAGCTCGGGAACGTGTTGTGAAGTCGCTAGCAGGGAAACTTCAGAAAGGAAGAGTGGTGAATTATAAGCTCCTGAAGAACGAGCGAAAGCAGCAGAAAGAAGAGGAGGCGAAGCTCGCCAGCGAGATGAAGGCGCTGCTTTGGTTTAGTTCCAAAAAGAAGAAGATAAAGTAAATTGACGGGCTATCTCAGATTTCAGTACCGGTTGTCATCGATATGGACCTACGAACACGCGGGCGTCGTCCTCGTTCATGTATAAAAATTTACAATCAAACTGCCTCTGGAATATTTCGTGGAAGTAGAAGGCGTGGCACGTCCCAAGGCGGATTGACTAGCGCCATAATTTATCCTTTATTAATACATATCCTCTCGTATATACTCTAATCATGTTGAGACTTACCAGAAACGGAAACCATACTAATTATTTGTTTTCCATACCTTTATAATTAAACTATCACAATTATATGGCTTTACTCATCCATCATTTACTAAACTTGATTCTATAATGTACTACTCAAAGACGCCCAGATCTTTCAAGCGTTAAGAGATTGCTAGTTTGAGCTGGTTCCTTCTTCACATCTTATCACTATAGGCGAAGTCTATATTGAGACTTATGGTTAGACGTCTTCTTAACCACTTACCAGGAAACTATCTCAACGGTAGGTCGGAATGGCCTAAGTGTTGTATATGGGCAGAATCGCCTCTCTCTGGGAAACAACAAAACGTAAATATCTCGACCCCAATACAACTCTGCACAGAGCTAGGGACGACGGAAGTTGGGCCGTTGACGGCGTTAGCCCTATGCCTGGAGGCGGAGGGCGGGCTCAAGTTGCCTGGAAACAGCGATGACGAGCGAGCGATGGTGGCACAAAACATAGAGGGGCGGCGTAACCCCCATAATCTCTGATTCCAGCCAACTTGAGCCCGCTCTCCGCCTGCAGGCATTGGGCTAACGCCTCCAACGGCCCAACTTCCGTCGTCCCTAACTCCGCGCCGAGTTGTATTGGGGTCGAGATATCTGCATTTTCTTGTTTCCCAGAGAGAGGCGATTCTGCCCATATACAACACTTGGGCCCTTCCGACCTACCGTTGAGATAGTTTCCTGGTTAGACCCCGATATTCGCGCTGCACTTCGAGAAGAAGTCTAAATCGTGGAAGCAGATGCGATGATTCAAGTCTTTTTTTTCTATTCGTCGAAAAAAGTGACCGCGAAAGACGTACTTATTCGACAGTCGCCGAGGTGCTTCGCTCCTTTGTTGAGAGTCGTCATTCCGGTCGGGCACTGCATACAGACCGCATCGTCGCTGGACTTGAAGGAGCCGATCGGACACGGCACGCATCTGCTTCCGTCCGTAGAGCGCTGCCAGCCTTCGGAGCATTTCTCTGAAGGATCTCGATGAGAGTATATCATCATCGACTCCAACTTCATCACTCTCACCGAAACAGTGCTCAACTGCGGTTGAGTTCAGGTACAGTGGGACTGTTGTTGGTGGGCAAGGAATGCATCTGAAATCGAATTCGTTGTCTGTGGAAGTGGATGATGCTCGGAACAAACAGGGAGGAGGCTGTCATGTTTTTAAAGGCATGAATGGTGTCGCAATATAAGAAGGGGCAGGCGTGTACCTCGAATCAAGGTTCTTGGTTCGATTCCTGCCTAGTCAACGAAGCATACCATCTCTTCGAGGTCAGCAAATTCGTGAATGTCAAGAAAGAAGTACAGTTGTCTCCATCGACGGAGCATCGCAAGATTTTGCATTGACTACATAGACCAAATGAGCATTCTGACTGCCTCCGCGATATCCCGTAGAAGTAAATTGCACGGCGCACAGCATGCTGAAGTTGACTAACGTCATGCTTTATTCTTTGATTCTTTAATTAAGCGGCACAAAGCGAAGTCAAGATGCCCATTTTTGTGTGAATATGGTTCACACGCACGTTGATTCAGATTATTCACGGTGTTAGCGCAATGAACGGTTAGACTACTTCCCATTTCCTTTGGAAATTTGCCAAGTGGCGATCATTTGTAATGACGTACTGCTACTGACTTAAGATTAACTGGTGCGCTGCCGATCTTACCACTTTTCCTTCGTAGTGAAGATCCACCTTCTTGTCGTGAGAATCGCTACTCAAATAATTAGTTGAAATAAGATTTTTCACCTTCCTCAAGCTCAGCTATTTAGGTCAATTCCAAATTCCGTAGTGTAGATACCTCAAAACAACCTTTTGAGTCACAAATACCAGCAGTGATGCTTTTGGACGAAGGGATAATTAGGACAAATGACGGCCCTAATCAATCCGTTTTTGAGATGCGCCACACATTCTACTTCGGAGTGTCATGGAGATAAAGCTTTAATGCGTATTTGTCCCATATAATGACTTGCAGTAGCCAGCCGAAGAAAAAACCAATGCCTTATCCTTCCCATACACGTCTGCTACCGATTATCTGACCAGGATACTATCTCAACGGTAGGTCGGAACGGCGCAAGTGTTGTATATGGGCAGAACCGCCTCTTCCTGGGAAGTAACAAACTGCAGGTATCTCGACCCCAATAGAACTCTGCGCAGAGTTAGGGGCGACAGAAGTCGCGTGTTGGCGCCCTGTTGATTCAAGTGCTCCGCAGCTGACGGGCGCGCGCGGGATGAGGGCTCGTATCGGACTCGGCGCAGTGCACAGGTAGCGTAGTAGGTAAGCGCTCGGGCTCGTGAGCGAGGGGTCGAGGGTTTGGATCCCGCCGACTGCGTTTCTCTTGGACTTTTGCAAAATCCATGTTTATCGTATAGGTAATCCACCTAGGGGTACTATAGTGTGTTATAGAGCATGTTTACATATAACATACCACCCATACCGTTAACAAGGGCGGTCCAGGCAGAGTCACCGATTTCCCTGAAACTTTGTCTAGGGGTTATTTGGGGTGCTGATCACGAATCTGATATCCGTTCCTCACGATTCGGCTGGATAATATAGATACAGGAAGGCACAGGATTACAACCTCAAAGTTAGTTTTCTACCGGTGACGACAGGTAGAGACAGAATCGTGAAAAACGGATGTCAGATTCATGATCAGCACTACAAATAACCCCCTAGACAAAGTTTCAGCGGATTTTTTTGACCGAAGTCTTGTCGGTGGACTAGTGCCACAAAATATCTATCGTTACATAACTACGGTCACACAAAATAGGCTTCAAACATATGACACACAGAAGTGAACATTTTAGCTAATCTGTAGTTTGAAGCATATGTTATATGTAAACATGCTCTATAACACACTATAGTACCCCTAGGTGGATTACCTATATGATTTTGCAAAAGTGCAAAACAAACGCAGTCTGCGGGATCCAAACCCTCGACCCCTCGCTCACGAGCCCGAGCGCTACTACGCCACCTGTGCACTGCGCCGAGTCGCGATACGAGCCCACATCCCGCGCGCGCCCATCAACTGTGGAGCACCTGAATCAACAGGCGCCAACACGCGACTTCTGTCGCCCCTACCTCTGCGCACAGTTGTATTGGGGTCGAGATACCTGCAGTTTGTTACTTCCCAAGAAGATGCTATTCTGTCCATATACAACACTTGCCCCGTTCCGACCTACCGTTGAGATAGTATCCTGGTGAGGCTGGATGGAAGGAAAGATTTCGTTAGACTGGGCGAGAAACCCAAATCAAGAAGCTGATTCGAGGTGCAAGCTGCAGCCGGCGCCTAATCCAACTGCACTGCTACTCTTTCATAAAGCGATGACCAAATACTTTTCTGAACAGTGGGACTATTCCAACTTCTGTCAATGTCCTTTTTCTACAAAGGATCATATCTATCCGACGGACTTCGCCGGCACGGAAATGCTCAGAGGGTTTAGCTACAAAATACAAACGAGTAAAGCAAAGTAAGCCCAGTAGAAGCTACCTGTCAGTTCCGCTTTTAGGTTGGTAGCCTCGGAGACTGCACGGCTCACAGATCCTCGAAGCACTGTCGAAGAAGAAGCCAGGAGGGCACACAGCTGAATCACCAATCATTAAAACCTGATATGATAATAAAACACTACTCTTCTCTAGTTAATCTTCTTTAAACATAGGATTTGCTAATCCCAATGATGCGCATTTTCAATCATTCTTGGTCATTCGAGGGATAAAGAAGATAGATGTGTTGAGTGGAAGAGACCCATTCAAACTCACGGATGCAGTCACTGTCGAAGGCTGACCCTACCGAACCAGTCGACCATTCATTGGCGCACCTCAGGCAGGTATGTCTTCCTGGCTCAGGCTGATAGTAGCCTATTGAACACGGTTCGCACTCCTCTATCCTGTTGTTGAAGAAAGAGCCGGCAGCGCATAAACCTTAAAACAACAGAGATTCCCTGAAAATGAGCAGATAATCTGAATTAGTGGATACTGATCTGCTCCATATATGTGCCAGAAATTAGGACGTGTGAGTGGAAGTTTGTTTTAAGTTGGAGACGTGGAGCGGAGTCGGAGGTGGCGTCAGCAGTCACTCTTACCGAGAATCGATTCAAGGTTCAAGTCCAGACCAAGCCAACAAAAGACCAACCGTGAGCACTGACCTGTCTAGAGGCTGGGAGCCGCAAGTCATAGCATGGGCCAAACATGAGTTTACATCTCTCTCCTTACGGCATTTTTTAGAAGTTGCGTCGTGATGTAAAGCATAAATAGATTAGGTAAAGCTCCTCCTCTCATGGAAAGGTGAGCTAAACCATCGACCCTTACAAACATACGCATAACACTGGTTTCGGAATGAACAGGTGTGATTCAGGAAATCAAACATTACTGCCATAAATGTCATTGTCATAAAGGCCAGCAATAATGGTCAAAAAGCGATATAGTTTTAATCACTCCCTACTCATAAATCATAAATGAGAAGAAAATTCATGTTAGCCCGTTCCTGGTTAGGCGAAGGCCTTGCGAGGAAGTGAGTATCTTTCGTGCGCAGCAGTACTTCTTCCGGAATTTCCTATCAATTTTTTCAAGGACCATATCAGGATTTTTTTTGTGCTTTGTACTGCAGGCCTTTTTATAGTTAACAAGAGGTGTATATGATAAGGCTATGTACTTACTTTGCGGGCTTTCTCCACTCATTTGAAGGATCTAGGTAGGGTCGATATCATAAGTGCTCTATTTTTCTTTTTGTTGTTGGAACCGCCTTTCTACTTCTCTACTGAGTGCATTTTACCTTCAAGGAGCAGTCTGGAATAGGAGACTCTTCAAGAAGGCGCTCCAAATAGCACCGTAAGGATAAGTCTAAAATTGACCCTCAAAAATTGACCGCAAAGGCAGAGCGGAGCAAGTGACTAATGGTCCGTTTTTAAACTACTAGAACTCCATTTTCAAAGAGAGCGAATCTGATGCCATGGAAAAATAAAAGGTATAAAGAAAAGTCAAAGTCACGGAGCAGCGGAATAGGGATGTAAACAGCCTGGTGCAACTTTGGAGATTTTCGAAATGGTTTCCATTGACGAAGAAGCACTGTCCAAGAGTGCTTCCAGCAAAGTATGATAAATAGATCTCTCGAGATCCTGACAAAGTTATGCGGAATGTCCTTGGAGTCCTGTGTTATGAGTAAATGTCGTGAACCAGTAGTGACTTTGTGATGCTCGAAAATTATGACGGATCAAGTGGACGGACCTTCTGTGGTGTGAGCGTGCTTTGTAATTTTTGCATAAATGGCATGGTCGTGAACGGTTTGTGAGTGCACTCGTTTCGGTACAGTGTGTGTTGTGCTTTGCGCAATACCCGGCATTGTGTGATAAACGACCCAACTGGGACGCGATGTGCGAAAGTACTGTGTTAATAGCCACATCTCGGTAGTGATGGACCGCAGACGGATGTGTTAGCCTATGTGGTAGTGCTTGAGGTTACTTCAGTCCCCCTAGACTTCTGAATGATCACGAATCGTGCTGACTTATCTCATGTGAACTGAAAGGATGTGCGAGGCTCGACGATACTACCATGTTACCAAGCAAGCTCATAAAGTACAGGCTTCCACAGTCATTATAGACATAGATGTCATTCTTCGACGATGAGCAGATCTTCATCTCGTCTCTTGCAGAAGAGATACCATTTTCACCTCACATTAGACATCCCGAACTAGTCTGGATATTTTTTCAAATCAAATTTGACACTACAAATCGAGTTGGACACCCCACATGAAAGCTAGCGCTTTTCACAACAAACTAGAAACTTTTTATTATTTTGTTACTTTTTAAGGAAAATTTCAATTTTAAGGAAGGAATTTCAAGGATTTTTATTTTATTTTAAGACAAATACAGTTTAGAGCTTATTTCAAACTGCAGAGAGGCGGCATTTTTCTGATGCCCAAAAAGGAGACTGCTGCAGCAACAATGTAGGAAGAGATTGCGCCATGAATCCGTCGAGAAGTTTCCGATTTTCCTTAATTGATAACAAAAACACCCACGTCATCACTTTGCATGTAGCTACACACTTGTCAACGACATAACAAAAATGCTTTTAGAAAACACACATGTCTGTTTGAAGTGATCAGAACACCATGAGGAAATCGAGCCTAGCCAGAAAACCTTTAACACACTAAAAAAATGCTGTCTTCTTCTTGTATACTTAGATAAGCTTTAAACCCTAACCTTTTCTTGAAAAAATGAAAATTTCATAAAATTCCAAAGAGTGGCTTCACTAATTGGGTGATAAATTACACAATTTCAAAAAAAGTCATACATTGTTCCAACCGCTTCAGGGGATGTCTGGCTTAATTTAAAAGATCTTCAGGCTGATTTTCAAAACGTCACGCTTTTTTATAAAGTGTCAAAATTGATTTTAAAAGTGCCAACTTTTACACATGTCAAATAGAATGGGGACTCAGTCTGTTTATGGTAAGGCGCCTACAAGCACTAGCCATTCCCAGCCACCATTTTTAAGGGTTCCTTCTTTGAGGATAACTTTAGAAACTGTGTTCGAAAACAATCTTGTTTTACATCACAAGTGGCGGTTATGTGCGTAAATGTGGACGAAGGACTCCATTTGGTACATCTGGCACGTGCGTACCTTCGAAGCCAGGCTGATGTGTGCACATTATCCGAACAAGGCTGACTGAGAACGTCTCAGACCGCCGTGCTAAGAGCCGTTCATTGATGTTTATTAGAGACACATTAATATGAACAGACAGTTAGGTGAGAGGTGCCGGGAAACATTCGAATTAGGTGATTCCGAACACGGAAGGCCGTCAGAGCGCGATCAACCGATCAAGCTTGATCGGCTCGCGTTCGAGCATCGGTTCATCTCGAAGTCGCCGCACTACTACTTCCTTACGGCATTTGTCCCCGTCGATCAGTACAGCGCCTTTGTAGCAGAAGAACGCCTCGTCGAACTCGAGCTTTGGTGACGGCTTGCCGAGAGCCTGGAAATGATATAACAATTGTTTCGTGGAACTCATAATAAAAGCCGCGTTAATTTAAATAGGAATATCATAAATGCGAGTAGAAACCGAAATTCAGGTAAGATTAATCTTCTTCATAATTTTTTCAATATTTCTTCATAATTACTACATGAAAGCGTCATGTGCGAATTAGAAGAGAAGACATGACAGGGAAGGTCGACGGCGGGCAACTGTATCTTACGAAGACGATGTTCATGAGGAATGAACAGCGTAAGAACTGAGCAGGAGGCTTGGAAATCCTTCAAGAGCGTCAAAGAAAGCACGAAGAAGACGGAGAACGTCCGACTCCGTGATCACCTATTCGACTCTATCGTTCTTCCTGCCCTAGCATACGCCTCAGAGACCTGGGCTATACGAAAGCAGGATGAACACGCGATCAGCGTCGCGCAGCGTGGAATCGAGAGGACGATGCTCGGAGTGTCAGGACTGACGCCAGTGAGAGAAGGCCTCCGGAGTTCCGAGCTTCGTCGACTTTCGAAGATCAGAGACGCTGTCGCATGGGCCAAGTCGTCGAAAATTTTTTAGGCCGGCCACGTAATGCGCTCCGCAGACGCCCTCTGGACAAGAACCGTCACCGACTTCATTCCTTCCGGATGTCAAGAGAATACCAGAATGCCGACCAACACGTTGGTCGGACTTCTTCGTGAAAACCCTGAAGCCTCTTCGTGTCCCTCGAGCGAGGATTCATTGGAGCATTCTGGCACGCAACAGGGTGGAGACGCTGCTGGCGCACGCTCGAGCTAGTCGATAATCAACGGGACGACACCAAACAGCAAATCATTATGTGAAGCATTAACGTGAAGGGATATTTACATAGGCTCGCAGGATTTGGGAACTAATCTGAAATACGGTTTAAAAATATTTCCTTAATAAATCTGACAATACTGCCTTCTGAAGCTTTCGTCAATGTGATAAAATCCAAAGGGGAAAAAAATCTCATAACAAACCGCGCTCATCTACATATGATGTTATTTGTGTTTCTACGCGATGAGCGATCTGAATGAAACCATGTAACGGTCAGATGATATACAGGGATTGCTTCGAAAGAATGAGAATACTGAACAGTTGGAACAGTTAGTTACCACTAAGTCTACATGGTACAGACACTAAACTGAGCCCTAACATTTGAGAAAAACAAATGGAACAGTGTAAAAACAGTGTAGAAAGTAGTGCCAATCTAGTAAGGCAAAAAGAATAAGTTGATATGAAATCAAGTCAAATAATTCCTCAAAAGCAGGAACAGCGCATGCTTAAAACATTTGCCGTTAGAAGCCTTTGCAACGATAGTCGACCTTTCACACATGTGAGAGCCAAGCCCGATGCTGCAATATAGAATTGAAAGCTAGGCGCATTTATAAGCTCTCCGCTGACAATTTTTTTCTAAAAGCGACATGCTAGTTGACCAAGACACCCTAAAAGTACCTTGAGAGCGTTTGTGTACTGGAATATTCCTCCTTTGAGTCCAATCTGTGACACAGCGTACACTGTCGATGTGGAGTCGACCTTTGTGTTCTTTATTGGATCCCTGAAATAGTGGAAGGTTGAACTGCAAATAAATATTAATAATTTTATTTTTAACGTTGTTGGATCACAGTCAGAAGAGTGTTTGTTTAAACCTAGTTGAGGGGTAGTGCCATGTCAAGATATTGGATACCAGGATTTTAACTTAGAGGATGTTTTGAGTCGGACAGAAGTTGTTAGATTCCTTGATCTTTTATAGATTGACGTCCTTATGGTCCATTCACGCGATTTTCTAATTATATATCCATTAGGGATGTCTTTTACAGTTTAATCCAAAACACCTTTAACAAAGTCGAGCAATGCGGAAGTAAACAGAATAGAGAAACCATACGCTAGACTTAAAAAGAGAGTCATCCTTGTTCAGCAAAAGCCCTAGGAATGACCTCAAAGGCATTTTAGGTGAACAAACGAACCTTTCTGAAATAAAGGTAGCGTTGATTCTGTAATGAGTGTCACTGACGATCTCACCGGTGACTTGAGCTTTGCCACAGTCGTTCGGTGGTCTGAAAAGAAAAATCTTAAGACAAGCACGCACAACATAACGGAATGTTTGTTCATAGGAAGAGAAACTTCAAGGCCAAGACGACCACTTTCCAGCGCTCTGATGGAACCGCCACTTCTTCCAGAAGGGCAGTGGAGAAGGTCATCCACGACTTCGACTTCTACTCGATAGCCGCGCCCATCTACCCCATGCCATCTTCCGCAGGATGGATGCGTCTTCTCTCTGTTCCCGTTCCGAGATTCGTTGAAGAACCGTACAGCACCAGGCCCCGATAGGATCAGAGTCGAACACCTAAACCCGCCAACGCTCATCACACCCTGGCGCGGCTCTTCACACGCTACCTGCTGGATTGCAAGGTTCCATCTCCGTGGAAGGCCAGTAGAACCGTCTTGCTGTACAAAAAGGGAGACGTGCACGACATTGGCAACTACCGCCCGATCTGCCTGCTGTCAGTAGTCTACAAGCTGTTCACTCGAGTGATCCTGAATAGGATCAGCAGAACGCTGGACAGCCATGCGGACAAGCAGGATTTCGGAGAGGATTCAGCACGATCGACCACATACACGCCATTATAAAGCTCATCGAAGTGTCGCGAGAGTACAAGCTGCCGCTGTGCCTTACGTTCATAGACCTGAAGAAGGCATTCGACTCCGTCGAAACTGAAGCGGTCCTCGAAGCCCTGCTCACTCAGGGTGTTCCTACTCAGTACATCACAGTTCTTCGAGAGACGGTCATGTGAACAAGCAGGATTTCGGGAAATCCCCATCCATATGTAGCGAGAAGACGCACATCCTAACTATAACAAAAGTACTCTTCTTATGGTATGACAGACAAACCTCTCTCCATTTGGGCCGCTTCCACAGATCATCCAGTGCTTATTTATGAACCGCAACGAAGCGATAACACTGTTGCGCATGATTGAGTTCCATCTGAAAACACTGATCATATTAGTCTCTAGCTTGAGTATCCGGGACGCCTCGTCGTTATGAGTACCTTACTTTATAAAGTTATATTTCGCCTTTCTAATACCCAAAATTCTTAAATGTCGTTGTTTGAATACGCTATGATATCAAACAATAAAGTGCAAAGTGCATGCACAAGTGTAGCAGTGAAAATGGGGTCGCTAGTGTAGGTTTTGCGATATTCTATGTAAGAATGTAGATGAATCTTATGGTTATCATGATGATGTTCAGAGAAATAATTTCTCGTAGCGGTCTAGAACGAGCATTTTTGAACGAGTAATTTCTTTAACTTTTCCTGTTTTCTTCAGGACCCGAAGAAAATGATTGTTCCGAAACGCCAGTATGATAAATTGTGCTTGACAATTTTCCAACACCTTCACGACAACTTATCGTTAATGTTTGGAAAGCATCTCACTGTCCACTTTTCTATGACTATCAGACTAACTATAGAACTTTGGATGTGGCTGGCTTGGCAGCTTATCCATCTTTGCACCTCCCATGTCTTCTTCCTTTTCATACAATTCCTTCATTTCCCTCATTAGTAGAAAGGAAGAAAAGTTTGAAGGAGTAGAGTAGTAATTGCTCCATTAGTGGGATGCGTCACACATCCTACTTCAAGGGAATATCATAGGAGCCATCGAATGCGAGCATGACCTACGCATTGTCTATCAACACCCAACACGATGGTGGCTTGCTGCCAACTCGGACATTCGAGTTCGACGAGCCGAAGCGTCTCCGCCCAAACACGCCCCTTTAACATAATGGCAACTGCAGTTGCCAACAGAAACAGTGTATTGATATCCTGTTGGAGGCTCGCCACATACTATTGCTATCTGGCGCTGTGACTAGCGTGCTCCAATCGTACACGCTCGCGCCGCAAGGAAGAAGTTAGAGCTTATTTGCTCTGTCAGCGATGGCCATTCACTTCCCCTACACTACGACGTCACTCGCGACTTCCGCACTTGAGCACCGTACTGGATTCCATCGTTTATTCCTGCAGACATGGTACACTTTCCACACCGTGTCCTAGCACTACTACTCTGGTATTCTTTACTTCACCGACCTCTCAGTGTGGAATTCTGCTGCTGAGACAGCTATTTTAATGCTCTGCACTGAGTCTGCTCGTCTTAGCTGCAATTAAAGTGAGTCATTTTCAGTCTGAATTTACCCCCCCCCCCTTCCCCCTGGTAACCCTAACACCTTCTTCGAGTGTTCCACCGTTGTCATGCTTAGCACTTGTGCGTGAACTCGGTGGAACCTTTCGGAAAGGTAAATGATTGACTTTGATCCCGATATTCTCTATTTTCCTTCATCTGCTCATACTGTTTTCGCTCAATACACATCTTACCATCTTCCAAGCTGTATTAGACCGTCATTCTCTGGGGTCCATCATCTGTTCAGCCAGAAAATGCGAGTAATAGTACTCTTTCGAAACCAACTACTGCGCATGAGTAACGGTATTTCACAATCCGTGCATCGATGGGTGAATTTCATCAATCTGACAAGTCATTCGACTATGATGCCGTCTCCGCAATGGTCCTGTCCTAAGTCGACAAGGTTCTTCTAAAAGAAATCTCTACACTCATCTCAAGCCTGTTCATCTTCTTTGTCCAGTAGAGGTTGCACGTGTGAAGGAAGACATTAGCCGAGAGGCCAGTGTGGCCATAGTTGAGTGCCCTTGTGTAAGATCAATTTCGTCTCATACGAGAGTTTGGTCATTCATTCTCAAAAGGAGCACTCCGGCGATGGTGCGAGTGGCCGACCTCAGGAATATACATTCCTTTTGTACATTCCCATTCCTAAACCAGGAGCTCGATAGTGAACAGGAGTATGAGGTCAGTTTCTTTCCGTTAGCTCGAAATTCACGTTCAATCACATAATTACACCGCTGCTTCGAAAGAAAATGTAGACAAACTTGTGTTTCCTTTCTAACGTTAAGAACTGTTACTTTCACCACCAGTTGTCAAATTTTCAGTTCAGGGTTCTACAGTTATTCGATTTGATGTAACCGTGCTGGAGACTACACAAGCACCTCCACGAACAGGATGTCAACCACAAAGCGAGATGTTCGATGGCATTATGCTGATGATGTGACGTCTATGAAGCTACGGTACGAAGAGAACAACGAAAACGACGTAATACGGCTTCTTGAGCTGCCGAAGAACACTAGTGCCAAATGTCTTCGTTTTCAAGAATTACGGAACCATTGCAAACAGCTTTTATTGTCTCCTGTGTACTGCCTAGCCTCGAGGTCTTGACATTGCCAACCTCTGAAAGATTTTCGTGTTTAAAATTTCTGGCTCAGTTATTATCACTCCTACAATGCTGGAATGGTTCAAGAAGTACTCGTCGAAAGGAGTAACACTCGACGACACCTTCCACACCACCCGATACAACGTCAAGCTGGCGAATTTGACGGTAGCAGACGAGAGGGACCGCGGTTTACCGGCAGGTAAAACGACATTAGTTCAAATAGTATACACAGATGATATATATGATGATGTAAAAAGTTTTTATCGTTTCGTTTGAGCGTAACTATTACCATTGGTGACGTTGAGAAGCTATTCTTGGAGGTGCACAAACTTCTGCCAAAATTCTCACCGAATACACTACATAGTAACGGATGAAGCGCCGCGCTTCAACATTTTGTTTCTGCGCCGTTTTCTCTTTTTTGTTCGTTTGCGCATACACTTCTACAAATTCAACAACACTGATAAATTTAGTCATCATGCCGTTCAAGTGTAAATCGCGTGCTGGATCTATTGCTCAGGGAAAGTCAACTAAATGTGTTTGAAAGAAAATTCGCTGAGATTCTGGTATTCCCGAACGAGAAGGATCAAACTGCAATGTGCGACTACCTGAAGAGAAACTACCTTGGTACGTCTCTTCGCACCTATTCCAGTATTTTGCTAGCAACATTTTTACAACCGCTCAAGACAAACATCGGCATGGGCCTCGCTTTCTAATCGTGATGCTATTGTGGACCCAACGACGATAAGCGAAAGATTCCACCTGCGAATCAAAGACGAGTTCTTCCACCGCAACGATAACTTGCGATTGGATGGATTTGCCGACCTACTGATAAAATGTGTCGAAGACCTGTTCGATTCAATTGAAATTAAGGTAAAGGTTTCCTTCCAAGTACAAAATTGAACACTTCTGTTTCAAATTGTTGCAGTGTAACACACTTTATTAAATCCAGGAGCGTCGTCGAATGGTTTTCTGTTCATTTCGAATGCAGGAAACGCACAAATGCCATCGCCTGGCCGGGGACATTTATGAAGATAAAGACATTAAGACATTTATGAAGACATGTTAAATGAAGCTGGCGAAGGCATTATGACCGTTCTGAACAAAGACCGCACCAAGACATAGGAAGTCATGAAAGACGGCTCTTGCTACTGCCACCAAATAGTAAACAATAATGTAAAAATATTCTAAAAATAATGTTCTAAAAATGCAGAACTATCTGTTATTTCCGAATTTAGAAAAACACCCACCATGTCAGTTGCGGTGTTTGCGCGTATGCATGGTGGTGTACATGCTTAGACAACCGTAGTGGGATTAGCTGCATTCATAGGCACGCAGTCATGATGTTCGCCTACAAAGCCATTGGTCCAGAAGCGCAGTCTCTCGAGGAATCTGCCTTGCGACGTTCGGATGATGCCAACCCCACAGAAAGAAAAGGTCTCATTCTTGTGCACGACAACGTCCGCTCACACGTTTCGCAGATCACCATACGAAAATTAAACGAACCAGGTGTTGAAGTTCTGCCTCATCCGCCATACTCACCAGACCTTGCGCCAACCGACTTTCACCTTTTTAAGTACTTTCTGAACTTCCTCCCTAATAAACCTTTGCAAATCAGAACCACGCAAAAACAGCCTTTCTAGAATTTGCCGCCTCTCGACCACTCAATTTTTTCACTGATGGAATTATTCAACAAATGCCCTGTTGGAAAACTGTGCTGATTCGAATGCTGCTCATTTCGAATGAATCCGTTAGTAAGCAGAAAGTTATGATCACTTGAAGTGACCACTCAAAGCTACCAGAGCAACGTGGAGAGGTTAGATGCAGTGTGAGCTCGCGCTTTTGGGGAATGATGCTGTTTGGAGTAGTGTGCAGCTTTACCCAATTCAATACACATCGAATGATGTCGAACCCAATAACAGCTTTGGTTGTTGTGATGGCAGTACTACTTTAGCATTAACGTCAAAGCTAGCAGAATTGACCCTTGTTTTCATACATATTCTTAAGTCAACCGACCGTTAGTTAACAAATAGCAAACGAGTGAACAACGAACTCGTTCACTGTCTCTGTTCGTATTTAGTAGAATGAATAATTGATGACCGAGATCTGATAGATGACATAAACACTACCAAGCGCGACGTCGAGATTGTTCCTACAGAGTGCCCTGGGAAAACAGTAGTTACCGTCATCAACGCACTTGTGAATTTTCTGAATATCATGCACCATCGCCTCAGGGTAGTCTACTTGAAGTCGAACGACTCGCACTGCTGGCACAAGAAGGTCATCTTTGGAAGCGGCGTAGCTCGTGTAGACAGTGAGTAGCAATAGAACTCGTTTAATCATCTGAAATATCAATGGATTTGTGATAATAAATTTATGAACATTCTGCAGGGAAGATCACGCACAGTCTTCCACGATGAAAAACACAACATGCGGTTGGAAAGCTGCTAGATGACGAGGTGAAAACGAAATGGTTACCAAGAACGACGAACTTTGTAGATGTTGAAAAATAGGATGAATGGAAAAGAAAAACGGATGAGAAAGAGAATGAGTGGACATTTATGTAGAATGAAGGTCGGTGCACATTAAATAAGAAAGAAAGAAGAAAAATGGACTGAAAATGGAAAGGATAAATGTTAGATCTTTATGGCATAGTGTTCCTTTCTGACCATTTGCTAAAATTGGAACAATAAATTTAGAGTTAATCAATGTCCATGCCAAATTCAAGGTAAATCGTTTATCTGAAATTCTTATATGTACATAAATCTTTTTAAATCCTTTCTCTATAACGTTACTTCAAAATGTTTTTTCAGGCCTGCGTTTGGTCGCTGAGCTTTTGTTCTTTCCCCGCATGTGACCTGACCAAATTTTGCGTTGAAAAATGTGTTTCATCACAAAAAATCTGTATGATATCGAGTAGTAAGTTCTGCTTTTTCACCGCAGCTCTCGGCATATAAATGTTCCAGTGGCCATTTACTAGTTAGCGTTGCTTCTGTGGCAAAATACTGGATAATGTTTCGGGTTTAAGTGCTCTGAGGGAAATGGAAGATAACTGAAAGTCGGCAGAAGGACGTCAGTCAGTCGAAACTACGTGATGAGCAGGTGCTCCAATCTTTGGAACAAAATGCTACTAACAGAAACGTCTCCTATGTACAAAGCGGTTGCTAAACATCGGAGCGTTCAAGCCACAGGATTATAAAGCTCGAAAATTGGATACCGTGTCAGATTTGGAGAGGAAGGCAGCTGTAACATGCTGGTGAGAGTTTCATTTCTTAGAGTGAAAGCTGTAGTATCACTCATTCGTGGACTGAAGCGCATGATCTAGGACAGCTGAAAACCCATCTCATTAGGGTTGCCTTCATGGTCAACCTCTATGAATCTTTAACTTACACGTTAGGAAGTTGCCACGATCAAGAATCATTTGCCAGATCAGTGAAACCGGACTGGCACTGTAGCATAATTCTATTTATAACCATGCTTAAATTGTTAGGACACATCTAGCTAAAGTTGGAGGGAAAGTTGGGGGAGGGAAAGCATATTGTTCTTCATGCTCGGCGAACCGTAGTGGAACTTTTCAAGTGGGTCGAAAAGAAGTTGAAAAACTTACAGATAGAAATCCTGAGGCATGCAGCCTACTTAAGGTTAGTAGGCTTGTGCTAACACGACACGCTTTTTCGATCATCTTGACGTCTTCATGAAAAAACTGGCATTTCTGAAGCAATGTCGAATATGCTGTCAACGGCTTCGTTGACCATAGCATCGTCCTATTTTGGTCTATTTTCCCGATCAGCTGCTGAAGCTGATGTAATTTGAAATGGTGTTGGGACGACTAACTTGTCCAAATCTCTTCTCTCTTGAAAACTCTGAGGACTTCGCTTGCATTGAAACATCAGCCTAGTATAGTATGCTTAGCAATCTCGGTATACATCTTCACGAGAGCTTATTGCTACGTATGTATATATGTAGTATGCAAATAGAACAGTTTTAGTAGTTGGTGATAACTGATATTGTTCAAGTAGTGTTATGGCTTCTTCAATATAAAGGACAAAAATGATAGACGAGGACAACTGACTTCAATCAGTACGTTAGCGGGACGTGCCACGCATTCCACTTTCTATATTCCGCAGAATATCGAAGCAATTGAAACTCGTTTGTGGGCTAGGCAATGACTTGCGGTGACTAACCGATGTTTATGTAAGTGCATTATTGTTTCCAGCTAACTCCGCAGTCAAATCGCTCGCCTCGATGACGAACTGGATGCGCAGAGCGGCACCCGGGATCCGGGCCAAGAACATCGACTGATGGGCCAAAACGCAAAAGCAGGCTCCTCTTCCCGTTTCTTGTTGTTGTTGTTGTTGTTGAAAACAGGCGACGAAGCTTTATAGCAGAACGTTCCCTGTAGCATGAGAGAAAGAGATTCAGATGCGTGAACAGAAGTGAAACTGCGAAGAAATGATCGATCTAGAAGAATGCACAGAACAGAGATAACTGCGTTATAAAACACCACATTGAGAAACCGCACGCGAACACTATCAAACGGAACCTCGTTCTTAGCAAAAATCACCTGGAGGACTGTCTTTCTTGCTTCTCATCAAGTGTGGCTGTTTACTCAAGGATACAACTTGGAAAAGTGAAGGAGGCTGCAGTGAGCGACAGCGACCAAAACTGCGCACAGCATGCACCGCAAGTGTGCGGAAAGGCAGCTCGAAGGACGCGCGGACAAGTTCCCCTTCACGTTCGCCTTGAACAAACCCCAGTATTAAACCGGTACGATGCCAGTTTTCGCTGGTGTCATCGCTTACGCACCCTCATTGTCATAACTGCCTCGTTCCGTTTGGATTCATTCAAGCAAGTTCACGATATGCGTGTTCTTCGAGTGAAGTGGAGGCTTGAAGTATTAGGTCGGTGAGAAAGTTTCTGCAGTTTTGACTTTTAGTTTATGATGATTGTTACTTCTTATGTTGTAGACCATTTCGCTTGATGTGAAAGCTGTTGCATCTGCAGTGCCAATAAGATCCGTTAGTAACAATCTTCAAGTTGTGAGAAATTGGACAGTTAATTGTCGGAAGGCATTCTCGTGCAGCTCTGTGCACGCTTGTGGTTCGACTCTTCTGTGGTGATGCAGAATTCCTGCACTTCCTAAAGAAGATCTGCCACGATCAAGCAAAGCTCTCTCTGTCAAGTCTCAAAGAAGAGGGCGAAATCGATGACCATGACCCTACCAGCCGCACGTATGGATGGGTGATCAATGCTCTAAACAACCCCCTTTGATTTTTTTTCACTGGTAAGCAGCATGAATCTTTTCGCTCCGATAAAGTGGAGGTGTCGAAGGAGAAAGCGATTTCGCAATTTTGCCTTTCTTGGAAATTCGTTTGAACTTACAATCATGTCAACGTGGATCAACCAGTTTTGCACTTCGCGCTATTGAAAACGGCAGTACCACGCTGAATAATAAAAAATGAATAATATGGGATTCGTTCTTAAACTTTCGACTGACTACGATGGATTACAGTAGATATGAGTTAGTAAGGATCACTCACTTATCATCCATACAATAGCCCATCGTAAGCAAGCGATGGGCTATTGTATGGATGATAAGTGAGTGATCCTCACAAAAACAAACTTTACATAAGCAAGTGCTCAGGCCTTAAATGTCTCACTAGGCGAAGGGAAAGAAGGTTTTCTGCGCCTGGAGTCGTGAAAGCACAATAGTACCTGTGAATCGAATTTCCTTCCTGGTGATTCCTTCCTTTGCGATTTGACATGGAGAACTTTGGTAGATCGTGACAGATCTTTCTTTAAGAAGTGCAAGATTTCTGCACCACTGGGGAGTTGAATCACAAACCACGCCGTTCCACCACGCCGCTCCTCTGCGCCACCACAGTTCGGCAGCCAATGCAGTTTGCACGCTATATGAGCTCGCTCTCCTGTGATTGGCCCGCTCTGCGTGCGCTTAGAGGGCAATGGAGCCATGGTCGAAGCCGCTTCCATGATGTACACCCATGTCGAAGTACCATGGCACCTAATATCCTTCGCTTGTTAGCACAATACTTTTGGGTACCTCAAAGCTTTAGCCAAGGCATGGAAACATCGTCTAGGTCCCGCTTCTATTAGGTCGGCACTACAGTTTCCGTGTATTGAGTGTTCCCGCCTTTGTTTTTTATCCACGACGGGAAAGGCGATGCTGATACCTTTAAGCGGAGAAAATCAGCTATTCTTCAACGTATAAATGTTCTTAAATCCCCTGTAGAAGTTTAATAGTTCAGTTCACCTTTCGTGGCATCCAAAAACCCCGATTTTGTGAGTCGCGAAGTTTTATGGCTTGTACGGCAGAAACGCCACGGTAGAATTTCATCGAAATTGGGGCTTTACTTTGCGAAATTTTTTAAAACAAATTTCTGGAACAAATTACAGATGTAAGACCCTTTCACCAAGATATGTAAACTCATACAATGATGGAAGTCCTTGCACAAACTATTGTACTTTACTTAATCACACCGAGAATTAGATCATACAGAGGAACAGGAGAAAGCAAAGCACAAGGGGTGTCGTAATTATTTAGTAATAAAATTTGAAGTAACAAAAACCATCTTGCAAGCAGCAGATTCAGATTTCTACCCGGTTCTGCTTAAGCTGCAATTATGTCCCTTCCACGGAGCTGTTTTCTTCAGATTTCTAAGAAAGCCCCCAGAAGGGAAGTTACTTCATCTACAAGAGGTCGTAAAAAATGTTTTCAGACACAGCTCGTCAGTGCTGACTACCCTGTGACCACCCGCAAATAAATAACCCTTCCTAGTGGCTTTTATTGGCAAACCTAGACCAATCATAATACTTACTCACTTTGATACTTTGGTGGTCCTTTTGTCGGCTGGAGGTCTTCTCAGCGGAGACCACAACTCTTCCGGACCACTCGATCTCTGGCTGCTTGCATCCAGTGAGGCAGACTCCGCTCTCTGAAAGATCTTGAGAATGAATCTGCCCATCGCGTTGGCGGCCGTCCCAGTGGTCTCTTATGGTCTCTCGGGAGCCATTCTGTGACACGGAGACTCCATCTATCGTCCTTTCGTCGAAGCAGGTGTCCGGCCCAGCGATATTTGGACTTCTTCATGTACTGCAGCGGGTCGGCTAATTGCGACTTCTCCCGTAGCTCCGAGCTTCGTAGGCCTTCCTGCCATTGCAGACGAAGGCTTGTCCTCAGAAGACATCTCTCCAGTGCACGATGCGTAGTTTGCATCGCTCTGGCGATTGTCTTGTTGTCGGGCCAGGTTTCCGTCGCGTAACACATCGCAGGCAGTACAGAGTCGTTGAATATCGAGGCCCTGAGGCCGGGATCCTTGACCTGATCGGTGACTTCGCGAATCGAACTGAAGGCTGCCCATGCTGCGCGTCTCCTGCGGGCGATTTCAGGAGCGAGGTCGTTATCCATGTTCAGCTCTCTTCCCAGATGGACGTAGGAGTCGACCTGTTGTAGAGCGACTCCATTTAACCTTACGAGTCCCGTGTCACACCACCGGTTGACCATAAATTGCGTTTTGGACATATTCACGTGCAATCCAATCTTCATACCTGCTACATTGAGCTCGTTCAGCATTTCCTCGACTTCTGCCGTGCTGGTAGAGATGAGAACAATATCGTCGGCGAAGCGAAGGTTGCTGATCCGTTTACCGTCGACAAGGTAGCCTTTATCGTCCCAGTTCAAGTCTTTTATGGTATACTGGAGTGCCGCTGTGAACAGCTTGGGAGAAATCGTGTCTCCCTGCCGTACTCCTTTTCCAATAGGAATCTTAAGCTTTCGATCGAACAACTGGATGGTGGTCGATGTGTTCGAGAAGCATTCGTCGAGAAGTCGAATGTGGGGCGATGGTATACCAGCATGCACAAGCGCGTTCAGAATGGCGTTGATTTCCGCAGAATCGAACGCTTTCTGATAATCCACGAAGACAAGGACATGTGGGAGGTGGTATTCGCGGCTCCTTTCGATGAGTTGTGAGACAGTCTGAATATGGTCCATGCAGGAGAAATCCTTGCGAAACTCTGCTTGCTCCACTGGCTGGTACTCATCCAAGCTACGCTCCATGCGATTGAGCAGTATCTTGGTGAAGGTCTTGTACACAACCGAGAGAAGGTTGATGGATCGATAGTTGTTGACATCCTCCTGCTGACCTTTTTTGAAGATTAAAACTGTTTTCGACTCCTTCCATGAGTCTGGAATCCTACCAAGTCGAAGGTAGTGGTTGAAGTGCTTGGCAAGAAGTGAGCAAAGGGCACTGCCACCCGCACGAAGGAGGTCAGCAGAAATGCCGTCCGGTCCGGGAGCAGTGCCTGGCTTCATCCTTCTGATGGCATGAGCAACTTCTGATTCCAGAATGGGAGGTACTTCCTCAGCTGGTGGCATCAAGCATTTCGGGACAGTGATGGAAGAACGGAACAGATCTGTGTAGAATTCTTGAACGATGGTCTCCATCGCTCTTCGAGACGTTTGCGTTGTTCCATCCTTATCCAAAAGGGCTGACGTTATTGCCTTCTGGTCGCAGAGATCTCGTTTGCAGCGCTTTATGCTTGAACCTTTCCCAGCGGCTTCTAACAGCTTCAATCTTCTGTAGGCTTGAATGGACTCCTTCACTGCAATTCGACAAGCCTTCTAGATGGTGACTTTTTCTAGATGGGAAGCATTAGGATCCAGTTTAACAGCTCTTCTTTGCTCCAAGAGCTTAATCGCATGTGCGTTGAGTCTTGAAGCAGACGGTGATGTGGCTTCGCGAGAGCTGCTAGCACATTTCAACAGTCCTTTGGAGAGAAGGTCGTAGTCTTCCGATGGATCTTCAAGAAGATTCCAATCCATACGACTTTATTGCATATTCCAACTCCTCAGACTTGAATGTGGGGATCCTCACCGTTGCCGGTTTATGAATGTCACGCTTGAACATCCTCTTCTTGAGAGTCAGCTTCGCACGGAGAAGACTGTGATCCGAGCCGGTGTCAAATGAAGGCAGCACGGAGACGTCGAACAGACTCCAGCGTCTGTTTGTAAGAACATGGTCGATCTCCGAACGTGTTTCTCCATTTGGGCTTTCCCAGGTCCATCGTCGGTTTGAAGGCTTCTTAAACATAGAATTTCCATGGAAGAGACGGCACGCGGATAGGAAGTCTATCAGGCGCCCTCCGTTTTCGTTCCTTGAGGAAGTTTCATGTGATCCTAGCCTCCATTCGTCGTGATCATTCGTACCGACGATAGCGTTAAAGTCCCCAACGACAACTTTGTAGTAGCTCTTCTCCTCGTTGACAGTCCTTTCGAATAGCTTGTAGAATTCATCCTTTTCTTCGTCTGTGCCGTAGATGTTGGAGCATATCCATTTATGATGGAGATGGTTCCTCGATCTTTGGTTTCCAGATGAAGAACAGCTACTCGCGGACTGATGATTTTGTAAGAGTCTGTCTGTCGAATTGACGAGAAATCCAACTCCGCCAATATTCTATCTGTCCACCTTTGCTCCGATAATAAGAAGCTCGTTGTGGTCGGTCCTTCTTATGGTTTCCGTTCTACCTTTGGTGTTATGCAGGGCGATAACGTCGTATTTGATGTTGCGGCTTCTGTAATGCAGTGTCCGAAGATCCTGCTCAGATGCGATCGAACGACAGTTATAAGTGCAGACGAATAGGCAGTTTCCGTGTCGTGGTGGGAGAGAGTTTCCGGTAGTCCGATTCCAATGACGTCCTGATAGTTTAATTATATGGCCCCTCACCGGAGGTGGATGCAACCGACCTCGTAGAAGACCACCTGCAGCGGGCGTAGGACAGGGGCGCGGGTTTAGTTGTTTGAGCCATGGCGGTGGTCTGGTTATTCACATGTTCCTGGCTAGAGATACATGAGGGCCGCCCATATACGACAAAGCATCGTGTACTGCGTGACCATTTGTGCCGATAGCCATCACTAAGTGATGTTCACCCCTTCACCGCGATGTGGTGGCAGATGAAGGGGGACCAATCATAATAGTCCATGACATAACTAAAATGAATAGTTGTGAATAAAGTGATGACTGTTTGAAATTTCAAGTCGAAAACGGCGGAAATTTTCAGTCCGACCTAATACAAGCGAAGTGGTGCTGCTTGGCGTCAGCGAAAGCGAAGTCACGGTTTCGCATCTGGGAACTCATCAGGGAGGATCATAATTGCACTTTCGTTGGACTTGCAGGCGTCGACGAACAGGATCGCAGTGGCCAGTTGCGGAACAGCCCAAGGATCACGTCGATGGTCATGCGAAGATTTATGAGTGCTTTCTAAATCGAGGGGGGTGTGTGGACGTTCGCGAGAGAGGTGCTGGAGGACTATCAACTATTTAGAGCTATTGATGCGATGTGCTTATGCGCGTCTTCAATTTCTCAACGCATTAGGAAATATTCTACAGTGCTCACCTGTCTTTCGGATGAGGATTCAGACGGATTTTGCTGCCTAACTAATCTCCTAGTGAGAACGCCTGCTTCTACTTATGGATGGTAAGTAGGTTCAATATTCTCTCGATACCTCTTTAATGGGCTCGTAGTAGGGCAATCGGAGAAGCCGTCTGCTGTCGTGTGAAGTGGATTGCCCAACGGCTGACTTCAGTAATCATTTTAGGGATAAACTGATTAAAGCAGCCCTCCACCTTTTTATCCTCCATCTCTACAACAGTGGTTTATGGATTGCTTCATTCCACGCCTTCCTATGGGATGAAATTTTTATTTGTGTTACCACACTCTTCACCAATGACGAACCTCTCCATATACCATGTCCATCTTATCATTTATTAATTATCAAAATCAAAATTATCAAATTATATTACGTGAAACGTCATAGATATGGATTAAGTGAAGCGGTTTTTTATGCTTTATTCCTTTGATCTAGTGAACTGTTATGTCTCACCTTTTCTAACAAGAGTACTACAGTTTACTTTCATGCTGCATCAATGCCATTTCATGGAACCACCTCTACACAAAAACCAGGACAGGATTGTTCATAGGACCAAGTGAGGACCGATGTGGATAGATACCATGCGCCTCTCCATGTGGCGTTTCATTGTTAGTGGTCTTCAGCACGATCGATCACATACACACCATCACGAAGCTCATCGCAGTGCCGCTAGAGCACAAGCCGCCGCTGTGCCTTACGTTCACCGACCTGAAGAAGACATTCGACTCCGTCTAAACTGAAGCGGTCACCGAAGTCCTGCTCACTAGGGCGTTCCTACTCATTACATCAGAGTCCTTCGAGAGCTTTACAATGGATTCACGACCATGATCTCACCATTCTACAACGACGTCGTCATCGACGTGAAGAGAGGGGTTCGGCAGAGTGATAGCATATCCCCGAAGCTCTTCAGCGCCACCCTCGAAAACGTCGTGAACGAACCATAATGGGAAGACATGGGAGTGAAGGTCGACGGCCGGCAACTGCACCATCATCGCTTCGCTGACGACATCGTGCTCATAACGCCGAGCATCAATCAGGCGGAGCGAATGCTGGCCGACTTCGATCGTGTATTTGGGAACGCTGGACTGCAGCTGAGTCTTACGAAGGCGATGTTCATGAGGAACGGACGAGCTTCTGATGCCCCATTCTCGCCCAACGGAAGGAACATCTCCGGATACTCCAGCTGCAGTCCGTCAATATGGCCAATGACCTAGCACCAGAGCTGCGCAGGAAGTAAAAGAGATGCTTGGAGAATCTGTCTGTAGAGTTCATAAGCTCCTCACGAGGTTGGTAAACGGCTTTATTGGTGGCTAACGTTTCGGCTGGATCGCCTTCTTCAGAGCCTGAAAGGGTCAGGTCAATTAGGAGTTACCCCAACAAACATCTCTTCAACCTTACAAAATTCAATGTCAAATTTTCGGAAGCCTGAACAAAGGAGAGAGTCCAAGTACCGTACCTCACCACAGTCCACTGAAGGACCAGAGGGAGCCGCACAGGGTTGAGCAGGGGTACGGGACAGCACTTACTCCTCGTGAACGAACGATTGGAACGAATGATAATTGATGATGGAACGTTTAATTCGGCCTGACGTTTCGACGGTTTCGTCGTTTTCGAAAGCCTGAAAGAATTTCGAAGCCTAAGATCAGGCATTCATCTCGGCAAAGACTTAGGTTTCCAACTCAGCCAGTTTCAGCGAGCCATCGCCATGCCGAGGTTCAAGGAGAGTCGAACATGGCTGATGCTTGGAGAGCTTTAACGAGCGTCGAAGAAGAGGCGAAGAAGACGAAGAATGTCCGACTCTCGGCCCACCTATTCGACTTTGTTCCTGCCTTAACATACGCCTCAGAGACATGGGCTGTGCGTAAGCAGGATGAACACGCGATCAGCGTCGCGCAACGTGGAATCGAGAGGACGATGCTCGGAGTGACACGACTCACGCAAGTGAGAGAAGGCCTCCAGAGTTCCGAACTTCGCCGACGTTCGAAAATTAGGTGGGCCGGCCACGTAATGCGATTCGCAGACACCCGCTGGACGAGAGCCGTTACCGACTGGGTTCCGCGGAATGTCAATAGAACACAGGGACGCCCACCAACGCGTTGGTCGGCCTTCTTCGTGAAAACCCTGAACGAATAATGTGCCGCTCCTCGTGTCCATTGAGCGAGGAGGATCCTTGGAGCACTCTGCCACGCGACAGGGGCGAATGGAGACGCTGCTGGTGCCCGCTCGAGCATGTCGATGATCAACGAGACGACAGGTGATACATGTGATACAGGTTCTAGGTCGTGTCTAAGAATTAGTGTTGCGTGAACCAGTTGATATCCTTGTACACCCAGTTCTGTGGAAATACCTGAGCACACAAATTCTTGAGACGTTTTTCTTTTGCAGCGAATCTTGGAGTTAGGTGGCAAACACTGTGCTGCAGCCGCAGATGGGGAATTCTAGATACATATGCGAATGCAGCAGAGGAACCAGAAAGAATGTTCACAGCAGTACGGCTTCAGGATAACCACAAACTATGTCGAAAGGTAAGAAAAGGTTGTATGAGGCATTACTGGTGACTGAGAAGAAGAACGTGTTGCGGTTTGTAAGCGTGACAAGCGTGGAAAGAGCGGCGCACGAGAAGCGGAACCACGAATGGCCTACTGGTTTTTATGACGACTAGGCGAGTGCGAACTCGATTCAGCCGCTAGCGGCTAAGCTACTAGCGGAGGCTGTTATAGGCGAGAGAATCCTTCTTCTTATGACTACGCCTTGTTCTAGCCGTAGAAATAAACGCGTGTGAAACATATAATCTCCGGTTAAGAAATAAAAGGAAAAGAATATATTCCTCAATACTACACGAAATTGTTTTACAGGGTGACTCACTCAAATCTGTGTTGTTTTTAACTATCGTAAGATTCCTATTTTTCAAAGTCATTAGTGAAGACTCATAGCTCTTTCTGAAAGCAGAGACAGAAAGTTTTTCTGTAATCAATAAATCAATGAATCAATAATAATTGAGGTTGGTGGCGATGTCCGTTCCTCCTCGTGGTGCCACTGGAAACTGCTCGTTTGGTGAGCTAAGCTAAGCACGGACACTCGAATGCAGGCGGCAGGCCCCTGTGACAGGCCGGCCTACGAAGATCCATGTCACATCACATGGTGTATGAATAGTCATGTTTCTCGAGATTGTGCTACGGCGTCCGCGGGAGCCGACGCGCACTCGCAAAGCCCGACGAGTGTGGAAAGTATGCGAGGGTCCCTGATGCGAGGACGGCATCGGGGGGCAACTGAGCTAGTCCGAAAGTCCCGTAACGTAGGCAGGACCCGCGTGGCAACGCTGAATGTGGGTACGTTGACGGGCCGCTCGTGCGAGTTGGTTGAAGCTCTGGAGCGTAGAAGAGTTGATCTCTGTGCGGTGCAGGAGACGAGGTGGTCCTGCCGCAAGTCAAGGGACATAGGACGTGGCTTCAAGGCCGTTCTATGTAGTAGTCCCAGGACCACCAGTGGTGTCGGAATAATCGTCTCCGAACGATTTCGTGACTCGATTGTAAGCGTCGAGCGCTTTGACGATCGATTGATGAAGATCGTTGTCGCCGCTAAGGAGCGACTCTATCACTTCTTCTCTGCGTATGCTCCGCAGACTGGCTGCTCCGATCAAGCCAAGGATGAGTTTTGGAGCCTGCTTGATGAGAAGACAGCAGAGGTACCTCCGAAAGATGTCATCATAGTCGCTGGTGACCTTAATGGGCACGTAGGTGCTACGAAGGACGGGTACAGCTGTCATGGTGGTTTCGGATACGGGTCACGTAACGCCGATGGTGAGCGTATTCTTGAGTATGCGGAATCTCATAATCTCACCATCGTGAACACCGTCTTCCGAAAACGCGACTCCCACCTCATCTCATATTATAGTGGGAGCTCCAAGTCTCAACTAGACTTTGTCCTTGTGAATGATCGCGACCGGAGCATTGTCACAGACGCGAAGATCGTGCCGTATGAGACGGTCGCCCCACAGCATCGACCGCTGATCTGCACCCTAAAGATCGCCCCTCCGAGGCTGAAGCAGATCGAGCGAAGCGGTGCTGCAAGAATCAAGTGGTGGCGAATGAAAGAGAAGGAAGCAGCTGTGATTTCCCGCGTACGGTTGCCGACAGTCACGACTGTCGACGAGACTTGGAAGATGGCGACCGACGCGATACGTCAAGCTGCACAGTCGGAACTCGGCATTACGAAGCCTGGACGACGCAAAGTCGACAAGCAGACATGGCTGTGGACAGACGATGTGAAAGCGAAGGTTCGAGAGAAGAAGTCGCTGTATCATGTGCTCCTCGGCGATAAAACAGCCGACAACTGGCAGAAGTATCAGAAGGCGAAGAAAGCTGCAAAGAAGGCCGTGGCTGTTGCAAAAGCCACTCATTATAGTGATGTCAACGAGAAGCTCGAGTCGCGCGATGGTGAGCGGTATTTGTACCGACTTGCTAAAACCCGCCATCGCCAAAGCGAGGATATCGAAAAGTTCTTTGGCATCAATGATGAGAGCGGCCATCTTCTGACAGACCGCAATAAGGCGCTGAAGCGATGGCGTGATTACTTTGAGGGAATTTCCACTATGGAATTTCCTCATCCGGCCATCCCTTCTGTGGCTTCTGTACACGGTCCTGTTCACAAGATCACCGTGGAGGAAACAGAAGCGGCTCTGAAAAAGATGAAGCCCGGTAAGGCGACAGGGCCCGATGATCTGGCAGCCGATGTTTGGAAGTCGAAGCTCTGGTATCCTGCTGAGTGGTTGACTGAGTTCTTCAACCAGGTAGTAAAGGAGAGGAAAGTACCGGAGTGTTGGCATAACAGTACGACGATTCCGATTTGGAAGAAGAAGGGCAGTCCTGCAGATTGCACCAATTATCGTCCGATTCGCTTGCTTTCGCACAGCATGAAGATCTTCGAGCGGATCCTTGATAAACGAATTCGTGAAATCGTCAATCTCTCCGACAACCAGTGCGGTTTCGTGTCTGGTTGTGGGACCATTGATGCTATACACGCCGCCCGACTCCTGGTGGAGAAGCATCGCGAGAAACAGAAGCCGGTGCATACAGCCTTCCTCGACTTGGAGAAGGCCTTCGACCGCGTACCGCGTGAGGTTATATGGTACGCCTTACGACAACACAACGTACCTGAGGAACTCATAGAGTGGGTGCGGATGCTCTACTCTTGCCCAAAGAGTAGAGTGCAAGCTGCAGCTGGAACCTCAATGGAGTTTCCCATCTCTGTTGGGGTGCACCAAGGTTCTGCGCTTTCTCCACTCCTCTTTGTTGTCGTCATGGATGCCATTACGAGAGATCTTCAGAAGCCCGTCCCATGGACGCTGCTTTATGCTGATGACGTGATGCTCGCTTGCGAAGATAAAGATGATCTCGAGCGGCAGGTGCAAGCCTGGTGCGACCGCTTGGCGAGGTTTGGACTCAAATTGAACGTCAACAAGACCGAGTACCTAACGACTGACGTAAACGAGTCCGGCTCCATTAAGATTGACGGCACTGAGCTTGCACGCACATCGGTTTTCAAGTACCTGGGGTCAGCAATAGCGTCTGACGGCAGTCTGATGGTTGAAGTGAACTCACGCGTGAGTGCAGCTTGGTCCAAGTGGCGTTCGCTAACTGGCGTGCTCTGCGATAGGAAGATGCCAGAGCACCTCAAGTCGAAGATTTACAGAGCAGTCATCCGGCCGGTAGCGATGTATGGCGCTGAGTGTTGGCCTGCGACCAAGGAAGTTGAAAAGCGCCTCAGCGTCATGGAGACGAAGATGCTGCGCTGGACGGCTGGAGTCACGCGCATGGACCACATCCGAAATGATGCTATTCGGCAGAAGTTCGGTGTCGCGCCGATAGCGGACAAGATGCGCGAAGCTCGCTTGCGATGGTACGGCCACGTTCTGCGTGGGGAAGAAGACAGCGTCCGCAAGATAGGCCTTGAGTTGGAAGTGCCAGGAAAGCGGCCTAGAGGGCGCCCGAAGCAGCGTTGGTCCGATACGTTACACGTGGACATGAAAGTAACTGGCGTCCACCCTGATGAAGCGCAGGATCGAGAAAGGTGGCGTCATGACACCAGAATGGCGGACCCCGCTACGAAGCGGGAAAAACGCTGAAGAAGAAGAAAAGAAGAATAATAATTGAGGTTGCGCCATGCAGATCTAGTGTGCCGTAGTATTAACTTGATGGATAATGCAAGAGTCATTAGTTAGAAGATGTTATAACGAAGTTTTATAGCAACAATAGATTGTTTTACGGCTTGGAACCTTAGCACCAGCCACATAAATCTTAAGGAAAATGACTTGAATTGTTAGAGTTTTGCACTGAATCCTCGCATAGATGTTTGCATTCGGATCTGCTACTCGTTTGGTTTGTTGCGAAATTTTGGTTGACTACTGTCACTTAAACTATTATTGGACGAAACCAGTGGTCAACAACAAAAACGTTGGCTACATATCTGATTTATATTATGTTTGAAAAAGTACTTTGACAGCGATAGTATCTAGATGTGTGTGGCAATAGGGAGAAACGGGTTGGCCACGTTTGACTACATATTTCCCTCATATTTACAACCATTTGTAAATAGAATCCCGTCATCGTGCCATGCCTCCCTAGAATGCTGGTGCATGGGAGAAAAATAGCAATGTGTAGATGTTTTCTTTCTCGAGCGATAGATACATACTAGTGAAGCCTTGGGTTGACCGTAAGGGGGAGTAAGTTTGGTCCGGAAGTTTTGTACGTGATCCTCTTCTTCTTTTTCTTCTTCTTCTTCTTCTTCTTCTTCTTCAGCGTTTCTTCAGCGATCCTAATGAATTAAAATTTTTAGGTCAGACAAAAGGTTTAACAAATGCCAAAGCGAAAAGGCCGTGCCACCATTTATTAAAGAAATGTGAGTGAGCGACTTTTACGTTATCGATTAAGTAGCCATTTCTCCCTATTGCAAAAGTGCGCGGCTCAACTTCATGGAAGTAGAAGATCTCCTATTCTTGTTCTTAAACGAAGTGAAACCAACCTGATGCGGCTGCAAGTATAGGGATTTTATGGCCATTCAATCAACAATCCGGTTTTCGAGTATTTTTTTTTATGAATTTCTCCGAAACCGGAGCAACTTAAGAACGAAGAGTCGAGCGTATAGTGGAGGATTTGAGTAGCTTAGCCTGTGCTTAATCCATCACGCTCCGCGGCGGTGGAACCGGTCGTGCCGTGATTACTGAACGATGCGCTACTGGCTCGTCGTAGTTAGCCATCGGAAGAGACTTTATCGCACCAATTATGGAGATCGTTGTCGGGAAAAGAAGCATGAAGAACCAAAGGCAGTAGCCTGCCAGCTAACTCGTTTCCTCGTTGCACAGTCAGCACAGTCAAGGTCACAAGCACTGGAAGAAGAAGCTGTAGTTGTGGATATTTCTAAGGATCTCTGCTGGAGCAAATTGAGAATAATGCATGGATGAAGCTGAAGCCAACGAGGGTATTCCTAAATCGCACAAGAAGCCGCAGCAATCGTCATGCCCCTGTGGAGATTTGTACTTGGATATGGTTAGATTGCTTTGAAGGCAGCCTAAAATGCATATTTTGCACGAAGGACTGTCAAAATCGGCTGATGCTATGGTTTGAACGAAAAAACAGAAATTTATTAATCAGATTCATTAATCTGCAATGAGTCCATCATGCCTTTTAGTGGCCTGAGAATGTACGCACTGTTTGAGTGACCATCGAATTATCCTTCACTTGGATAAAATAAACTCTTTAACCCATTCTGACATACGAGAAATGTTTAGTCTTTCCCGCGAGTGACTTATGAGCACATATTGTGCAATAAAAAAGTGATATTAAAGGAAAACTCTATGTGGGAGTAATAAATATATTCTGTTTCATCTCTAAGCCTAAACCGGGAGGATCCAGCGACATTGTGCACTCCTATGTGGTGCAGGAGCGGTTCCACCTAGGTTAACGAAGAACTCCAATTCGTCGAGGTCGACGGATTGGTACCATGCCGGTTGTAAAGGACGAAAACCGTCTTGTCTACCGGCTGGCTAGCAAAGCGCTCCATGTATTCCAAATGTCACCTCATCGCAAAAACAGAATGTGTGGTGTATCTCACAAAAATTCTTAAATAGTAACGACCTTTGTCCTTACCCATGTGCAAATCGAAGATTGCGCTATGCATTTGTTCCGTGTTTGCGATGTGTACAAATTTTATAGGGCAACTGCTCTTTATATCAGACATTCTGATGTAATCTTGCCTTTTTCTGCTGGTTTTGCTAACCGATCTAACCAGAAATGCCTCGGCTTTTCATGGAACTGCAAATTAAGGAGATCTACACCATGTGAAGGTGCTTGAAACGTTGATTACAGGTCATATTGTCGACTCCATATCGTGTGGCTTAGCTTGTCAACAGCTGTAGCGGAGGTGCAGTTGTAGTGCTTTCACTTCGGGGAAATAAGATCCGGGGTCGATGCTGCACTTTTTGCATTTTGCGTTTTTGCAAATTTTGATTTGCAAATTTTGATTTCTACTTAAGGTGAGTCAAAACGGAGCGTGACTTCCACCCTAAATAATCGCATGCACGAGGTTTGGAAGAAATTCGTGCAACATAAGGTATCACCACACGGCAATTAAAGGCAGCGGTATCGACGGCGCCCCGTTTTGGCGGTTGATCAGCTGGCTTCTGAAGGCGACGAACAAGTGGAAACGTTATTCTGTTCAACAAAACTAGAACACATTGCAACCTCGTTCGACACAGAAACATTGACATGCTAAATGCAATTTTTTAAACAATCTTCACAAATCTCCATTTAAATGTCACACAATCCATCATTCAAGAAAATGATTGACGAAACTAGAAATGCATCCAGTTTTGAGTCGTTTGGATAACCTTATTCGAGGGATTCATCTGCTATCTGTATTCTTCACGTGGTTCTCCAGCAGTTTTCAAGCGAAAAATCTTTTTATGTAATATCAAACGTGTAGACAGTAGATGAAGAATACTTTAGTTTACTGAATAATGTTTGCACGGTGCCCTTAACCTAGAAATTTCGATAGCAATCGCAAACGTACTTTTGATGCACCTGACAGGGCATCGTTCTCTTCAGATGAGCACGACACACGAAAATAAGCGCTACCAAAGAAGTACGCAGGGTCTATAAATGAAAGGAGTACAAGTGTATAGATCTGAAAACCAAGCACAACAGAAGAGAGACACCGCCATTCTCCTCAGCGCAGCTTCTGGTAAACAGCATTTGCACTCCCAACCAAATACTCAACGTTCTGGACAAGTGCACGGCACAGTCTGTTCGCTCGAACAATCCTTCGTGTCAGAGAACTTCATAATGCACATAAAGCACAGCTTCGGCCAAAAAGCCCTTAGATGTTCTTTACTTATTCAAAAAGTGTACACATTTCTTCTCATACCTATTTGTGTTGTGTGTTTTTTAGTCATGCTTAGTGAGTCATTAGGCCTGCTGTATTTTTGTGCTTGACGTCGGCGGCTGTTATTCAAAGTTATGTACAGAGGAGCCTATGCAATGTGTTTTCTTTATATATAATGTATATATAGCTTTATTCTTGACATTGATACAATGTACTACTACAAGTTCGGTTTTACTATCTCAGTTACTATGAAAGCAGTCTCGAATGGAAGCGTAATGAAGGCCTAGGTATGACCGGAATTAACACCGGACTCCTAGGTGCTTCCTTCTGTCTGGCTGCTCGAAAGTGATTTAATTCACCTGTATCACCTGTCGTCCCGTTGATCATCGACTTGCTCGAGCGGGCGCCAGCAGCGTCTCCATTCGTCCCTGTCGCGTGCCAGAGTGGTCCAATGGATCCTCCTCGCTCGAGGGACACGAAGAGCGTCATATCGGTCGTTCAGGGCTTTCACGAAGAAGTCCGACCAACGCGTTGGTGGGCGTCCTGGTGTTCTTTTGACATCCCGCGGAATCCAGTCTGTGACGGCTCTCGTCCAGCGGGTGTCTGCGAATCGCATTACGTGGCCGGCCCACCTAATTTTCGACGACTTGGCCCATGCGACAGCGTCTCTGATCTTCGAACGTCGGCGAAGCTCGGAACTCCGGAGGCCTTCTCTCACTTGCGTGAGTCGTGTCACTCCGAGCATCGTCCTCTCGATTCCACGCTGCGCGACGCTGATCGCGTGTTCATCCTGCTTTCGTATAGCCCAGGTCTCTGAGGCGTATGTTAGGGCAGGAAGAACAGTGGAGTCGAATAGGTGGGCACGGAGTCGGACGTTCTTCGTTTTCTTCACGACTTCTTCGACGCTCTTGAAAGCTCCCCAAGCCGCTCGTTTCCTCCTGCTCAGCTCTGGTGCTAGGTCGTTGGCCATGTTGACTTCGCGACCCAGATACACATAGCTGGAGCATTCGGAGATGTTCGTTCCGTTGAGCGAGAATGGGGCATCAGAAACCCATCCGTCCTTCATGAGTTTCTGATGCCCCATTCTCGCTCAACGGAACGAACATCTCCGAATGCTCCAGCTATGTGTATCTGGGTCGCGAAGTCAACATGGCCAACGACCTAGCACCAGAGCTGAGCAGGAGGAAACGAGCGGCTTGGGGAGCTTTCAAGAGCGTCGAAGAAGAATTACTCCATAGGAATCACGCCGTCAGTTAAACCGATCACTGCATCTAGGATTTCAATAACATTATTTACTTAAGTTTCTTTCATACACTACCTTTTAGTTTTATTACACGTTTGTTTGTGATTGCGATCTCCTTGTACTTAGGCTTTTGAATTGCTGCAAGACACTAGGCCCTACCAGCTGAATAGGCATTTATTCACAAAAAATTTCCTTAAAACAAATGATTATTGCAGAATCTCAACAGTTGAGACTTTAAATAATATCGCTGTACTCCCTAACGTAAACTATAAAATGACACTTATCTGAACAGACAGCGATTTTACAACAATTCAAGGAGTGTGTCATTTTTTGAAACACACTGTATTTCTAAATAATTTGCAATCAATGTCATTGATCATATATATCTACAATGGACTGCAGCCCCGGTGTTAGTTCTCTTTCAAGAACTCGTTTTATTTTCTATTGTTTGTTTTTAATTTTCTATTTTTAAGTTTATCCAAGATTTTTTAAGTTTACAAAGGATTTTAGCACAAAATGGTATGCCCAAAAAATATACTCAAAAAGGAAAAACATTAATTAATCAATTTATTTATTGGAGGCGTCACAAGACGCGCCACATAAGGGAAACGGAGATTCTTAAGCTAATCCAGGCGGATTTTTCACGGAAACAAGCGTTTTTCACCTATCAGAAGTGTAAACACTGAGAGCTACGAAAGCGAACAAAAAAAGGCGATTCGGAGGTGCATAGTGCGGAAGGAAGGGTAAAAGTTTAAGCAAAAACCTTATTTTTAAAAGACTTGACAGTGGATTTAAAGCCTCAGTAAGAAGTTTGTAGACTGCTTGTTTAAATAACTTAGATAAACCAGCCTTTACGGACAGCGCGCGTGTCGGCGAGGGCCGACGAAAAACAGTCCTATAAAAGAGGCTTTCAATGGTATGCGAACAATTCCAAGCAGATGTGTGTTGTTTGTCATTGTTCAATCTGTTTTGTGATTCGACATCAGCGCACGGTACCGAAATTGGTTCTTCATCCTTATCGTTATGGGCGTAGTAGATTTATTCTTACCATTGGAAGAAAACCGATGTCCATCTATAGAGGTGGCTATTGGAATTTCTTCGCTGGAGTCTTTTCTAAATTTTTTAAAGTACAAGTGGTTTCAAAGTTGCAACAGGTATTACACATCCGATTAATGTTGCAGAGGCAGTTCTTTTATTGTCCTAAGAATGGTTTCCGGGGAGAATGCGCAAAAGAATATAAGTTTTTTTTACAGAAGATTCACGCGTTCAATTCAGTAGAGCGTCTTTCCTTCATATTGCGGTAAAAGGACCCTGCGATGGTTCGTGATCATTTCGATTTTCCTACAATTTCAAATCGCACTGAGATGCTATATAGCATAGCCGTTAAAAAATTGAACCGCATTCACTTCTTCCATGAGCACTCAGAGTTCTCAATCGCACGTAACGGGTTGGTGTCGTCGGCTTCAAGAGTACAAGCAAAGAGTAATAAAACGAGAAATGGTCGCCGTAATGCAGCTGAAGTCAGATGTGAAACCAATGAAGTGTGCAGTGTGGGTGCCGAAATGTCGAGTAAACATCGAGAAGATAAGCATCAGATGGCACACATCCGACAAGGCCGAACACCTCCTCGCCTGCAGACCGTTTGCTTTAGGAGCCGCTGCGGGACGCGGATTAACCTTGTTCCAGCGGGTCGTTTACCCGACCGTCTATTGACGAGGGAGAATTTAAGGATTGAAGAAGGATTAGGAAAGTCTTCCCGGAACAAGAAAATGGGGATGACAAGGGAGATATGGAAGAATTCTACGAGTGAAAAAGAGCCGTGCATTTCATCAAGCGCATGGTAGCACAGTTGGGTGAACCGCCGGTAGTGACCTGTACTCCTGTTCAGGGTTCTTGGCTCAGGTTTTCCACCTTGCACAACCAAGCCTACCATCTCGCCAAGATCAGCAAATTGGTAGGAGATCTCTCTGGGACAGCTAAACACTGACTTATTTGTCTGTTGGCTAGAGCTCCCGTAGAAGTAGGATACGTGGCGCATTCCAAAAGAGAATGATTAGCCGTTATTTTTCCCTTGTTTTCTTTACACTACTGAGCTTTCTCTTAACAAAAAAAAAAGAGATGGCGTGCTCGCCAGCTTCTTCTTTGCAATACTGCACTACTTCTTCTCCTCATTAGAAATAACCAAGTTCTCAAAGGGTCTCAAATAATGTTACCTATAATTTCCTTAACCCCTTTTCACTTCGAAATGTGCTTAGTAAACATCAACATGCTTAAAAAGACGGTAATTTTCTTTCCAATTTAATACAAGAAAATTTTTTGAACATATCTAATATGTTATTCGAGCCAATTTCAGATTGAAATTGTGTTATTTAAATTTCAAATTATGTTATTCCAGCCTAGTTGAAGCCAATGCACGCGTGAGTGCAGCGTAATCCAAGCGGCGCTCTGTGACGGGAGTGCCCTGCGACAAGAAGATACCAGAGCGGCTTAACTCGAAGATCTACAGAGGGGTCGTTCGACCTGTAGCTATTTTCGGAGCTGAGTGCTGGCCCGTTACCAAAGAAATTGAAAAGCGCCTCAGCGTAATGGAAACGAAGATGCTGCGGTGGACGGCTGGAGTCACCCGCATGGACCGCATCAGAAATGATGCTATTCGGCAGAAGTTCGGTGTCGCGCCGATAGCGGACAATATGCGCGAAGCTCTCTCGCGATGGTACGGTCACGTTATGTGTGGGAAGGAAGACAGCGTCCGCAAGATAGGCCTTGAGTTGGAAGTATCTGGAAAGCGGCCTAGAGGACGCCCGAAGCAGCGTTGGTCCGATACGTTACACACGGACATGAAAATAGCTGGTGTCCACCCTGATCAAGCGCAGGATCGGGAAAGGTGGCGTCGTAACACCAGAAGAGCGGACCCCGCGACAAAGCGGGACAAACGCTGAAAAGAAGAAGAAGAAGAAGAGAAGAAGCTTTAAATTCTTAATAAGTTGTTTTTCCCAGGAATGCCTACGAAGGCGTGGAGCCTCTCCTTCGTCCCGCGAATCTGTAAAAATTTATATAAAAAAGTTTCAAATAATGATTTTATTAATTGTTAAAAATAAAGAATTTCTGCACTCAGATTTTTAGTAAATGAGAAGTTTCCATTTTCAGATTTCAGACGTCTCCAAAGAGATTTACAAACGCTGTACTTCATCCTCCATTATGTGCCGGTGATGTCGCCTTTCTACGATCGTGGATGATGACAAAGGACCTGTAGGAAACGACTTGCGCAAGCTCCACCCTTTAGAACTTAATTCCAAGGAAACAAAGAGTTGAGGGTTTTTTGCTGCAAAAAAGCAGCGATGCGCAACGGTGGAGGCCTTATTATCAACAAGTCACGTTTAGTTGGGAGTGGTTTAGCTCAGGTGGCTGGTTATAGCCACTTATTCTGTAGAGGATTCAGTGAGCTGTTGCGGAAGTGGTTAAAGGAGATCAGATATCAGCGGCAATCTCTGCATAGAGTAGCTTCAGAAATTGGCACGGTGGTATGCGCAAGCGCCTAACAGGTATAGAAGTTTCAGAAGACGCTAAATAACCAAATTAACTCAAAATTCGAGAAGCGTTCTCTTGCCCTCTATTCCTCATATATATATATATATATATATATATATATATATATAACAGACATGCATGTTGTCCAATAAAATTCCCCTTTTCCCAGACCGTGCAGCAGGTCCCGGGCGAGGAAGAGCCCAAGAATGAGTCCAATGAAGGCAGGAAACTTCGAGTTGTGATGGCGGTATGATAACCAGTAGAAAAAGACAAAACCTTAAGGTAGTTAAGCTCCTTTCGACCCTAACCTGGACGAGCATACTCAAGGTATATAAAGCCTTCTCCGGGTCTCATCAGCAGGTAGAGAAGGCTTTATGAGAGAATAAACAAGCAAACAAACAAAATAAACTAACCTGCAATCGGTATACAATCCACAACAGTTGACTACAAAGGAAGTATATTCTTTATAAATCCAGAAGAGAAAGAGAAATTCTGTAAATGGATAAAAACAGAACCATATACAAGCAGCGACACACATACGTCGAACAAATGATAACGATTAGCGAAACCGGAAATACGCGGATTAGTAGTGTGATAAGACTAAAGCAAGGAAACCTAAAGAGTGAGGGACACCAAGGAGAGGAGTGGAATAGAAAACACAGCCGCAGTGAAGGGCTGGGTGAGAATAAGTGCGAATGCGACGTTCGACAAAGGCCGAGAATGGTTCCACCGCTCGATATTTTTTAGTGTCACTTTAAGCGTCGTAGCAAGATTTATTGTAACACGCACATGGCAGATTTCAGTCAAGTTCTATCTAGCTGGGCGGTGTTAGAGGATAGACTTGAAAGCTTTTCTATCTAATGACTTTCGTCGATAGTGGTGTATTCTGGCTCTAAACAACGTAATAAACGGCTTTGGTGAATTTCTTTATAGGATACGTCACGCATTCTGCTTAAACGGGATATTGAAGAGGGAATTCGAAACGTTCTACGAAAATTGGCCTGTACAGTGACTTCCGGTAGTAGCGAATGGGCTGGTCAGTTTCTTATAGTTCCTTGGTTGTCGTTCGCAACTACTATTTTACAAGGTGACTAATGGGCACCTACGATCTAGATTTTCCAGTTACCGGAGGAGTTACTTGGTCAACAGCTGAACAATCTCATCTATAGATTGACAACGTCATGCCAAGATTTGTTGAAAGCCGAACTTGGGCAGTTCTAGTGGTAGTTGTTACCAAAGAAACGAGCTCAGATATGCGCGAAACTGGATCTCACAATACGAGCTTCTAGCAGAATTCTACTATATTTTAGGAATGAGGACACATATTAGCATGTGGGCACGTGTAACGCAGTAGAAGGAGGTGCCGGCTGTTGCGTGCACCCGATACCAGGTCTTCTCGCTCTCGCTCAGGCCAACCAAGCATTCCAATTCCTCGCTGTCTTTGAATTGGCACCAGACTTGTCTACGAAGTACAATGCGCTGACTTGTTCATGGGCTAGCCACCACAAGTCATTACATTGCCAAATATACATTCAAATCGCCTCCACGACATCCCGTAGAAGAGGAATGAGTGGCGCATTCCAAAAATGACTCAGTAGCGCTGCCTATCCTTTTACTACTATCCCTTTCAAGTGTAGTTAACGAATTTGGGCTGAGTGATTCTTTTCTGTACTGATTATGCTCAAACAATAGAAAGGTTGCGCACTAAGAGATTTAGAAAACTAAACGCTTCTGTAAAACAGACTTTCCACTGAAATCGTCATAGGTTTATTGTTTCTATCGTTAAACTTCGCGATAATATTAGTTTTTAGAAGTATAGTTAATTTTAGTTTTCTAGCATAGTTTTTTAAGAAATATGTTATATTATTAATATAGTTATAGTTAATATAAGAAAAAAACTACAATGAGTTTGCCTTTGTGCTAGAATTCTTCAATATTGCTTAAATTATGCGAGCAGGTTGCATTGTAAAGACTCGAAAGGATTCGATCCCTTCACTTTGCTCCATGCTCTTCATTTTGTAATTCGAGCAGATGTTTGGCCCAAATTTTGTGTTTCTGTGCTAGTTTCTGTGTTTTGTGTCAGGGATTTGTTCTGTTGATGTAAGTTGTTGTTGACTTGGCCTATGAGATAACCCACATTCAGCCCAAACTAAATACTTTTTTTCGGTAGGCACGGTCCATCACCAAAGTACACTTTCTAGCTAGTACTGAATGCTTTTGAGAGGTGGTTCCTTTAGCTAAACTGAACATGTTTGAGAAAGCTATGAAAAACAAACTAAAGTTTGGGTTTAAAAACCGTCTCGATAGAATATCTGGAGGGACGAAGATAACCTTGTAGTGCTCATAAATTTTACATTCAACTGCGTGTCGAAATGCACGTGGTAGCGCAGTCGCAGGAAAGGATCTCGCTTGGTCCTCCAACAGCCCAGATCCTATCATACAAACGAGACCTTCAAAACCTCTGAGGTCGGGGAATTGTCACCGGGTTTCTTTAGGGAAGATAAAGAAGTGACCCCCCCCCCCACTTGTCCACTTGGCTGATCAAGGCATTTCAATGTTTAGACCGAAACGCATTAAAATATCCTTCATATTATTCCATAGAAGCGGAGTTCGTGGCGCATCAAGACAAGAGTTCGATTAACGTCGACGTTTATTCTTCGTCCTTAATTTATAGAAGATTGGCAAACTTCGGCAACAGACCAAGTCTCTACGTGTCGGCGTGTCTACGTGAAGGCATATCTTTAAACATCTTTATCATAGGAGCTCTCAAAAGGTTTCATCAGATGTTACAATATAGCCAGAAAGATTAAGAATTTCATGGCCAAACTTGCATGATTCACTCTTGCAACACCCTTTGAGGAATTCATTGTGTATTCATTTTAGCAAACAATTGAATCACTCTTGATCTTTAAATGTGTCTCGTTTGATGTGAGACAGAACGTTTCGATTTGAAAGTCGTCTGTATAATTCTTGAAGGGTTTAGTTTCATCTTCATAGCAACTAGTTTGAAATGATGCTTTAACCCGTCCTCTAGAGGAGAATTATTTATTTTAATTATTCATTTCATGCACCCACAAATAGTAACCATTAAATGAAGAACATTTAAAGACCTTCAATGGAAGTAATGGCGTAAATCGTTGATGGACTCGAAGCTAGGTTTTCAAGAAAATATATCTGTGGGAGCCTGAAAACGGGTGAACGTTCTCTGATAGCTTTCTGAAAAAAGCCTTACACCACATGTCCTCTGAAGACAACGGAATAGTTGAAACGTAAGTCCGGAATGAGGATCCACCTTAAAACCTCGTGCTGGCACATTACTGACAATAACTACAAGCTTCTATTACTTCTGATAGATATTAGGGTGGGCCAAAAGTAATGGGACAAATTCAACAAATTGCTTTATCTCTTTATAACTCAATTACAACTCGAGGTGCTGAGGATTGTATTCGCCGTTAAGGTCAATGACCTTGCTTCCATCGATCAGCCAACCTCCTGATCCAATCCTTCCAAAGCTGCTTAGGCCTGGTGCTGATCCACTGCTCGTAATGGTTGTCGAGGTCTGCTTGGATCCTTGTGCCCCTTCCGACCACGAAGTCTATAGGCTCAACAAGTAGTGGTAGTCGTATGGAGAGATGTCCGGCGAATACGGTGCGTGAGGCATGTGAACGTAGCCCAGCTGAGCAACCTTATCCGTGGTCACTTTTGCCCGATGGGGTGCGGCGTTGTCGGAGAGGAAGACCTTCTTGAAGCGCTTAGACCGAATAATTGCGAGTCCCCGGTCCATCTCTTCTGTTTCGTTCACCATGGTCTTGGAGTCCATCACCGTGCTTTTGGAAAACAGCTTCCAGTATACGTCCACGGGCGCAGACTCAAACGCTCAGAAGGTGCTTCTCGCCGTGAACTTCTCGCCGAACGAAGGTCGGTAACAGGTCACCATGCCTCACCCACACTCGCTGCTTAGCAGGGTTAAGGTAGAAGACATACTTCTCATCCTGCGTGACTACTGAGTTCAGGCCGCTCGGGGTTGGGAATTCGGCGAGATTTGCGCGACACAGGTAGACTCGGCAGTCTGGGGTTTTGGCATGCTTCTGGAAAGGGCGAAAGTGGTCACTTTTCAAATGGCCTTCAGTAAGTAGCAGACAAACATAGAAATACGAAAAGCACGAAGCCGGACTCCAGTCACGACATATGTGAGCACGGCATGGAGTCTCATTACTTTCGGTCCCCCCCCCCTCCCCCTAATAGATTCCCCCTAAAACTTTTCGTTTTCTCCCCTTTTCTTTAATTTTTCTTGTTTTATCTTACCTGACTGAATAATAGATTAAGACAGCAACTATTGCTGTGAAGGCTACATTGTGCTCTCTAATCGTGTTGTTTTATGATTGTCAGCGAAACTCTTTAAATAAATAAATTTTTCTAATGGCATGCAATTTCTCTCAGGTCAGGAAGCTAATAAAAATTCTCAGGATAGTTAGAGAAATCAGTTGCGGCTTCATAGATATTACCATCTGGAATATATCACTCATTGCGGTAACGTCCCTCTTGCGATATGATTATTTATTTATTTATTGCTGCACCTAAGGTGCACTATGGAAGCCAAATAAACAAAGGAAAAGATAGTGACGATCAAATAACAATGCTTAGCTTGAAAGAACCAACACCACGAAATCGTGAGCCACGTTGGATAACATTAGGAACTGCAAAAGAATGGTTATGACGCCAATTCTCGCTCAAGTACTGCAAAAACTGAGTGGATGTCGATCAGTACACAGACTTTCCCTTTTCTGGTAGAGGTTCAGGCTTTTTTGGCCACCACAATTGCAAGCCTTGAATTTAGAATACCCTTAAACGCCAGCACAAGGGCACCACAATGGTAATTGGTAGTTCGATGAACTCCCTTAATCAGAGCATCGACTTCTGCTTTAGGCCTCACCCTCCACTCGCGGCGGCTACCCGCACGGTTCTCCATTGTTTTCCATGCTCAGATGGTCGTCGCCGTGTGGTGGTGCGACTGGTCTCCTCAATCCAAACACATCGCGACACCCGGAGGCACCTCCCTCTCCTCGGTCGCCGCCGCGTCCCATCCGCTCTCCGCTTCCCTCCGGTGCTCGTCCCCGTTGTTTGCCTTTGTTTTCTTTCACTGGCCGGAGCCAACATGATGTTCTGAGGATGTCAAACATCCTCCCGTTTTGGAAGAGCTGAAGGGCCGCATCTGCTTCTTCTTCATGCATCTTGTATCTTCAACAGCTGATCCGGTTCACTCAATGTAAATAACAGCTTTTTCTGCAAATAACGTGAGAAAATAGCCGCTGAGTTGGTGACCTTCATATGTAGTAAGTAGGCATAAAATATCTAATATTAGCCAATTAAAACAATAAAAGTCTCAGCCTACAATTTCTTAATAGATTAAAATGAAAGCTTTGAATTGAACGACCTCACAGGAAGCGGCGCAGTTGACTCGCTGAGCATAACATTCTAAAGCTCCTGAAGTTCTGGAGTGCAAGTTTCAGCAGATGGTCTCCGACTGTGGTGTTATGCTCAATCTTCATCTACTTCAATTTCTTGAGATTTGAAGGTATGTTAAGGAAGTAGAGAGTTTAGTAGTTGTCATATTCAGTTGCACAAGGGAACGTGCAATGAAGCTCTGTTGTCTGCTTCTAGAACTGGTGATCAGGTAGCCAAGCTAGCCAGGTCAGTTCATCCCACTGTAGTGGTTGGTTAGCTACCAGAGCTGTGCAGGAATCCTAGCATACTGCATATCGGATTGCCATAGCAAGTGAAGGTGCACACCAAATCTCATTCAATATGTAGCTTCTAGGAGTATCCTGGCCAGCCCTAAAAACTGACTAACCCTGACCTTTTCCTTTTTGGCGTTTGATTTTGAATGTGAATCAGTCCCCTTATCATGAGCATAGACATCAAAGAAAAATTCTGGTCGTAGCGTAGTTCCAGCAGAAGGAGGTGGTTGACTCGGTTTCCAAAGAATCTATTCGAATCGGAATCCACTGAGATTTGCATCCTGCTGAAAATCAGAAGTTTCCTCAGGATCATTCGTTCGACAAACAATTTCTTAGGTCTTTAAATTTGAATGTTGGGGTTAAATTCACAATATATTCACGGTTGTAATGGTTGGGCAATTACGTGATTTAGAGATTTGTGAAAACTCAGCGTTGTGCGCCTTAGCAATGACAAAAAATACAAGAAAACCCTACGCAAACAATTAAAAAACTGGATGAGAAAACGTTTGTCTTTTGGATTTCTAAGCGTTCTATCTCTTGAAGATTTTTTGCAGAATTTCGTGACTACTCCTGCATAGTGCACTCTTGCAACACTCTTTTGAAGCATTATGTATTTTAATTTTTATTTTTTAGTTTTTTAATTGTATTTTTTATTTTATTTATTTTATTTTGATTTAAAAGACTAATTTCACATCTCGCATACAATCAAGGTCTATCTTTCCTAACAAATTGTGTTGATTTTAGCACATCGTTCAGCATCCCACTCAATTCTTCTATCGAGCTAGTTTAAACGTAATGTCGGATATTGTTGTGCTATTACTATTACTATTATTATTAGTTTTAAGTAAGAACCTCTTGTAGGTTCCTACGTATCCGCGGCACAATGATTTGTCTAGTGGCTTTTAGCTGAAGGTGGGCTAACCTAGGTGTGTGGGCGGAGAGAGCTGCTCGGTCTTGCTCCTACCTAGTGCAGCATCTCGCTTCGGCTGATTGAAGAATAAGATGGCGCTACCGGTGAGCACACATTCTCATGCGCTGCTCCCGCCGCACCGGCTTTTATGTGATCGATGAGTCAGCTTCCTATAGTCGGACTCCGCGAAGCTCTCGAGCAGCGTGATCCCGTCTTTGATTCGGACACACGACACGTTCTATTATTCCATTTTCGACAACCTTCTTCTTCTGAAGATAGTCATATCGAAGGTAGTCATGCGCTGAAAATTCTACAAAGCACCATCATATTTCTAGTTGTTTTGCTCCTTTATTTGTGCCCACATTTATATTAGGTATTACATATCTCTTTTGTGTTACAGTTTTTCTTTTATATTCAGTTTTATAATATTTTATTGGTTCTTTCCTATACCGCATGTTCATCATTTTCTGTTTTAATTTTTTATTATATTTCAAATTCTTTGTTCATTCCTCGTATTACATGTCCACTTTGCTATTTAGTATTGTGTTTAAACTAACACTGTTCCTGATTATATGAACTGCTGCCTGAGAAGAAAATCCGATCACTAATAAGAGTGCTAGGTTTGGTTCCGCGTCAACCCTTTCTTGTTTCTAAAAACGACATCGCCGTTATAATAACAGAAAAGAGTGGTGGACCAAATGCGCAAAAACTATACCTTCTATAAAGAGATAAAAGACGGCGTTAATCAGTTCCTGTTTACGGAGCCCTTCTACGGGTTATAAATGAAACGTGAATGAGTATTTGGCCTATTCTAACACTACAAGTGGTCAACCAATGAAGAAGTCAGTGCCTTAACCTTCGCAGGGAAGTCTGGAACCAATTGTCCGATCTCGGAGGGATCTTGGTTCGTCGCCTTGGGCGGAACCCTAAGCTAGCATCTAGAATCGGACTGCAGGCGACAGCCGGGGCGTCCTCCTGCTGCGCTTCAAGGCGTGACTGAGTTCCTGATGGTTGCTAGAACCCGAAGACTTCATCTTTTCTCGGCAAAAGGCGCCGGCTCTTCGAACCACAAAAATCATTTAAATTCGAGCGCTCCCTCTGTCGACTAAGCCTCCTCTTTCCGGCCTCCATGAATGAAGAACACGAGAGTTTGAGGTACCAAGCTACAAGCTTCAAGTGGCTTCAGAAGTCGAAGATTAGGTTAATTCAGGGCAAACTGCCCTGCCGTATCTCTTGGGCAGCAAGCGCCTGGAACGCTGACGTGCGTCTGGGACTCCACTAGCGATCAGCTGATGAAGATTTTGAACTAACTAGCATGAGCCCTCTCAAATAAAAGGATAAAAGATAAAGGAGGGTGGTAATCTATTCTTTTTTGGAGTGCGCCACGCATTTTTCTTCTACGTGAAGTTGTAGAGAAAACACGAGGACACATTTTGGCCTAAACGGTATGGCCAAGTCAGTGTTTTATTTTTTCAAATAGTCTGGTAGCAATCAATAAAAATAAAATGAATAAAATTTTCGACTCTGGAGGAATGGAAGGTATGGTTGGCCTGGGCTGCAAATCTGAGCCATGAACCTGGAATTTTTACACGCGACAACCAGCGTCCCCTCCAAGTGCACTACCACGTGCCATCGCCATCGAAATATAAATACTTATATAATGTTCCTATATATAATATTACATATATTAGGTTGTAACGAAATAAATGGCACTGAACCACTGTAAATTTAAGCAGTTAATATCTCGGCTTGTAGGCAAGTTTATTAATCGAAATAAAAACCTTCTGATTCTACTTATCTTTGCCAACGTGACACAAGCTTTTCTATCCCAGTAGCATAAAAATCAGAAGTTCTGGAATTGACGAAATCTTCGAAGGCACTTTCGGCATCCTGTTGGTATTTGAATATTTTCCCTACCAAGAAGTCGCCAAGATGCTTGAAGAAATGGTAGTCTGTTGGGGAGAGGTCGGGAGAAAACGGAGGATGTGGTAGAGTTTCAATGCTCAGCTCGTTCAATTTCTGCAACGTCATTCGTGCTACATGGGGGGCGAGCATTGTCGTGCAGAAGGAGAACTCGCCTTCGGTTTACCAAGGCCGGCCGGATATCCTTCAACTTTTTCATCATTTCTTCAATTTCAATGCAGTACTTCTCTGCCGTGATGGATTCACCGGGAGGGAGGAAGCTGTGGTGAATAATTCCCAGCGAACACCACCACACTGTCACCATTACTTTCTTTTGGTGCAATTCCGGCTTCGCAAAAACCTTGGGGCTCTCATCGCTGTCCACCCACTGTACCGATCGTCGCCTGTTGTCGTACATTATCCATTTCTCGTCACAGGTTACGATGCGATCAAGGAATGGGTCCGTTTCGTTCCGCAGAAGCAGTGCGGACGGGATCTCGTATCATCGGTTTCTTTGCTCCTCAGACAGCTCATGAGGCACCCACCTTTCCAGCTTTTTGGTCTTTCCAATTTCCTTCAGATGCCGGGCAGCTGTGTTGTGACTGACGTCAAGAACCTTCGCTATCTCCCTGGTACCTTTGTGTGGATCCTCCTCTACCACATCTCCCAGCTTGTCCTCATCAACATCACTATGCCTCCCACGACCTTCATGTTCTTCCAAGCTCTCATCTCCATTCCGGAACTTCTGATGCCAACGATACGCCGTCCGAATTGTGGAACATCCTTGACCGAATGCGGCGTTGATCTTCTCGTCCGCCTGCTTAGCTGTAGTGCCCAGCTTGAATTCATACAAGTAAATGCCTCGGATTACCCTTTTGTCCATCTGCAGAAAAAGTCAATAAAACTCTAAAGTTTTCCCACTTTTACATAGAAAATTTGGTACTCGCCGGTAGAGCAAAGTTTGCGCTTCTAAATGATATGCCACATATTACGGTTTGCTCTTGATCAAACGCGTAAAGACGCGCCAAAAAATGGCGCGAGCCAGTGCCATTTAATTCGTTACAACCTAATATTACACTATATTAGTAGCAAGTAGGCAGACAAAAAATTGACTGTTTCGTCAACAAAAAATAAAGATCTGCATTAATAGAACACTTTTGGCATGTTACACGCATGCTACTTTTATCACAGAGGCAATTTGAATGCGCATTTAGCGTAACACGATCGTGTGTAGCGCAGTCGGAGGAGGTGCCGCTTATTGCCTGCACCCTACATGTACCAGGTTCCTAGCTCGGATTTCTCGCCAAGCCAAGCAAGCCTTCCATCCCACCGGAATCGGTGAATTGGTACAGAGATGTCTGGGAAGGATAGACCGCTGTCGTGTTCATCGACTGGCCACCACAAGTCATTGTATGGCCAAATCCGCGTTCAAATCGCCTCCACGACACACCGTAGAAGTAGAATGCGAGGCGAATCCCAGAAGAGATTGAATAATGCCTCCCTTTATCCGTCGTCCCTTATTTAGTTAACAATGACCTGCGCCTGCAATCTCAAGAATCTATCTCCTGTGTCACCTGTCATCCCGTTCATCATCGAGTTGCTCGAACGGGCGCCAGCAGCTTCTCCATTTGTTCCTGTTGCGTGCCAGAGTATGTACTATACATCGTACTCACTTGAGGGGCACGAAGGGCGTCATACCGTGCGCTCAGGGCTTCCTCGAAAGACAGACCAACGCATCGGTGAGCGTTCTGTAGCCGTATTCATGAACGTTCCCGGGATCTTCCCGGCTTCTCACGGGAAGCGACCAAAGCGAGAGAGCGAGGCAGGAGAGAGAGGGGAGAGATGATATAGTTTATCCCCCGCTCCCGCAGCTTCATGAATACGGCCTCTGGTGTTCTCTTGACATCCCGCGGAATTCAGTCGGTGACTGCTCTCGTTCAGTGGGTGTCTGCGAAGCGCATTACGTGGCATTAGTTTTCGACGACTTAGACGATTTGCGACAACGTCTCTGATTTTTAAAACCACTAATTAATATGAACTTCAAATCAATAATCAATTTAAAAAATAATAAATAATAAATTAAATAATAAATTAAAAATAACACTGAACCTTTATTTGGGTTGCAGCTGGGAGTCTTTTCCTCCACTACTGTACAACCTCTGTATTCTTTGTTTCAACAATGGCAGCCATTTCTCAGTAGTCTTCTGTCGACGTGTGTTAGGTTTTAATTTTCTAAACTATCTGTTCAACACGTCTTTTCCAAGTGCTCTCCACTAAAAAAACAAATCGCTTGCTGTTTCTCAGAGTGTTATTTTTCAACGTAATCACTGATATGTGTGTAGGGACAATGTTCTTGGATGATAACTATGATAAAAACTGCGTCGTTACTTGAGCATATCGTAGACAAGAGTAAAGGTTGTTGCCACCACTACAATACTATCATATTATTACAATATAGTAAGACACATATACCGCTGAATACCAGGTAATTTTTGAAAAAGAATGGGTGATGTTGAGAGGTTTCGCCATTTCAGAACGTCAGACATTAGATAAAGTTGCATAGCATAGTCTAACATGAAAATGAAATACCTCGTGGGACCCTTCAGCACCCACCCGTATATCGATATTAACATGGAACCTATCAATCTGAAGGTCTTGATAGAAATGGTTCAGCTGTGAGCTGTGGTTTCTGCTTCTGTTCCAGCGAGATTGGTAGATGGAAAAGTTTATTCTAGGCCTGACGTTTCGACCATTTCGTCGCCTTCAAAGGCCTAAAGATGGCTCGAAGTTTCCTAATTTGTAGCCTTCACGACCAAACGCCCCGCGCAGCCATTTTTGACCTAAAGTCAAGAACTGCGCGAAACTCAACAGATGCTGTAGATGAACTCACACGTCTTCCCACCACTGAGGGCTTGCAACTGTGCACGAGTATTACAACTTGAACTTCTCGTGCACAGTTGCGACCATTTTATTCTAGTGAATATTCCCTCAAGTAACATCAAAAAGTCGACATCAACTCGCACGAAGTAGGCTTTACGACAGGCTGTGCATATCAGATAATTATGTTATTTGCCCGCACACTAGAACCCGCGATTTCGCAAAAAGAGTAGTTTATCAAATTCGGTGTAGCGAGTGTGGTAACACATACATTGGAGAGACTAGTAGGCCGCTGGGGATACGTATCAAAGAACTCCTGGCCTGGAAACGACGTAGTAACCTTTTAACTCCACTTGGGTAGCACAGAGTTAAGTTCACAACGGTAAGGGCTTTGATACCGAGTGCAAGATTTTAGCGTTCGAGGCCGAGATTTCTTCGCGCAAAGCGCTCGAAGCGCTTTGGAAGTATACACAACAGAAATTAGTGTCTGTCTGTCACTAACGATCTGCTCCAGCTTGCACCGCTCTGCGAGTTCAACGACCAGGAGTGAGATGGGGTCCCTGTGAGTCTCATTCGCTACTGCTCTGCTAACAACGAGTTGTAGCGATTGCTAAACTCAGTTGTGGGAAGTCGTGAGCATCTGTTGAGGTTGGCGCCGCTCTTGACTTTAGGTCAAATATGGCAGTATGGGGGCGTTTTGTCGAGAAGGCTACAAATTCGGAAACTTCGAGCCATCTTTAAGCCTTTGAAGGCGACGAAACTGTCCAAACGTCAGGCCTAGAATAAACTTTTTTACCTTTCAACCTAGCTGACACAGAAGCAGAAACATCACTGCTGATAAAGGTGGCGAGGGTTCAATATGAGAGAACAAGGAGACTATTAGAAATGGTTCAGTTCAGGAGCTTTACAGGTGCAGTGAAACCATGAATTGCAACGCCTTTGTTCTTCCTCCACATAGTGTCTTTGCCCTCATTCGTCTTGTGCTGTTTGTAAGCTTATTCTAAAGAACTTTACTGACTCACTAAGGTACACCTTTCATCAAGACGTTGTATGAACCTACAACTGCTCAAACGACCACAGCCGTTGCCTCGTTTCCAAGACGAAGAGAATGGAGTACATGCACAATGGGGTATAAAGGTCGGTATATTCTTGCACTTCCTAATCTTCTAGTAGAAGCTATGTTGAGGGACCTAAATTCTGTTCTGTTGTGCACAGCCAACAAAAGGTGTAGAATTCATAAACTTCCTGACTAAACTTTCAGGGATTTTTCTACAGAAAAAGCCGTTTTCCTCAATGGTCTCTGAAGGGCGACGCCCGAGTGAGATACGCGTCACTGGAGATTTCTGGACGATTTCCACGTAAGCAGAAGCGCATCCCGCTGGTAAGAAGGTTTCCCTCACAGGAGTCATCTTGAATGCATAGCAGCCTATAATTTTTATGTATAATAATCGTTTTCCAACATTTTCTCAAGGTACTGGACCTCGTAACCCTCGCCCCTTCGTACTCTCCATTTTATAATTTACAGAAGAGCAATAACTTAATTTCCTTTGATCTTTTGGATAATGCTGTTCTAAACGTAAGCATATAGGTATACCGTTGATCACAACTTTATTATCCCTTTGGAAGGGCATCACAACTGTTTTGGATATGTAGGTTGGTTCAATGTTTTTAAGCTCTAGCAATTGCCCAATAAATCCGTTTTTGGTTCTTACTTTAAAAAGGCATTTACATAAGAAAAGAGTTTTATTAGCTTGTTGTTATGAATTTCTCGACCTTCGTGCATCTATTAATATTTGAATTCATTTTGTTTTTACATTTAATCCTTATGACTTTAAACTCTGCTGCAGTTTTGTCTTATGTTAGTGCTACTGTTTCTACTATTACTCCTCATGGGAGGAGCGTTTAAAGCGCCATAAAGCTATGTGCTCCCTCTTACTTGAAAGAGGAGTGGTTTAACCAAAGGTGCAGTGGTAACGAATATGGTTTACGGCATGCTATAGTGGGACTCGAGAGAATTCTTCTACAAAAAACCTCGAGTCGTTTTCGATTTCAACCAAAGCCCGTACTCATTAACGACTTACTGCAATTTAACAGAGAAAATTACAGCAGAAGTCCGTGATAGCGCGGCTTATCAGGCGATATGGTGAGCGATAAGCCGCGTTATCTAGGTTTTCTGCTGTGAGTTCTCTGTTAAAGATATGCAAGTCGTTAATGAATCCGACCCCAGAACTCCAAACGGCCGGCGGAAACAAAATTAAGAAAATATGCTACATAAATCCAACGGAAACCCCAGAAGCCGTGCACTCATGGCGCTGGCCTAAGAAAAGAGCAGGCGCCATACAGCACCTTAAATCGTGCTTGAGTCATACCATGGCTCACCTGTTGCCATTCCAGGTTGACGTGGGCTACGTTGAAGACGTGAACGACATTCTCGACGTACGAGGCTGTAACTTTCGATTGCTGCTGTTTGGCATCGACAATATCGTGGTGAGATGTTGTTGTAGATCTATTTCTACTTTGACTTATTTCTTTTTGGATTCCAGCAAATTCGAGACTGGCTTCGCTTCCTCATTGTACGACAACGAGTTCCGCATTCCATCACTGGAAAGCCGTTCGAATGGCAGGTGGGGGTCGCTATTTTTTTTATTCAGATGTGGATCTCAAGCACGTAGAAACTGTGAAGATGGAATTTATTGAAAGCGCATATTATTAGACTGAATAAAAGATGAATAAAAGGTCTGCCAGTGGGCTTCAAAGAGAGTTACCAAATTTAAACGGGTTTGCGACTACTTCATGAAATATTTAATTATAGGTAGCTGGGCAGCTCCTCATTCTCTCCGAACGATTTTCTGAAATATCTATAACATCTACGTAGTATTTTGTCATTTTGTCTAAGTGGACAGTAATACGATCTTTTCGTTATCTGAGTTTATGGGAAGTAAAATAGAAGATGGGCAGGAGAGATAACCATCAGTGCTAAAACATAATGGTGGCTGGCAAAGATTTCACAACACATATCAATATCACATATCATAATTGCTTTGCAAAAATCCGCAGAAAAGCATAGCGAGCGAAAAGTTTACCAATTGTCCAACAGCGCATATCTGCATCTTCTTCGGGCTTCCAGTGAAATTGGAACCATCCAGAGATTAGAATCCTAGCCATAAGACTTTGATTCCTTCCGGAAGGAAATCATTCTTTTCGACCAATATATGCGCTGCCAAACCCAAATTCCAATTTCAGCCGTTTGAAACCATCAAAATTAGAAGACTGAAGTTGCCGCATATCTTTCACATTGTCCAAAACTAGGCACATAGAGTAGTCCTCAGTTTAGTGAAATTGTGCATTTTGATCCGGGTTATGTTTCTCTTTAAAGAATCTGCAAAAATACGGAGCGACCCATAAAACCTCGATTTTTGGCCACCGCAAAAATCAGATGAAATCTGTCCAAACCAGTTGTCGACAATCTTCATCTGTTTTCGAACAATGATTTTCTTAACACCGTGCACTACGGCGTTAAGACGATTTGAGGTCACGTGGAATCGGTGCTGGATGTTTGAGAGCGGCTTTGAATACATTACCGGCAAGAAGTTGAGTGGGCAAACATAGGGTCAAGTTTCGCGACAGTTCGCATGCACAACGTAGTACTCCTGCGTTTTCTTCTGATACGAGCGTTGCACTCGCAGGCGATTCCGCAGAAGTTCATGCAGTGGTAGTGACATGTATTAGATGGTTTTCACCCTTTCCTTAGAAGAGCAGACTGATCAATGCAAAAAAGACGCCTAACTTGCAACAGAATTAGACACAAAAATGCTAGGGGGGACGAACCATTTGAAAATTTCAAAGCGAACTTGCTTTCTAGCATTTTGGGTCCTTTTTCCTAGTACTGTACGACCATGTAATCCCTTTTCTTTGAAAGGAGAGCAGTGTATTCGGCGAAAAGGTTACTTTTAAAGTTGCGTTGAACTGCTATCTATTTATGGCGGTTCAACGCAACTTTAAACGCAAACTTCAACGCAACTTCATGGCGGAAGGTTTTAAACTTTACGCTGTGCTTTTAAACAGCTATGACTAAAGTTTGTTAGGCTGAGGACTAAGCCATATCGGCGCTAAAGCTGCAGATTTAAAGGATAAGAAATGATAGAGACCGACGTTGCTCAATCCCTCTTGGGATGCACCTCCTACGTGGAAGCGATTTGAATGCGTATTTGGCCCCGCAATGACTTGCGGGGTGGCCGTCCGATGGACAAGTTAGCGCTTATCCCTCCCAGACAAGTCTGGCACCAATATACCTACCCCGACAGCCGGCATCACCTCCGACTGCGCTACACGCTCCTCTGAAGCAATAGATTTTACTGCGATGTACCATGGTCGGAGGGGAATATGATCTTTTACCCACCATTTCCTCTCTTGAACTTGTCCGAGAGCTTCACCTGCTTCCGCATGGCTCTGGCGGCTCTTGGGCACATTCAAGTAAGGTGGCTGTGTAGCGGCATATTACAGACACAAACGTCACCTTAGGCTTGCCCTTTCGACCGGGATAGGTCCGGTATTCCCACTCTTGGTGTCTTAAGGTGCAAAATGGCGATGCCCGATATGTTCTACCTCAACGTTAGGCAGCAAACGCCTTGGCCACCGAAGAATTCCTAGCGCCTTCCAGATACCACGCAACACAGAAACTTATGGATCTTTCTAAATACATTGCTAGTGGAGTACCCTATTTTTGGTAACAGCCTAGAAAGAACCGCTGTAACGATGAGCGTTATCTTCCTTTAGTTTTTTTTCGAAATTGATTTTCGAACACAATACGTATAACAAAACTAACACATAAAACCATTGAAAACTAGAAAGAAAAAGCTGCAGGTGAAGCAGAAAGAAGGTGCGTCGATGTTAATATGCACCCTGCAATGGGTTCAGAGTGGATTCCTACTGCAGTTCTCATTCTCCTTCATTTGTGTCATCAACACAACTGCTCAACTGCTTCCGTTTCTGTTTAAAAATATTGTAGTAATTTCAGGTGCAGCCCATAAAGAATGACCGACCGCTTAAGATCTCGAAGTTCTCTCCGCTCAACTGCTTCCGTTTCTGTTAAAAAATATTGCAATAAATGTTATTCTAATCTTGCATTTTCTTGTTCTTTCTTGTGTTCAGGTTATGACAAAAAAGAAGAAGCCTGCGACTGTTTTTGCCTTCAGAATTATGCCACATTGTTCTTCTCCGAGATATCTATCCGAGGCAGTTTAACCGCAAATTTCACTTACAGAAGGATTTATTGCGGTCTGATAAGCTATTCAGTCTTGCCGTCTAGAAGAACTCTGTTCACAATTCATCGACCCCGAAGTGACTGAACATTTGCTGGTCTGATCGTGAAATGAACCTCTTATCGATTATCGTTGTCAAGCTGTAGCAGTCCTCCTCCCCAATGCATCATCCAAGTCATCATACATGAATCTGGTAACTCAATGACTTGCTCTCTTCAGTGTAAATAGAAGGGATCCTAGCCTTTGAAGTTGTTCAGACCAGTTGACCAGTCCAGCACTGTTCGATCAGTCCGACTGCTGAGCAACGAATATCGGAAGGACAAGCACCAAATCCTATTGCCCTGTGCTCCCAGCCTGCGTCAGCTCTTTTTGGATTTCGAATGAATGTGGATTCAAACCTTAGCCTTGACTCAACTAAATTGTTGTTTCCCCACACGATAGCCTATTCTTTCAGCGGTGTCAGTGAAGATTAACAGGCCCATTGCTTTGTAGAACCCGCTAGAGATCTTTGAAAAGGTGAACGGAAGGCCAGTGATTAAGTTTTCTGACCTTATATCTGCCCTACATCGGTGGTAAAAATGAGCCTTTTTTCAAAAACAGAATAAGCCTAAGACTTCTCTGAGAACAGAAGACCAATCAGGAACCTCTAGCGAAAAATAGGGCATAATCGCGGGTTTTCTCTGATACTTACTTACTTTGATACTTTGATGGTCCTTTGTCGGCTGGAGGTCTTCTCAGCGGGGACCACAACTCTTCCAGACCGCTCGATCTCTGGCTGCTTGCATCCAGTGAGGCAGACTCCGCTCTCTGAAAGATCTTGAGAATGAGTCTGCCCATCGCGTTGGCGGTCGTCCCAGTGGTCTCTTATGGTCTCTCGGGAGCCATTCTGTGACACGGAGACTCCATCTATCGTCCTTTCGTCGAAGCAGGTGTCCGGCCCAGCGATATTTGGACTTCTTCATGTACTGCAGCGGGTCTGCTAATTGCGACTTCTCCCGCAGCTCCGAGCTTCGTAGGCCTTCTTGCCATTGCTGACGAAGGCTTGTCCTTAGAAGACATCTCTCCAGTGCACGATGCGTAGTTTGCATCGCTCTGGCGATTGTCTTGTTGTCGGGCCAGGTTTCCGTCGCGTAACACATCGCAGGCAGTACAGAGTCGTTGAATATCGAGGCCCTGAGGCCGGGATCCTTGACCTGATCGGTGACTTCGCGAATCGAACTGAAGGCTGCCCATGCTGCGCGTCTCCTGCGGGCGATTTCAGGAGCGAGGTCGTTATCCATGTTCAGCTCTCTTCCCAGATAGACGTAGGAGTCGACCTGTTGCAGAGCGACTCCATTTAACCTTACGAGTCCCGTGTCACACCACTGGTTGACCATAAATTGTGTCTTGGACATATTCATGTCCAATCCAATCTTCATACCTGCCACATTGAGCTCGTTCAGCATTTCCTCGGCTTCTGCCGTGCTGGTAGAGATGAGAACAATATCGTCGGCGAAGCGAAGGTTGCTGATCCGTTTACCGTCGACAAGGTAGCCTTTATCGTCCCAGTTCAAGTCTTTCATGGTATCCTGAAGTGCCGCTGTGAATAGCTTGGGAGAAATCGTGTCTCCCTGCCGTACTCCTTTCCCGATAGGAATTTTAAGCTTTCGATCGAACAGCTGGATGGTAGTCGATGTGTTCGAGAAGCATTCGTCGAGAAGTCGGATGTAGGGCGATGGTATACCAGCGTGCACAAGGGCGTTCAGAATGGCGTTGATTTCCACAGAGTCGAACGCTTTCCGATAATCCACGAAGACAAGAACAAGTGGGAGGTGGTATTCGCGGCTCCTTTCGATGAGCTGTGAGACAGTCTGAATATGGTCCATGCAGGAGAAATCCTTGCGAAACCCTGCTTGCTCCACTGGCTGATATTCATCCAAGCAACGCTCCATGCGGTTAAGCAGTATCTTGGTGAAGATCTTGTACACAACCGAGAGAAGACTGATGGGTCGATAGTTGTTGATATCCTCCTGCTGACCTTTTTTGAAGATTAAAACTGTTTTCGACTCCTTCCATGAGTCTGGAATCCTACCAAGTCGAAGGTAGTGGTTGAAGTGCTTGGCAAGAAGTGAGCAGAGAGCACTGCCACCCGCACGAAGGAGGTCAGCAGAAATGCCGTCCGGTCCGGGAGCAGTGCCTGGCTTCATCTTTCTGATGGCATGAGCAACTTCTGATTCCAGAATGGGAGGTACTTCCTCAGCTGGTGGCATCAAGCATTTCGGGACAGTGATGGAAGAACGGAACAGATCTGTGTAGAATTCCTAAACGATGGCCTCCATCGCTCTTCGAGACGTTTGCGTTGTTCCATCCTTATCCACGAGGGCTGACATTATTGCCTTCTGATCGCAGAGATCTCGTTTGCAGCGCTTTATGCTTGAACCTTTCCCAGCCGCTTCTAACAGCTTCAATCTTCTGTAGGCTTGAATGGACTCCTTCACTGCAATTCGACAGGCCTTTGAGATGGTGACTTTTTCCAGATGGGAAGCATTAGGATCCAGTTTAACAGCTCTTCTTTGCTCCAAGAGCTTAATCGCACATGCGTTGAGTCTTGAAGCAGACGGCGATGTGGCTTCGCAAGAGCTGCTAGCACATTTCAACAGTCCTTTGGAGAGAAGGTCGTAGTCTTCCGATGGATCTTCAAGAAGATTCCAATCATACGACTTTATCGCATATTCCAACTCCTCAGACTTGAATGTGGGGATCCTCACCGGTGCCGGCTTATGGGTGTCACGCTTGAACATCCTCTTTTTGAGAGTCAGCTTCGCACGGACAACACGGTGATCCGAGCCGGTGTTGAATGAAGGCAGCACGGAGACGTCGAACAGACTCCAGCGTCTGTTTGTAAGAACATGGTCGATCTCCGAACGTGTTTCTCCATTTGGGCTTTCCCAAGTCCATCGTCGGTTTGAAGGCTCCTTAAACATAGAATTTCCATGGAAGAGACGGCACGCGGATAGGAAGTCTATCAGGCGCTCTCCGTTTTCGTTCCCTGAGGAAGTTCCATGTGGTCCTAGCCTCCATTCATCGTGATCATTCGTACCGACGATAGCGTTAAAGTCACCAACGACAACTTTGTAGTAGCTCTTCTCGTCGTTGACAGTCCTTTCGAGCAGCTTGTAGAATTCCTCCTTTTCTTCATCTGTGGCCGCAGATGTTGGAGCATATCCATTTATGATGGAGATGGTTCCTTGATCTTTGGTTTCCAGACGAAGAACAGCTACTCGCGGACTGATGATCTTGTAAGAGTCTACTAGGTGGTGCACTGTCGAATTGACGAGAAATCCAACTCCGCCAATATTCTTTCTGTCCACCTTTGCTCCGATAATGAGAAGCTCGTTGTGGTCGGTCCTTCTTATGGTTTCCGTTCTGCCTTTCGTTTCCTGCAGGGCGATAACGTCGTATTTGATGTTTCGGCTTCTATAAAGCAGTGTCCGAAGATCCTGCTCAGATGCGATCGAACGACAGTTATAAGTGCAGACGAATAGGCAGTTTCCGTGTCGTGGTGGGAGGGAGTTTCCGGTAGTCCGATTCCAATGACGTCCTGATAGTTTAACTCCGAGATTAGATGGCCCCTCGCCGGAGGTGGATGCAACCGACGTCGTAGAAGTCCACCTCCGGCGCGCGGAGGACTGGGGCGCGGGTTTAGTTGTTTGAGCCGTACCGGTGGTCTGGTTACTCACATGTTCCTGGCCAGGGATACAGGAGAGCCGCCCATACACGACAATCGTCGCGTACTGCGTGACCGTTTGTGCCGTTAGCCATCACAAAGTGATGTTCACCCCTTCACCGCGGTGAGGTGGCACATGAAGGGGTTCTCTGATAACATCGTTAAAAATAAGGAAGAATGCAGGGTCTTGAACTTTTCCCTCCGTATTTACCAAATGTTGGCCTATCTCGAGGGCACGCGGCAACACAGTCGGAGGAAGCGCAGGCTGCCCGATTTGAGGCTCTTGGTGCGAACCCCGCCCAGTCAAACATGTCTTACATCCCTTCAAGCAAGATTTTCACTGGTACCATGATCGGAGTGACACGATTCACACAAGTGGGAGAAGGTCTCTGAAGTTTCGAGCTTCGTCGGCCTTCGAAGATCAGAGACGCTGTTGGACCAAGCCGTCGAAATTTAGGTGGGCCAGCCACGTAATATGTTCCGCAGACACCCGCTGGACGAGAGCCGTTACTGACTGGGTTCCGTGGGATGTCAAAGGAACACAAGGACACCCGCCAATGCGCTGGTCGGACTTCTTTGTGAAAGCCCTTAACGAGCGATATGACGCTCTTCGTTTCCCTCGAGTGAGGAGGATCCACTGGAGCACTCTGCCGCGCGACAGCGACGAATTGAGACGCTATTGGTGCCCGCACGAGCAACTCAATGATCAACGGGACGACAGGTAATGCATGTGACACCATATTCCTCTTTCTAGAACCGGCAAGACATTTGCCACGGCAGGTAATCGTTCTGACCAAGTGCACATTGAATCTGCTTCTACCATATCCCATAAATGTACAATTCGTAGCGGATCTCAAACAGGGCTTGATTAACACTGTCGTTTATAAATTTTACTTCCGCACATCTGAGTACATTGGATGAGCGTCATAGTCCCATATATTATTTGCTTAATAATATGCCCAAATATACGAGGAATATCGAACAACAAGTGGAACGCAAAAGAGTAAATAAAATCATATACGGTGAGAAGGAAATGAAAATTTTCAGAGTTCATGACAGAATCAAAGCACCAAAAGGGAGAAACGCATTTTCCGCGTTAATTGACCACCATAAATTTAAGACATAAGGAGCTCCAGAAAAAAACGTGAGGAAATTGACATTTCTTCAACAAAGATAGCATCCATTATGCTGTCATGAACACCAGATTAATTCAAAAATAGTGCATCAAGGAAAAGAAGACGCAAACAAAGGTTGGAGTCGGGACTGGAAGATGGACAAATGATGTCTTCAACACAAATCGACAACATTAAAGTTTAGTAGAAGAGATGAAAGACATCTGCAGAGATGGTGAAAAACCAAAACCGTTCATTCAAGTTTGTCCCAGAGTCTTGTTCGCTGCTGCGTTGCATTGCTGAAAAACTGAATGCTTTCGACAAAACAAGTCATGCTTAAATTTTAGCCTTGCCCAGCTCTTTTGGTTACTTTTCCACTGTTTTTGAATTTGGTTTAAAGTTGTTCCATAGAAATATTATTAGAGATTATTAGAAAATAGAGTGCAGAAGTAAACGGTAAACGAGAACGTTATGAAAATCAATTAAAAAGCTTGTATGTTTTCTATGCAATTCCTGCGTCGCTTAAATAAAGGTAAGCCTATTACTTAACCCATGTTTGCTCAGTGTCAACCTTGTGCCAGTATAAAGTCTCAATGAACATGTGGTAGCGCAGTAAAAAGAGGCGCAGGCCGTATCCCAGTCCCGTGTTCGGGTTTCTCGCCGGATTCAACCATAACTTCCATCGTTCCCAGGTCGACAAATTGATAACGAACTTGTCTGGAACTGACTTGTGTATCGACTGACCACTGCAAGTCATTGTTTATGCAAATCACTTTCAAGTTACCTCCGGAACAACCCTTAGAAGAAGAACGCGTGGCGCATCCCAGGAGGGAATAATTAATGCTGCTCCTTATACTTTTATCCTCTTTGTAAGGTCTCAAGGAATTCTCCATGTTTCGTCTTATCGCAGAATGACACGATTACTGCAACGTAAGCCGCCGCTATCAGAGCGCTTCGTAGTTCTTTTCCTCAGAACTGATCTTCCGTCTTCTTCCTCTTTAATGACTATATATTCTTCATCTGGTATAAAAGGTGTCGATTCCGTACCAACGGTCAAAATTTTGACTGATGCGGATAACCCAATTTTGAATTTTTACTTCCGCATTGCGTATATTTTTTATTCGAAGATTGAATGCTGATTAACTTGCAGATACTGTTCTCAGTACTTCGTCATCTATGCACATGCCGTCCTTCCTCACATTTATTCAATACATTTATTATTATTAAAAGCACATGGGAGTGTGCCCATTACCAAGCTGTAAAGAAGCAACGCATGGCAGAAAATATCGAATTACTAAACCAAACCGAATTTGCAGGAACGGTTATGTTAAACAATGGTCACGAAGCGAAAATATTGCTTGACACGTTCTCTGAAATAGTGAGATTTTTGATAGAGATTCTTTTAAAACAACTGTTTGTAGAGAAAAGGGATTTCATCTTCTATCATCTGGCACAGACTTTTCGAATGATAGGAAATACCCTCGCCTAATGCTTGACACATCTTGATCATCTTGTCGAGCATTGCCATTATGATATTATGCTTTCATTATAAGCAAAATAAATTTTCGAATGTGAGATTAATACCTTTACCGTTATCCATTATTTTTAGAACAATCCAAATATTTTGTGATTTTGTAATCCTAGGCAAGGAAGCAATTATTATAGGATGTACATTAAAATTGTACCATAATCTGCAGGGAAAGGTTGACCAACGGCTCTTCATTCTAAGATATCTATCTTGCACTGCATAGCACTCCTTGACTGGGTTGGAGAAGAACATGAATGAACATGAACAAAGGTAGATGGCTTCTATCCTACAGGTTTCAGCTTTGTATAGAACCATTAAAAAAGTTTGGAGTATTCTAGTGTGGATAATCATAGAGGACAACATTACTCAATCCCTTTAGGATGCACCGCGCATTCTGAACTTCTTTTCATTTCGCATTCTAAATTCTGCTTTTGGAACGTCGTGGAGGCGATTTGAACGCGTATTAGGCCATACAATGACTTGCGGTAGCCATCCGATGAACAAGACAGCGCTTTCTCCTTCCCAGATAAGTCTGGTACACAATTCACCAACCCCAGATGGATAGAAGTCTTGGTTGGCCTGGGTGGGAAATCCGGACCAGGAACCTGGTATCGGATGCAAGTGACAGCTGGGAACTCTTCCGACTGCGCTACAAGATTCCCTGAAGTATTCTACTAACGAGAGCAAAAACTTCCAGTAGAAGTTAAGGGGACCATTAAGTTTAGTGGAGGACAAAAGATCATTTTCTATTTTTTTCTGGAAGTACATACCAGCAGAGTCTACTGAAATGAACTCTTATTTGAGACAAAGAACAGCTTGTCGTCATTGTGTAAACCACGGTTCTGATGAAATATAGAAGTGCCTCGTTATTTCACAGAATCTGTCGCCTCTAGTTCACGTCGCCTTCAGAGGCTATATGAATGCAACGAGACGGCTGGTTCTATACGCTGGCGAAGACGACGAGAAGTTGAAGTGTCAGACCCTGTGAAATCCAGATCCAGATCGATACCTCGTGTGGCTCAACGTACCTAACTAACAACCTAGAATGCCGAGGTTTCGAAAAGAGAAAAGCTGGATACGACCGTTCTTATAAACTCGTTCATTTCATTTTAGTAGCATTTTTATATTAGAATTTTCCATTTTTGAAATAAAAGACTAAAATGAATTGTTGGAGGAATAACCACCAAAAAATTGTCAGCTATGTTTTGTGCTAAGACACGCAATATGTAACTGTAGACATTGAACTGTAAATACTCTACTGTAAAATAGTTTTTTGTTAATCATAAGAAACATCACGGCACACTGATTCTCTAGCTTTCCTCTGTGAGACGTGGTATATCATAAGATACACAGCAATGTTTCAGGACGTTAAAAAATTTCATCGAGGAAACGTGATAGCTTGAAAAGGTTAGAGCAATGTTGGCCTAAGGATTGGTGAAAATAAACAAGCTGAAATATTTGTCTCAAAAACTAACCCCAAAGTAACTACAGGGTGCGTAAAAAGTATTGACGCAGTAAATGACGGTTGTGGAAATAGTATTGCGCAGTAGGTTTTAAAATGTTCACTTGAGAGATATGGAAAATGATCTTGCGAACACGATGGAGTAACTCGTAATTGACATTGGCTCCTTTACTGTGAATACAGGAGCGAAAACGACGGAAAAATTCATGAGCACCCGCACCAACTACTCGCTCGGATTTCGTCCCGTGCTTTTAACAGGGTAGCCTTCTGCGACTGGTCACTTCTGTTGAAAGTAGCCCAGACCTCATTCTCCAAAATCGCCTAAAAAGAGCAATCCAGCGGATTCATGTTTAAGCTGTGTTCGTCTGAGAAGCTGTCCACACCTGTGCGCGTTACCTGTTTGCCGTTATCGGACAGAGATTGATAATTTTGGATTTGAACGTTATCGTGCTTGAACATAATGTAATCATTATCTGTTATAACAGAGCCGTGTCTGACGTTTAGGTTACTGACCTCTTTCCTCACCAACCGTTTCGAACAGCGCCTAATTCTCTTGTTAAGGAAATATTCAGCTCTTTGGGTAATAGACAAAAAAAGGCCACCGTAGCGACGATGGTCATGTTTCATCAGTTTTTTCGTGAATGTTTTTTGAGCACAATACAGGAAACAAAAATAACACACAAAAACCTAGAGGGGTAGAAAGAGAAAGCTGGAGCTGAAACAAAATGTAGGTGCGTCAATACTTTTTACGCACCCTGTATAATTCTACCACTTTGCGCAATAAAGATTTCATAGATTTCTAGGCCCTATCCTGCTAAACCACATATACTTGCGGAAGCGAAGAATGGGTAGCAAACATCCCCGGGAAGGGTACCTTAATTCGTCCACCGAAGTTGTTGTACAGGTCAAATTCATTCTGAATCCACGTCATCTTGTGGAATTGGACCACAAAGCCCGCAAAGGGAATGAGTAACTGGCCAAGATTGTTACAATTATTTATTGCTACTTATGTCTCGGCGTTTCCACAAGAAACCACCCAGAAGGAGAAATGACCAATAGACTCATTTATTTTCGCCCTTTGTAGAACGAACTCGCATTTGCGAGAGTATATTCTCAAACGTCCACAACGTCCACATTTCTAGGCTCCGATTAAGGCAGCAATGCCGAAATATCAGCCACATTAAGTATTTGTAACAATCTTGGCTCAGCTAAACAATCAGTCTAATCGAATAAAATGTCAAAATACCAAGATTCAAGGAGAGTCGAACGTGGACCTGAATGCACGGCATTGCCTCTATTCTTTATTCTCATTTTGCTGTTGCAATACACTTTAATTTTTCTAGCATTTTTAAGAAAAGTACTCAATAAAAAGGTAGGGAGAAATCTTTGGGGAACTTCATCCCTCACCCTGCCTTCACACAATGATCAGTTGTACGTAATGTGGTTTTCTGTTTTATCTCAACGCTTCTTCATCAAGAGAACCGCGATTTTTGCTAGTTCCACCCATTTCCTTTTTAACCAGTATTGCTACAGGTTGGCTAATAGTGGAGAGGAGCACCAGCATGTTGGTACGACTTGCCACCTGCCTGTTGCTGTTCAGCCTGGCTTCCTCGCAAGACTTTCAGAAATGCCTCGACTGCACACAATATCGGAATCAAACGTATGTTTCATCGTGAAATATGTCCAGATATCACGGAGGTATCCTTTTTCAGATTTTGTCCGGACACAAGTGAATGTCTGGACTCGACGAGCACCTGCAACACACCTATTAGGGTAATGGTTTTCTTTATGCAGGAAGGCAAGCCCTCTCCCACCAAACAAATACTGTAAAGCGCCTTTGCCTAGGAACTGTTGACTATCTGAACAAAGAAAGGTTCAACGATGGGTATCGAAAAGGATAAAAATACGCAGGAACTACAATTGCCTAGTGCCTGCTCTGATTAGCTTCTAACAAACGCACAGTTGTAGAAAGATAGGGACCGTTAGGCACGTTGATGCTTGCGGGAGCCTTTCGTTTTACTCCACGCTTAAACATGGGATGTGATCAGAAAAATTAAGCAACTAAGGGTCCCTGCTCCATTTCAACAAAATCTGTGAGCTTTTAGTTGAGCTGTACTAATGTCGTGAAACAGCGCTTCGTCGATATCACACGTTGTAAGACATTTCTTTCTCACTAGAGGCTTTGTTAATGAGAACTAGCCTATGCTGCTAACTGTCTCGTGGCATCTTCCTAACCAACCTTTCGGGGCCTCTAACCACCCACCAATTTGTTCCTCAAATTCCGAGTCAACGAACGACTTCCTTCCGCATATAAGAATCATAATGCAATTAATCTCCTAGTTTTTGGAAATTTAGTGGTTTTAACTGAATGCTCCATGTGAGTTACACACCTGGCAACTCGAAGGTGGGGTCGGTTTAGGGATAAGGTCACTGAATGAAGGGGAATTAACTCCGTAACTCGATTTGAATAGCTTGTTTATCACGTGTCCTACGCGACCTAACCAAGGAAAGAGGTTCCCAATGAGAGTGGGGGGGGAAACACTGAAAACGCGGTTATCGCATTCCTCTCACAATGTGGACCAACTGTATCAGCAGTCAGAGTTGGTCCACATTGTGCGAGGACAATGTGGACCAACTCTAAAGACTAGCTGGACAGCATTAGAGCAATTCCTTAGTAGGGCGACTGGAAATTTATGATAGAACTCCCCAAACGCTCACTCTACAAGCCGTCGCGTACACTCGATTGATAGGTTCAATTCTATATGCACTGTTCACAACGTACTCTTAAGTCTAGCATAGACAGAGTACAGCAATTCCTGAGAAGGGCGGCTGGGATTTTTTTTTATAAAACTCCTCAAAAGGTCACTCTACAGGCTGCCGCGCCTACTCGATTGATAGGCTCGATTCTGTATGCGCTGTTCACGGCTCACTCCAAAGACTAGCTGGACAGCATTAGAGCAATTCCTTAGTAGGGCGGCTGGAAATTTATGATAGAACTCCTCAAACGCTAACTCTACCAGTTGTCGAACCTACTCGATTGATAGGTTCGTCTCTACATTGCCCATGGTGCACACGTAAGTCTCGTCGGTGCAGATTAGGCCCAAGTAGGGACGGTAGGAATTTTTGATAAAATTCTCCAAACATTTCGAAACAGTCTTGAAGGCTTTACGTTTCCAATAAGGGAAGATAAACCCGGAGTGCACATGCTTTCGCCCACTCGATTGATAAGCCCGATTCTATATACACTGGGCACGACGCACTCTCGGAGCATTGCAGGCATGACTGTGCACTGACAACGCACGTGTTTGAGATACTCCGAAAATATGCACGTCCTGGGAAATAAGGTGCTCTGATCGCAAGAGGCTGCTACACTCATTTTTAGGCCACCCACGGCGATAATGCGGTGGTCTGGTAAAGTTTTATATACCTTTGTGTAGATTTCGAGGATGCGAATCGAACGGTGCTCACGCTTTCTCAAACAATTTAAAGTTGAAGGAGTTATGAGCATGCGACGGTTTGTGACGGATTTTTCCGTCGTAAACCGTCTTTTTGACCGCACGACGCGGCGGTATTGTATGTGGTCCTCTGTTGGAGCACCCTGTGTTGTGGTTCTATTACAAAGTCTCCAAGTGCAATACCTCACAAGCACCACTTCTTTGCATTTATGCAGCTTCCATTCTGTCCTCCTGGCTAGCCCGGTAGAGAGCATGGTGGAGATTTAAAGGCTCTACAACAAAACTCAGGGGCCATCTTCCGGTTTCAACCACTATGAGGTGCTGAAAGCTATTCAAGAAGGACCATGTGCACCAAACTCATTTGTGCTGAAATGTCGAAAAGTTGAAGGCCATACAATTTCACAATGAGTACGACTTCTCTCTCCTCTTCTCCATTCTCGTGCATTCTAGGTGTCACTGAACTGTCCGAGACTGCCTCAACCGGGCTACGAATACAACGAGACCTTTGTGCGCTACTACATCAACCCCATCGTCGCTGGTGTGTTTGCTAAAAGCCCAGTGCCATGCCTCAAGTGAGTTATGAAGGTTAAAAACGAAATTCCAGTAAAATTCCTTTTCTCGTTAAATGTTTTCCTCCCTACAGATCGAAATGTGTTCTTTTTTCGATAGCGTATGTACAAATCCCTAATCGAAACGAAAATTTCGATGAGTACGGCTGCAGTCTAGGAAGGTCACAGCACTGACTTGTTAATCGGCTTGCCACAGTAGGCGATTGTGTGGGCCAAAAATACATTCAATTCGTTCAGGACATCCCAGATATGTAGAATGCGTGGCGCATCCCAGATAGGGGTCTTTTCGTTATGCTTTGCCCGTTATGGTTGATGTGGGAGCGTGACAGTGCAGGAGGAAGAGACGGCGGCTGTTGTGGTCACATCGAATCGAGGTTTCTGGTCCAGCTCCTCCCGAGGCCAACAAGGCCTTCCGCTAGGGGTCAGTGAATTGCTCCAACGATCCTGCCTTGTAAGAACGAAACACTTATTTATCCTCCAACCGGCAAGCCATTATATAGGCGAAATGCGCATTCGCATTGCTGCTATGGTCTCTCGTTGGAGTGTGTGAGGCATCTGAACCAAGGGGTTGATGAATGTCGTCCTTCATCCCTTGCTTTTCATTACATTTTTCTGGTGGAAAGCTCTTTGTTTCAATGAAGTCTAGAGTTGAAGCCTTTTTTCCAGAGCGCAGGTTCCTCATGCAACGTTCTACAAGAGTGTGCACGTCAAATGTGCATCGGAAATGCCCGGTGAGCCTTTTCAAACATTTTATCAGCCCCACAGTCCATCTGTAAAATACGACATTTTTTGAACTACCGAAACTATCAATACGTAGTAGGTAAATAGTGAACATAACTAGGGATTGAATGAAGTTTCCATAATGAAATGGCGAAAGCTTTCCAATCATGTAGGTAAGTTTCCTGATTTTCGAAAGCGTTTATATAACCATTAGATTAGACCTAATAATTTCCTCCTTAGATAGTCTAATCCAAAGACCTTCTTATGCACGTGGTCGCAGTGAAAAAAATTTGTCGGTCTGCTTTTCCTATCAGTGTAAAGTTCAGTAAGCCGTAAGCAGGTCCATGCTGTTCAGCATCAAGCGTCATGTGAAACCTAGAAAAAGGGTAAGACATGGAAGTGAAAATGAACGCTCGCTAAGTGACCACCAGTGATTGGCTGACGGAATAAGATGTCAGCAGGAGCTAAAGCTGGTTGACGTCGATGGCGTATGTGAAAAGTTGGATTCCAGATGAATCTTAAAAGACGATGCTCATGAGGAACGAACGAGTTTCTGTCGTCGCACTCAGGTTAAGCGGGTCGAATAGATTCCGGCTATGTAGTCGTAACCAGGCATCGAAGCCAACTTGGCCAACAACTTTTCTCCGGAGAGGGAAAAGAGCGGCCCGTTCCAAACAGACTGATCTCTAATTTAGAACATAGTTTGAGGTGTCAAAAAGTATCTTTCTTACTCGCCTCTTTAAGAGGAAGGAAGAAGTCAGCTAGTCTGTACTTCACGATTTGGAGCCCCAACAACTGGGAGTGTCTAGGCGACCACTGGTGATTTTTCTCTCGAAAACGGACTAAAGTGTGTACCATACACACCAACGAAAGGCTCTTCGAAATATTTGAGCAAGAGCTAACCTCCTCGAAACATCAAGAACCGTATTGCTCACTCTCAAAGGATCACTTTGGGCAATTTATTGTCTATTGCTGTTATGCTAATAGGTTCTTAATGAACTTCGGGAAACAATCTAGCAGGTTAAAGCAGAATATTTTATAAAACTTATGGTTAGAAATCAGATACGAAAATTTATTGAAAATATCGTCTGCCGTATCAAATAACGGCTCCTTTCGTCCTAGCAGCAGCTTGAGTCGTCATCATTATACTCTGCAAAACCTGTAAACTCTTAATTTGAAAGTGACGTTTTCCTCTTCTCAATCTGCAGATACATCACTTTTAAAGGCTTAGTTTTTGGATTCTTATACTCCTTTCAGAAGAGAAGTCTTAGCGTGTTTAAGAGTCTGTATTCCGACTGTGTACGAACCGCAACTGTCCATTTCTTAATTACTTGCGATTTTTTACCAGTGTATTTCTTTGGTAACGACGTTCCGATTCTTACTATTTTACACTATTTTGAAAGGTTAAAGTGTGATCATGATTTGACATTTCAAATGAAGTCGGAGAAAATCTTCTACACGACCTTATATGGTATTTCCCTCACTCACTGTTGTTCGATAAACTCACTTTTTCCTCTTCTCAATCGATAGAATCGATGAATGTAGAGGAGTGTGGTGATACAAGTGAACTGCTATGTAGGAACAGGAAAGAGGGAGGGTGTAAGGGAATGCTGTGATGTAACGGAAACCAAAATCGGGCTCTGGCTTTGAACCCTACGGTTAGAAGCTTCCTCGACGAATTCGTTACGGTGGTTTGTGTGCGATGCAGAACAGTTGGTCAACAGTATGTTACTGAAGGTAGCTCCCTGCGCAGTGCGTTCTTCCCTTGAGAACACTGCAAAACATTTCAATGAATTAAGTTCACTCAGTCTCTCTTCAAGTCTTCGAAGAACGACATTCAGCACCGTACTGATTGGTTTTCTGCCCGCAAAATTTAGCTCGTTATCCTAGATGTTACGTGCTATGGCTACACGGCGTGGGACCCGGTGGAGAAAGCAGTAATCATATCGTTTCTCGGCACAAGCAACGGCTTTCAGATGACAGACGAAATTCTGAGCTTCCTCGAGTAAGCCACTTCATCCCACACCGCACTTCCTTTGCTTCCTGATTTCGATTTGTTTTAGTAAAAAAGTGCCGTTCTTCGACAACGGCAACTTGTACAAGTATTTCCATGACGCGTTCTTCTTCCTGTGGAATGGCGGTTTGGAGCAGCAAGTTCGCACTCTCAAGTATCAATACCCTGACTACAAAGTTTATGTAAGCTGAGCACGATATTGCGAATCGCGATGGTCATTAGCATCCTGTGCTTTTTCAGGTAACCGGCCATTCCCTGGGAGCATCAATTGCTGCAATCACAGCCTCATATCTGATTAAATGGAACCTGTGGGCACCAGAGGACGTTCGACTGGTCACGTTCGGTCAGCCACGAACAGGGGACTATGACTTCGCCACTTGGCATGATGCAACGGTACTCATTTTTCTATATTACTAAAAATAATTTCCGTTGTCATTAATTGGTGCCACGACATCGATTATGCAATATGTGGGAACATTTTCGTTTAGCTAGAAAAATGTGCGCGGAAGTTTCCGAGATAGGCCCGCCGGATCCGCTTTTCGTCCAAACCTCAAACTTGGGCAAATAGTCATTTGTTTTCTTAAAGCTGCATTATAAAGACGAGCAGTAAGAGGATAGAAAAAGTGAACATGCAAATGGTTGATCTCGCCTCATTTTATGCGATGCTAGTTACATACTGAAAATCCGTACAAATGATAATGCATTATAACAACAGCATTACATTCCTATAGAATAATGTGTCGACAAGATTTTGTAGTGAAGAAGATCTCGGCCTTACCAGGCGGGGCTCTGATCACCAACCCTCTCCAGAGCCTCAATCATGGGTAATTAAAAATATTTAAGCAAAAATCATCAGATCATGCGAATAGAAGATAGAACATAAACGAACTGTGAAAATAGACAGAAAGAAAGGTAGATATGATTCAATTCAGTTTCTGTAAGGCCTCATGACGCTGGTATTGAGGTTGTGAGCTCTCACCTTCTGCTGCGATCGAAACTCTAGCGCCAGGTGGGACTCGAACTCGCACCTCCTGGTGACCGGGCGGGAATGCTCTACGCCATTACACCACCGGCGCTGTTGCTGATGTAAACGGCCGGCTCATCCCGATATACGAATGAGTGCTGATCGGTAAGGCCAAGAGGTGTGGATGTTGCTTTCATTCCAACAGTTCCTGTGGTGTAATGACATAGAGCATTCCCGCCCCCTCAGCAAGACCTCTGGGTTCGAGCCCCGTCTGGTGCTAGAGTTTTGATCACAACAAAACATCGTTATGAGAAAGATTGATAATCATATACTTTGGAGCCTGCTGAGAGAAACTTGAAGATGCTTTCTTGCCATTGGATGTTACAAATTTATGGCTCCAAATTTTTAAAAACATAAATCTAAATCTGTCTAGTGCCCAAAAGAAGAATAAAGCTTAATCTCGTTTCTCCCTTTTTGATTTACTTCCAAAAGAATAGCTCGTTCAAAGCATTCATCTGCGGATCACTCAGCCCAGAAGCGCGTTTCCCAAGCCCAGAAAAAAATGAAACATGCCTACCAGAAAACGGAATCAAGAAAACAAAGGAAAGGTCCCTTCCTTTCTCCCAAGGCTTTAAAATCTGTTCTAAAATGTCTTTCATGATGCGCAGTGCAGTATTCGCGATGTCAGAAGCTTCTTGTTACTACTCTCAGCTCGCTGACTCAACCAGCGCATATTTTCGTTCATCGCTTAACCGCGCACATACAGTGAATAATACATACGTAATACATAGAACTGAACTACAAAGAATGGAGATTAAGTCTTCATATAGTGGCCTCCCAAATATATATTAGTAGATGACAATCAGTTCTAAATCTCATTGTTGCCTATCACGTATTGAGATCAGAAAATACTAAAATAGGAGACGGGTAAAATAATATGGGACACAAGGGGCATAGAACTGCAAAGGACGACAGAGTTTCCCGTTGTTAAGCCAGCGATCTCCGGATTCTTTCACTCAACCATTCTAAGACAAACCCCGAATGCGAAGCTGTATCGTGCAATCAGTTAAAAAATTCAATCTAGGATAATGGAACGTTTCAGCCTCGACAAAAAGTGGTTCTATTTACGAAGGATGCAGTTTTTCTTGTACTGAGGATGACAAATTAGATCAGACGGTGTAGGTCAGGAGAGGGAGCGAGTGAAGGATCTAGAAATGCAATTTATTCTGGATTCAAAAGAAGACTGTCCAGTCTCCAAACGAGACATGAACTGCCGGCGAAAGAAGGATCATATTCACGTACGATGTCTTCAGCTATCGTGGAATGAGATGACCCTCAAAGTTGGAGAACGACATCTCGTCTGAGAACTCAAAGAGAATGTTCCCAGTCTCGGACAGCTCTGCTTCTCTGTTTCTGCTTCACACCCGATAGCTGCCCCTCAGACGCCACTCTCATCGCTCAGCAGTCGGTGCAGGAGAATCGCCAGAAGAAAAAGTGCTTCGGGAACCGGTATCCTTGATATAGACGGCTGAGAGGTGAAGGTAACATACGATAGATAGAACCGTAGCAGACCCATGTGTAAGATCAGTCTTGGCAGACCGTATCAAAGCCGTTTGCGATTTATGGATCGATAAGAAGCTATATAGACTAACAAGGCGGTGCAAGCAGAAATAGGAGGCCAAAAGGTTTACCACCGAACCTATTCCTCCTCTTGCTGGTGTTCGCCTTTACGCAAACGACACCAACCTGTCATCAAGGAGAGACTGAAGAAGAGATAGGGAAGTCACCTCCTACAGCCCCTGCATGAATTGGCCGATGGTTCGATTGTCAAGAAATCGTATGAATTGAAATCAGTTTCTTTAAGCCTCAATTGGCTGGTATCGAGGTCGTAAGCTGTCACAACGATGTTTTGTTGCGATCAAAATTTCTAGCGCCAGGCGGGACTCGAACCCGCACCTCCTTCTGACCGGGCGGGATTGCTCTACGCCATTACACCACCGGCGCCGTTTGATCGAACGCATGGCGTATGGCGAGTCGGTGTATGAATTAAGTTTTGAGTGGAAGTCTTTTGCTGGCAATCACTTTCGGTTCGAGTTAAAACTTATCAGCTCTGATCGGTTCAGTAAACAAGTGCACTATCAAAGAGAAGCAATGCAAATACTTCCGTGTCAGGAAAAACCACACATTCCTTTTGGTAGATTTGTCCTGCTCTTTCAAAGACATATGTGGATGTCGCTCTAATTTTCCTAGCCGACCTTTCCCACCGCCCACGGGTATAATCATGAACCGATACGACTATCGTGCCATCATACTTCGCGAATTTAAATTGGGAAATTCTGCGGCAGAGGCATCCCGTAACCTTAGCAGCGCTTTTGGGGACGGGCTGTTTTTGCGAACGAACTGTGAGGCTCTACTTCGAAAAATTCGCTTCTGGCGATTTTCAACTCGAAGACAAACCGGGTCGCGAGCGCAGGTCCCACGACGATGGAGTTTTGAGGAGAGTTTGAGAAGACGGGGAGCAAATTCGGAGACGAAAACACGTAGTAGAGGACCTTGTCGTTCATCATAGTATGGTAGCAAGGTATTTGGCGAGAATGGGCAAGGTGAAGAAGTTGTCGAAGTGGGTGCCTCATGAGCTGACTGACGAGCAGCGCCTGGCGCGTTTCTACACTTGTCCCAATCTGCTAGTTCGCTTTAAAATTAAGCCTTTTGTAAGCCGTATTATTGATGAAAAATGGGTCTTTTACAAAAAACGAAGCGTGGATTCGTCAGAGTAGGTAAGGATGTCCTCCAACATCCTTTCCTAAATCCGAACTTTAACTTAAAAAGGTTGTCCTTACTTTGTGGTGGTGTTGTAAAGGAGAAATCCATTACAGCCTTTTGCATCCTGGTCATGCAGTCACAGCAGAGTCTTTCTGATGTGATTTAGACCAAACGTATGGGAATTTACAAAAATTGTGGCCGGCAGTGATGAATAGAGAAGGGTCGCTCCAGTTACAGGACAACGCAAGGCCACACACCTCACAAATCGCTCGTCGAAAATTGACCCATTTAGGCTTCGAAGTTCTCCCTCGCGCACCATATTCTTCGGACCTCACTTTCACTGATTATCGCTTTTTTCCGAGCTCTTGATTTTTATCTGCGTCAGAAACAATTTGCTGATTTGGCCGATGTTGAATGTGCCTTCCCCGATTTCGTTAACTCGTATGATCTCACAATCAGTTTTTAATGTGAAGGATTCAATTCATTACCTTTTGGTTGGCAAAAATGTATAGATTCTGGCGGGATAGAATAAACATAGCCCAGATCAGGAAGAATGCTATATTTAGGATTCCTATGTACTTTTTCTAGGCTCTAAAGGGCTTCATAAAACCTGTACAGAGACTGGTTGGTCTTTTCTCCTCTAGAGTAATAAGCACTAACCTTCGGCTAGGGTATGGGAGAAGGTGCTGCACTCATTGAAAGTGAGGATTCACAAGTTGGCTTGCAATTACAGCCAGTAGGATAAGGGGAGTAAAGATGATTTCAGGGCAGAAGACCCCTGCAATTCAGGTCGAAGTTAGAAGACCAGTTCTTAACGCGGTATGGATGTACTTCAACTTCTAGTGATGGCCTTCAAAGTCGAAGCACCCGAGAACAGTTCATTCTTTTCCAAAAAGATGTGTAAGATATCATACCATTATTGGTGGGATTTGACAATAGCGGCAGGCCATAGAGCTGCGCAGAAATTGATGACGAAGGCAAGAAAAAAGATGAAAAATACGGAATATTACCAATTGCCATATAAACCTTGAAAAGATATACAAGCACGTTGCGAACTTTCGGAAGTTTAATTTTCAAAGTCAAGTAGCGTTAGCAGGTAAGCGTTTAGCGCTTCATTCGCCGTTCCTACGTGTCTAGTATGAAAATTTCCTTGAGACAGTACTACAAAAAAAAGTAAAGTTGAAAACATACAGCCCATTCTTCACCTCCCCAAGTAATGTGTGACGTTTGTTATCTCCTTTTCTCGCCCCTTCTTCGCAGTAAGGTTTAATAACCTTAATTTGCCGGCTAGGAACAACAGTCGATCCGCTATATAATTGCAGCGGATAATTTTTAATATCATTAAATATCATTCTGAAGGGTCACCAGTAGGGTTTCCAAGGGATTATGGAGCCACACTAAAGTGATGATAATTTCAGTTCCTGTACTCGTATCGCGTTATCCACCACCGCGATCCCGTACCTCACATTCCACCGAGACTTGGCCCGGACGAGGTGTTCCACCACCGCTTCGAAGTCTGGTATGTGAGCTCTCACGCTGTATCAGCGCCTTTCGAAAAAGGATCTATGACGGGACTTACAGGTACAACAACGACATGGCAGTTGGACAGCCCTACACGATCTGTAAGGAGGCGGATGGCGATTATTGCAGCAATCAGGTGATCAGCGTCGAAGGATCGGAGCACATGTGGTACTTCAACAGAAACATTGGCGAATGGGGTGTCAATGGATGCCCTTCATAGAATTCTGAATAAAGATAGACATTCTCTGAAGAGCTTAATTCATCCACATTTAATCGAGTTCACAGTTTTCTTACGAAGCACAACGGAAGCCAGTAAAGTTGCAGAATAGATCAGATTTTTTCCCTGAAGGCTTGGGACGAAAATGTGAGCAGTAAGGCATGACTTCATGCAGAACGCCTACGGGCGATCACCATCTCCGTTTTGGTAATACCAGCTTCAGTCGTGGTTAAGCAGGAGCACACTGCTCCTACATATTGATTAGACTTTCGATGTAGTTTTTTCCAACAAAATGTGTTGTGCGATTTATTGTTTAGGTTAGCCTCCTCTCATGTGGTAAATTATCACATTGTGCTAACCTCCCGTAAAATAAAGACTTTTTTGCGTATTCAAATCTCACACCTGGTATTTTGTACAGTTAGAGTACATTCACTAATGAAACCTGTTCAACGATGGATGCCGTCTTCGTGATTTTCGCACCGCGAGTGGGCATTCCAATTCGCTCTGATATAGAGGTTAGCCACGACTTCACGGACAACGTTCAGGTCCAGACTTGAACTATGGTCATCTATTGTCACCTAATGCCAATAAGCCCTAATGGTCCACTTCACCTTCACTTGGTTTTGACATGATCACACACCCCATGTAGTACCACTATGTACGTAAGCACCTGAACTTCTTTTACAACAGCCTTATTGAAAAACGAAGTCTCCGAAACCTGCCGCCTCACAAGGCCTTGACCGTAATTGCCATATCAATTCAATTGCGCACACATATGAACCATGACCAATATCGACGAATTATTCCTTATACGTCATTCAAAAACGAAATTTTGCCACAAATTTTATTCGTGTAATTGGCCATATATGCATAAAGCACTTACATATATAGAATACGCGTCAGGGACGACCTGCACTCCACCCACATGAGATAATGCACTCCGACCTGTATAAAATCGCACCACCGATCCTTAGCCTTAACCAAATCAGGTATGGCCCTTCCGATAGCGGTTCCCATAAGTTCGATCCGCGTGTTGCTGCTTAAGTGATCCGCGTTGATGAACGACAACTATGGAAGGAGCGACTGCGCAGAGTGGCTACAGGAGGCGTGCCGACTATTTGTTACTCACTTACAAAAATGTACATGTACATGTTAGCACCGAAGCCTAACTTGACAAGTTGAATGTGGCGATGTGGCGGGCTAGACCACAGTTGCGCACCAGGAGTGTGCGTTTAACGATTAACTTTACCGATTTATCGGATTCACCGGCGTTTTCCTTAAATCTTTTTTTACGAAAATTAAAAATTTAAAATATTGAAAATTGACATTGAAATTTTACTTCTTCATGTAGATACTGGATTGTGGACGATATTTTTGGATGAGCTTTTGCAGTACCGCTGCGATACCGAGAAAACCCTCTACTTGCTTGAATTACGAGAAATAAAAAGTCTATATCGTGCTCGTATTTCGAAGAGTGTTGGCATTTTTGCTCCTCCTTGACCAATTTATTTGCGTGGGCGCCCGCTTTTCTCTGGTGCAGTTACGCGTTTTTGGACCCAGTGGGACGTTTCTTACGTTTGGTTGCTATTTATTAGGGCGCAAATAGGGTCGGGGGGGGGGGGGGGGAAGGGAGTTCACCTCCTAAAAAATGTCACCAACACAAAAACAAAGCGACAAAACACACTGATAGTGAAGAATAGGTACAAACAATGCTATAGCTCTGCTAATCTGTGCTCTCCTCCGCTGACGCGGAGGAGAGCACAGATTTGGGCAGGGGAAGGGACTTCAGGGTGTGGCTCGAGTGACGCGCCCGTGTTAAAATTGCCTAGATCCTGGAGTTTCCTCCCTTGCCCAATTCGGAAGCACATAAAACACGGATATGTAATCGAAACAAGGGGATAAGACTGTATTTACATTCGCTGCATGTAGCTACCCGCCGCCGCAGGCCATGTTGACCCCCCCCCCGACCCTATTTGCGCCTTTATTAGTTCATATACTTCACCAACAACTGTGCGCGAGTAGCACCGTACAACACTTTGGCAGGACCCAGAGTTTTTCCTATATTCTCACAAAGGATAAATGGCAAAGGTCCATGTGAACGAACACATTTATAATGCTGTAGCGACTGCGTTACATAGACCTTCGGCCTTTACCCTTAGTGAAAATATAGGAAAAAAGTTACAAGGAAAATACACGGCCCAGTAGTATGCGGTTTCAACCGCGGTCAGCAAGTGAGATGATCGTGTTAAAAGAGTTTATCAACAACAAACAACACAGTGTTAGAAAAGCAGAGAACAAAAACACAGGGTTAGGAAATGATTGCAAACGCCAAAACCTTTTTTGGGCTCCTAACAAGGGAAGGGGCAGGGTCAAGCTTGAGGTTCGGGAATCGAGGGGGGAGGGGTCGTAATGTGGCCTCGTCTGGAGGGGGGTCGTATCCTTCCGGTTTTGGCAGAGGATTCTCTCTTAGTCTTCAGGTTTTTAGGCGATGTCTTAAATTCTTAATAAGTTAGCACGTAAGCAGGACCAGCGTGGCAACGCTGAATGTGGGTACGTTGACGGGCCGCTCGTGCGAGTTGGTTGAAGCACTGGAGCGTAGAAGAGTTGATTTCTGTGCGGTGCAGGAGACGAGGTGGTCCTGCCGCAAATCAAGGGACATAGGACGTGGCTTCAAGGCCGTTCTATGTGGAAGTCCCAGGACCACCAGTGGTGTCGGAATAATCGTCTCCGAACGATTCCGTGACTCGATTGTAAGCGTCGAGCGCTTTGACGATCGATTGATGAAGATCGTTGTCGCCGCTAAGGAGCGACTCTATCACTTCTTCTCTGCCTATGCTCCGCAGAGTGCCTGCGCCTATCAAGCCAAGGAAGAGTTTTGAAGCCTGCTTGATGAGAAGACAGTGGAGGTACCGTCGAAAGATGTCATCATAGTCGCTGGTGACCTTAATGGGCACGTAGGTGCTGCGAAGGACGGGTAGAGCTGTCATGGTGGTTTCGGATACGGATCTCGTAACCCCGATGGTGAGCGTGTTCTTGAGTATGCGGAGTCGCATAGCCTCACCATTGTGAACACCGTCTTCCGAAAACACGACTCCCACCTCATCTCATATTACAGTGGGAGCTCCAAGTCTCAGAAAGACTTTGTGCTTGTGAAGGATCGTTACCGTAGCATTGTCACAGACACGAAGATCGTGCCGTATGAGACGGTCGCTCCACAGCATCGGCCGCTGATCTGCACTCTAAAGATCGCCCCTCCGAGGCTGAAGCAGATCGAGCGCAGCTAGAATCAAGTTCTGTCGAATGAAAGAGAAGGAAGCAGCTGTGACTTCTCGCGTACGGTTGCCGACAGTCACGACTGTTGATGAAACTTGGGAGAGAGCTACCGACGCGATACGCCAAGCTGCAAGATTGGAACTCGGCACTGCGAAGCCTGGACGACGCAAAGTCGACAAGCAGACATGGCTGTGGACGGACGGTGTGAAAGCGAAGGTTCGAGAGAAGAGGTCACTTCTGTGTTTCTCGGCGACAGAACAGCCGACAACTGGCAGGAGTATCAGAAGGCGAAGAAGGCTGCAAAGAAAGCCGTGGCTGTTGCGAAAGCCACTCATTATAGTAATTTCTACCGAAAGCTCGAGTGGCGCGATGGTGAGCGTATTTGTACCGACTTGCTAAAACCCGCCATCGCCAAACCGAGGATATTGAAAAGTTCGTTGGCATCAATGATGAGAGCGGCCATCTTCTGACAGACCGCAAAAAGGCGCTGAAGAGATGGCGTGATTACTTCGAGGAAATTTCCACTATGGAATTTCCTCACCCGGCCATTCCTTCTGCGGTTTCTGTTCACGGTCCCGTTCACAAGATCACCATGGAGGAAACAGAAGCGGCTTTGATGAAGATGAAGCCCGGTAAGACGACAGGGCCGGATGATCTGGCAGCCGATGTTTGGAAGTCGGAGCTCTGGTATCCTGCTGAGTGGTTGGCTGAATTCTTCAACCAGGTAGTAAAGGAGAGGAAAGTACCGAATTGTTGGCACAACAGGACGACGATTCCGATTTGGAAGAAGAAGGGCAGCCCTGCGGACTGCTTCAATTACCGTCCGATTCGCTTGCTTTCGCACAGCATGCAGATCTTCGAGCCAATCCTCGATAGACGAATCCGTGAAATCGTCAAGCTCTCCGACAACCAGTGCGGCTTTGTGTCTGGTTGTGGGACCATTGATGATATACACGCCGCCCGCCTCCTGGTGGAGAAGCATCGCGAGAGACAGAAGCCGGAGCATATAGCCTTTCTCGACTTGGAGAAGGCCTTCGACCGTGTACCGTGTGAGCTTATATGGTACGCCTTGCGACAACACAACGTACCTGAGGAACTAAAAGAGTGGGTGCGGATGCTCTACTCTTGCCCAAATAGCTGCAGCTGGAATCTCAATGTAGTTTCCCACCTGGGGTGCACCAGGGTTCTGCGCTTTCTCCACTCCTCTTTGTTGTCGTCATGGATGCCATTACGCGAGATCTTCAGCAGCCTGTTCCATGCACACCGCTTTATGCTGATGACGTGATGCTCGCTTGCGAAGACAAAGACGATCTCGAGCGGCACTTGCAAGCTCGGTGCGACCGTCTGGCGAGGTTCGGGCTCAAATTGAACGTCAAGAAGACTGAAGTGAACGAGTCCTGCTCCATTAAGATTAACGGTACTGAACTTGCACGCACTTAGGTGTTTAAATACCTGGGATCAGCAATTAGTCTGACGGCGGTCTGATGGTTGAAGTGAACTCACGCGTGAGTGCAGCTTGGTCCAAGTGGCGTTCACTGAGTGGCATGCTCTGCGATAGGAAGATCCCAGAGCACCTGAAGTCGAAGATTTACAGAGCCGTCGTGCGGCCGGTAGCGATGTACGGCGCTGAGTGTTGGCGACTAAGGAAGTTGAAACGCGCCTCAGCGTCATGGAGACGAAGATGCTGCACTGGACGGCTGGAGTCACGGGCATGGACAGCATTCGAAATTATGCTATTCGGCAGAAGTTCGGTGTCGCGCAGATAGCGGACAAGATGCGCGAAGCTCCCTTGCGATGGTACGGTCACGTTCTGCGTGGGAAAGAAGACAGCGTCCGCAAGATAGGCCTTGAGTTGGAAGTATCTGGAAAGCAGCCTAGAGGACGCCCGAAGCAGCGTTGGTCCGATACGTTACACACGGACATGAAAATAGCTGGTGTCCACCTGATCAAGCGCAGGATCGGGAAAGGTGGCGTCATAACACCAGACGAGCGAACCCCGCGACGAAGCGGGACAAACGCTGAGAAGAAGAAGAAGAAGAAGAGAAGAAGTTTTAAATTCTTAATAAGTTGTTTTCCCCAGGAATGCCTACGAAGGCGTGGAGCCTCTCCTTCGTCCCGCGAAGCTGTAAAAATTTATATAAAAAAGTTTCAAATAATGATTTTATTACTTGTTAAAAATAAGGAATTTCTGCACTCAGATTTTTAGTAAGTGAGAAGTATCCATTTTTCAGATTTTCTTCAGAAAGTCATGGACGCGACAGTTTTCTACCTGAACGAGCGACATCTACGTCCTAAATTGCAGTCTATAAAATTGTTATGGCTGGACGATTACAGTGGTGATCGTGTGTAGCGCGCCCGTAGCCGGCTAGTAGAAAGCCGATGACCACCCACGTAGGCGCGGTGGTAATCCGCCAAGGCAGGTCAAAGTAACGACCGGCGGGAAAACGGGGCGCATATAATTCCGTTGCCAAGACCCTCAGGGGTCGACGTCGCAGGTCGTCGCCGAGGGTCACGGAGGACCGTCGCCAAGGAGTTCCAGCCGCCGCCAGCCTACCTCCACCGCCTCCAGCCGTCGTCGTTCGTGTGGCCGTGGTATTCTGCTAATAAATCTGTACTATTTCTACTGCCTCTACGCACGCGGACGTGGAGCTATCATTTGCCATATATTTTCGACGCCGTTAATTACATGGAGGCCGCTATTTTTACAACCTGCTTTTTAAAGCGTAGGATCCACACTTCTAATAGATTTTAGATGCTTTGTAAATTTTTCAGAGGCGTCAAACAAGTTCCGAAATATAGTTGGTTACGTGCAGCCATTGCGCTTTCTGATATCATCAATCGCCACTGGTCTTCTCGCGGAAAAAATTTCTATCTTCTTAAGGAAAGAACACACGGGAGTGAAATTGTGCTTCATGAATTTTTATGTCATGAGTATTATACAGTAAAAACCGAGCTTCATCGCAGCGATCTCTGATATGGTTAGGATGGACGGTGTTAAAATTTTTAGTTTTTCAAGAAAATTAATTAATTTTTACCTGAAGAAGACAACCCACACAGTTGAAATCTGGCCACAGAGAGTCTTAAGTCATGTTCAATGTACAGTGTAAAAATCATGGTTTCCTGAAACGAATAGATTGGATCGACTCCTGCTCGATATGGCACCGGCGTCATAGGAGCGACGAAATTCGACGTTCACAAAAGTGACTATAACTCGGTAAGTTTCTGAAAACTTGAAAAAGCTAATGGTTTTTTAGAAACTAAAAGTAAAGTGCTTTCACAGTATAACAATCTGTTTTCAAAAACTAGATCTTCATAAGGGGCGAAGGTCTTCGATTTTTGTGCGAAAAATTGAGCAGATTTTGTAAAAATAATTATATAAATAATTATAATAATTAAATAATTATATGTAAGTTTTTCGAATTTTAAAAGGGTAAATAGCCTTTTAAAAACTAGAGAAAAAACGATTTCAAACCATTTCGAAATTAGCTTTCAAAAGGGAGGTCTTCATAGAGGCGGTGGGGGTTCGACTTCCGTTGTTGCAGAAATACGTGCCAAAAATCGAACATCCCCGCACCGTATGAAGACTCGTTTATTGAAAACTGGTTTTTATATGCTTAGAAAGCACTTTTTTGTTTTCAATAAACAAGTGGAATTTTTGAAATTCAAAAAATGAACCGAGTTATGATCAAATTTGTGAAGAACTGCTTATAGACTCTGCACCGTCGACATTGGAGTGATTTCATAAAATTGATCACATCAAAATTGATTCATTTTCTGAAATTCGAAAATCTCAATTGTTTTTTGAAAAACAGAAGGAATATGCTAACTAACCATGTATGAATCGTTTTTCAACAGGGAGGTCTAGGGGGCGGGAGGGAGGTTCGATTTCCAGAAATCGAATCCCCACCGCCACCTATGAAGACCTCCCTGTTGAAAACAATTTTCCATATGGTTCGAAAGCGCAATTCCTCTAGTTTTCAAAAACTATTGAATCTTTTAAAATCCGAAAAACTTACCGGGACATAATTATTTATACAAAATCTGTTCAATTTTTTCGCCCAAAAATCGAAGGCGTCCGCCCCGTATGAAAATCTAGTTTTTGAAAACAGGTTTTTATACTGTAAAAGCACTTTACTTTTAGTTTCTAAAAAGCTATTAGCTTTTTCAAATTTTCAGAAACTTACGAGTTATAGTCACTTTTGTGAAAGTCGAATTTCGTCGCTCCTATGACGTAGGAGCCATATCGACCAGCGGTCGATCCAATCTATTTGTTACAGAAAACCATGATTTTTACACTGTGCATTGAACAAGACTTGAAACTCTTTGTGGCCAGATTTCAACTGTGTGGGTGATCTTCTTCAAGTAAACATTAATGAATTTTTCTTGAAAAACGAAAAATTCAAACACGATCCGCCCTAATCATCGGAGATCGCTGCGGAGAAGCTTAGCTTTCTGCTGTATATTATTCATGGCTTCAAGTTATATGAAGCACAATTTCACTCTCGTGTGTCCTTTTCTTCAGAAGTAGATTTTTCCGCGAGAAGACCATCCTCAGTGTCACTCGATGATATCAGAGAACGCAATGGCTCCACGTAACCTACCATATTTACGAGGTTGTTCGACGTTTCTAAAAAACTCACAGAGTTTTTAACACGTTGACTACGAGAGCGATTTTCGCCTGTCTGGCCCGTGGGGCGAAGCGCGCCGCACAAACGTGACACGACATATCGTGACCCAAACTTCGTCTAAGGATAAATTTGGGATGCCAAACACGATGCTGATGTTCCTCTTAACAGTTACGGCTGGTTAGCCCCCCCCCCCCACGTCGTTAACTAGGATGGTCTTATCAGGATATAAAAGAGACGGAAGGAATGTCATCATGCCGTCGCCAGCTTCAACTTCACTGTCAAGCAGTAAATCCTCAAAGCTTTCGTTGAGTTCCTCGACATCGAGATTCGGAACGCTCACGATGTTACTTTTCAACAGCTACTCTACTAAATTCCTTTCAAACTTCACCAATTACCTTCCAACTGCGTTATCAAAGCAGAGAATGTAGGGAGAATTCAAAAGGGAAAGGAAACGAATGAGGCTGCTAAGGAGAAAAGCAATAACAGGAGGTTAATAAGAAAGTGAAGTTGAACGCCTTTCTAAACAGCAGAGGTAAGATTTGTTTCAATCTTCTCACATAACTCCTACACAGAGTTTGGGGAAGTCGGTGGTCCTGACACGACTACCGATTAAGCGGGAAATCGACCGTAATTGTCGAAATGGACATCAGCATCGTGTTCAGTATCCTGGATAAGATATTTGGACGAAGTTTGGCTGGGCCGGATATCTTCTTGTTAAAACAGTAGCCGTCGTGCACCATTACGCGACATCGTCCCACGGGACAGACTGGCTGTTGCGCACCATTGTGCGACAGTGTCGTCAACGTGTTAAAACTAAGAAGGGTGGATCCTACGCTTTAAAGAGCAGGCTGTAAAAATAGCGGCCTCCATGTACAATACCGCCCGCGTCGCGCGGTCAAAAAGACGGTTTGCGACGGATTTTTCCGTCGCAAACCGTCTTTTTGACCGCGCGACGCGGACGGTATTGTAATTAACGATGTCGAAAATTTTCGGCAAATCATACAATTTGGAGCGTCTGTTCATACAGTGGATCGTTTCAGAAAAACAGATTTTATTACCGTGTGTCAAACTGTGAAAACTTAAAATTTTATTGGGTACAACTCCACTTTCTGATGCTGTTTCATACAAAAGAGAGAAGATTGGTTCCGTGGCAAGTCCATCCTCCGGTTGCCATCCCGTCATCGCTTTCGAGAGTGTCTAAAAAATTTTGTGGATAAAGCACTTAATTTCGAATGCAGATCTTGCTCCTTCACATACAAAAAGGGCCATGTCCAAGAGATGCTCGGAAAGCCTGAAAAGTTGAAGTCGTTGTGAATAATTCGACAACTGCTCTCAAAAGTACTTTATTTTCAACTGTAAACAAACAAAATATTATTATCAAAGTTTACATATATAAAACCTTATCAGCGTTTTTTCTAACAAATTACTAAACTAAACAGTTATTCAGTAGCAATTTTTCTTGAACTGACACAGTCGATGCTGCACCTGGGAAGAAGGACAAGGAACGGTAAAAAGAAATCTAAAAAATTCGGTGCGGATAGGAAATAAAACGGTGTCTACACAAGGGGGGGGGAGGGTCGTAGCAGATCCACTCTAGGAGGGGGGGGTCGTAAATTTTCGGCAAAAATCGAACTCCACGCTTGACCCTGGCGGGGGACGGTTGACATTGGGTCTACAGGAATCCTCACGCGCAATACGTGCTTGTGGCGCAGTCACGGAGGACGTCCGACAAGGCGCCCGAGTTGACGCCTATATTGAATTCTGCTCCTTTGTGGCAGTAAGCGCATGATGAAATGACGAAATAGATTTGTTTTTGCGCTGGTGTATGGTGTACCTCTCAACATTGTCGAGACAGCCTTCTTGACACAGAAGGGAAGCAATGAGATGACAGAAGGGGCTCCGATGCAGTGAGTTTCTGAAGTCACGATTGGTCTGATGATCGTCTCAATCTGTTCATAAAGGAAGACCGCATTCTCCTCTGATTCTGACTTGTTTGTAATAAAAGCAGGCGAGTAGCTAAATACAGCAGATTTAGGAAAAGACTCTAGATGCTTTGAGATGAAGCCTTTATCACCTGTATCACCTGTCGTCCCGTTGATCATCGACTTGCTCCACCGGGCGCCAGCAGCGTCTCCATTCGTCCCTGTCGCGTGCCAGAGTGATCCAATGTATCCTCCTCGCTCGAGGGACACGAAGAGCGTCATATCGGTCGTTCAGGGCTTTCACGAAGAAGCCCGACAAACGCGTTGGTGGGCGTCTTGGTGTTCTCTTGACATCCCGCGGAATCCAGTCGGTAACGGCTCTCGTCCAGCGGGTGTCTGCGAAGCGCATTACGTGGCCGGCCCACCTAATTTTCGACAACTTGGCCCACGCGACAGCGTCTCTGATCCTTGAACGTCGGCGAAGCTTGGAACTCCGGAGGCCTTCTCTCACCTGCGTGAGTCGTGTCACTCCGAGCATCGTCCTCTCGATTCCACGCTGCGCTACGCTGATCGCGTGCTCATCCTGCTTTCGTATAACCCAGGTCTCTGAGGCGTATGTTAGAGCAGGAAGAACGGTAGAGTCGAATAGGTGAGCACGGAGTTGAACGTTCTTCGTCTTCTTCACGACTTCTTCGACACTCTTGAAAGCTCCCCAAGCTGCTCGTTTCCTCCTGCTCAGCTCCGGCGCTGGGTCGTTTGCCATATTGACTTCGCGACCCAGATACACGCCGCTGTAGCATTCGGAGATGTTGGTCCCGTTGAGCGAGAATGGAGCATCAGAAACTTGTCAGTTCTTCATAAACATCGTCTTCGTAAGATTCGCTGAGATTAAGATTTGCTGCAGTCGAATGTTTCCACATACACGATCGAAGTCGGCCAACATTCGCTCCACCTGGCCGATGTTCGGTGTTATGAGCACCATGAAGCGAAGATGGTGCAGTTGCCGGTCGTCGACCTTTACTGCCATGTCTTCCCATTCTAGTTCGCGCATGACGTTTTTGAGGGTGACGCTGAGGAGCTTCGAAGATATGATATCCCCTGCCGAACCCCTCTCTTCCCGTCGATGAAGACGTCGTTGTAGAATGGTAAGATCTTGATCGATCTTGTCGTGAATCCATTGTACAGCTCTCGAAGGACTCTGATGTACTGAGTAGGAACCCCCTGAGTGAGCAAGGCTTCGATGACCGCTTCAGTGACGGAATCGAATGCCTTCTTCAGGTCGATGAACGTAAGGCACAGCGACAACTTGTTCTCTCGCGAACTTCGATGAGCTTCGCAATGGTGTGTATGTGGTCGATCGTGCTGAATCCTCTTGTTCGCATGGCTGTCCTTCGTCCAGCGTTCTGCTGATCCTACTCAGGATGACTCGAGTGAACAGCTTGTAGACTACGGACAGCAGGCAGATCGGGCGATAGTTGCCAATGTCGTGCACGTCTCCCTTCTTGTACAGCAAGACGGTCTTGCTGGTCTTCCACTGAGATGGAGCCTTGCGCTCCGACAGATAGCGTGTGAAGAGCCGCGCCAAGGTGTTGATGAGCATTGGCGGGAGATTCTTTAGGTGTTCGGGTCTGATCCTGTCGGGACCGGGTGCTGGACGCTTCTTCACCGACGAGATGGCGTGTCGGATCTCGGAAGGGAGAACAGAGGGAACGACGTATCCATCCTGCGGAAGATGGCGTGGGGGCAGGTGGACGTGGCTATCGAAGAGATCGGAGTAGAAGTCGTGGATGACCTTCTCCATGGTCCTTCTGGAAGAGGTGACGGTTCCGTCAAGACGTCGAAGAGCGGTCATCTTGGACTTGAAGTTTGCGAAGTTCCGCCGGATGCTTAATCCTGCCTCTGCTCCTTCAGCCAACACTTCAGCCCTTCTCTCCTTGAGATCTTCCTTTATCACCGCGCTGCATAGCTTCGCAAGCTCGGACGTCACCTAGCAGTTGCCTGACGCTCGTGGTGTTCCACGCTGACGTATAAGCTCGAGAGTTTCCGGAGACAGGCGCCTCTTGGTGGTCTTCAAGCTCTCGGCTCCCTTATCGCGGAGATGGTGCACGAAGCGGTCGTATTCCTCGTCGATGTTATCCATGACGGTATCTTCCCAAAGGCCGGCAAGAGAGGTGTAGAGGTCCCAGTTGATGGTCGTTCTGGGACTCCTCTTCTTGTACTTCGCGGCCTTCTCTCCTTGACGCGAAAAGCGGAACCTCGCGCGAAGAAGGCGGTGGTCCGATACCGTAAAGAACCCGGGGACAACGGAAACGTCGGTCAGGCAATACTTGCGTTTGAAGATGATGTGGGCGACCTCGTTGTGGAATGGCCACCTGGGGATTTCCAGGTACATAGTAGGGAGGGAGGCTTCTGGAACTGTGAGTTTCCATGGATGGTCTTGGTCGACATGATAAACTCAGACAGCCTTTCACCTTGCTCGTTCCACTCCAAACCGTGGGTTTCGATGTGATGTTCTTCCGGCGACAGAAAGCGTGATCTTCCTTATAGAACTTTTCCAGCACCACGTAGAAGGCTTCGACCTCTTCGTCGTCGTAGTCGAATGTTGGGGCATACACGACGAGTACTGTCAAAGCTGGCACGGAGCCATATCGCTTCAGTCGCAGACGTCCGATTCGGGTTGTCAGAGGCTGGTACGAATCGATGTTCATTTCCAAGTGCGTGTTAACGAGGACACCAACGCTGCCTACTGCCCTGCTGTCGCATGTCCTGAGGAACAGTTCTTCTCTGGAGTCGTAGGCGGCGTGTAGGGGGTGGTGTCTTCTCGTCTCGGTCAGCCCGATGACGTCGTACTTGATCTTCCTGGCTTGCATCATCAGGTCCTCGAGGATGCTTCCGACGCAAGCGTGCGGGCGTTGTAAGTACAGATCGTCATCCTAGTCCTCAATTTGCGCAGCCTGGTTAGGCCCTGAGATTTTAGCAGCCTCTCCGTACTCGTCCTTCCCATCGCTGCAGAAATGGGGGCTCTTTCGGGGTCAGGGGAGGAGGCCCTTGAGTGCTGCTGTTTTTGACTGGACTACACACGGGCAGGTAGTCGGGCTCTGTCGTGCGGGCGAAGAACTCCGGGCAGCCAGCCAGACTGCCCGAAGGGACGGGGCGAGACTTAAGGCGGCCTCGAATTGCCTTACATGTACTCCCAGTCTACCGAGTGCAAGCTTTTGGCCGAGCCGACACAGTTACAATCCGCACAGTCACGGACACATCCAGGCACACTGTGCACGAACATGCCGCTCCCACGCACAAGGAACGCATCGACCCGACACAGCAGGAGCAAGGAGTCCATCCCTTACATACATCCCACCTGCGTCTCTGGGCAGTACCGGTCGCATTTGGTTCGCGTTTAATTCCCCTATCCACCACCCGGGGACGCGCCACGTGGGACTGCGACAAGCGGCCCGAGATCCCTCTTAACAAGAGAGCCCGAAGGCTCTCTATCGAGGGAGATCCGTGGTGAGATGAAGCATTTTACATAAATGTTTCAAAACGTTGTGTGCTCGTGGAGTATGTGCATGTCGTCTTATTTAGAGAGCACAGAACCAGGCAAAGGAAGAGACCCCAAGGTATGGTGTATCCATGCTGCTCGTGTGGCAACTTCTTTCGTCGCTCAGGAGATTTCACAGCTATGATTCTGTAGGATATTGATTAGAGATTGATTACTGTTTCCACAATTGAACTTCCTCGACTGAAGTTTGACTAGGAAATGACTCTAGATGTGCTCTAATATACTGATGGTGGTGACATGGCAATTCAACCTCGTACACACATTATGGGAAAGGATCCTTGCTTACCAGACACAAGGAAACGCGCGTGAAGATTAAGGTAGACCCAATGTCAACCGTCTGCTGCCTCCGTTCTTGCCTCACACTAGATTTCACTGAGCACTGCAAATGTCTTTTTAATTTCTTTACAACGACTCGAGAATCACCTAATATATTAATGGTATCGAGGAGTGAGTTCTAATGGGGAAGTTTTCAGTCAGGACGTGAATCTCACGTGGGGTTCCAACATGAACGTTAAAACAATATCTCGCGACTTGGACAACCAATAGACGGATATGAATAAACACAAATATAAAGGTATGAACCACATCTTAAACGATTTTTCAAAGCAGCATTTTAACAAACAAGGAGCTGAACAGATGAGCTGTCACCTTTTGCTCTCTAATTTGGGAAGACGCATGAATCGTCAACTCGACCTCACCTGGAAACTAGCATCGTATCCTCTATATTCGAAAAATACTGCTGACACTACCACATCATTTCAGTGGTTCACAAAAAGAATGTTGATCAAGTTCCATTTTTAGCTCTCTCCCAATGCACCCGAATGTTAACGAAAAAGGAGCGAGTAATCGTGAAACCTTTCATCGTCAAACATGACGCTTACCTTGAAGAAGTTCAGCTCTTCGTCAAGCATCCGAGTAGTTATATCGCAAAAGATTCCGAAAATAAGTTACATAATTCATAGAATCTGAACTAGCTCATTGCAATTTCTACCTTTTGCTTTTCTTTCAGTGTATGAAACAGCCTGCATTTCACTGGAAGCAGTCTCATACATTTATCCTTATTAGAGAAGTTGATCAGGAAGACTAAATACATTCGGATAGTATGTCAACGGTTATGACACACTTACAACGACACATTAATAAACCTAACGAAAACGACATAAATCCTAATCAGTAATGGATGCTGAAAATCCACTGGCACCCTAACTGTCAAAGACAGTATTCACAAAACTTTCAGACTAGCCAGGTACCGTCTCACGTCTGTATTGCCGACTCCAACTTGTTCATCTGCGACGATGTAGTCTCAGTTTGGGAACCACTAGGGTACGTCCTTAAATATAGATTTCATCGGATCTATCCTAGTCCGGGGGGGCGGCCACATAACTAAAAGGTATTATATGTAACAGATCCGCTTGAGACTTACCAACAGGCTCCTACAGAACAACATGAGAAATAAACAAGAGAAGTTATGAAGAAAAAACGAAAAAACTAAATTCGTTTCGGTTGTAAGCAGGCAAAGTCGTGTGCCCTCCTCACCATATTAGATCCTGGTTATAACATGTCAAGCGGCGGCCAGCACGCGGCATGCGGCCTCATGCGCCCTCCCCACCATGTTAGATCCTGGTTATAACATGTTAGCCGGCGGCCAGCACGCGGCATGCCTCCATTCCGTCGCTCTTTGTCCGCCGAGACGGTTGTAAACCGCGGCGATTTTTTTCGTTTCCTCGCTCGTTTTCGGTTTCTTTTAGGTTACAACTCGTTCTCTAGGAGCCGCTCGGTAAGTTTCAATTCATTCTGTTGCCTTCTTTTCAGTTATATGGCCCCCCGGACTAGGATAGATCCATTTCATCTCCTATTCAAACAATCATAAAGCCTTTTCAGAAACACGAATATATCATCAATCACCACACCGAGCATGTTGAAGTGAGAAGCCTATTCTATTGCATGCATTCAACGATAATAATATCTTCAGCCAGGAAACGCTGCTGAGCACTCCATCGAGTAAAGTAGGAGTAACTCAGCTGTCCCCATCCAGATAGGAGTAAAGGAATCTTATTTAGATAACGATGAAACAGCCATATAATATGGTTGCTTAGAATCCGATAGAGGTGTATAAATACGGCTTTAAATTTCAGACAGCCATTCACGTCTCTATGAATGTTGCGCAAGACTTAATTGACCACGCAGTGATGGCTCTCTTGGATTGGACCAATTACGGAGAACGATTCATCGAAACAACGGACATTTCTCAAGACGCATTTCATCAAACGGACTAGCGCTACACTCATTTTAAGGTTTGACCTAAGTTATGTAGAAATCTCTCATGATTCATGTCAGTTTCTTTAAAGCTAAAATGGCTGATAGCGAAGTTGAAAGCTATAATAACGATGTTTTGTTGCGATCAAAACTTTAGATCACAACAAACCATCGTTATGAGAACTCCTTCATGCTTACGGATTTAAAAGGAAAAATTAAAAATGGTTTTAATACCCAAAAAAATAGAAAAGATGGAAGAAATACACTCATACCTTCTTTCACACATTGTAAAAAAGAGATTTTCTTAATTCTCATAGGGGGCGAGGGGGTGGGCGAGCGAGAAGTGGTCAGACTACCTGCTCTACTGCGCCCCAACGTGAAGTTGTTTAATGCTGAATTTAAACACTAAAAAATTGAAGTTTCAACATAATTTTTCAAATTTTACAATCTAAGCTGTTACTCGCTGACTATAATAGTTGCTTACACTGCATGAATTTGTGTGGATGTTGTGTACTTTTTCAAATATTCTGTTCATTTGAAACCAATCGGCTGATAAGCAGAGAATGCTGTTTCCTTTATTGCTTTTCAGATCAAACCGCATAAATTTGAACATTCCGCTCCACCTAAATTAGTGCAATGGTTGCAGCAGCAAGCACATGTTGAGAAGAAGACAAGTTATTGTGACCACTTTATAGTTGTAGCTACAACACACTATGGGGTAAGCGAATCTATCCATTTTTCCTACTAAACTTATCATTTGAAATTATCTAGCAATTAGCAACGTTAACGGTTTTAGAAGCCAGAGTTTCGACTAAATTTCCACTCAGCCAGTATTTTGTGACATCCGAGGCAGTAAAATTAGCTGAAATTTACATCTCACATGTGATTGGCTCACCTTTCTTTCAACTTTCGCACAGCTGCACACCTAACCAGAATTAGTTGTCTTGGAAGTCATTTTGTTGTGCTCCCAAGCGGTACCGCCTTCTAATACTTGCTAATACTTGAAGTTTCTCAATGGCCTATTTTAGAAAAGACTCATTGAAAAGGCCGATTTCACTATCATTTTCTCAGAAATGAAGCTTTGCATATAACCTTATTACCGGTGAAAAATCGAACAAGCATTAATTTTACTGTGACCAATTCCTCGTTCTCGTAAATGTATACCCTAGAGCCGCCGTATACAAGGAACTATTCCACCTGTTGCAATGACCCTGTCCACGTCGTATTCCGCATTGAGATCCTTGTTTCCATTACCGATCGGAGTTTTAATTCTCGTTTCCTAATCGTCTTGCCGTTTACTGAATCCTTTCCTGATTGCTTGTTTGTACTGCTTTCCGATAAACGTCCACTATCAATAAAAACAAAAATTAGAAGGAAAGCACGGAAGCGACTTTTCAGAAGGGAAACGACAAAAACAGTGAATTATGACCACGTTTATGATTTGGATATTCTTGAAGAAAATGAAGCCAAAGAATGTAAAAGGTATGCGAAAAAAGACAAAACAAAAAGAAAGCAGAGCGACAATAAGTTTTGATTAATTTAGACCTCTGGATGAAGGAAGATTTGGTTTTAGAGCTTCGGTCGCTATGGAAAAAATGGATGACTCTGGTTTCGTCAAAAATTGTACGGGTAAGAGTGGTGAGCTGAAATAACTATGAATTGAAGATGTATAGTTTTGCTTTGAAGTACGTCCTTATAGCGTATATACTTAAGCAAGAGACAGTTCAGGAGTGGACGGACGAAGAAAGACGAAGTTTTCGATAGACATAGTGAAGTCAAACAAAGAAGCCTAGGACGTTAAATCTCCGATTAGTGTCAAGATTAATCCCATAAATTATGTTACGCTTTTAGGAAACTCTGCTAAGGCACAGTGCAAGAAACTGGAAGATTGTTTTTTCCGTGTGAAGAAGCAGTTGCAAAACCCGAAAACGGGCTCAGGAGCACATGAGTAACGTCAGATGGCGATTTTTCCATTTCCTAGAGTTCCTACTGGCAAATGTCGATACTGGGTCAGCGAAAATAAAAACTCCACTGAAGTAACAGAAAATGACAAATTGTGCCGTATACTGCTCATTTCACTCTTCTACTCTTTATATTTGGTTTCTGTTCCAGATGGACTTCGACTCATCCAGGAAAACGCAGGTGCTACCGAGCAGAAAGAGATCTGACATTTCAGCACATGATGCAGGTATGGTGTGTACAGGGTGCGTAAAAAGTATTGACGCACCTACTTTTTGTTTGAGCTCCAGCTTTCTCTTTCTACCCCTCTAGGTTTTTGTGTGTTATTTTTGTTGTCTGTGTTGTGCTCAAAAAACACTCACGAAAAAACTGAAGAAACATGATCGTCATCGCTACGGGGGCCCTTTTTATGTATGTTACCCAGACAGCTGAATACTTCCTTAACAAGAGAATTTGGCGCTGTTCGAAACGGTTGGTGAGGAAAGAAGTCAGCAACCCAAACGTCAGCCACGGCTCTGTCATAACAGATGATGATTACAATATGTTTAAGCACGATAACGTTCAAATCCAAATTTATCAATCTTTGTCCGATAACGGCAGACGGATAAGGCGCGCAGGTGTGGACAGCTTCTCAGACGAGCACAGCTTAAACGTGAATCCGCTGGATTACTCTTTTTAGGCGATTTTGGAGAACGAGGTGTGGGCTACTTTCAGCAGAAATGACCAGTCGCAGAAGGCTACCCTGTTAAAAGCACGGAACGAAATCCAAGCGAGTACTTGCGGCGCGTGCTCATGAATTTTTCCGTCGTTTTCGTTCCTGTATTCTCAGTAAAGGAGCCAATGTCGATTACAAGTTATTCTATCGTGTTTACAAGATCATTTTCCATATTTCTCAAGTGAATATTTTAAAACTTACGGCGCAATACTATTTCCACAGCCGTCATTTACTGCGTCAATACTTTTTACGCACCCTGTATTGATTACAGTTTGTAATAACTTTCTGTCGATATTATTAGTTTTCTAGTGACCATGAAGCCATGTCAAACACTGGACAATGTAAACAGTGATCGCACGCGTGAAGCTGACGGCTTTGAGGCATTCGGTATGTTTGCATATTAAGTCATTTCCAATCACTGCATTGATATAATTCTGTGCAGGCAATTTCGTATCCAGCGCTCTTCGCGAAGAACACGCCAACGACCCAAGGCGAGCTAGACAGCTGAAGGTGAAAATGATGACGATCCTAACGAATATGAAGAAGATGAACTGTATGGAGGAACCTAGGTTCAGGTTGTTGATTATATAAAAGACTGTTCATTGCTATGGTTGTATATTCTTGATATGCAGCATGTGTTCTTTACTTCCAGTGGTTTCGAAAGCGGTTAAATACTGAGAAAATTGGTTCAAGGCAAGACGTTACTCGAAAAGCTCTTTTTATTGAACCAAACGAGAACTCGAGTTGCGGGATATCGTCGCAAGATTCTGCCAAAACATTGTGTCGAAGCGAAGGACTGAAATAGGAAGCCGTCTTACACCATCCGTCCAGATCCAGAACACGAGTCACAGGTCGCCGTTTGCACTGCACACGTAAGATTTTGAGAAAACTTTTTGAAGATATAGTTCAACGAGTGTGCTTTACTTCAACTATATTTACTGCCGATACTCACCATCTTTTATTTGCCACGTAGAGAACGAGTACCGGCGAGGTTACCTTAAAATGAAGAATAAAAAATGAATATGGGAAAGAGAATATCACAAGGACAGGTTTTAACATTCTGTCCTGCCGTATCGCGCACTACTATTCCGTATAGTAGAATAAGGTTTCAACTGTAATGAACACAAGAGTATCTAAAGATGAAGTTAAAAAGATCAGGGTGGACTATTCCAGATGGACGACGTAATCAAGTTATCACGCTGCTAGTTGAAACTCCCCTATGGGTGCACACAAGACCACGCAAGCGATACATCCAAGAAGCCCACGAACGATTTGTGCAGACCCGATTCCGCACGTTTGATGAGCATTTTGTGTCTACGAATCGAGTCTCCAAGGTTACCTCCGGCTATATGCCGAGGAGTTTGAAATGCTACATGCACATTGAATGCACGGTTGGACCGTGTGCCGACTCACAGGGCGCCAATCTCATCAAGAAAGAGACTCTGTCCTTTCCTAAGGTTAGCTTTTACTGCTTATTTAGGTGCGGCGGTAAGTTGAACTATGGTGCGATTTCAGATTTGCTGCTCACGGAACATCTTTCTCGCATTAAAGTGGGGAGTACGGAATCGGAATATCTACTGAGTACCAAGTTATTTACGAGGTGCACGCGCAAATATTGAAGGTGGTCTTTTGGTGTGGCTTAACACAGGATATTTTTCATTCAAATGTTAGACCTTGCAGAACTACATGACGCCGCTTTTCCAACACCTACCACCATGACGTGGTCGAAGTATGTAAAAGTTTTTTGCTCCCACTGAGATACCCTGCAGCTCTAGGTGCTTTAGATGGGAAGCATATCTCGTGTGTGGTAGGTGATATTACATCGATCGAATTTTAGAATTAATTAGCTACACATTACAGTGTCCAAGTAGAAGCGGATCCACCTTCTACAACTAAAGGATTTGATAGTGTGGTACTTTCAGCACTGTTAGGCGGAGATTATAAGTGCATTCTCTATGATTAAGGTAATATTTTATATAGGATTAATATTAATAGTATTAGTAATACGACATTCAAATGTTTTGGGGCTTCGGGAAGAACTTCCGATTTCGGGGTCTTCTTGGACAGCCCTACGAAGAGTTTCATCGAACAGCGCGATGCGGACTTTCCCGAGGCAGTGCAAATGAGTGTTGGCAAAGTGTGCAGCTGAAGTTTATCATGCTTTAAAAAGGAGGAACGTCTTCCTTTTTAAAGGGTACGTGTCATTTCCCAGTGGACCAAGGTATTCGAATGACACCGCGATTCATAAGACCGTACTCATCCAGAGAAGCCACCGCGAACCGAAGAAGCGCCCACTTTAACACTAACGTGTCGAGGTGCGGTATCTGTAAGACAACCCTTGACATCAATTTGTCTGAAGACCTGCTAACTTCAGAGCTCGCCGGGTAGTAGAGAACTACTTCGGTATCTAAGCTAGCAGGTTTCGGCTTCTTCTTCGGCCCAACTATACCACACCCGATCACGCAAAAGCGATCACCCTGTCGATAATGGTTAGTGAACAACAATATCTCAAATTAAATGAAAATTAGGTTCCGTTCAGATTGTACACAATCTTATGGTTTATGACGTTGGAGACAGCGGCCGTTGAACGATACGGCATTAGCAACTTCTTCGAAGATGAAGATAGTCGCGGAGTTGTTGGAAACATTGCAACCGATGCAAAGTCAATTCGTTACATGATGCCTACGTTTTTTTTCCCGAAGAGATGGTGTTCGATGAAGAGGCTAGTTTTCTATCCGCTACTACAGTAAGATTTGCTTTGATCCATGCTTTATGTGTTTGATCTATTAACATTTCTATAGACTCCATCGCAGTTACGACTGATTCCATGGTTTCTCCCCTCTGCTTCCACTAGTTCTACGGTTCTTCTCCAAACGACTATTGAGGATCTAAATAAATGGTATATGTGTGATTCTGAATTTGGAAAGATTAGAATGTCTTACCTTTGTGAAATTGAAGGAACTAATTTTCTTAAACAACGAACGAAATTCTTAAATAATCACTTACTCAATCGATCGATCGAATAATTTTACCACCATCGCGCAGTTGGCAATCATCCAATGGCGAGAGTTGCAGACAGCAAGAGAGCCGCTTGCAAGCCGCGCCGCTTCTCACCGCGTTTCGGCTGCAACAAGCATCGAACTCCGCCCCCCTTTCGTTGCTCGTTTCTGCTACAGCAGCAATGGCAGTGTGAAAGCCGCTTTACGAAATTCCGTGAAAGTGATAAGAAAGTGATAGGGCTTGTCCATGGACGAATCGCTTGTATGGATACAGGTGTTGAACGCCGACCGGTCGTGGTCTAATCAGTGTACTGAAAGTCGTGGGATGTTCACACCTTCCTCTTGGTGCTTCTTTTGAGGTAGACCCATAGATGATCTTTCTCCAATGCCTGCTTCTGCATGTTGCCGTTGCAATTGCATTCGACTGGGGAGTAAGTTAGTTTGAAGCTTTAAAGTGCTCATAAAATTCTAAGAAAGAAGTGAGGTCCTCTTCCAGGGTTGGGATCAGTTTTATCTTTTTGACAATGGCGGCAGAAAGTAGGATCCATCCTTGTGGCTAGAGGGTCCCGCTAAGTCCCTATTGCAGGACAGTTTAGTGTGTCATCATTGCGAAATAGTTTAATTTCAACTGCCACCGTTGTCAATCACACGATGTGCCGTCCAATTGAGATAAATTCGAAAGTAAACTACTTTGCGACACACTGAGCTAACCTAGGACAGTACTTTTCTTGCCGAGATAGGCACAATACTAGTTAGTAGACTTTCAGAGCACCATCGTGGCGCGATACGACGCAGTGGTAATCTCTCATATCGATTAGTCACGACTACGTATGGCACGACAATAGACAATCTTCGGCGCAAAGCGGATCGGGGGGGGGGGGGGGGTGGAGAGTGAGCCACCAACAGTTCCACACAACGTTTCGTGTTGTACGAAACTAAAAATTCTATGCAGTAGTAGTGGGTTCTACGCAGGTGGTGAAAACTGAGCTAGGCCATTTCTGATGTATTCAATTAGGCATACCCGTCACTCTTACGATGTTAGATAACCACCGAGTACATGATGGTGACCCCCCTTTGAGCAGTTTCGCGCCCACATTTCTATCGGAGACCCACCAAAGCAGTAGTATCACGGGCACTATGCGGATCGGGGGGGGGGGGACATTCCCTCATAGGTGTAGAGTTCTTCGATGTACAGTGCATGGAAGGATAGAACGTTGCACTTTTCTTACAGTGAACCATCGCAAATTTCGGATTCCGTTAATATATTAAGGTATAGTGAGAAAATGAGGCGTAAAGCTGCTTAGGGGTTACCTTGTATTAAGTAGTTATTCGCCTAGGAAAGAAAACACATGATTGCCGAATCATTTACATCAGAAATAGCCTACCTCAGTTTGCTGCTGGACTAAACACGAGTGCTTGAAGGATTTCTAATTTCGTGGTACACAGAACGTCGCAAAGGGTTTTCTTAGGCCTTTGTCATACCATCGCTCACCCCGAGCGACGCCTAATGATATCCCATATCGATCGGGCGGCGCGATGGAATCGATATGGGTGCATATCATTAGGCGTCGCTCGGGGTGAGCGATGGTATGACAAGGGCCTTAGATGGTGATCCATCCCGAGCCATTGCGCCAAAAAGAAGTTTGAAAGTCGTCGCTCAACAGCAACATCCCCCCCCCAAGAACGCACTGCCCGTATTGCGCTGGAGTAGTCAACTCTAACACAAGAACGAAGTTGGAAAAGTCGTCACAAAAATACACAACCTCCCTTTACTTCCATAGGCATAGCGCTTCAAGAACTTCGTGTCTGTTTCGTTTTTCCAGCGGTACGTCTCCAACGTCTCCAACTAACGATATATTCAGTGGTGTTCTGGGATGATTCGATGTGTTGCTCGTTTGAAATGGTCTACTCTTAACTTTGTGGCTTAACTTGGTGGAGAAGGCACAACACTGCCGTTGTCAAACAAGCAGTGTAATGCCATTTCCACTAGGATAGATACTGTATTTGAAGTTAGAATACACTGACTCTGAATATCTCCGAATTGGGAAGGAGATCGCGACACCATGTACCCTTGAGGGAGGTACATGTAGCAGCACAATGAATTATAAGGGAAACCTGCTGTTGTAATGGCTTTTCCTACTGCTTTCCTGCTTTCCCTTGATGTAGTTTCATTTCCAACGGAATCCTATACCTGGTTAGAACCACGCCAGGGAAAGCGCAACGATTAACTTAGACAAGTACGACAACACTAGTCTACAATATTCCCAGGAAGGCATCCCTAAGGCATCTGGCATACTTCCTCTATGAACTGCATAGCTACCCTCGCAGCACTTTCGCCGCGACCAGTCGCTGGAGCGACTCGGAGGTATGCCAGTTGCCTAAGGTAAGTCCAAGCAAGAGGGGATCAAAGTGATAAATTTAATTCGTGAAGGACAAGAGTTGCAAAGGCAAACATAAGCACACGAAGGCGAAGAAGTAAATGTAATTGTCAATCTATAGATGAGATTGTTCAGCTGTTGACCAAGATTGTCATCAACTTTATTACGGCTGACGTTTCGGCGTCGTCGCCTTCCTCAGAGCCTGAAAAAGTCGGAGACACTTGTGGAACTGTTCCCACAAACATCTCTTACTACAGAGTACTCTTCCTAAGGAAAATAGAGACAGGATCGGATATCCGAGATACAAATAACCTTCGAGGTGGATGACGTTGAACCACCAGACACTCGTAGCTGGAAGGAATCGTGGGTGAATGAGCTGTGGTCCTAGGGACCACCCGACGTAAGTACCCCGGGGGTCAGATCGACCAGATCTAAACCCACAGAGCTCCACAAAGGGTGCCAGTTCTTGAGTAATCGCGATGCACTCTTCCTTGCGATTGACCTGGGGATTCTTCGCCGCAATCCAGAGTGCCTCTAGCGTCCTGCGTGCCGAAATGTCACTTTCGCGCACCAGTATCGAGACAGACACCTGAATCATCGCGCCCCCATGGAAGAGGTCCGTTTTAGCCCAGGACCATGTGTTCTCCTAAGGAGTGCGGAAATTAGCTTTCCCAAGGCCGTCCAGATGCTCCCTGATCCTGACACAAAGGGGTCTGCCCGTTTCCCCTATATAGTGTCCCCACACTCATTGCACGACACTAGATAAGCTACCCCAGATCTCATGCAATCCCCCTGTTTCTCATTGGGGCAAACTACGCAGGACGGGGTTGGGCACGTCCGATCGTAGATACGGTTCCGGACCAACTGTGTCTTCAAGGTTGTAGGAGGGACATCTACAACCCTTACAACGTCTTGGAGATCCGCTCTGCGTATGCATCTGCGTATCTCTGCACTCACTTCGTCTGAGATGAAGGGCGCGCAGAAGGGTATCTTGCCTTTTTCTTCTCGACGGACTAGCGCTGTAGCTCGCGCCCCCTCCCTTCTGCCAACTTTGGGCTGGATACCCGTTACTTTCTGCAATGTTGTGTGCCATCTTTAATGAAAGCAATTTTTGCTCACTTTCAGACGATACCGTGGCAGCAGTCCGGAACAACATGTTTTTAATAATGCCCCTTTTGGTACTGGAAGGGTGAGCAGAGCAATAGTGAACAAGGATGTTCATTCTACTGGGTTTCCTGTACCATCTAGTTTTAATTTCACTATGAGAAAGGTGTATCTGGACATTCAGGAAGGCCAGCCAATTTTTCGTAGGTTTTTCTCTCGTAAGTTTTATATGTTCCGACGGCTTATTCAGCAGTTCAAAACATGTGTCCACCTCATTTTGAGTAGAACATTTGATAAAGCAGTCGTCGATATACCTACAATATAGTGTTGGCAGGCGTTCCAAGACAGGATTTTCCACCTTAAGCATGAATGCGACTGCCAGTACAGGAGCCAGTCTTTGTCCCATTGCCAGCGCTCTCATCTGTATAGTACTCTCCCGACTATTTGAATACGTTACATATTAGGCACTCGTTTGTCAGACTCATACCCTGAGCCCTAGTGAGTCCATATAGGTTCACATTTCCCTCATGTTTTGTAAGGATCTCAGCAACAGCCTGTAATGCCCGGTATTTTGACACGTTGGTATACAATGAACTGACATCAAAAGGCTCCATAACGTATCCTTCCTCCGCCTTGATAGCCGGAGTTTTGCAGGAAAGTAGTGGTATTGGGCAGGTGAGGGGAATAAATCTGAGCAGTTGCACTAACACCAGGTTCAACAACCAGGAGATGCGGTCTATCGGGCCAACGACACCACTGATAATTGGGCTAACCTTAAACAGGGATGGATCTTCGGCAGTGGCGCCCTCTGGAGGCAACTTATGGGTCTTGATAAGAACATACAACGCGGGACACGTAGGATGGTTACACTTCAGCCGTGTTATTATGTTCCTTGGAAGGTTGTCCTGCTTCGCAATCTCGGTCCACTTCGGTTAAGTCGACGGTACTGTGTGCTGAACTCCTCAGAAGTGGCAGGACCATAAATGGTATGATCACTCAGGTGTGATCTCGTGATGGCCCTGTCCAATGGCCCTGTCCATCTTTTGGGGCAGCACAACGAACTCTCCACCCTTGTCACTAATGGTGACTTTTATTGCACCAAATGCCTCCAGATCTCTAATCTCTCTAAGGCCCCGTCTCTGTGCAACTGTTAGATTACATGCCCTTCTTGTTCTTGTAGAACGTTTTGCACGGAAGTAGCGAATATCCGGAACTTTGTGTCAACCGCAATATTGGGTTCCTGTGACCCCAGATACGTAGATGGAAATGAAGGGGGCGGTATGGCAGTGTTACTGACAATACCCTGCACCCGACCGAGCGTATCGACTTTCGCCCTAGCCGATAATGTAACGGTTGCAGGTTGCCCACAATCTTACGCCACATGATAGGGGTCGGGTATTGATTGGGAGCGAAACTGGGTCCCAGATCCAATGCGCAGAGCGCATCAGTCGATAAATTTACATCACCAAGAACCGTTGCCCGTGGACGGCGCCCTTCGCACTCGCTTTCTCCAACCAAAAGGTGAGAGGTACATGTGGAAGAACACACCGAGGCTTTGTAACCAAGACATCGATCCTGTTCTACTAACCTCAGGCATTTGTTCTGTAGTCTTACTTTGGTCTTAGAGAGAACAGAATCACAAATATCTCTCGACTCACCCACTACTCTCCTCCAAAGACGAGCCGACACAAATTTCTCGCAATACCACTCCTTCGACACGTATTTGGACAACATAGTATACATATAGTCCTGCTTGTTCTTCATTGTCCTGAAGATTTGAATATCGATCTTGCGTCTCGCCTGTCGCCGTTTGGCTTGCTGCACAGTTCGTGGAGCTTCTTCCTCCTGATGAATTTGGGAACCACTTCGTTCTTGATTCAGCGGGGGAAAAAATGAATAGCGTGTCTAACTAAGGCGATCTTCTGCCTCAGCGACAGAACTTCCGCTACAAGTCGAACACAGCCAGCTGGCACGTCGTTAAGAACTGTCCAAGTTCGGCTTTCAACAAATCTTGGCATAACGTTGTCAATCTATAGATGAGATTGTTCAGCTGTTGACCAAGATTGTCATCAACTTTGTTACGGCTGACGTTTCGGCGTCGTCGCCTTCCTCAGAGCCTAGAAAGGTCGCAGACACTTGTGGAACTTTTGGGAATGTAATTGTGATTGTGTGGAAATAAAAACCGCGGGCGTGATGGGTATTAGCGAGATGCGTTATGACTTTTTCATTTTCTTATGGTTAGTAATTATATTACTATTTTCATGTTCCCACAGAATGCCAAAGCTTGGTATTCGGGATATGTGCACCTAAACTCAAAAAGCCAATGCACCTAGAAGTGGTCTTGAATAGCTTGGCAGAAGGCAGAGCACATCACCAAAATTTTATTTCTTTAACTTTATGAAAATTTTATATCCCTGGAGAAAAAGTGGATTAAGGTTTATTTTAAAATACGCGACACAGTAATTTTAAAGAAAAAAGTAAAGTTTAAAGTAAAGAAAAATAAGAGGTCGTGTCATGCCCGTCACAGTTTTCCTTTAATCTATAGTGCAAATCTTATTTGCGGGGAATTAATTTTGTTATTTCGTTCCAGTCCACGGTGCAACTGAGGCAAATGCATAAAACTGACACGACTTTAATTCGCAGTTTTAACACGTTGACGACCGCGCAATTTTCGCGCGTCGGGCCCCCGGGACAGCACATATTGCACGCGTGTGACACGATATTTCGTCACCTTAGCTTAGCATAAATTGAATTCTTAAGATGTACACCACGAATCTCATATCCGCTCTCAAAACTTTGATGTTGTTTTTGAAATATTCCCTAGATCTTCTCTTTTCCGCAATGAGCTTCTCTCCATTTTGATGGTCCAGTTAAAAAATAATTGTTTTTGATGTGGAACATAAACTGAAAAATTCTAGAATTGCCATCAGAAATCGCAACCCACCGCAAGAAATCTAGCTAAGAAGATTAAGACAGAATGCAGTATATACAATAAATTATGTTGTTTAGATTGCTTCCACACAACTCGTAGCTGTCGGCTGTCGATTAAAATTGTCTTCTGTCTGGACTTTATTTGTGAAGATGATCTCCCTAGTGACCCTTGATAACATCCAAGTAGTTGTAGTTTGTAATCATGCCTGTTTGTTACCTTTATTGAATGAAGTCTCAGAAATAACTCTGAAATTCAATGGATAGCTTGTCGATGTCATAACAGGTTGCCTCAGATATATTCCCATGTAGCCATGCCAATCGTAAGTTATTATAATCGAGCGAATTTCAAAAAGCGAATATTAGGTTCGTGACCATCACCTCAAACAACCCCACTCAGGGAGTTTGGACAAAGGTGGTGACAACACTGGTTATCGATAGGGGAGGTAACCGGTCGTAACTTACCAAACGGACATGGCCACTGTGTTCAACATCTCAAATAACCTTCCTAGGCAAAGTTTGGACGAAGGTAATGTCACTCTGATCGAAATATTACTGTCGGGCACCAGTGCGCGACATGGTCCCACGAGACAGACTGGCTGTCGGGCACCATTGCGCGACATTGTCGTCAACGTGTTAAGTATGGTACGCAGCATTTGCACCATGAGTCGAAACAAAATGGCTGAAGAATTGCATGGCCCAGTCCCTTCTTCCGGTATAATTAAAAATTGTTGCTTCGCTCCCCTTTAAAATAAATAATACTTAAAGTACCATCTCATTTTCCTGAGGCAAGGATTTATTTCGATCATCTTCTTGGAGAAAACCCAATTTGATCTGGAAGGAACCTAATTAAATTTGGAAGGCGCTCAACTAGGAAGTTCAGTTTGGTTCGCTAGAACCATGCTTGACGAGCTTATGGTATTATGCGAACGAGCTCCTTACGGGTTAAATTACAAACGCTCAAGGATGTTCAAGTTCGGCTTTTAGTAATTCTTTGCATAACGTATTCAATCTATGAACGAAATTGTTCAGCTGTTGGCCAAGATTATCATCCATCAATTTTATTACGGCCGTATGGTGTTTGGGAGAAAAGTTCCATAAACGTCTCCGCCGTTTCCAGGCTCTCAGAAAGGCGACGATGCCGAAACCTTAGCCGTAATAAAATTGATGACAATTTCCAAGATGGTTAGAATAATTTTTCACTTCACTGTTCTACGGTTTCAGGCCTTGCATCAGGAAGACCAACTTCTCGGGGAGGTTGGACCTCCAGAGGATCCGGAATATCCCCTTATCCACAATGGATCCAGAGCAAAACGGAGCTCGAAATTTGACTACATAAGAATAGAGATATTTTACGACGATTCAGTAAACAAGTGAGTGGTTCAACACAAGGTTGATTTCGAAAACCTTCGCTAATGCAGCCACAAAAGTGGGCTACCCCAGAATCGGTGTAGAAATCTTCAGCGGTACTTATCAGATAATAGCAGGAGTGCCTTTTTTGTCTATTCAGTGATTAAAAAGTTTTTACAAGGTGTTAACAATCTCTAATAACGATTCCCACACGTCAATGGGGCGGGAGCGGGTAACTGGATGGGGCAGGCATTAGACGTCCTTGTCACGCTAAGTTAAATAAAAATTATACACAGCATTGGTGCATCAAACCCAGTGGTGAGCTGAGCTCAGCCACTTCTGAGGCCGGATTCATGGATGATTCTACCCAAGGGTGGGCGGAGGGAAAAATTATATAATTATCTTGAATTCACAAGAGCGTGAAGGTGGGTGAATGATGGGGTAGAATTATACCATTCACCGAATTGTATCATTTCATGAATACCAAACCTGCCCTCTGCCCATTTTCCTCTGTTGTTGAATTTATTCATTACCATTAATCCATTGCTTTACCGATCGTGAGTCCGTCTCTTGTGTAATTGGGTTTTCATTTGTCTTCCTAACAAGCGAATAAGGGCTTGCTAGGGAAGGGTCTAGAGCGTTGTCTGAACGAGGAGAGCGAGTCATATAGGAGAAATCACCACCCATCAATTAGTAAAAAACGTGTCTATCTTTGCAAGTCGTTAATCCCAAGAAGTATGCTGTCCTTGAATTCTCAGTGGAATCGGCGCCTCAAGAGTTCGGTGGTCTTTTACGCCTGCGACGCACCTGTCTACAAGGAGCTCAGCGCGCAGTGGATAGTGACGATGCTTTTTGCGAGGGAGGTCAGGGGTTCGATTCTCCTGCCCTGAAGTATCTTTTCATTTATCTGATTGGTGAGGTTTAGAGAAATCTATCGTCTACACCATTTTCCGTTGTTTTTGCCTAATTTTCCAGCTGCGCGCTTTGGTATTCAGCAGGATAATGTATAAACGTTTAACACCACTGATACACAGGTACAAAGCGCATGAGGCAGCACTGGTCACAATACGGGCAACGTATAAAGACTACAGGCTCCTCACAGTCTGTTCCCATACATGGATCAATGACCTCAGGAAAAACCATCCTGCTCGGATTTTCAAAGGAGACCACGTTGTGACGTCGGAGGTGGCTCAGATGAGAAACGAGGTGTGCGGATCCCGCAAATTAACCTAAACAGCCATCGATACACTCTTCCCCATATCTCTGCCTGTCACCTGGAAATCAGCGGTCAGTTAAAGGTTTTCTATACCTAACACCAACAAAGTCGCTCGAATGGTGATCCATCTACTCACGCTGAAGTGTGTTCCACCTTTAGACAAGGAGCCTTCGAGGGAAGCAGTCAAGCTGGCAGAGCGGATGGCCAGCATACTCAAGTATTTCGAAGCATGTCCACTTGAAGTTTACGAGGGCGAACAGCTGGAAGTGGTGGAAGAACAAGAAGAAGTTTTGGGTTCGCAAGATGGACTGAAAGACGTGGATATTCTAGCAAGCAGTGGACATACGATAACATTTTCGGGTGGAACTCTTGTTTCGGAGGAAAGGGTACTTATTCAATTGGCTTTCGTTTATGGAGCCGATGTCACTGCTCCATCGGAAGCAAACTGTGAGGAGCCTGCAGCTTTTATATACGCTGTTCGTACTGTGACCAGTGCTTCTGCTCCATGCACTTTGTGCCTGTGTATCACTGGTGATTAGCGTTTATACATCATTATGTTGGTTAGTCCTAAACAAGCCGCAAGAAAGTTGCTCTTTACAGCATACAGCTGGAAATGCGCAGAAAAACGTCTGAAAATGGGGCAGACGTCAACTGAAATGCAGAAATGCAGCAGCGCAGAAGAACGGAATTCTTGACCTCCGTCATTTGAAGCATCACCACTATCCACTGCGCTCTGAGCTCCTTGCAGGCAGGTGCGTCGCGGGCGTATAAGACACCGAACTCGTGAAGCGCTCATTCCATTGCAACTTTGGGGACCCCACACCCCTTAGGTTTAGCGACTTGGCAACAAATGAACATTTTTATACTAATTGAGGGGCGGGGATTCTTCCTATATGACCAGCATGACCTGCTCTCCCCGATCAGACATACGCTTCAGACCCTTCCCTTGCTAGTACAAAGTGAACTTCTCCGGACTGGTTTGCGTCTTAGAATTCCAATGCAACAGAAGCGCGACATTTTGAAGGTCTGTGTTGTTGCCTACGAGAGCTCTTATGTCCTCTGGAAAGTCTACTGATCCTCTGGTTTTGATGTCGCACGAGAAAGATGGTAGAGTGAGTAGGCGTTAATCGGATTACTATGTGTAAAAAGAGTCTCAGAGTCTAAGATAAAGCTTATAACAAATATGTGCTTCCAACGGGTAAACGCGGCATTATGACTTCATGAAAAACAGTACTTTCGTCGAGAAAGTGGAGAGCTTTGGTCGATCTCTCCTCCATCAGACAAAAGCTGCTGATGCAGTTTTGTAGCAGTCGCTTCGTCGATTACGAATAACTCCTCCTTTTATGTGTGTTTCTTGCAATCAATCACAGAGCTAGTCAAGTTCCTCAAATCCAAATTTCCATGTACTGAAGCCTTGTTTGTCGTCCAGTGTATAATTCCCCGATGTGGAAGCCACCTCTTCTAGACCCTCTTACCCTGCACACTTTTGCTGTAAGCTGAGATGACTACGTCGCCTGCTTTATAAGGTAGTTTTGTTAAAAAAGAAAGTAAAGTGAATTGAAGAGCAGATGCAATTATCAACAGGTTTGATGTTTTTATTTCTTGGATTAGATGTGAAGAACGTCAGCGTATTTTGACACAATGACAGAGAAAGATCATGAATAATAGTTGAAGAAAAGGTGGGATTGTTCAGCCTAGATGAAAAGATGATTTCGCAGTAGTTTGAACATTAGTGGAACAGAATTCAATAAAGCACCTTATGTAAAAATAAAAGCATATAGTGATACAAGGGGTAGAATTGCATGAGCAGTGGTAGGGCATTAGCTTCATATTAAGCGAGCTCAGAGTATGTTTGGAAGAGTTTTTGCAAGGGTTTTCGACCGAGCGCACCGATCCGCACCTACTCATTTGGCAGCTATTCAAGAAATAACAATCATTTCGGTGAAATTCTTAATACAGAGGTGAGTACTCTATCCAACGACCAGCCATCGAAAGCGGCGAGTGCGGCAGATTCACAGAATTTTAAAGTTTGGCCAACCTCTGTATGACCCGTGATTTTCAAGCGCTCATCAGTCCTTGACTGAATACGGGTAGCGGATATTAGACCAAAAACATACCACGTTCTTCATCCGCCCTCCGTCGCCCTCGGAACGCCCAGTAACCGTGAAATCACTGGGATTTTCTCCTCTTCCTTCATGCTAGGGACTTCGGAATTCGCGCGGTGTTTACAAAGTCCTCGGATCTCCCAGAACTTTTCCGTCCTCACTTTTTAATGAACGTTAGTAGAGAGTTGAAACTGCTGTTGTTAATCGACGCAGCATGAGTGCTGACTTCACTAAATTATCTCATACCTGAGTTGCAAAACCGAAAGCACACATGTTTGTCTGTTGAGACAAGCATACATTAAGCAGCAAAAAAACAGCTGGCTGGCGTTCCATTTTTTTATCCGTTTTTAGAAATGGATCAAGTCGTCAGAGGAGACAAACTTGTAGTCATTTCGTGACCGAAAAGCGGTCTGATGTTCTTATTTAAGGCTTCCTCCGGAGAAAGCGGCGGTGTTGAAAGGGTTGATCTCGCAAGCAAGGGAATACTTCGAAGACACAATTAAGGTGGAGCGCAGCCGGTGGATACAACTCACTCCGTGAGTATCTGCTTTCCTTGCTTTTCATTTGCTTTTTATTTTTTCTGATTATGTTCAATGTGTGACGGAAGCTTACATCTAGTGTTGCTTTCGCCCTAATGCAGGGTATAATAAGCTTCGTGACTTCTTGACGAAATTTCGATCGTGTGACGCGGGTTTTCGTTTCCGGAATTGAGGGTTCTAAAGCGTGAGAAACTGACAAAAAGGCTTTCCGACCCTATCGAACTCCTGCAGGCGCAGCTGTAGTTATAGCTATTTCAATTTGTCTTCTGATTTTTCTCATTGCACTTCATGTGTGACGGAAAATCATGTTAAGTGACTCGTAACAATAAGGTAAAGTGGTAGTAATAAAAAGTTGAAATTTCCCCACAAAAAATGGAAAAATAGTAAAAGCCCCATCATTCCCGTGAAGAGTTGAAAATGGTGTTCAAATAGAGATTGGCGGTCTACATTCAAGTAGCAGCTGGTCAGAATTTCAACAAAGCCAATTCTATCAACGAAAATAGTGTCCTACGCACTTTTTACTACCTTCTCCAGTTCACTGCATGGCCTTAACTGTTTGCGTGTTCTTTTCTCTTCCATGCTAAATTTCTATCTCTTACGCCGTTTCTAGCATATTTGACGCCGTATACTGTACCAGCAGCGGAAGTAACCATTTTTTTCGAAGCAATCTTCAATACATATCTATTAACCAGTCCCCCATCACTGGACCCCTCCCCCTTCACCGGTCCCCATCACTGCTCCCTTCCTCACCGGTTCCCCTTTACCTGGTCCCTCTTCAGTGGTTAACCTTCTAGCGGTCCCCTCTTCACTGGACCACCCCCACCCTTCACAGGTCCCCCATTGCTGGTCCCACCTTCACTGGTCCCTCCTTTATTGGTCAACCCTTTACCGGTCCCCCTTACTGGACCCCCACCCTTCACCGGTCCCCCATTACTGGTCCTACCTTCACTGGTAACACGTCGTGTGAATCCGGAACCCCAGGCGCGACATCGGTGACACGTCGTCTGAATCCGGACAGGCCTTTCGCGACATTGGTGACATGTCTTCTGAACCCAGACGCCGTTGAACGACGTCGGTGACACCGCTTCTGAACTCGGACGCTCGCTTTCACGACGTCGACTACACATGTTCGCAACTCGGACGCCCTTTGTGTGACATCGGCGACACGTCTTCTGACCCTTCTCAACACGACGTAGGTGACACCTCGCCTGAACCCGGACGGCTACTGCTCGACGTTTACGAAAGGACGGACGGACAGATGGACGGACAGGCGGATGGACAGACACAATAGCTTACTCTTTTATATACTCTTTATGTATTTATGTATAGTAGGATATCGTACCATACCTTCTTGTTGAACTCCATTAGAGCATACAACTCTGCTTTCTGCTTTGATAATGATATGAATCAGCATAGTGCTACGCTTAAGGAGATGAGGTGTTCCTCGAATCTGTCTATCACTATACAATTGAGTTAGCGGTCGATGACGTTTAAGTGATCTAACCTAAATGAGATACGCCGCATCATCCACAGCGGGTGATCCAACCTGAGTGAGATACGCCTTATCATCTACAGCGCGGGCAAAATTTGCTATTGAACTTGGGATGTTGCTGTCGCAAGCGAAGCGCAGCCGTTTACTGCTTAACACAAAAGCACCCACGCGCGTTTCTGAGCGCCCAGATTCAGAAGCCGACTTTGCGCCATTAGCATGAGAAGACACTAAAGAAGTAAGGGTAGAAGGGGGACTTCGAGGGTGGAAAACAGACAACAATCAGCTAGGAGCGACCTGGAGGAGGCATCGGGTCATGAACGTGGGAGAGCTACTTAATTGGCGTAGAGTAGTAAGGAGGATCCCGAGGGGAAGAGAGGGATCTACCTGAAAGAAGGGACCTGGAGGCAAGACCAGGATGGGGAACCAACAAGAATGAGCCGTAAGGGAATTCATACGGATAACAAGAATTTGCCATATGCATAGCCTCTCTATGTTTGACACAGCGGCGACTGCGCGGGCTTCTGAGCTTCTGGATTCGGAAGGCGGGTCTTCTGAGCTTTTGGATCCAGAAGACGGGCCCAACTTGAGGGAGAGGCGAGGACGGGAAACGAGCAAGAGGAGACCAGTAGGGAGGTCATTAGTGGAAACAAGAAGTGGGCCAGGAGTTGTGACCAGGAAGGTGGAGGGGGTGGGGTGGGAGAAGACCAGCAAAGGCGGACCAGCAATTCGATCCAGTAAGAAGAAACGACTGAGGGGGAACCTGGCCCTGGATTCGGAAGACGTGTAAACGATATCCGATAACGCGAGCTGTTGGGCTTGAAAACGGTTGAGGAGGAGCAAGCTGAAGGCAGAAGAACTGCCAATGGCGTTACTGCACGGTCCGGAAAAATGTGTATGATGAACGCGCGGAAGTGATGAACGGCTTGATGCCGATAAAGTACGTACCAGTCCTAGATATTTGCGGATTTTATGTTTCACAAAAAGTACTGTTGTGAATATACCCAACCAGGGTCTATATCTAGATATATTAATCTACTATTGTATTCTGACATATAGGACACCTCGCTCTGTATGATAAGACTTAAGACGCTTAGGTAGGCAATATAAGATAAGAACCATTGAATATCATCCACAGGCATAACCTAGCAATACCGCAACTAGGCACTCATGAATGTAATCTCCCGTGGTGCTCAAGTGCGGCACCGTCTTTCAGGTTTACTCTGATGATACCGACTGGGCGGCCAGAATGTCGCCATATCGTGGCTACGCCCACTGAAATTGTGTATATATACGATGCATATACCACTATTGTGGGTTCTACTATAAAATCGTGAGAATAAACCTTTGTTCCACTGAATAGTAAAGCCACCCCATTGGTAATCCACCAAATTGGTGCATCGACCGTGGAAAAAACCCAAGTCTGCGCTAGTTCTCGTCAGTGAGAAACAAACGGGTTTTTATTAGCTTTCTTTGCGAGTTCTCTTCGGAGAAACCAGAAAGCAACCCTAAGTCCTTTGCGAGTTCTCTTCGGAGAAACCAGGACTTGATTGTCAGCTGTGCTAGTTCTCTTCGTGAGAAGCAGCCGACAATTCTAAATTTTCGTTTGCGAGTCCTCTCACGAGGAACCAGGAAAATAAAAAAGCTTTCTTTGCGAGTTCTCTTCGGAGAAACCAGAGAGCGAACGAATTTCCATTCCGATCAAGGAAAGGAAGTCGAAAGAATACCTTCTTCGCGAGTCCTCTACAGAGGAACCGGAAGGAAATTCTAAATTTCTTAGCGAATTCTCACCGAGGATCCTAAGAAAAAAGAAAAAGACCCGCGTGGCAGGAAAACCTTCGAGCACAGGACTACTCGAATCATTTCAAATAGCGGGTGAATTTTGTGAATATACCCAACCAGGGTCTATATCTAGATATATTAATCTACTATTGTATTCTGACATATAGGACACCTCGCTCTGTATGATAAGACTTAAGACGCTTAGGTAGGCAATATAAGATAAGAACCATTGAATATCATCCACAGGCATAACCTAGCAATACCGCAAGTAGGCACTCATGAATGTAATCTCCCGTGGTGCTCAAGTGCGGCACCGTCTTTCAGGTTTACTCTGATGATACCGACTGGGCGGCCAGAATGTCGCCATATCGTGGCTACGCCCACTGAAATTGTGTATATATACGATGCATATACCACTATTGTGGGTTCTACTATAAAATCGTGAGAATAAACCTTTGTTCCACTGAATAGTAAAGCCACCCCATTGGTAATCCACCAAAGTACTTTCCATAGATCAGTGATGCTGCATAGTCGCGCGAAGCGCGCAAGTGCGAGACACGCCGTTAGGCGTGTTGGAGCACTTGTTCCTTCAAAATCAATTAATAACCTTGCGGTAGGCAAGTCTTTTTACGCGAACTACGGTTTTAATTTTTTTTTTAATTTTTGTATCTTTGATCAATTCTTGGCATTACTACGACCGCTTCCCTTTTTCCAATGCAGCATTACTGACGCTCTAGTTAAGATGTGTATTTGAATAAGAAATTAGAACAAGTAATTAATTAGATGGGGAATTCTTTGAAAGGGAACGTGCTAGGCACTGGATCATGTGATGTCGAAGTTAACTACCAGAGCTGGAAGCAACTGAAGCAAGGCTTTGGCAACTACCATCGTCCTTCTGAGCACTAATTTTTTCATCGATTTCTATCTACCGGAGGGGTTCTTTCTGGCAACAGTTCGCGCTAGTTGGAAAATAATTAGTGTACGTGTCTGGCATCCAGTTATGAAGCAGTGGATTAGATCTCTTGTTAACGGATCTTTGTTGAGACGTCAGCCTCCAGACTTGAACGGGGTATTGAAAACTGCTTCGAAAAATGAATAAATATTTCTTTTGAGTCCTCGATATGCTTTTGGTGGTTCTCATATTTGCATTACTTACTATAATTATTTACTAATATTTATTAAAAGTACAATGCTAATCCCACCATTAATTGACCCTAGTAAACCAACAATCGACCACAATAATAATATAAAACGGGTGGCTAAGGAGTAGCTACAAAAATGGTGAAGGAGGAGGAAGACTAGATGTTTTCTCTTCATTTCCAGCTCGCCTTTTCCAGTATTTGCCTATTACCATCAATCATAACGATACCATTCTCCAAAGCGTGAGTCCACCCAATACCGATCGTAGACAAGGCCCTCTGCCACACGTCACCCTGTTGATCGGACGCCGAGAACCGACAGTTGAGCCACGGCGAACTGGACGGGGCCGAAGAGGCCACAGTGCGCCCTGCACGAGACCGGCCCCCTCTGCCGGGGTGTGCGCGATTTATCCTACGTCGGAGGAGGGCAACCTGAGAGTGACCAACCATCGTGGACCTGGTATTCACTAGTCCAGTAAACGTCATAGGCTTGCATTAAGCTCGTCCAGCCTTTGAAACAGCCGTTTCATCGATTGAATTTCGCTTCGTCATTTTTTTCGCTTTGCTAGTGTGATATTGGTAGTATTGGTAGACCGGCGACAGAGCAAGGAGGCCAGTTGTGTTGCGAAGGTGCTTAACCGTCACGTCATCGAAGAGGAGGAGGTCAGGAGAGTGGAGCTTGTTTTAGGAGCCGCCTACGATTTCCTTTATTAGAAGGTTGTTGTGGCGAGTAGATCTGCCCAGGAGCTTAGTCCATTTGCGTGGCAAGGGATGACTGATATAACCGCCACGTTATGGTTGTCCCTTCGCGCTTAAGATCGATCAGTGTACTGTTTCTGTGAAAGGGAGGGTCTTTTCGTTGATGGTTTGTCCACAGCAATTTAATTCGCCAAACGCAGCGGAATTAGACTCCAATGGGTACGCTCATTACGTTTGGTCACGGATACTCAGTCTTCCTATTTTGTTGCAGTATGTATGTGCCCTTAAACTCTGACTAAAGTCACTTGCACGCAAATATGCCCTTCTGAAAGAGCCATATGTGAAGAGGAAGAGTTACAGTCATTGTGGAGGAAGATACTACAAGCTACAAGGCAGTGGCATTATGTGCGAAGGAGAATGCCTTCCAACGTGCGGACCTGCAACGGTTCCTCCCAACAGTAAGATCTTTACGGTACGGTGATGCAATAACTTCGCTCTCCTTATGGAGTTATTTGGACATTTGTAGGAATGCAAATGCGAAAACAAAAAATGCAAGACGGACTGGTCAAAATACCAAGGTGGGATAATCTTTATTTGTCATTTTTTCGACTCTTATCTAAAAAAAACAATTGAGCTGCTTACCTCCTAATTTTTGACAAATTATTCGAGACAACAACGTCGAAAACGCTCAATCGCCCCTCATGCTTGTGTGGCTTGTTATATTTTGGGCATTGTCCCCCCCCCTGATTTTTCCTGTTCGAGCTAATGCCGAGTACATCCTGAACAGGACTCAGGTTCCTGAAGCCGTGTTACGGCAACATGATGGAGTCGCTTTGTTCGTTCACGGGCTGATATCTCTCTGTCCTCCCCTCTATTTCGACGCTATAATTTCCGAAAACAAATTTTACTCTAATTCGTCACAGACGTGCTGCTTTTATAGAGAGCTTCCATTTTAAACAGCACCATTCAAATCAAAATTGATTTGGAAGTGTTATTCTGCACGCGTATCCAGAAACTTGTCTCCTTTCTACTTTGAAATGCGGGCAATTTTTTTATCACAGATTCATTTAAGGACAGAGTTAAAGAATCCTAAATTCCCCTCTCTGAATTGGATCAAGCCAAATTCTTCCATTTTTGAAAATTATCCCGCTCACAAACGTCTCCGTAACATCAGATGCTAAACATTTAAAAACGCGTCATCCGTTACGATAATCATCGAGAGCGTGCAGAACTGGATCACTCTTCAGGAAAACTTAAGCACACGGACTTCGTGATGATGGCTGTCATAAGAGACGACGGACACTGTGATGAAGAGACACTGGCGTATGCAGCTGCCTGCAATCTGCATTCAGTAACAAAGAGGTGATCTTTTCTCAATCAGCGAAAAATGTTTTGCTAGAAGGTTTCCTCCACATTTTGATCACACAAGGTGTGCTTGGCAAAAGCACGTGTGAGAAACCAGTATTCACAGTGCATCAACGAAAAAAAGCAGAAGGACTCTTGAGTGAAAATACCAAAGACATTTTGAGGCTTGCTGTTATGTTCTAGTAACTATATTCGTGATTTTGGGGTGCGGCTGTAGGAAATGTGAGTGTAATTTTTCCACGCCGTGCGTGCAATACTTCAAATGGCAAAAACTAAGTAAAACCAAACCACAATGCGCTCAAAAAAGGAACGCTAGAATGGGTAGCGTCAGATTTGTTAGAGATGTTCAAATTTCACGGTTTTCACTGCATCCAACCATAACTATAAAGCCTTCTGCAATTGCCTAACTAATTTGTTAGGTCATAGCATATGAAATGGCCGATTTTGACAAAAATTTGGAAGATCATAGCTTGGCTTGAACCAATTTTTTTAGTCGAAAGGACTACTACAACTAATACACTTTTCCCAACCCGACAATAGCTAGATATTCCATCTTTGTAAAAATCAGAACTTTGGGATTTACGAAAACTCAAGAAGTTATTATATTTTCGATATCATTTTGGTTGCTCAATTTTTTGTTCTTCGATCTAACTGCCTGAAAAAAATGGTCTGCGGGCATCTCGCCCCCCCCCCACGACCGCAGTCTCGGCTCACGAGCCCTGTTTTGTTTCGCGTCTGGTGACTCGCCACACCCCGGAGTCCCTTCCCTAGCCCAATCTGTGCTCTCCTCGGAGGAGAGCACAGAAAAGCCCTGACTCTTCCGTCTGGAGTGTAACCTACCACGCTCTGAACCGCGCCCGCGAGCGCGGTTCAGAGCGTGGTAAGTTAGACTCCAGGCGGTTCAGACGGATGGTGCTAAGCGACAATAATTGTCAGAAAGGATCCGCTTCTCGTCGCATGTCACGATCCTCTCCAAAAAAGGCTCCCTTAAGGCCGCCACAGACTTCTGCGGCGCCGCTCGGCGGCGCCGCTGGAGGCGAGCTCTGCGTCTCTGCCCTATGGTTAAGAATAGGGCAGCGGCGCCGCCGAGCGGCGCCGCAGAAGTCTGTGGCGGCCTTTAGATTGGGCAGCGTTAACGAAACACGGGTGTGGTGACGCTTCGGCATCTGCCCGACGGTCAGTTCGTGCGGGATTCATTTATCCAATTTCTTCACTTCCCCGATCGCATTGAAGTGACGACTGATAGTGCTGCCGTCAGCGCCGAAATGCTGTGCTAGCTCTCTCACAGTTCGACGCGGATCCACTTCCACCATGGCTTCGAGTTGATTGCCGTCAAGGAGTGCTTCCAGCTTACCTCGGCCTTCCTCAGTTCAAGACTTTCATCTCCAAATCGATCAGTGGCGAACTGTGCGTTTCTTAGCGAAATCCTCCCCAATTTACGTTACGAGCTGCGGCCGCGGCGTTGTGTCCACTTTTCCACTCATATAAGTAGAGTACCCGAATACTACGTTGATTCATATTGTCAAAACGACGTCAAAACGTCGACAAGAGGCACTTATGTTACAAAAGGTACAAACTGTAAGAAAACAGAGATTCTGTGCTTTAAGAAACCAATTTCAGTGCCTGAAATGGGAACTTCGTAGTCACGAAAAATAGACCAGAACTTGAGGTAGCAAAGTCGGCCATTTTACATGCAACGACCAAATATCTAATCGAAGGAGAGGTACCGCAAATCGCTCAATAGAAGATTGAGATTCATTTAAAAATGCATATTAAACATAGAAAAGGGCTAGCAAAGAATGGCGACGTCTAATCCTTCCATTTACATGGAGATAACGAGAGATTTGATTATCTTGAACGATGCAAAGTTTTTTCCAAATCTTCAAATAAAACCATTACGTGACTACATGGGCAATAGTGAACAAGAATAGGGAATGCCAAATTCTACGACACGAAAAAGTGACAATAGTCCAAGCACATATACTGCAACACCTTAGCATGTAACAACTTTGTCAAGCTTATGGTTAGCAATGCAGAGAGCCGTCGGAACAATTCCGTTATTTCACGCTAGCACCACGCTAGCATTAGGCTTTACTTTTTATCTCGCCTAGAGGACGTGGCATATATACTGGAACGAATAAGGGTACTTGCTACCAAACAGGAACAATTTCAGGCCAATATCCGGATTCGTAAACGTCTGTCCACAATCATTCGATAAAATTCAGAAGAATGAAATGACACAGTGGCTGTCGACAATCAAGCACGAACTTATCCACGCTTTCGTCTTCTCCACATCACACTATCCGAGATTTATCGGAGCGAAAGATCCGACACAGTAAGAGCATATTTTTGTAGCCATCGACTTTTAAGAGAATACTTGTTCCAATTTTATTTAAAAAACATTCACAACGACGCATTGGTGAAGGGTGTAGCGGTCATTAATTAATTCAATCTTTTGAATATAAAACGTCTTAGTTGAATTGCTGAACACGCTGCTTTTTCACCGTCACATTTAGATTTATCGCTAGTGTATGGATGCTTCAGCTAAGCTAAAATCGAACGCGCTTTTGAAGAGAAAAATGGGCGAAGGTTTTCTCATTTAAGTGTAACCAGCTCTAAGCTGTGCAATTGCCCAGAAAAAATCGTACTGCTGTCGGAATAACCCTTTAACGCAATGTTTACGTTAAATGTAAAAAAATGCATCTGAAGTTGCTAAACCATTGCACTGAAAAGCAGTTCTAATTACCTCATGTTACGCACATATTCTATAGACAGATGCAATGCTCTGTAAGCTGTCACAACGATGTTTTGTTGCGATCAAAACTTCTAGCGCCAGGCGGGACTCGAACCCGCACCTCCCTCTGACCGGGCGGGAATGCTCTACGCCATTACACCACCGGCGCCGTTTGATCGAACGCAACATCCACACCTCGTGGGACCGATCAGCACCCACCCGTATCCGGCTTAAAGAAACTGATTTGAATTGTTTCTATCAAGACCATCAGCTTAACTGGTCCCATGCTGATATCAGCGGCCAGCTCATCCCGCCATCGGGTTCGAGTCCCGCCTGGCGCTAGAAGTTTTGATCGCAACAAAACATCGTTGTGACAGCTTACAACCTCGATGCCAGCCAACTGAGGCTTAAAGAAACTGATTTGAATTGCAATGCTCTGTGATTGGGTAGCCAAGATAATTTTCGATTAAGAAAAGCGTTTCATGTGGAAGAGAGGAAAGAGGAAACAATGCTCATTCCAACTTAGCTACTATCGCTAGTCTCAAAATAGGATCACGTGAAAATTCGCACAGTCACCATAACTGACAGCACGGCATTGAGTGTGCGACAATAGGACCTAAGGTATGATTAAGAAACTTTTCGTCGACCCATTTTCGCGTAGTCGAGAACCGCATCCAGCGGAGTATTGCCCAATTCGACAATTTCCCAGTATTCGATGTTTACCCAGTTTCAGTAAACGCATCCATTCCTCACTGTGGTAACAATACGACAACTATGTAGCTGTAGCCTGTTCGAAATCCTGCTGGCTCTTAAGATGTCTTTAATACTGTCCTGAGAAACACTTATGTTTGACAATGAATAACTTAGAGTTAAATCAGTGGACGATATATCGCTGATTGAAAGATAAAGAGCATAACAATTGCACTGCTTACTGTTTGTGAATCATGTATTAAGTCGGAACGAAAGTTTCCTTGCCCAGTTGTCTCATTACTCGGTCCATTTCTTTATTTATTTATTATATCTATCCTTGCAAGGAGCTGCTTCTGCGTATGCAATGAGTACCTTCGGTTGTATTCGTTTGTTCTTGATTGAGTTTATGTGTTTTTATTCTAACATTGTATTTTCACGTGTGGCCTTAGCTCACGTCATGAATAACTAAATAAATAAATAAATATCCTCGAGGGATGGGCGATTTAGGTGCCAATCTAGAAAAGACGCGCACTTTCAAACGCTTAATGTTTAGAAGATGTATCCTAAGATTTAAAAGTTTGACGCACTTTTCGTGACAGCAAAAAATTCCGATTTTCGTGTAATAGAACTAGATGACTTCTTGTTAGATTTCCCAAACGCAGCAGGGATTGTATGTTAGAATTGCCAGTGACAGTTCGAAATCTAGGTGCTACACTGAAAAGGGTATTCCTAAATCTCAGCTAAGAAGTGTTGACACGAGACTATTCCAATAAGCGACACAAATTAAAAGGATGAAAAATCTTCTTCAGAGTGAACACTTCTCTCACAATTTAGCCCAAAATTTAAGATATTGAAAAATACCCTGCGAAACAACCTCTCTATATGAGAAATGGAAAGAAATCCGCGTAATCACTACTCTATGACCCGCATCTGGATCTGGGGGGGGGGCTCTGATTACCTCACTTCTGAAAAACGAGAAAATACCTTTTCGAAGGATTTACGCATTTTAAACTGCGAATCGTACGTAGGAGAGCAGGTTTTCCCAAAGCTTCTAACAATAAGTAACATTCTCAAGCAACCGTAAAATTTCTTAGTCATTGCCAAGAATCACCGTTAATATTGGTGATCTATCTCTCGGTATTCTTCATAAAGAAATACTTTAGACATGATAGTAGATAGGAGTTGAGGACGCTGATGTTGTTCTGAAAATACGAAAAGCACAAAACATCCTGAAGCTCTATCCTGCTCTCCTAAATAATCGAACACCACCCATCTGCACTGGAACCCCAAACAACACGTCAAACGCAGGCTTTCATAACAGTAAAAACTGGGATTTTAAAGTTCTATCTAATGCCGTTCGATTTTCACGCGAGCCGCTTACTCGCAGTTGTTTTTAGAATCTCCAGGGGTGAAATTTCACTTTATAGAAGAGGGTGTTAGAAATATTTTCACACTGTTCATGAGCTCTGACTGACCAGTCGTCCATACTTAGAAGATTACTACCAACGGGTGTCACTGTCAGAGGTATTCCAATGTGACAGCCCTTCTGCTAATTAAAGTACTAAGGAAATAAATAAAAGAGTAAGAACAAGACGATGATGAATTGAGAGGAATCGAAAGGGCAAAATCCTTAGGCTTGACCTTATATAATAATACATGTCAATCATTGAGAGTGAAAGATTGAAGAATAATCTCAAACGGTGCATATCGTGTCGCTGTTATAACTGAAATGGGAGCTTGGGACCCATTTTCCTCAGAGACACCTGCAATCGCTTTGCTAGGCAACTTCATTACGAGCTCTGTCAGAAAACTACATCCAACGCTTGAATACCTTTTCAATAAATAAGGTACAGAAATGATCGTGTTTTAGTCACTAATAAGAAAGGTTTTGATAAAACAGAATAACGCACACAAGAAGAGTTAGGTGTGCAACTGTTCTATAATATATTCAACAAATGGTCCGCACTATGATGGCAGCCCTTAATGAAAAAAGGCATCGCTCTGGGCAAAATAACCTCTCTGTGGTATACTCTTTTTAGGCAATCACCTATTCCGATCATACCAGGTGTGATAGAAAAATTCACTCGCACAGACTGGGAGGTAGCTAAAGGACAAGTAAGATGTTTCTTATTTAAATATTTTGCTGAAGTGATGATGGCTGGTCTGGCACAAAAATTACAGAACGTGTCCGATACAACGGTTTAAGGGTCACTTATACAATCCAAAATGTAGTTGTGGACACAGAACACACAATTCGACAGATTAACGGTCACTAGTAAGAAACTGGCCTTTAGAATACCGAACACGACAGAGGCTCATTAGGCATGTTTCATCTCCATTGCCTGAGTCTATGGACACACTCCCGCAGCATACTTTAAAACAGTGCAGAGGCTCGTTGAGTATTACTGGCTGCGCCAGAGCCTATATTCTTAGTATGACTCGTTCAAGTGGGTTAATTTCCGCATAGCTGTAAGTTTTCAGCTCAACTTAACAATGCTCTTTACAGCACCTATTTACTCTTTAGCAGAAAAAAGATGTGTACTGGCTGGATATTTCACAAAACAACACGAAACTGTGACTAAAGGGGCTCCCATCACCCCTGGTTTTAGGTGAAAGCGCTTAATTGAATGCGCCACAACAGAACGAGGATCGGGCATGTACACTCTCGTTATTGTTATTACTCGTTATAATATCATATCACATCTCACCACTATTCACAACAAGATGTACTACTGGCCAGTGGAAGACCAGTAGTACTGTCTTGCTATACAAGAAGGGAGACGAGCACGACGTTGGCAACTATTGCCCGATCTGCCTGCTGTCCATAGTCTACAAGCTGTTCACTCGAGTCATTCTGGCTCAGCAAACGCTGGATAAAGAGCAGCCTGCGAACAAGCAGGGTTCAGCACCATCGACCACATACACACCATTACGAAGCTCATCGTAGTATTGAGCGAGTACAAGCTGCCGCAGTGCATTTCGTTCATCGACCTGAAGTAGGCATTCGGCTCCATCGAAACTGAAGTGGTCACCGTTGCCCTGTTCACTCAGGGCGTTCCTACTCATTACTTCAGAGTACTTCGAGAGCAATAGATTCGCGACCAAGATTTCACCATTCTACAACGATGTCGCCATCGATGTGGTAGGTGGGGCAGGGGAAACCATATCCCTGCAGCTCTTCAATGCCACCCTCGAAAAACTCATGCGTGAACTAAAATGAGAAGACGATAGTGAGCATCGCCGGCCAGCAACCGTACCATCTTCGCTTTGCTGATGACATCGTGCTCATAACACAGAGCATCAACCAGGCGGAGCGAATGCTGGCCGACTTCGATAATGTATGTGGGAACGTTGAACTGCAGCTGATTCCCACGAATACCGTGCTAATGAGAAATGGACGACTTTTTTATGCCCCATTCTCTCTCAACAGGTTTCCGAATTCTCCAGCAGCGTGCATCTACGTCGCTAAGTCACCATCGCCAACGGCCTAGTGCCTGACCTGGGCAGAATGAAACGAGCAGCTTGGTAAGCTTTCAAGAGCGCCGAAGAAGCCGTGAAGAAGACGAAGAATGTGCGACTCCGTGCCCACCTATTCGACACCACTGTTCTTCCTGCACTAACAGACGCCTCAGAGACCTGGGCTATACGGAAGCAGGATGAACACGCGGTCAAAAAATCGAAAAGACGATGCTCGGAGTGACACGACTCACGCAAGTGAGAGAAGGGCTCCGGAGTTCCGAGCTTCGCCGACGTTCGAAGATTAGAGACGCTGTCGCGTGGGCTAAGTTGTCGAAAATTAGGTGGGCCGGCCACGTAATGCGCTTCGCAGACATCCGCTCTTCACCGACTGTTTCGCGGGATGTCAGTGTCAACACCAGGACGCCCTAACACTTTGGTCGGACTTCTTCGCGAAAGCTCTGAACGAACGACATGACGCTCTTCGTGTCCCTCGAGCGAGGAGGATGCATTGGAGCACTCCTCAATGCGACAGGGGCGAATGGAGACGCTGCTGGTGCCCGCTCGAACAACTTGATGATCAATGAGATGACAAATGATAGAGATGATACATGAAAATTTTTATCTATCACTATGTATCACATCAGTTGTAATATGTACACCTTAGCAAAATCAAGGATAACTAAAACTTTTCTGTCTCATGCTAATTTTAGGTAACTAAAAACTGGGCAAGTTCAGAGTTAGAAAAGCAACTTCACCAAAGGCTTTGCAAAAACCAATCATTGGAGATGACCGGCCAACAATTTTCAATTTTTATACAGATAGATAGGTAGATAATAACTCTACCCACAGAAGCTCTAGGAAAAGCTGTTATTTAATAGGTAGCAAAGTGCACGTCAGAACACTAGTTTTTTAGTCACTAGTCTTCAGCCTTCGAGCCCCCGAGAGCCTTCGACCAACGGGTCGAAGCGTCCCCCGACCCCCGGCGATCCCTCCATTGCGACGCTGGTACGAAGTTGTATGTAATCGCAGATGGTCCACACTACTATTATAATCAAAAAGAATACTGCGCCAAATTATGAGATTCGAGAAATGTCCCATGAAGGAAAGTTAGCAGCACTTACGCCATCAATTCAACGAAAATCGGCATAGTTCATAAGTGTATGGCGGTTGAAATAAAAACTAGAAAAACTAAAACGTCTGAATGAAAATCGCAAATCTATGACACTTTTTGGACTTTTTTACTGGATTTCCGTAGCAAGATTTTGCTCGCAGCTTTATTTCCTGTTTCTCGCCATTTTCCCTGAAAAGAGGAAACATAAATCTCAGCCGTTCCTGGTGGCAAGTTATCAAAAACAAATTGAAATCCAACAAATCGTATCACCTAGCTGTATCTTAAAGCAGAACAGATGAAGTGGACTTTCTATAATGACCACATCGCTGTAACCTTTTTATTGACAAAAATTTGACTAACTCTTTAAAAATTTCCAAGATACCTGCGCCTTGAGCAGCGTTCTTCCGGAATGAACCGACTTTCGTTTCGAGGATTTTACCTAGAAAAGAAGAGACTATCTAAGTCTCTAAGCAACTCTTGGTAAACCTTTATGGACATGCAGCTCGCTTTTGCAGATCAAACGTGATGTCTACATGATTGTTACGCCTAGAGTACGAGAAGAGGCTCGTAAGTACTTCAACTGCCCAACGCTGGAGGGTGCCGAAGTAGAGAACCAAGGCGGTCCGGGAACAACTGGATCACACTGGGAAAAACGAGTGCTGGAGGTATGACACTTGCTTTCTTCTTCCATTGTAACTACACAATAGAGAACTCCTTTTTGCTTGTAGCCAGCTAAGGGTGTTTCGTGTAGTTGACCAAAAGATTCCCATCTCGCTAGCAATCTGAACATTTCAGAATGAAGCTATGAGTGGAGTGGCCACGCAAGTATATGCAGTCTCTCGCATAACACTAGCGCTATTTGAAGACTCTGGATGGTATCAAGTGAATTATGAGTGAGCATTTAACCATTTTCAAAAAGAAGGCGCCTATTGCGTTGGGTAGCCGAAGCTAAGGTTTCTGCAGCGTTTTTGCTTCTAACCAGGGAACTACCTGAAGCGTAGGTCTGAACCAGCGATGCGGTGCATATGGGCAGAAGCGCCCCCTCTGAGAAGTAACAATATGCAAATATCTCGACCCGAGTACAACTTTGAGCAGAGTTATGGCCCCTGGAAGCCGCACCATTACAATGGAGTGGTGAAGCAAGCAAGATGGCTGGTATCTTATCACTCTCGAGTTCATTGCTTATCCGAAGGTGAGTGTCGACCGAACGGCCGAGTGGATAGCGTGGCAGACTTGCGAGTGAAACGTTGGGGGTTTGGATCCTGGGTGAGGCTTGTCTTCTGCATTTTTGCAAATCTCATGTTTGGATGAGAGTTGCGCAGGCAGTGACAACGATGCAGGCAAGAAGCCAGTTCGCATAGTATTCACTGTTATATCTACACATAACCTAGAAAATTAACTTTCACCAAATTTTTCCTTATTTTTCTTGTTCTACAGTCTCTCACTAGTTATCCTCAAGTCTCTACACGTCCCACACGTAGAACGTGAGCTGTCCCGCACGGGACGAGATACAGCCACAGAATATAAGCAACTGCTTGGGTGAAGGTGAGGTCAATTATACCGTGTCCGTTGGTCACCATATCTTCTAATGCTCGTGTGGTGATCCATCTCCTGACTTTGGAATTTGGATCTCCATCGGATGCTCCTCCATCAAGGGAAGAAAGGAAGCTGGCAGCAAGAATTGCAAACATACTGAAGGCATTCGAGGAGAAACAAAGTTGAGGAAGACGGCGTGGACGCAGAATGGACAATGGGATATGAAGAGAAGGTCGAAGAATACAACCGGGCAGGTGGATCAGGAACTGTCACATTTTCTGGTGGCCTCCAGGTTCCGGAGGATAAGGTAGTTCTTGTACTGATGGTGTAAAGGAAAGGTCCTGTTAATGTAAATGCTGGCCGACTAAAAAGATAATCTATAGGTTTGGGCTGCGGCAGAATACCATTGGTCCACATCAAGGAAATCATGTCGCAGCAGGAAGAGCACACGCCACTCGTTTGCGTTCCTTCGTAGCGAATGCGATTGGTTTAAGCTAAAGCGGTTCTATGAAGAAGGTAAAGCTCAAGTTACAAAAGCGACATTAAAAGCTAACTTCCCAAACGTATTTTCATTTTCCCTCCTGACAGGGCTTGCAAAGAGGAGCGAAAGACACAAGATGATCGTGGAAGCTCTTCAGAAGAAAGTGGTGCAAAAAATCAACCTAGGTAAATTATTTGCAAATAGAAAGGGTAATGCTATAAAGATTAGAAATACTGCTGCTTTTAGGAGTGTCCATCCATGATAGAGATCTCATGCTGTTTGCTTCGGCCATCAACCGCAACATGCCAGATCCTTTGACGAAGTTTTGCGCCTCACCCAGGTGGCTCAATAGCTTTAATAAACTCGCCGGTCTTGCAAATCGCAGAGTTACTCGATTTGTGCAGAAGAGAAGCTTTTTTGACCAAGGAAGAATTGAAGAGCCAGCAAATAAATTCGTTGAAGAGATACGGCATGAGATGGAAAAAGTTTCTTTGGAATGCGTTATAAATGTCGATCAGTCAGCCTTGGCCAAAGAAACCACGGTTAGTTAGACACTAGAAGAAATCTAATAAAGCTTATTTTCTTTAGCAGTGTATTACACAGGTGCCGAGATCTCTGTCATTTAATGGAGAGAAAGAAACAATACGGATAGTGCAGTCGTCATCTGCCACCACACATAGCCTGACAGTGATACCACTCTTGTTTGCTTCGGGAAAGCTTGGCGAGACACTGTTCGTGCAACTGCAAGAGCCAGACGGTACCTTTCCTAGAAAGGGTATCTTTCAGACGAAAAATCTTTTTGTCACTGCGGGATTCACGCACATGATGAGCTCGACTACCACTCTATCATTCTTTGAGAACGTCTTCCTTCCGAAAATGCCTGACCAATGCATCCTTCTTCTCGACTCCTGGGCAGGTTTCTCCAACCACGACGCTATCGCAGCTCTTGTACCGGTCGAGAAGAATCTGACTATACGAACGATTCCCCCTGGAACAACGAGTCGAATTCAACCAGCCGATGTAGGATTTTAGTACTTCAAATCACTCGTTAAGCGATTCCACTCGCACGTCATTGTCCACTATCTTCCGTTCGATGTTCAAAAAAGAGATAATATATTGAAGGCAAGTTTTCATCTCCCGTGAAATCTTTAAGCGTTACTTTCAAGCAACAGCAAATTCATACAATCGTTTAAGGTCATTTCACTGATTCACCGTTTGCTGTGCCATACCAGCTTCAGGAATCTTATCATGTTTGCGTGGTACAAGGCCGGGTACCTTGCCGAACACCCTGGGTCTTTTGATAGCCCAGCTCAATGTGTATTCCCCAGGGACATTGGATCATGTGATGGAGAAGGCTGCAGTGAACCTGTAGCTTTTATTCGCTGTTTGTACTGCAGTCGTTGTTATTGTTTCATGCACTACGTTGCATTGTACCATTGGTGCTAGGAATTGCGATAATTAAACATATTGTTCTGTACAAAGTTCTGTTTTGAATGAAGCGTGCAGTTTGAAAAAATTGTCAGTATAGATTCTACTAGGTCTGTACATACAGGCTTGAGCAGCATATCCCGTGCGGGACAGCTCACGTTCTATGTGTTGGACGTGTAGAGACTTGAGAACAACTAGTGAGAGACTGTAGAATAAGAAAAATAAGGAAAATTTTGGTTAAAGTTAATTTTCTAGGTTATGTGTAGATATAACGGTGAACACTATGCAAACTGGCTTCTTGCCTGCATCGTTGTCACTGCCTGCGCAACTCTCATCCAAAACATGAGATTTGCAAAAATGCAGAATAAAAGCCTCACCCAGGATCCAAACCCCCAACGTTTCACTCGCAAGTCTGCCACGCTATCCACTCGGCCGTCCGGTCGACACTCACCTTCGGATAAGCAATGAACTCGAGAGTGATAAGATACCAGCTGTCTTGCTTGCTTCACCACACCATTGTAATGGTGCGGCTTCCAGGGGTCGTAACTCTGCTTAAAGTTGTACTCGGGTCGAGATACTTGCATATTGTTACTTCTCAGAGGGGGGCGCTTCTACCCATATGCACCACATCGCTGGTTCAGACCTACACTTCAGGTAGTTCCCTGGTAAGAACAATTAAGAAATGGAAAATTTGCTTCTCTGAGCGGCCAACTCAACTGCACATGTGGCAAGGTGATGAGTAATCGATCTCCAGCAACAGCCAACGACATCTTAGAACAAACAGAAAGTTATAGTTTTAAATGAATCCTTGTATAAGTAGAAAGATGCTAAGCCATCTATAACTAGTACACGAATATAATAATTTTCAAGTTCTAGCTTATATTCTCAATTATCTCACAAATGACATACAAACGTATTGATGTTTTTTCCAGTAAAGCAGAGAATATGACATGGGGTAAAGGACTTGGATGTGATTTTGTTAAGAAAAGTTGCTTATCATGGATGCTTCGTGAAGAAGGACCGTATCCATTCTGCACCTTGATGGGATCTATGACGTGAGTAAAAAGCGTTTCTAATTTTATAGCAGTAGACAAGCACCGGAAACTCCATTGCAGTCAGAGGAGGCGTCGGATATAGCTTGCATCACGAGTCGAGGTTCTTCGAAAGAAGTTGCCCCCTAACTTAGCCAAATCTTCTCTCCCTCCAGGTTTTCTCCTAGATTACTGGTACCCTTTAGTATACTCACTTTGTGGACACCTCTTGAGAACGCTTTAACAGCGCAAAAACTTGCTCTGTAAGGCTGCTGTTAGTGATGGATCACTATTAAATTCTTGACTAAGATATGATAGTTCATATACATGCGCTTAAAACGTTATTGATCTCGCTTCACGAACTCAAAAATAAGGGTCTTATTACCAAGTAATCTCGCTCGAGTCCAGTGCTCCATTTCGAATAAGAAGTGATGGCTGACTTTCTTTATTTTGAATAACACCTTTCTTTAGGTGCATGGCTACAGTTTAGCGTTCTTGGTAGTTTTGTAGGTCTGGTTTTTGAACCACTAATGGAGCTAAGGTTTTACCCGTTTAGATGCAACGCAAATCGGAAATCGAAAGTGCTCTGCAATTTTGTCCAAGGAGACGATATACCCGAAGAATACGACTACAACAGAAGAGGTGTTTATACTGACAGGAAGGGTGATGAAGTGCATGGTTTAGGAAGTGAAATGACTGCAGACTACTGCCCATACTATAGAGTAAGCAATTATTTACAATTACAATTAATTACATAATTTCAGTTATTCGCAGCGAAAGTGATAGCTAAGGAGGAAGTTTTCATTTGGTTAACTGCTTTTGAAGCAATAAAAATGTGATCAACCTTACGAGGTTCTTCGAAAAAAATAACGGTTGCAAAAGATGTTCAAATAAGAAGATTTTCCTGATTTTTTCTTCAAAGACGATACCTCATAATGACCACGAAATGTTCTAACGCAGGAGAACGTTAAGGACAATGTTATTAATGTTTTCGAAAAGCCGTTTGAGGCGACACTTCCTTGAACATGAAAGCCTGAACCACACTCCTACCTTGCAAGCCCGGATTGCTCAGTGATTCATGGAGAGGATTTGAGAAAGCATTCACCCCCATTCAGGCTTTTCCGCAATTCTGCTCGATTCGCAGAACGCGAGAGCTGATTAAGCATCATTAACGTTCTTAAATGCTTTCGTTCTTTTGGGGAAAACATCGAAAAAAACTTGAGTTACTGCGAGAGTAAGACTGCATACAACGCAATGCGTAGACGCAATGTGGGGTTAACAGTCTGTTCTTTATCCCAACAAATAGATAGCGTCGTTATCATGAACTAAGCCTACGTAGTGGCAAAACAATAGTATTACTCATAATTCTACTTAAAAATTTTCGAGGAGTTAAGTTTCGAAGTCCACACGTCTAGTCCACCAGCGTTCCGCATGTATCATAAGTATTAGGTTGCTCTGCCCGATTTTCGACGGCAACTTTGCGGTGTAGTATCTCAGCAGAAAATAAAGTTTATTAATCAAAGTAAGAACCGTTACAATCAATGTACTTCTGCCAACGATATACAAGAGCGTTAATTCCATTTCGGAAGAAATCTGAATTTCTAGAAGCAATGAAACACTCGAAGGCAATTTCGATATCTGCTACATTAGTAATGTTTTTATCCTTGAGGAAACCATCGAGATGCTTGAAAAGATGAAAGTCCGTTGGAGCTAAGTCTGGTAAATAAGCGGGATGCGGGAGAACTTCATAGCTCAACTGGTTTAATTTTTGGGTGGTCAGATGCGAGACATGTGGACGGGCGTTGTCGTGATGAAGGATCTGTCCTCTTCGATTCACCAGTGCAGGACGCATTTCAAGCAACTTTTGGTGAACCACGTCTAATTCACGACAGTACCTCTTTGCCGTGATGGTTTCACCAGGCTTCAAGAAGTCGTAGTGGATAATACCAGTTGCAGCCCACCAGACAGTGAGCATGACCTTCCTCGGATGGAGGCTAGGTTTGGGAATGTGTTTCGGCGGTTCTTCCTTATCCAGCCATTGCGCTGATCTTCTTCGATTGTCGTACATCCATTTTCCGTCACAGGTGATTACCCGGTCAAGAAATGGATCGTTTTCGTTCCTTATAGTAAGGGAAGAACAGATCTCCAGTCGACACCTCTGCTGCTCCTCAATGAGTTCTTGGGGCACCCACTTATCCAGCTTTTTCACCTTTCCTATCGCCTCTAGGTGTCTCGAAATGGTTGTACGACTGACCTGAAGTTCCCTCCCCATCTCACGCACAGTTCTTCGTGAATCGGCTTCCACTCGTTCTTTCAAACGTCCGTCATCACATTTGGCTGGTCGTCCTGAGCGGTCCTTGTCTTCGAGGTCCACGTCTCCAACCCGGAACTTCTGGTACCATCTGCGCACGGTGCGTTCGTTAGCGGAGTCCTCTCCCCATGCCATCTTGATGTTTTGAGTTGCCTCGCTAACACTGCGGCGAAGCTTGAATTCATGAAGCATTATTACCCGCAAGTGCGTTTTTTCCATGGTTTCGTCCAGCACCTAAAACGAACGACTTTTTAAAAGCAACACAATAAGTTTTATAGAGCGAAACAAGCGCTACAAAATAGTATACAACATATATACAATTGCTTTCTCTATACATGAAAAAACAATCACAAAGTAACGCCTATCGGGATCGGACAGAACTTATGTGACAACCTAATACATATAAACGCCACACACATCAATAGGTAGATGCACTGCAATTGTACGGCACAAAAGTTTAGGTGAAAGAGATAAGTGAGGTAGTAGCAGAAATGGCAACGTTACATGCCTAAATTCTGTGCTCCACCGCCCAAGCGCTTCATTTGCAGCAAATATGTGCTTGTTGTTTAGGTTTTTGGGGAGATTTCCGTCGAAGCCAGGGACACGCGGTGCACATATCCAGGAAATATGAATTACAACAACTATTCTATGGAGGTAGGATTTCATCATTTTGAACGGGTGGTTTTATAGAGCAAATCTTTTCCGGATCTGCCCAACGAATATGTTTCTTCATGTTTCTTTCAAACGCATGGATAAGCTCCTTCCATGAGCCTAACGTCACTCTGCGAGTGGTCGCGCCCACTCGATTGGTTCTATCGGGCCTGGATGCATTGCTTAAAAGCGCACCAATGCAGCAGTTAATTACGTAAAGTAGACCATGCTCTTCTACGCAATAAATGAGTTGGCGAATAACAGATAAGTAAGCGCAACGTCCAGAAGTTAAAGATGCCGCGCCCCGAAGCGATTTGCGCCCGGCGCGACGCGTGGCGCTGCTGAGAACGGCGCTTTCCGGCGTAAAAATGCGCCCGTTTTGCTCGTTGGACGGAGCGACGTGTCCGTTAGTGTATTTGTTCATGTACATAGTCCTATTACTTGTCAACTACTTTCCATTGTCACTCAATTATATCCATCATTTCTCCCCTTCGTTCATTCTACAACCGTGCCCTAATCTCGAGCTTTTGCTTATCGCTCAACTGAACTCTAATCGCTTTTCAATAAGACAAATCGTCGTCGAGTGGTCTGCTTTAGTCTAGAATTGGAACGAGAGCAGAAACGAAATGAGTGAGCAAACACACTTTAATCCCATCCTTAAACTAAAGCTTTGGAGAGGATTTATAGAAAAAATACATTCAACGTAGAGGAGAAACTAGGCAAAAATGGAATAAATTAAGGGGACAAGAAATACTGACAACCGTGATCCAATACCCATCAACTATAATAACAATTGTGTAAAGCGTTATTAAATAACGCATTTTGGTGGCTTTTCTAGAAGGCAGTGTGAAAGAAGACACTCAGTGAACGTTGAACGGGCTCAAACGTCCATTTTCAAGGGTGGCTCAATGTCCATTTTCAAGGGTTGCTCATTGGCGCAGTTGTTTTCCACTCCCTGAGTCGCAGTGGCTCCTCCACTAGATGCAAAGACAAAATCTGGTCTGATGTAGTGAAACCTTGGCTTTGGTTAGCTGGAAGAGCCTTGTAAATACCACCATTTCTCCAATCAGTAAAAGATTAAACTGCGCATCAGTTTTTTCTCTAAATTTAGGCGTAGTTTGCTTTCAGATCTTCTCGAAAACTGCTAGGTGTTTTGAGCTAGACGGAGGAATTAAAGTAAAACGGCACATAACAACAATCACGTACTCACATTGGGCTGGGTGTTACGAGGTAAGTAGGACTTCTCAGAATTTTGTGATGTTAATTCTTCTTCACAGCAAGACAAAGGACACTGAAACCAGATTGATTATTCCATTTTTGAATTAGTAGCTAATTAAAATATCCTATTAACACAAAAACGGACGGAGCGACGCTCGACGATGCAGCTTCACGAAATGGCCACGAAAGAAGAAAAGAGACACGCACTTTGCGTCTCTGCTCTATACTTCACCATTGGAGCTGCGGCAACGATGCTAAGTGTGCCCAGCCCTTAAGTGTAACCCAACAAAAAATAAGGATTACCGAGAAATTCTAGTGAACCCTATGCTTAGTAATAAATCAAAGCTTCTCCCTTCGTAAAATCCCGGCATTTCAAGTTCTTCAAGTGTTAGTATTGTGCCAAACGAGGTTTTATGTTGAATCTTCTTAATTTATTCGCGGTCAAACATTTAAACCGGATCGAAACGTTGTTCCACGAACAGGGCCTGGGACCTGTGACCTGTGCTTAATGGCGTACTTAGTCTTAACGGGGGCTTAATTTTGACATTGACCTTCTGCCAAACTCAAGGGCAATCTGTATGTAGCCACAGTGCCGTGGCGCGGAGGAGTCCGCTGCATCGGTGGAACACATACGCGGCCCTCCTCCGAGGCCACGCGTTGTGGCACAGTCAGAGTCAAGGAGTTACGCGCGAGCCGCTCCTAAGTTACCTGCCACTGTCTCTTACATATATGCGCCCTTGTTGCCCCGACTAAAGTACGCCTCAGTCCTAGATGCAATTTAGTCTCCCAGCGGATTGCTCCTGCGCTGGACCCGACATCCTTCGTCCCAGCTTCACATCCCTCGCGTGGTAGAATTGAACCAACTGGCTTTTGTAGCCCTTGCTACCTGCTCTGAATAAAGCTTACCACCTCTCGAGTTGGGAGGCACTGCGCATTAGACAACACAGCTTCATATAAACTCCACATGGGCAACATACCATTAGCACGAGCGCAACATCCTGCGAGTTAAAGCTGAGCTCCGCCACCTTACCTACGGGTGACCTCAAAGCTCAACTTGCAGACCCTGCCCTGCTCCCACCCTAAAGCCTCCGCTAACGAGTTCGGTGGCTCGGTCGGACTCTGCGGTTGCCTCTGCTCTAGCGTTCCTATACATCCTGTCCTGGTCGCCCCGAAGACGTCCACAGCTGGTAGAGTTGAATAACCGAAGAAAGTGGAATTGCGCTGAATAAGGCCGGCCGCTGAAGGCGGCGACGGACTGGGCGAACCGACCGCTCACGGTGACGACGACTATGGAGAATGCCGGGTGTACGCGGGAAGGCGTTTATACTGCGTCGCGGCGCATGCGTGCCCGACGCTCTTCTCGTCGGGACCTGGGTGCCATCAGGCTTGTGTGTCCTTGAAGAGTCGTGGCGGAGTGGCTGACAAGTTGCGCGAAGCGCTGGAATCACGCCCTTGGACCACATTCGAAACGATGTCATTCTGCAGAAGTTTGGTATTCCATCGATAGCCGACAAGTTGCGCGAAGCTCGCATGCGATGGTAAGGCCACGTTCTGCATGGGAAGGAAGACAGCGTCCGCAAAATAGGTCTTAACTTTGAGGTAGTTAGGAAGCGGCCTAGAGGACGCCCGAAGCAGCGCTGGTCTGATACTTTACATATGGAGTTGTAGGTTGATAGTGCTCACTCTGATCTAGCGCTGGATCGAGAAAGGTGACACCAGGATTGCGGACTCCGCTACAAAGCGGGACAAACGCTAAAGGAGAAGAAGTTACGGACAAAATCAATTACAACTTCTCCAAATCGGAACTCTTCACGTCGGAATGGATACTATTAAAGTGTCCCACACATAGAATGTTGCTTCAGACCGAATAGTCAAATTCATACAAAACAATTAATACCAACCTTAATTCGTTAATATATTCTCCACAATTATCAACAACCTTTCTCCAACGCACTCGCAAAGCGTGGATCCCGTTTTCAAAGAAACGAGCCAGCCGCAAATCGTGGAAGTTGGACACCGAAATCCGGATTACTTCCTAGTCGGCGAACTTCTCCCCAGCCATTACGTGTAAGATTGAGAGGAATATGTGGTGGAGCAATATCAGAGCTGTGTCGCGGATAAGGCAGCACGGTCCAGCCAAGTTTCTCGATTTTCTACTGAACGACTTTTGTGACATGAGGCCTCGCATTATCATGCAGCAATTTGGTATGGACCTGACACTTCGATTTTGAATTAAATTTGGAGCAGATTTGGAGTAGGATTTGGAGCAGACAAGCTCTACTGCAGGGTAATGATTCCATTCTGTCAGGTCAGCTTCAACGGGAGTCCACGAAAGGTCGCTACCCAGAATAGGCGCCTGTCTTCCGTGCTCTTCGTCTTCAAGGCAGCTGGCGGCGAAACGTTGAAACCACTTCTCCCATCCCTTTTGAAAACTACATCTTTACCGAATGCAGCTACAAACGAAAGATGCGATTCCTTAGCGGATTTCTTCAAATCGTAGGGCAGGCACGAACGCACAATCATTTTCTGGTCCATGCTGTCTGAAGTCTGTAATTTCAGAAACCGATGAGGGAATAATGTAGGAAAATGGGAAATATATAACAGAAGTTCAAACCCCGCGAAAAACATACCCTGATTGAGCTCACAACCGATGCAAATAACTGTGAAAAGAAAGCCGTAATGTGAGAGACATTCCGTGTGGGACAACCAAATATAATTTCTTCACAGAATGAGAGTGTATAAAATTCCAAACACCGCGTTTACTTATTGGAGCACGCGAACTATGCTACATTTTCTTAAGCAGAAAAATATTCCAACTGCGCTGGAGAGACAGTAGTTGAATCTGGAAGACGTCCGTTTTGATAAGGAAGATGTGCAGTTTGATTCCAAAAGTGTTAGGCTTGCTTAGTTGAGTACTTCATTCGATTTGAAAATGTCCAGTTTGACGTAAATAGTATATACTGTCACTCACAAAGGCCGCTTTGGACCGTTCCAAAGCGTCCTTTTTGAGTAACTTCTTTAAAAATTGAATATTCTTCAAAAAGCACATAGCTGAGCTCAGCAGCTCGAGCTCTATCCATTGGTGTACAAATTGCCGAAACTCAATGGACTTTTTTCTCATCGATTTTTTTTGCCGATCCCTCAATCGCAGCTGGTCCTTTATTCTTATACGAATGGTGACCGATTTTGCCCAAGATTTCGATGAAATGGTTTTTTGGAGTGCTAGTTACGCATTTGATGTTCTTTTTCGATATTTTACCCAATGCGTGGTAGGTTCACACGAGTAATGGTGGTGGGTTCGGAAACGCAGAGTTTGCCCAAAATTTGCGTACAAAGGGTTTTATGGGCGCTGATAACGATTGTTCTCGCTTAATGTTTCATTCAATAAAGTACGCCGCGCAAGGTTCACAAAAGTAATATTAGCCGCTCCAGAAACGCAGATTTCGCCCAAGATCTGCAAAATGTTGTTGTTCGATTTACAAAATTTTTTACCCAATACGGTGCCCCGTGCTCGCTCTACACATATTCCACACTGCTGTGTTGTCGAAAATGTTTCTTGACCCCTTAAGTTTTTCTTACAAATTCTTTTAAAGTCTAAAAAACTTCTTCAACTTGAGAGGTTTATGAAGAGAATTCTTAATGCTATAGAACTGTTTGCTAATGCTTACGATATACTCCCGCGGTTCGAGCGTCGACGACGAGACCAACGACGGCCGTCGAGCAACAACCTATGGATTCGGTTGATCGGGTCAGGAGTTCGCAGTGGAGCGCCACAAGTGCTTTGCCGCCGATTTTGCCGGAAATTTACGCCGCCTCCCTTTTCAGAAGCGGCCTGACGGCTTCCAACAACTCGTCGCTCGAGTATACTATATGCCCAAGAACGCAGATGTAGCAGACTCAGTCTCGCTCTTTTGGTTTTCGTTCGTCAAGATCTTGGTCTGAAAAGTTGAGATGTGGTATCAAAAGCATAGAACGAAAAGCAGCATCATACATGTATGGCATCGTGTGTGGAGGGCCAGGAAAACCAAAATTCGATATTTATTCCATTTCTTCAGTCATTTTCGGTGCATCCAGTTCAGGTTTATATCGTAGCAGCAGCCATGGCGGCCTTCCGACCGCAATGACGGCTTTTAAACGGCTCCGCCGTGGTAATAACTTCTCATCATCAACTGAAACTGCAACCTATGTCATGGTTTTCGCAGGACGACAACCTCAACTACGTCTATTTAAGGAAGTTAGAAAGAAATGAAAAAATGAACGACATACACAAAGATCGACAGTTTGATCATTATCGATCGATGGAGATCAAAACTTGAAAAATGAACTTCAGATTCCTGTTCAGCAACCTCGACTACTTCTAGAGCTGAAGTTCCGAGCCGCTGTCGACCGCCATGAATCGTTGAGTATCGCAAATATGCTGTGTACCTTTCCAGTTGTGATGACGGAAACGCACACACACAACACTTTTATGTATAGTAGGATCATTCGCAAATAACTTTATTCGCTGTCGTAGCGAAAGGTGTTCGGCGAGTATGACGTCCTGCTTTCCCTGATGACCATGGGTCTGCTGCGACGCTGCTTGCGATCTCTCGAGTTCAATGCGCTCTTAACATTTGTCCAGGTAGTCTTCTTCGCGCTATCAGGGATCGCGTAGAACATGAATACACACTGAGAGTCGAGTTTGTTATCGAAGCACTGTGGAAAATTAGCCAAATGCCTAATACTTACTTGCTTTATGAACTCACATCTTGTCAACACTTTCGATCCGTTTGTCTACGATTTTCTTCAGCTTTTCGGATTCCCCTGCCTAGAGTTTTCTTAACAGGTCAAGAGCAACACGCCGTCTGCACGCAATTTCCTGATTTTGGCAACCTTCTCCTTCGACATTAGCAAGAAGTTGGGTCCTTTAACGTTCTTGATCTCTTTTGCGCCTGCAATAGCAAACTTACCGTCACTCGGGCAGTTCGGCATGGAGAGATAACATCCTCCCCAGAAGAACGTCCCCTTCAAGATGAGTAGCGATCTTCTCCAAACACGTCGTCCATCCCTCTCGAAGCCCTTTGACGCAGTGCTGACTTCGATAGCTTTCAGCATTTCGAGGATTTCGTTGAGTTTCCTGCCAGTTACTTCTTTGCACTCTTGGCAACTGCTGCACCTGAAGCGAGTCCTACCTCTGATGGCTGCAGGATGTTGAAGGAAAACAACTCACGAGTTTTGCATAGAGCTGCTAGCTTTTGTTTCGGCCGATTACCCGGGTACTCAGTTGTCACCTTTTTGACTGACCAACATCGAAGCGTTAGAAGGATAGAGAGAATTTGTCAGCAATTTTATGATTCTTAGCCGGCTACGAAGCGCACTGCTTTCCTAGTCATGCTTCTCGAAAAAGTTCCTCAAGTTGTTGGGTATTAGTCAGCGCTTCTAAAGCGTGGACGTTTCCACCTTCATGTAACTACATTTCTCGTAACTCATTGCAGTTGGCCGATATTAAGTTACTTGATAACCTGGCGCTGTTCTTGCAAAGTTTCAGTCCGAAATGAGAGCTTGAAATTAACGGTACCAGTAGTAAAGTGCTAAGAAATCTCTGCATTTAATTGCTTATCAGTAGCGATTGTTGCATCCTTGGCTGTAAATAATGCAACGGAGAAACTTATTCAGATTTGAATAGGATGGATGAGGTGACTAACCAAGCAGTCTTTCGACGTGGATCAGTTCCTCTCAACACCGTCTTGGATTCCTTTGGCGAACGGGTTGTGTTCGATTTTGAGCTGTGTGATTTCGCTGTTTTGGTAGGCCGTCACGGCAATGAATTCGCTCTGGCAAGGACGGGCAATTTGATGTCGAGAAATTTTACCTCATTTATCATTTCAGGACACCGTCAAAATCCGCTAGAAAAATGGAAGGCATAGTGGTATGTCCGATGAACACGAATCTCAAGTCTCTTGAAATGCACTATCATAAAAGCGGCCTCAGTTCTCATCTGCTTCGGTGGATGACTCATTGAGACGGACAGAAACGGCGATTCGCTGTGGGCGATCTCGAAGATGCTCAGCGCCGGTATGCGCTTGTGCATCGATCGGAAGAAGATCTGGAAAATGACAGTTGTTGGATGCTCCCTCTGCAGTGCAAACATTCTCAGTGTCTCCTTCTCTCAAGCTAAACCCGTGCTGCTGAGACCCACAAGAGGATATGGTCGTTTCGGTCGTTTATGAAAGCCGCGCGACCATCTTTTAATAGTTGTTATGGCCTCCCTAGTGAGGCATTTATGAGCTTAGATTATGATATCGCGGTTATTGGGATGAGGAGGAACTCTTCGGATCTATCCTATTCGGGAGCAGATGTGTGCGTTATTACTATTTACGATATTACGGCGATTTTTGGCAATTTTTTTACGATTTTATACATTTTGGGTCGTAAATCGTAAATTTTCGTAAATTTTATCAATCGACGGGCAACTGATGTCCAAATGACGTGGCGCAGACTGGGTGAGAGGGATGTGCGCGTTCTCCTGCCTCTATTGGCTTATTTCCTTTCGTTTTAGCGTAGTTTTTTACGTTCTGATGCGGCACTATGACAGATCGGTTTCGAGTTCAACTTAACTTTACTGAAATTTTTGGCGAGACACCTTTTCCCTCATCGCCGCGCTCATCGCCGCAATTCCATCGCGGCGACAGGAAGTATGCACGAGGCCTAAGACCTTTTGGTGCGTAATAGGGTAGAGTTGCGCCATACGTTAACTCAGCACTCGATGTTTGTTGAAGTGCATGCGAGGTCACTGGTTTCTCCGACTAATCAGCGATGGAATGTTTTCATTTTATTTTTTGTTTTGATAGTGACCTTTTACTATCGCTTCTGCTAAATCCTAGATTTATACGCATCTAAAAAACTGCCAGGTGGTTGGAAATTTTTTTATTTTTGGCTGAAAATAACATGACAAATAAACAAATATAAAGGAATATCGCCGACGCTTTGCAAGCCGGCGCCGTTGCTGTGGCTGATATAGTTCACGCAGTTCTGCAGACGGAGACTTTTGCAGAATTCTAGCAAATCAGCTGATTCGGTGCATTTTTTCTTCGATTCCTTGTTTTGTCGACCGTATCGTTCGTGATTTCGCGTTTCTCCCCTTCTATCACCTTCTGCTCCGTATACCGTTGTAAGAGCTTTCAAGGGTATTTCGTCGATGTTATGTTTTGCTGGGGGTTTTCGCCATTCCTGTGGTCACTCATGTATTTCTTTCGATTCTCATTTTCAAGTCACTCGCAGGTATGGAAACCCACGCACGCTTCTGTGCTCGACGCGACACGAGAGGGTTCTTGTGACATGTCCAGCACGGAATCGTTCCAGTTGAGGCCCAATTTTTCCGGCGAGGAGGCTCACATGAGAAAAATGCAGGAATCGGCTCACAAGTGGAAGAAAACGGCCTAGAAAAACATCTGCTCAAAAAAGTATCCGTTCGGTTAGCACATTTCTGTGCCGGACATGTCATCAGAACCTCCTGCGACTTGCCCCATACAGAAATATGGGTTTCGGTGCCGGTGAGGATGTTCACATGAGAAAGAAAGCCCGAAATGAGCCTAGCCACGAAGAAAACCCTACGAGGAGAACAACAAAGACATCACACGGACACGAAAACATCATCGGACGCGTATTGAAATCACTGTGAAACGGTCGCGAACGAATGAAGTGTCGAAGTAGGTGGTGTGTACAGAATAGGGAACGACAAGTATTCCCACCTCCGCGACTATCGCTCGTCGCAATGTACTGCACTCCGTGTGGCGGGAGCGGAGTATGTTCCACTCCCGCCACTCGGAGGTATAGTACCGCTCTGCTACGAGTCGCGAGAGCGACGACTCGACAACTGACAACCTCGCTCCACTGCGCCGTTCGCCACTACAGCGAAGGCACATCATTGACAGTTGCCCCACCCCGTCGCTGGCGCGAGGAGTATATCATACGCGTAACTGTGCACAGCATCTGTGCTGATCTTTCAACTTCACCTTCCTTATCAAAAGGTCTGAGTAAAGTGACCCCTCCTCCCACCCACAGGATAGATCCAATTTTTCCCTTCGTCAACGCACGTTGGTTGCAATGACAGAGGTTGGTATCATCCATCTTGAATTAAATACGTCCAACGATTGTGGGTCAGCGAAAGAAGAAAAGTTATATGACCAAGCTGTTGGATCATGACCTGTCCATCATTTTTTGGTTAAAAAAGACCTCGCTCTTTGAAGGGAGGAGTGTCCCCATTCACTAACAAAGCATTAGATTTACAAGGCCAAACAGCATATGGACCACAGAACCACACCACTTATAGGCCTTCTTTCCACAAAAGTCAATTCGTGTAAAGCAGAAACCTTGGGAAATTGACAGCTCCAGCATCGCTTTCGCGTTTTGCACTCTAAAGTTACCTGCAGCCAATATATTCTTGCAATAATCCTCAAGCTTTCAAAAGACTTCATTAGTCAGCGAGAAATGGTGAGAATAAAAATGAAAAACGACCACATTGAGAAAAAACTTCAGTAAAGTCCGGCAAATGTTGGTAGATCAAATTAGGAAAACTTTAGAAGTACCCGTTTTATTCGAAAATATTGTAACTGACGATTTTTTAAATCTCCGAAAGACGCCTCTAAAAGATCCTATGTAGAAATAAACGTCAACACTGAAATAGATGAAATATAGGGACAAGTATAAAGGACAACGGAGGTTTTATTCTGTTATTCAATTCATTTTGGGACGCATTACGCATCCCTCCTCTACGAAATGTCGCGCAGGAATCCATAAATGCATATTTTCATAGTGCAGTGGCACCTCGTTCTTCCCACTGCAAACGAAAAAATTGCAGCATCCATAAAGGCGCAGTTCGAATAGTATAAAATTGCTGCAAGAATAGTTCTCTTTTCCAAACCTTTATAGACGACGTTTGAGCAAAAGACCTTTCGACCCGCTTAGAGTTGGAAAGGGGAACAGTGTTGAATAACCAAACACCATACTCCTCGAAAAAGATCTAAGCACGATGCAGCATTGGCTTTAGTTTTCCAGGGCTATGCCCTGGAAAATCACAGCCATATAGAAAGAAGAAAACCAATGCGTGCCTCGATACGGTGCTGCTTGCAGAAGTTATCGTGGCGTCAACTTTCCGTGGAACCAGCTGCACCGCCTTCTATCTGAAAAGATGTTGTCAGTGTTGTCAGAGAAATTGCAATTCACGTCGAGCGCGTACGATGAAATTAATCTCCAACCAATTCTCACACCGAAGGCGCAAAATGAGTAAAACCTGTTTCAGTTAGTAGAACAAAGTGGACCGGTTTCGCCAAGAAGTTCCGGACATTCAAAGGAAACGTAAACTAGGAGTAATCTTTAATAGCAACGCTCTATGCTTGCCTCGAGATACGATGAAACTACTCAAAAAAATTAATTAAGGGCACTATGATTAACTAAAGAGCGTGCCATGCATTCGACTTTCAACCAGAATTTTGTAGAAACATTTAGAAAAGGAGTATATTAATCCAACATACCATTAATAGCAGCTGAGCATGAGGAGAAGGGTGAACAGTATTATGCTCACCACGGAAAGATTTATTGAAACCGATTTATTGATTATCGTGCCAATAGATAATCAGCATTCCGAAAGTGCATACGTGGTATTCGCGGTGCCGCAAACCACGTTTCCTTGGCGTGAAGATACAGTAGTATAAACGTCGGGCATTAGGACCGATTCACCGTAACCAAAATCAAGCTTATTGTCGGAAGAAAACCAGGCACCACTACGGTAGAGCTTAAAAAAGTTCATCACATGACCAGTAGTAGCAAAGAAATAGTTCCATCTGATGAAGGAGGCAATGAATGACGTTACTGCTTTAGAAGGTGATAAAGGGCGGAGCATAGGCTTTCAAAGGGTTGAAGAAATTAAAGAACATGGACAATGCATTAAGCAAAACATTAGAAAAAGAGGCGAAAAAGACCGGCGACGTGTTCGCCTAGCACAGGATGCGGGAAAACTGTTGACTGAACAACTGCATAAGACGCGTGCACACTCTGCAGCGGGCAGCGGGTAGTGGAATGTGGGCGGAGCCGGTTTTGCTCATTGCTGCACAGTTGAACTGCGCTGCGGCCGCACGCAGCGACAGTGAGAAATGCCCGGGTCATTCCTCGCTGCCATTGCCGCTGCATCGGCTGCAGGCAGCATACGGCAGCGGAAGTGTGCACGCCCCTCCGGCCTCCGCTGCCGCAGTGTGACTCCGCTTATCCGTGCTATGCTTCAGCGTGGCTGCCGCACTACCGCAGCCGAGTGTGCCCTGTAGGAAGAAAGACTGCTATGACGAAACACTTCCTGGCGCACATGATCGCTACGGGACCCACTAGGCATGGCACCGCTCAAGAGCATCCTTGTAACACATAAAGAACTGCGAGCGAAGAGAGGCATTGATATAAAAAGCGAGGGAGTATGGAAACTGACATCAAGTTCGTGATCATCGCCCAAAAAAGCGTCACAATCACTTATGTAGACCTACCAAGGCGCAAAGTCATACATAATATTTTCGAGAATGGACGCGAAACTCGTAATCAGCGTCTTAAAAATCTGTTTTTGCAGATCTTGGGCGAAGTCTGCGTTTGTGGAGCGGCTCACATTACTTTTGTGAACCTTCCACGGCATACCTTATTGAATAAAACATCAAACGGAACATCACATTCGTTATCAGTGCCTTAAAACCCTCTGTACGCAGATTTTGGGCGAACTCTGCGTTTCCGAACCGACAACCATTACTTGCATGAACCTACCACGTAATGGGTAAAGTAGCGAAATATTGCAGATCGGGCATCATTCGCGTGGGGATGAAGGCAAACTAAGAGGAACCAGCTGCTATTAGAGGGGCCGGCAAAAAAATCGATGAGAAAAAGTTCATTGAGTATCGGCAATTTGTATACCAACGGATAGAGCTCGACTTGCTGAGCTTTTTTTAGTAATATTCAATTTCTAATGAAGTTTTCGAAAAGGCTACTTTGGACCGTTCCAAAGCGGCCTATGTCGACCTGCACGGTATTTCGGCCAATGACCAAAATACATGCCTGGTACAGTATAGTGGTATTAACACTAATAGACAGTTTTCCTTTTAGTTCATAACGTATGTTTAGTTATTCATGCAACACAGAAGTAGATATGAACTAGAAAACAGGTCGAATAGCACTGCTGTGAGAACTGAGATTCCCTGGTCCGATTTGTCACTGTATGCGAAATGTAAAATTGGTGAACCCGGTTGCCGTGTTGTGGTTGACTTTACTTCAAGGAAGCTGTCCATAGCTATGCTAATTCCCAGCGATTATCTTGCTACTACGTAGGAATCAATTCCAAACGCGAAACATTTTACTTGAAACATCAATCCCTCTCCTCGGAAGGTTGCACAAAGTGCTATGCATCCTCCCATCCTCCCATAACCCGCCAGATCTGATCCTGCTAACGAATACTTTCAGGCAATGTGTAAGGATGGTCGTATTCACATAAAGGTGCAGAACTCAAAATTCTACCCCTGCTACTTTGCCGGACAATACATTTATCTGGAGAAGGTCTGTGCTTCGACAGAATTCGACAGTTATTCTCTCAATTGAATTCCGTCAGCGAACGAGAAAACAAAACTCAGCTTATGCTCCGACTGAACTGTTGTACGTCCTATTAACACGCATCCCAAGAATTTTATTAGGTTGAAACGAATTAAATGGCACTGGCTCGCGCCATTTCTTGGCGCGTCTTTACGCGTTTGATCAAGAACAAACCGTAACATGTGGCATATCATTTAGAAGCGCAAACTTTGCTCCACCGGAGAGTACCAAATTTTCTATGTAAAAGTGGGAACACTTTAGAGTTTTATTGACTTTTTTGCAGATGGACAAAATTGTAATCCGAGGCATTTACTTGTATGAATTCAAGCTGGGCACTACAGCTAGGGAGGCGGACGAGAAGATCAACGCCGCATTCGGTTAAGGATGTTCCATAATTTGGACGGCGTATTGTTGGTATCAGAAGTTCCGGAATGGAGATGAGAGCTTGGAAGAACATGAAGGTCGTGGGAGGCATAGTGATGTTGATGAGGACAAGCTGGGAGATGTGGTAGAGGAGGATCCACACAAAGGTACCAGGGAGATAGCGAAGGTTCTTGACGTCAGTCACAACACAGCTGCCCGGCATCTGAAGGAAATTGGAAAGACCAAAAAGCTGGAAAGGTGGGTGCCTCATGAGCTGTCTGAGGAGCAAAGAAACCGACGATACGAGATCCCGTCCGCACTGCTTCTGCGGAACGAAACGGACCCATTCCTTGATCGCATCGTAACCTGTGACGAGAAATGAATAATGTACGACAACAGGCGACGATCGGTACAGTGGGTGGACAGCGATGAGAGCCCCAAGGTTTTTGCGAAGCCGGAATTGCACCAAAAGAAAGTAATGGTGACAGTGTGGTGGTGTTCGCTGGGAATTATTCACCACAGCTTCCTCCCTCCCGGTGAATCCATCACGGCAGAGAAGTACTGCATTGAAATTGAAGAAATGATGAAAAAGTTGAAGGATATCCGGCCGGCCTTGGTAAACCGAAGGCGAGTTCTTCTTCTGCACGACAATGCTCGCCCCCTTGTAGCACGAATGACGTTGCAGAAATTGAATGAGCTGAGCATTGAAACTCTACCACATCCTACGTTTTCTCCCGACCTCTCACCAACAGACTACCATTTCTTCAAGCATCTTGGCGACTTCTTGGTAGGGAAAATATTCAAATACCAACAGGATGCCGAAAGTACCTTCGAAGATTTCATCAATTCCTGAACTTCTGACTTTTATGCTACTGGGATAAAAAAGCTTGTATCACGTTGGCAAAGATGTGTAGAATCAGAAGGTTTTTATTTTGATTAATAAGCTTGCCTACAAGCCGAGATATTAACTGTTTAAATTTACAGTGGTTCAGTGCCATTTATTTCGTTACAACCTAATAAATGACCCGAAAAACCACCACAGTACCAATATTTTAATGAGTAATTGACGGCTTGGATTCATGGTCTATGGTTAACAAATCGTGATAAATTCAGCGCTCCTTTCGTATAGCACATCAAATAGTACCGTAAAAATGGTGCGACATAACTACTTCCATGCACAATATAGAGCAGAGCTTCTGGAAGACATTCCACTACAGATGCGCGCTGTGTTTATATAGCGTAATGCACTGCGTGCACTGTAATGAAAATTGTCACATCTATTTGATATGACTTCGATTTTCTATCATTGAGAAGTTAAGGGTAAAGGGTGCCAGGTCATTTCATCATATGCGTCTATAGTCTTTCGTATTTGCTTATTAGGGGGAAGGGGGATGGATAAGTGCGGAATTCAGTATACCTTGGCTAATGCTTCTATTTCGGCATACTTTACTCCCAGAGAACAATCTCACGTGAGTGACTTAATATGGTGAATTCAAACATAAACGATATTGAAGCACAGTGAAACTGTGCAAGTAGCGCGTGCAGCTTTACCAACTGAAGGGTTCATTACTTTCGGGAGCATGGAACTGAGGAAAAGCATGTAATTTGTCCGCCTGGTTGAATACTTGCCTGTATCAGCTGTGATTACCATAATTTTTTATATATTTATTATATGGTATCCATGTTAGCTAACATTGTTAGTACCTGCAATGAACAGAGAATCCCAAACTGGTGATGACATACTGAAGGAAGAACATAACTTGACAATCCTACTTAGGTTGTCCCATAAGTCCCCGCTGTTTTTTTCAACGATTCACTGCAGATTTCGCCTGCGGTCTGTTGCATAGCTCTGCATACCTTTGGAAAGAGAATTATTTGATCTATCAAAAGCTGTATTGCATTTCTTTTTTCATCATGAATATTGTCACTTTTTAAGCCGTTGAAGTGAAAAGTGAAAAAGTGAAAAGTAGCCATTTGCGCACTTGTTCTCTCCGCTTAGATTTGTAATTTTTTGCGCAGTCTTTTATAGCACTTGGAAGACAATGTTCTGTGCTACAAGAATATGTGTTGGACCAATTTTCTCACTTGCCCTTTATTGATTTTTAGGCCATCAAATTGGGAATTCCGACTTTTCCGTCCGAATTTTTACCAAAACTCCGGTTTTGTGGTTGGACTTTTTTGCTTGGTGTTATATGTCATTTGGAAGAGGATGTCTTGCTCAGTAAGAATTTGTGTCGCATTTATTGGCTCACGCTGATTTCTGTCGAATATCAACAACTGAAGAAGGAGAAGGAGATGTTGGTGAAGACGACTTTTCTCTTTTTGGCATTTTTTTTGATATTCAAAAGAAATCAATAAACGCGACACAAATTCTTATAGAGCAAAACATTCTCTTTCAAATGACATATAACTCCAACCTAAAAAGTCCAACCACGGAGCAGGAGCTGTCGGCAAATATAACCATCCTCCTTCGGATGTCCCAATTTGATGACCTAAAAATCAATAAAGGGCAAGTGATGAAAATAGGACCAACACATATTCTTGTAGTGCAGAACATTGTCTTCCAAGTGCTATAAAAAACTGCGCAAAGCGTTACAAACCTAAGCGGAGAGAACAAGTCCGCAGATGGCTACTTTTTCACTTTTTCACTTTTCACTTCAACGACCTAAAAATTGACAAAATTCAAGATGAAGAAAAAAACGCAATACATGATCTGATAGAGCAATTCATTCTCTTTCGAAAGCTGTGCAGCGCTATGCAGAAGACCGCCGGCGAAATCTGCAGTGAATCGTTGAAAAAAAACGGCGAAAACTTATGGGACAACCTAATATATATAAAAGAGCAAGCGTGTGTGTGTGTATGTGTATGTGTACAGGGTGCGTAAAAAGTATTGACGCACTAAATGACGGTTGTGGAAATAGTATTGCGCAGTAAGTTTTAAAATATTCACTTGAGAAATATGGAAATGGTCTTGCAAACACGATAGAATAACTCGTAATTGACATTAGCTCCTCTACTGTGAATACAGGAGCGAAAACGACGGAAAAATTCATGAGCACGCGCCGCAAGCATTTCGTTCCGTGCTTTGAACAGGGTAGCGTTCTGCGACTGGTCACTTCTGTTGGAAGTAGCCCAGACCTCATTCTCCAAAATCGCCTAAAAAGAGTAATCCAGCGAATTCACGTTTAAGCTGTGCTCATCTGAGAGGCTGTCCACACCTGCGCGCGTTATCTGTTTGCCGTTATCGAACAGAGAGTGATAATTTTGGATTTAAACATTGTGCTTGGACATCTTGTAATCATCATCTGTTATGACAGAGCCGTGGCTGACGTTTGGGCTGCTGGCCTCTTTCCTCACCAACCGTTTCGAACAGCGCCTGATTCTCTTGTTAAGGAAGTATTAAACTCTTTGGGTAACAGACAAAAAAAGGGCCACCGTAACGATGACGATCTTGTTTCTTTAGTTTTTTCGTGAGTGTTTTTTGAGCACAATACAGAGAACAGAAATAACACATAAAAACCTAGAGGGGTAGAAAGAGAAAGCTGGAGCTGAAACAAAAAGTAGGTGCGTCAATACTTTTTACGAACCCTGTATGTGTATGTGTATGTGTGTATGTGTTTGTGTGTATGTGCCGTAGACCTGCCGAACACGTCGGCAGCCGTGCATGGCGAGCCGTATACGTGACGAACACGTCGGCAACCGTGCATGGCGAGCCGTAGGCGTGCCGAATATGTCGGCAACCGTGCATGGCGAGCCGCAGATGTGCCGAACATGTCGGCAACCGTGCATGGCGAGCCGCAGACGTGCCGAACACGTTGTCAACCGTGCTTGAGTATTTAGATGATCATTTACGGGAAGCGTTCACAGCAGGGGAGGCAATCGATATCGATCGATATTTTTTTTGACGTTGTGCAAGCGGTCTGAAACTTCAACCTCGGGGAAACCGAGCTCGCTGAACACGAGTCTGAAGTCGAACAATCGATATTGATCTATGTTATCGATTTTCTGTGGAGGTCGTTCAAGCGGCACAAAACTTCAGCCCTGGGGTATCCGAGCTCGCTGAATACGAATCTGAAGTTCGTTTTTGAACCATCGATTACCACCAATCGATATTGGTCAAATAATCGTTTTTTGGATGTCGTCCATTTTTAGACGTTTTTTCTAACTTGCCCTAATCGACGTAGTTAAGGTGTTCTTCCTGAAAGAACCATGACATAGGTGGCAGATACAATTGATGATGAGAAGCTGTTACCACGGCGAAGCCGTCAAGAAGCCGTCGATGCGGCCGAAAGGCTCCAGATCCAGGTGCTTCACACTATTGTTCTTGAAGGAGTATTGAGAATGTGGAAGCACACGGTTTTTAATATTTTTCGTATAAGAGGAATCTGCCCTATTGGCGAAGAAATGAACCCTACAACTGAGATTGGCCCTTGGTACAACTAACTTCAACGCACCGTCCCTCGTAATGAACGACCTCACAGCTAGGATCCCTTCTCGTGCAATACCAGAGGACCTAGTCAGAATGTTTCGCAGCATAATGAGGTCAAATTGCTTTCTAGGGTGTGCCAGCAGGAAACCTTTAAGATCAATAATCCTAACTTGATCTAGGGTGCGTGCAGGGCAATCAGAGGAGGTGCCGGGTGTCGCGTGCACCTGATACCACGGTCCTGGTTCGGATTACCCGCTCAGGCCAACCAGGCTTTTCATTCCTCCGGGTTCGGTGAATTGGTACCAGACGTGTCTGGGAAGGACAAAGCGCTGACTTGTTCATTGGCTGGCCACCGCAAGTCGTTGTATGGCCAAATACGCATTCATATCGCCTCCACGACATCCCGTAGAAGTAGAATGCGCTGGCGCATCTCAAAGGGGATTGAGTAACGCCGTCCTTTATCCTTTATCCTTTAACTTGATCGAGGCACATATGGCATCATAAGGAAACCTAAGCATCCTTATAAAAAGTTTCCTCGCAAAGTCGTTCTACATTTTTTCCAGCTTAACAATGATATCTTTCTTGAAAAGATGGCCCGCGGAAAAAGGACCACTTACTGGCGGACCTTATACCTGGCTAATCAAGCCCAAAAACTGCAAAATAACAGTCGACAAGATACGATATTTTGGCGATTTCTTATACTATCAGGTTCGAAATGGACCTATGAATAACTTCGGAATGCTAAAAGAGAACAAGAATGGAAAAGAATGGGATTTTGTTCCCAACGGATAGTTACATATCCATGCGGACAAAGTGCTAATGAACGCCTATATGCCTAATCTCTTCCAAAGATTCCTGAAAATTAAAATTCGTTGAATGTCATAGCTTTCAATGCCATTTGTTGACAAAATTCGGGTACATTTAGTTTTACTGCCCGCAATAAGGGGAAGGGAATGCTCTGTAGCTAACAAGTGGCGCTTTTTTTCGAAGAGGACTTGCGCGCATTTGTCTTGGTGACTAAATATGCTATGTATGTTATGACGAGTCTTTTGAAGGCAGAGGGTTATTGAGCAGCAGGTAATTGTGTAACCCCATTCCAAGGATTCCAAAGCGTTTTTAGTACATGATGCGAAGACGTAGAGAGTGCGGGAACCGCCCTTGCTCCTTCCGTACCCACGTCAGCCAATCAGACACCGACTAATAATAATAAGTTTATTATCAGCGACAGGAATAAAAGCAGAAACAGTACGAAGTTGAAGACAAATGGCTGATAACTTAGTAGAAGAACAACACAAGAACAACTTTCCATAAAACACAAATAGGCAAAAAAACGAGACAGAACAGGCGAACCTTCGATACTAGTGAACAGAACATTTTTCAGAGGGAGCACCATAGATTAAGCTTCGTTCAGTACACGCGGGCGGGTGATGAAGGGCAGTGGGCGGTCAGCACTGCAAGTCCTGCGTTCAGTTGAAGAGACTCCGGGTACTAACTTAGTAGGCCCGCCAACAACACCACAGCCAGCACGAGTACGACACTAGCCTTCGTTAGTGCTACCCTACGAGTCTTAGAGTCAAAAAGAGCAAAGTTTCCATGATGCTATAAGGCAACATTCGTTTAAAGTTAATATGGAGGTGGAGAGCTCATTTCACTAACAGAATCTCCTGAAATGCCAACATGATAAGACTAAAGAGTAAATGCTGAAGTCAAAAGAGACCCCTGTGTTTCAAAAAGTCTTCAAGTCGTCGGGCGATGTTTTCCGGGGACGATGACATGAGTAAGGAGCGCGGGAGCTGATTCCAAGTGTTTGCTACTCGGCAGCAAAAGGAACGCTCATATAGCTGCGTACTGACCCTAGCTGTAACAACACGAAGGTGATTGCCTCTGGTGCGACCAACAGACTGAGAAATTATGAGAGGCAGATCACAGCCTAAGTCGACATAGCACACGAGGAGCTTAAATAGAAAGCTCTGATCGTATATCATTCGTCTTAGCTGCAAAGAACTACAACATAACTGGTTCAAGTGCTCCCGATAACTGGAACTGAATCGACCATTTCTTGCGAATATCTCCTTAGTAAACTTTCTTTGAACATTTTCGATCTTCGATATATATTGCACTTGTGAAGGAGACCACAATGGTGCGCAGTACTCAAGAATTGGCCTGACATAGGTTTCAAAAAGATTGAGGAGGGTTCTCATGTTTCGCGTTTTGAAGGCTCGTAGAATAAAGCTGGACCTTGCATAGGACTACATCATGCTGGGCACATGATTAGCTAACGCGATCGGTTCCAGCAACTGCGCGCTACTCCGTACCACTGCACGTTCTCGCACCTCAGCGGTGCGTCTTCGCAACGTGTGCCGTCATTTTAATTTATCACTGTTATAACTCACCTAATTTTGCCGTCGGTTTTCCCATACTTGTTCATCTTTTATAGTTCAATAAATTTGACAATTTAATTTAAATATTTTGTTATTCATTGTTTGACTGCATTTTGAAGCATTTCTATAAAGATGATATTTGAGTAGCTAGCTAGAAGTCTTAGCTGGCTGAACTTCAATTTTATTCTTGCCACATGCATAAATAAAACCTTCATCTTTCTTATGTTTCCTACAGTATAGCGGCCATAGGTTTCCCCCTCTTTTAAGTTATGTCGTGAGAGTATCTGACGAGAAAGATAATGAATAAGATGCATTAGTATTGTTGTTGTTTGCCAGAAACTTCGCTCTAACGTTGAAACTGCGTTTTGTAGGCGATGGAACACTTTACCTTAAGGTTAGCTACAAAACGGTTACTTGATTCTCTGCTTTCAGTATGTGCTTCGCGTCGGATACGTGGAAACGAAAATTATCTGTCCACCTTGCACAGATCTATGCCACGACTGTGCACCTGAGGAGTACACCAAACAGAAAATTGGCGATTTCCGAAATTTATCAACCGCATTCCTCACTATTATGTGTGTAGCAGCTATGGTGCTACATTTCATCTAGCGATTAGAGAACATGTGTAGGTATCGGAAATGATGCTGTGTTTTCGGCCGTCTACTATTAAACACACACGCCATTCCGATACATACAGAGTTAGTGTTATTTTCAGTAGCGTCGCAATTCTCTTTGCATTACTTTTTGAATTAGCACAAATAAATTTGAAAGTATTGTTTATTGTTTTAAGTTGTTCGGATGCTGGTGGATTCCCTTGGAATTACCAAACTGTAGTAGAGCAGCTTCTTGATATCGATACGGTAAACGCTTGATGACAGATATTTTTCAAGAGTATACGCGACGATTCCATCCCTTCACAAGTTAAAGAGCTAGCGAATTATCCGCCTTTCCGACTGCCTCTTCGTCAGTCCGTCTGATATCCCCTTATAGACGTCGTGTTGCGCAGGTACCCGGATTTAGAAAACAAGTCAGCGACGTCGTACAGAAAACATCCAGGTTCAGAAGACGTGTCAGCGATGTCGAGCAATAGGCGTCCGGGTTCAGATGATTTGTCACCCACGTTGTTTAACAAGCATCCGGATTCAGAATAATTATCACCCATGTATGTAGTGAGTGTCCGGATCCGGAAGTCGTATCACTGACGTTGGGGAAAGGGCGTCCGTGTTTAGACAACGTGTCACGGACGTCGCGCCATGAGCGCGGGAATCTCATGGGGGAGTTCGGGAAGGGGGAGCAGGATAGCGACCAGGAAGGCAGACCTGCAGACGGGACCAAGACGGGGAACTAATAAGAAGGTGTCAGTGAAACGGGGGGGGGGGGGGGCAATAAGGGGAACAAGGAAGAGAAAACCGAAAAGGAGGAACCAGGGGGTGTTTGCCAACAAGATGAATCAGAAGGGGACCAGTATGGGGAGACGAGTGAGGGCTACCAATAATGAGACCATAAGGTGGGGAGATGCAACAGTTGAGATCAGCGGGAAGCAGACGTGTGCATTCAGAAGATGTGTCACTAATGTCACGTAATGGGCGTCCGGATTCAGAAGACGATTATCTACTGTCAGCCGCCACAATCTGTCAATTTGGAGCAAAAATCGATATTCTCGGTGGACATTGGACGGTTCAATTTTGCCAGCATGCTGTTATGCGCGTGCATCACAATTCGCAGTTCATCACCATTTTAAAGGGTAAATTTTCAGCGAAAGTAGGGTCAAAAATGAGGAGACATTTGCATGTCGGGGTTCTACATTCGGAGTTTGAAAGCGAAGCCCTACAGCAGACGTTTAGCAGCCAATGGGCCGCTGAACGCAAACAGAAATAACGTCAATATTTTTCTACCGACAAGCTTTTTAAACACAATAAGTCCACTTTTAAGCTAATGTTTAGACGGGTATGGATTCTGGCGCTACGTAAGTGGAAGCTTAAAAAGCGTGCGACAATCTCTATGCGCATTTCCAGCCAACCTTGTGAAATTTGATAAATAAATAAATAAATAAATATAGAAATATATTCTATTCTATCATATGCATTTTATATTAAAAAATATGGAATTCATGGTATTCGCTTACATTAGCTTTTCGCATTCTGATATTAGGTTGGTCGGGGCTATACGGTGGATGTGGCATTACCTCCCAGCCCAGCTCCATTATTTTTCTCTTGTGAGTCTTGCAACGAGTGGTTTTGCATTGTCATGCAGGATCATCACCTTTGACTTGTCAGGCCTCTTTTCTTGGACACCTGCGGCGACTTTGTGGAGTTGGCAACTGTACGGCAGCAGAAATCTCTCTCCACTTCTGAGAGTTTCCCAGTAAATCACTTCTCTGATATCCCACCAAACACTCAAGAGAATCTTCCTTTCGTGAACACTGGGCTTAAGACCAGGCTTAGGGTTCTCTCCTTTTTGTACTCATTGTCTTTTTCTTTGGAAGTTGGCATACACAATCTAGGACTCATCGCAGTCACAATCTGCGGCAGAAACGATTTTCTTTCGTATCTGGACAGAAGAGAAGCAGCGATGGACAGCCGTTGACCTTTCTGAGTGTCTGACTGGGCATGTGGAATCCAATCTCCAAATTGCCATGCGAAGCCAAGATTCTTCAGATGGTTTTCCACTATCCTATGAGAACATCGAGCTTCCGAGCTTCTCTACCAGTTGACGTGTCGTCTGCCTACTATCGTCACGAAGAAGATGGAGTAGTTCAATGTTGTCCAATTCATTCCTGACCTTGCTTTGTCCTCGAATGAATAATCTCCCTTTGAAAACTTTCCGAACCACTTATAACAGACGCGATGAGTAGTAGATCCCAAGCCATATATGTATATGGTTAATTCGGTCGGATGCCTGACGTGCTGTAGATCCTTTAATGAATTCATGAAGAATGCCGTGCCGAAAATGGCCATGAGGTAGATCTGCCCTTGAGTCCGGAAGACTGGATAGATAACGAAGTACAAGAAGGGTCTTGACCTGTGTCCGCGTGCGAACGGTAGACAAGTGTGATAGGAGTATATAATCAGCAATCAATACTGGCTAGTGTGTTTACAAGGAGAACGGTAAAAACAGAGACTTTTTTCCAACCTAATAGCAAAGCGCTTTCCGGTCAGACCGGCTGTATCCCCAACATATTCGCCATTTAAGTTGTTTGTGGCATAGCTTCCTAGATAGACGAGATATAATGTTTGGGCAATCAGCGAAAAACCGGAACCGTGACCCCACGAATCGTTTCTTCAGTTTCTGCACAAAGTCGTGCTTCTCCAGTCTCTGTGGAAAAAAAATCTCACAGGGATACGCACTTTAAGCTGGAAGCTGGAGGCTGGAGACAGAGCGTGTTGAACTGAATGGATTTCATAAATCCTTTCCTCGTTTTGGTCAAGAAGTTTCAAGTCTGGTACTAAAAACCTTCGCTGATTACAACAGTTAAGCAACAGCAACATAGCTACGGGTGTCCAAACTCCATTAGGTCTAGTGGATAATTCCCATCCCAAAATTATAAGACCGTGATACACAAGGCAGCAGATAAGCACAACTACTCCCGCAACGAGGCTGACTTCAAAAGAAAAAAGAGGTGGTTCAGATTTCTCACGCAGTTTCATCATCAAGCTCAGAAATAGTCGTAAACTAGGTCAGGTCCGAAGTGCGACACACGCTTATTCGACAAAAATGAAATACAGCGAATTGTTGCTAGCATTGAACCTGTTGTTGTGAAAATTAATTGTAAGTAAGTCAGTTCTCGTCTCACCGTGCACTGAACACTCAGGCGTTCCGGAAAAATTCAAAAAATCTGGTTCGCTGACAAAAATGCGCAAGTGGTATCATCTGGACCACCTGTCGCCCCGTTGATAATTCAGTTACTCGAGCGGGCATCAGCAGCGTCTCTATTCTTCTCTGTCGCGTGCCAGAGTGCTCCAGTGGATCCTCCTCGCTCGAGGGACACGAAGAGCGTCATACCGTTCCTTCAGCGCTTTCACGAAGAATTCTGATTAACACTTTGATGTTTTCCTGACATTCCACGGAATCCAGTCGATGACGGCTCTCCTCCACCGGGTGTCTGCGAAGCGCATTACGTGGTCGGCCCACCTTAATTTCGACGACTTGGCCCATGCGACAGCGCTTCTGATCTTCGAACGTCGACGGATCTCGGAACTCCGGAGGCCTTCTCTTACTTGGGTGAATCCTGTCACTTCGCTCATCGTCCTCTCGATTCCACACTGCACAACGCTGATTCATTCCTGCTTTCGTAACACCTATGTCTCTGAGGCGTATGTCAGGGCAGGAAGAACAGTGGAGTTGAATAGGTGGGCACGGAATGGTATGTTCTTCGTCTTCTTCACGATATCTTCATCACAGGTGGTGAAATTCCAAAATGACCACTCGAGAAGGAGAACTCATGTAAACCCTGGTCGAAACCGTAAAGTGTTCAACAACAATGAAAACTGTCTATTGAAATAAAAGGCGTAAAGGAAACTTCTGAAAATATTGTCTTGGGACTGAACCGGTTTTGTCACTCAATTTGTGACAGAATCAAAAAATCAATTCATCTGTATTTGACGCTTTGTGAAATCCCGGGTTCAACACAGTACAGCTTACATCTCGCGTTCTAACACTCTCCCACCAACGGCAGAGATGGAGACGAGCAGACTTTGTGGCCCTGGGCCTTGGGTTTTGAGAAATTAATGCAGATCAAACAACCGCTATGCGCTGATACTACTTGAGTCAAGCAACACAGTTGCTTGCTTGGTGCACAGTTAGGATATCAGATTGAGCCTGACAGATGTTTTCCTTCACAAATTTGGTGTTCCGTGGAGTGACGTTATACGGTTTGATAACGTATCCCTCCTTCTTCATAGTCGAACCGAGTTTATGTAGGCGAGCATTGGCATTGGGCAGGTGTGAGGGTATCGGTTTGAGCAGCTGAGTTACAACAACTCCGTTCTGAGTAGGTGCCCTGATGAGAGAGAGGGAAATGTATGCCATGTGGCGTTATACCAAACATCACGCAGAGAGTGCGGGAGAACTACGTAGGAGAAATGTGCAGACTTCTGAATCAGGATCAAGGAGCATTCGGATGGCCCTAAAACAGGTAGCCTCTTGACTAATTGAAGATAACACAGCGTCCACTCCCACGCAGGAGCAATGCTCATAATGTCAGCGTCGATTTCCCCCGAGGAGCTCATTAATAATCCCTTCTTTAAAATGTTCATATTAGATACTATTAGACGGAGGCACGACAACTTTTCCTGGGGAAATTCCTTCCTTTTCTATACTATGCATAGGGCAATTAACAGCTGATTAATTTCTTGGTTTAGTCTTTTCTGCAAAGAAATTTGCCATTAACAATTAAGTGCACAACGGGCGAGCGGAAAAACGCAGTCGCTAAGATGTCAAGTCGAGTAAAGGCTGATCCTCGTTTGCCCACATTACGTCTAGTAACGTGTGAGCGTCAGCAACTTGTAAGGTTAGCCGCGTTTACCAACAGTCACCTTGTTTCTATTTTCTACATGACAGTGACTCCGTTGTGTGATCTGATGTTGAGCAAGTAGCGTTGTGAGTGTTTCCGACTTCGAAAAGGCAGGAGAAACATCAATGATTTGATGATGCTATTCAGATTTTAACTGCTAGAGTCTCAACAGATCTTACTGATGCTATCAGCTTCTTCCAAGTAGGACTCGCAATGGGATCTCGTTAATAGAGGTGCCGTTGCTAAAAGTCAAACAAGGTCAATTTTTTCTTGCAACAAACTTTTTCATAAGTACCGATTTGGAATTAAGGAAAGCTTGATGTCACTATCTCCGACGTCGTTCAGGTCTTTTCTCAAGAAAGAGCGTTGCGTTCTTTAATCATATATCTTTAGCTTTCGCCCTTCTGTTTCAATCCTTTTTTCTTCGGAATGTATGGGTAGGTAGATTTCACTTATTCAGTTCTAGTATTAGTGAATGTTCGTCCTCAGTGCATATCTACGTTTGCGATAGTTCACATTATTCTCTTGGTTTTTGTGTTTGTTCTTGTTTTTCACTGAGAAATCCCGCGGGGCATCTCCACGTGGAAAAATCATCATCATTTTCATCACCATTTTCATTAGCGTCTGTCCCGCTTGACAGCGAGGTGCGCTCTTCTGGTGTGATGAGGCCAACTCTCCCGATCAAATGCTTGATCAGGATGCACGCTAGTTATCGTTATGTCCACGTGCAGCGTATCTAGCCAACGTTGCTTAGATCGTCTCCGGGCCGCTTTTCAGGGACCTCAAGATTCAGGCCAATCTTACGGACGATGTCGTCGTTAGCGCGAAGGACGTGGCCGTACCATCGTAGACGAGCTTCGCGCAGCTTGTCGGATATTGGGGCGACACGGAACCTCTGTCGTATGGTGTCGTTGCGAACACGGTCCAAACGCGTAATTCCGGCCGTCCGCTGAATTTATGATATTCCGTGCACGTTGAATAAATCCACAATCTAAAATCTAGCCTTTTCTTGCTCAAAGGAAGGTAAGGCTGCCGAAGAGTCAGCCTGAATAAAGCCGTAAAACAGCCTACCAAGTGCACATTGTGATTCAAGAACAACATGTGTAAACTTATGGAAAGCCGAACCTAAACACTTTGCAGAAGGTGGGTGCTGGATTTGTTTACATTTCTCGATTGCTAACCATGCCGTACCCGCATCATGTCAGATCATATCTCGGTGGCTCCAAGGTGCCTTCACAATGTATGTACCCTATGGATTCGCCACGTTCCAGCTAGTTCGGGTTATTACGCTACTCACAGAAGGAGATCTTGATGATGACCATAATCTGATTTGGGGAATGGATTAGCTTGGAGTGGTTGTTGTTCTTCTCGATTCGTCTGGGAAGGGTAGAACACTGACTTGTTGGCCACCAAAAGGCGTGTAGATCAAATACTCATTCAAATTTCCTGCACGTCAACCCGTAAAAGTAGAATGCGTGGCGCATCCCAGAAGAGATTGACTTACGCAGTCCTTTAGTCTTTATCCTCTTGTAGCGCTATAGCTGAACATTTTTAGACGTTAGGTGTTATGAATAGCTTTAACATTCAATACAACTTCAAAAATAGCGTTTACTTGAAACACAGGTGGTGCATATATAAATTTCTAATCTGTGACGCATAAAAGGATGAGGTGCAGGGCACCTTGAAATAAGTATATGAACAGGGGGCGATGACATTTTCCATAACTCTCAAGAATAATGAGGCTCGAGTTACTTGTAGATCAGCAGCCACGGCCAGGTGACATCTTTGCCACAACATCCTTTCATCAGAAGTCTTCAAATGGGCTCATTCTTTCAATCCTTTTCAAACTCCTGAGCCCTTCAATATCATGAAATGTGTAAAAATTAGCAGATAGCTAACTCTCGTTATCTGTTAGCTTCATATACAATTTAAAAACTTTGGCTTCTCTCTGTCGTAGAAACATCCCAACTCAGAAAACGTAATTAAACACCCTCCTGTTGAGTTATCAGAAGTAGTTGAATGTCATCGGAACAGGTTTGTTAATCATTTCGCATGAGTTGTACCACAGTTCGTATACCCGTTGGAAAAAAGTTCTAAAGTCGTGTAGCAATTAGTTCTTCTAGGGACTTTAGCGTGTACATTTGTATAATCACCCATTCGACGATTTATGGCTCAAGACGGAAGTGGGGAGGGAGAGTTTGTTTGCTCGGGCTAGCCTCACCTACATATGTTAGGAAGCTGACAAACATTCACCTGCTTCAGAATTTGTCGAACGCCGTCCTGCGCAATGATACAGTCAAGCGATTTCTGGTTATGTGCGTTATGATATGCCAATTGAGGTGGTGATCCCTTTCCCCTTTATCCACCCAACGCTGTTTAGAGTTCATTGTGTGAGTTCATGTTCGATGATTCCCTATTAGATTTGAAGAATATGCTCGTTTTCCTCTACGGTTATTTTTAAATAATTATACCTGCTGACACTACTAATGCATTCCTTACTGAAGAGATTTCTTCTGCATTTATTAAACTATGTCACCCGGCGATATCCGATCCGAATTTTGTTTAAGAAAAACTTAAAATAGCTCTTTTTGAAATTTTTTAATTAATCTTCACAAACAAGTGAACACACCGTTTAAAATTTTATAACAATTTTACTTTTCTAAGAAAAACAACGACTTCAATTTTTTTGAAGCACAGGAACTGCAAGGAAGGCAGGAATATGTATTCAAAAAAGAGATCGCGCAATGCACTCCACTTCTAACGTCGCTAATTCTGTTTGCTTTATAGCGTAAATGGTGTTTATGTACTTGAAACAAAGGTATGAGGATATGTGTGTTTTCTATAAACATTTATGTTGTGCCATTTTCAGCTGTTTTTCTCCGAACAGAGTTTACTCTATCAGTGGAGTAATAGTCGTAACTACATATCTACTCGACCGCGTGGAGCAATTTCTTCTTTCAATACACTAAATGGTTGCTGCCTTCCTGTGCTTTCAAACACCGATTATTTTTCTTGAACGTTAGATTTTATAAAATTTTAATCATTCTATTCACTTGCTGAGACAGGAGAATTTCATAATTTAAAAAACGCTATACCAAATCTTCCTTAAATAAAAAATCGTTCTAACTGTGTTGGAGTATTTCCAGTTTAACATAGAATACGTTCATTTTGACTTGGAATTTATTTCGACTTGGAACTTTGACTTGGAAGATATTCACTTTGTTTTTACAAGCGTCAATCTAGCTTAGAAAAGAGTTTGGTTTGGCTTGAAAAGTGTCGAGTTTGAAATGAAAATGGTAAACTGTTGCAGAATTAGCAAGCGGGGGTCTTTACTTTACTTAACTTTATTGGGACGTGAACAAACAACGTAAAACGTTCGCGTATGAAATAACGCAAAACGAATCTACTAATTAGGAAACAAGCACATGTAAAAGCCCTTATTGGGCAATAGAAGCATATCCTTGAAAAGAAAATGAACTAAGGCAACGCTGAAGTTCCTTCCGCCCTTACTCGCCCACATTTGAGTTCTCGACACCAACAATGGTACCGTTCTGTTCAGCTCGAGAAGCTCTATCAAACGGTGTTAATGTCGATCAATTCCGGGAATATCGATTTTTCGACAATTTCGTATCAAAGGCGAGGCGGCTTAAGGCCGCCGCCGAAGGGCAATGACGTCATCGAAAATCGATATTTTTGAACCTGGCCAAGTTTGATACCACTCGATAAAGCTCTTCGTTGTGAATTGAATGGTGCTACTGCGTGCAGCAAGAACTGTAATCTGGGTGAGTAAAAGCGCGAAGAACATCGACCGTTGTTGTGCTAAATTGGACGCGCTGGCGTGTTCAGAGCGTAATAACTCCGTCACGTTTGAAGCGCTCCCTCCCTCATGAAAGGACGGAACAACCGCAGAGTTCTATGGGAAAGGAAGCTCGCCCTGATCCGACTGTTTGCTACGGAGTCGGAAAGTCTTAAGGCCGCCACAGACTTCTGCGGCGCCGCTCAGCGGTGTCGCTGGGCGGCGCCGCTGGCCGGCCGGCGGCACCGGCGGCGCCGCTGAGCGGCGCCGCTCAGGGGCTTGACTCATCATCAGTGGGAGCGGTGACGGCGAGGTACTGTACTGTTTCTAGTGGGGACCGACTGGTGCTTAACAATAACGCGCCCCGATGACGATCGCGCGCCCGCATCGACCGTCTCTGCTCTGGATCCCGCAGCGAAAGGGCAGAGCGCAGAGCGCAGACAGACAGACGATGGAGCGGCGCCGCCGGGTGGAATGATTCAGGTCATTTCCGCCAGCGACGCCGCCGGTGCCGCCGGTGCCGCTGGCGGCGCCGCTGGAGGCGAGCTCTGCGTCTCTGCCCTATGGTTAAGCATAGGGCAGCGGCGAGCGGCGCCGCAGAAGTCTGTGGGGGCCTTTAGCCCTCCTTGCCTGGCAATGGTATCACTAGGTGCGAAGCGGAAGAAGTCCGCGATGTCAACTCTAGTTATGCCTTTGAGAATTTTGAGCAACATAATAATATCGATTTTAGTTTTCCTCCTCCTAAGTGACGACAGCCCCATTTGTCGAGCTCTGTCAGCACCGTTAGGAGTTAGAGAGTAATCGAGATTGAAACATCTACTAACCATTTTTCGTGTGAAGTTATTTTGGACCAGGGGTGTGCGCTGACTTTCCGCCGGTAAATTTTTTACCGCAAATATTTAACGCGGAATTTCGCCGGTAAATTCGATAAATCCGTTAATTTTTTTAAAATTTAATGTTCTCTGAAAAACGACTGGTTTTAAGCGGCGGTAATGTAAAAAAAAGCGTAAATCTTTCCACCGAAACATCATCACGTTCAGAAAAACCATATCATCTCCATTTTATCATGCATATGTCATTCTAAAGGAAACAAACCAAACGAAAGTCTAACAACGCGCAAGTGTAATTATCTACATTGCGAGTGCTTTAAAAAATAGAAGCTTAATTAAAACTCTAAAACAGCTTAATTAAACTCAAAAACATTTCTGGAACATCCGACATTCGATCGAATATTGCTATATTTCTTTTTCGAATAGCATTCTAATTGTTTTTTGAAATTATCACAATTATCATCATTTCATTCAATGAATGAAAGATTTGCACCATACACTACTACTTTTTTGAACAATTAAGCTGTACTTTCGAGCAAAGCCAGGCACTTCAGAAAAAAAAATGTGACATGATAGCGAATTTCTTTCTCTTCTTGGGAAAACAATGGGAAAACAGCTTAATGGGGGCATACTTCCATCGCCGCGATGCCATCGCGGCTCTCATGGCCATTCCGCCGCACGCGGTTGAATAGCAAAAGGAAACTTCGCCGCGGCTGCCGCAACACTGGCGGTCGGCATGCGCAATGACTTCCCGCGCCCATCGCGGGCATGGCATACTTTTTCGCGCCGCGCGCGGTTTTCAGCATTGGCCCTGGACGGATCGCCGTCGCGCTCCCCTGCAGAGCTATGGGCGATGCGACGAACGTAGAGAGATTCAAATTCTTTCGCGTCGCTCTGCAAAATTCGTCGCCAGGATTCCATCGCTGCGACGGGAAGTATGCACGAGGCCTAAGAGTCCACCAGATCAGCTAGACTATCGGAGTACATTCCGATGCCTTACATCTTGGACTAAATTACGGGAACAAGACATGAGCGTATCGTAGCGTAGCGTATCGTCTATTCTCAGAGCTTCAATATCTCTAGCCCAAATTGTCTCATGTCGTGTGGGGAATGTCAGCGCGAGGTACTATTCCAGTGGAGCGCGCTTACACACTGGAGCGCACCATCTCCGCCTCCTGATATGGGCATAGGTGTTTTAATGCGATTGAGGACCACGAACGCTAATAGAAAGTTATCAGAGAAGATAGAAGCAATCACTTCTAAACTGAGATCGGTAGTGTGTTTTCTTCTCCAATCGATAGATAGGAACATAATTTTGTATGAAAAAAGTCGTTAAATTTTCCGGTAAATTTGGGAATTAACCGGAAATTTTCGTTAAAAGAATTTGTCGCGAAAATGCCGGTAAATCCGTTAAACCGGTAAATTGTTAACCGGTAAACGCACACCTCTGTTTTGGACGCTCTCCATAAGATCGATATCTTTCTTTTTTAAGGGATTGAAAACAGTTGTACCATTTTCAACTACTGAGCGAATGTATGTTTTACACGCACATAACAGGACCTTTGGGTTTCTTGATTTTAAAGTTTGAATAATCTGTACGTTCTGCACATTGCCTTGCTTACTATCATTTTTATATGATCAGAGAAGTCAAGTGAGGTATTAATGATGAAACCTAGATCGCGTGCTACGTCTGCAGCAGACAGTATGTTGCCATTTATATAACTGGAAGTGTAGGAATTGGTGCGGCGTGCAATATGTAAAGCAAATGTTTTTCTGTCTATTTTGTTATAACTTATGACATTAGTCCAGATTACCAAATAGGAGGAATCACTAACCACTGCACAGAAACTCCGAAAGAGAATTTTGTTACCGCTCCGGAAGAGCCACACCTTTAAATTCTTGGAAAAGGGCAGCGGTCTTTGGTAGCTGATGAATTCTTTCTCCTTCTATAAAATAGAATTCAATCTGAAAGTGGAAATTGTGGATCTTAGCAGAATTGTGCAAGCACTCGACAAGCACACGTCGTGCTCCAGCTCTCCGTCTTATCCGGCCACGTCCGCCGCTGCTGCTGCTACAGCCGCGCTATGCCACCTACACCTTCTTTCTCATTGGCGCGCGAAAGACTGACTGACTCTGACTGACATCGTATGACGAGTGCGGCTGTTGGTCGTCATTTTAATAATCGAACATTCCCGTGGAGCCAGTCGAGAGACGTTACTAGCCCCAAGCCAATTCCGCCGCCTGCAACCCACAGGACGACGAGAACCGGGGAGGAGAAGTTTTCGCAGACGACCGTCGGGGCACTGTAAGGAGGTGAGTGCAAGTCGCTTTGATCTTTCAAATTCGTCTAAAAAACATGGTTTTTCGCCGGCGCCTGTTGGCTTGTACCGACAGTTCCTGCTCTGTGGTAGGACTTTTTTTGCTCGGTGTTATATGTCGGTCGAAAGGGAATGCCTTGCTCTATAAGAACTTGTGTTGCGTTTGTTGGTTCATGCTGATTTCTGTCGAATATCAACAAAATTCCAAAAAGAGAAAAGTCAAGTCAAGTCATCTTCACCAACAACTCCTTCTTCTTGTTTAGTTATTGATATTTGACAGAAATCAGCATGAGCCAATAAACGCTACACAAATTCTTACTGAGCAAGACATCCTCTTCCAAACGACATATAACTCCAACCAAAAAAGTCCAACCACAGAACCGAGCTGTCGGTAAAAATTCGGACGGAAGAGTCGGACGTCCCAATTTGATGACCTAAAAATTAACAAAGGACAAATGAGCAAATAGCACCAAAACGTAAATAGTCTCGTAGTGCAGATCATTGTCTTCCATCTGCTATGAAAGACTGCGCAAAAAATTTCAAACCTCAGCGGAGAGAACAACTGCGCAGATGACCACTTTTCCACTTTTTCACTTCTCACTTTAACGATCTAAAAATTGAAAGCTGTATAGCACGTTGCAAGAGACCACCGGCGAAATCCGCAATGAATCGTTGAAAAAACGGCGGGGACTTATGGGACAACCTAATACATTGGATATGATGCCGGTACGCATAACTCAGCTCTGTCATTTTCTCAAACCCTTAATAGGATCATCCGGATTATGGTATTTTTGAAACCAAGAACCTTGGGATGTCTCATATAGGAGTAGTTTTCGGGATGATTCAAATAACTGCTTTTTCTTCGAATCAGGTGCCATCGAATATCCGATTCGGTTAGGATCTCGGATTCCTAATGAAAATCTGCTATCTACATTACCCGAAAATACAGCCTGACGAAAATCGTCCTTATTCCTTTCAAAGCGCCACTGTTTGGATGATCCATTTATCTGGGGGTTTGAAAAAAACGGATCAGTCTTAATATCAGAGGACATAGGGTGATTTGGGTCTACAATCCCTTGATTTAGTTTCTACGACATTGTGCGAGGACTTTTATTCAAACTCAGAGGATGTGTGGTTGTGTGAGATGTTATATCGACCGCAACTGACACTTTATGCTTGCCCTTTCCCGACTATGATAGATCCGAAACGACAAATCCGAATCGGCGCCGATCCATTGTAGGTTGACTAGGTACACACTCCCCCTCTGTGGAGCAACGTCTGCAGACCCAGTTGATTGTAGGAGGCAACTTATGTTAGCAGTTTCCAGTGCGCTACTGGGCGCACTCGAATGACTCCTTCAAATTCAGTTTGTTGCAATTCGGAGGCACTTTCTCACATGTTTGACTTGCTTAGTTATCATCCCCATCTGGACATAATCCGTGAGAAGTGGAGCGCGAAGCTCAAGGAGTGACGCGCTTGCTTCGCATCGCCCTTGGGCAGAATTCATTAGAGATGCATAGTTTTCATTAGTTTGTTTGGAACGGAAGAGCCGCAGCAATGCGACGATCGAAAGCAACGGTCGAAAATGCTATTGCTTTCTGCTCTGATTCTCAAGATTTCATTCGTCCGTATCAACATCCGTGAACGCAGTGATGGGTTCTGCCGCTTCAAAACCAGCGACGGCTGCTGTACTCGGAAGTTTCCACGTCGAAGATCTGAAAAACCTGCCATGCAAGCGCATTTGAGGACGAATTTCCCTGGAGAATCGTGCTCGATTTTCAGTCTGATATACCTCGATTAGAAGGTGGTGCCAAGCGCGGTGCACTCCTCCTTCACTCGCTCAGCCACTCGCTCGTGCTTCTACCCGATCACTCGGCCGACGTAATTGGCATTTCACCCGCCACCTTCTGCTGCAGCAGACACGTCGTCGCTAAGTAGCCGACATTTGGCCGTTGCTCCGGCCCCACTGACTCTGGTTGCAATGGGAGCAAGGTGCGCGCAACGCTCGTCCCGTTGTTGAGCCCGCTTCGCAATTAGTGGAGCGACGCCGCCTAGAGGCTTCATCTCCCACCTGCATGGCTGACGACAATTAGCAATCACCGTCCGGGTCGTCGGCGAGCCGAGCCTTTCATGTCCGCCGACCCACCTAGCAACGTGACTTGACCTTCTCGGACCTCATACTGCGTGCACGAGCTAACATCCATCCGCGCCCGCAACGGACATGATTTACGACGTGTTCGCACATCATCCTGCACTTAATATTTATCGCCGTACGATGAAAACCCTTCCATCCAATTCGCGTGGTTTAACATCGAGGTTTACATTTACATTCTTTTTTGGTTTTAAAGGCAAATATTGTGCATTTATATTTAGAATATATATTTATTAATTGTCACTATTTTAAAAGGCGAACAAGGTGTTTTCGTTTTCTTCCCAAATCAAATTGAACACTCTTGAAATGAATTGAACACCTTCCCACTTAAGAGTCCTAAAGATTAAGCTAGTGGCTCTCCAGCACGGTTAGAATAATAGTCTGTTTAGGAAAAATTTAGCCTAATTTCTTTGAAATTTTTAATCCACATCCAGCATCAAGGGAACACACTGTTCGAACTTTTATAGAAAAAAAGATTTTGCTTTTAAAAGATGATGAATTAAGATTGGTATCAAAAAGAAGGAAGGCGGTAATTATTTAGTGCATTAAAAGGAGTGATCGCGTCATGCACACGGCTAGGTCGTCGCGATTTTTACCTTCTTCTTATTCAGCGTTGGTGCCGCTTAGATGAGGTGCTCGCTTTCCACCGATAATGTCGCCACTTTTCTCAACCAATTCTCTGGTCTGGGTGCAACCTAGTCCTTCAAATCCTAATGCAAGACGACTTCTAGTTGAGGAACAGCAAAATTTCTGTTTTTCGTGGAGTAACGCAGATGTGGGCGTGTGTAGAGCAATCGGAGGAGGTGCCAACTGTCGCGTGGACCCAATACCAGGTTCTTGGTCCTGATTTCTCGCCCAGGCCTACCAAGCCTTCTATTCACCCTGGGTCGGTGAATTGGTACCAGACTTATCTGGGAGGATAAGGCGCTGACTTGTTCATCGGCTGGCCACCGCAAGTATGTATGGCCAAATACGCATCCAAATGCCTCCACGACATCCCGAAGTAGAATCCGTGGCGCATCCCGAAAGGGAATGAGTAACGCTGTCACTGTTTATCCTTTATCCTTTAACGCATTTATAAACGGTATATCAATCAAGAACACTTGTATTATAAAAATACCCACATTCTCACACCCCTGTTTCAAGTAAACAGTATTAACTCTGTCAATCAAACAAAACTCGCGACGATCTAGCATACTACGTTCTCTTCTTTTAGTAAATTATATATTTTCTGCCTTTTCGGGTTTTATACATTATTCAATTCATTATTTTTTCCTGAAAAATGGAACTTTTAAAAAATTTCAAGTGGTATGCTCCCTTGCTGGGAGAGGGTTTCAAAAAAAAGTTATACTACCTTTTCCTTGAACAAATATTATTCCAACTCTCTCAGATAATCACTACTGTATTATGGAGGAAGTCCGTCTTAATTTGGAAGAGGTTCAACTTGATTAGAAAGGCGTCACGCTTGCTTAGCAGAGTCTTCAATTTGATTTTAAAATTCCAAAATTTTTTTCCAAATTGGAGTGAAATAGTACTTTTTTATTTGAACCACCGAAAATACCTATAATAATTTTTGAAAAGTTGCTTTGTCACAGAAACAAAAAATTTATTTATTTATTTATTTATTTATTCACTACATGGATAACCATGCAAAAGAAAAACAAGGTAAAACTGAACATAAGTGAAAGTAATTCTAAACAGGAAAAAAACAGGCGACAAGAATCAACATAATACAGTAGAAAACTACTAAGCTGCATCCTGAAGATATCAGTCAAGAAGTTTTTTATACTTCCTTAAGGAATTTGGTATAATGTGTTTTTTAGATAACCTCAAAAAATCAGAGCTAGCACGGCAAGTGAAAAATTGAGACCTTACACTGCTTTTTGCTCCAGGAAACTGGATCTTCCACTGACCACCCCTTGTGTTCGATGAAGAAAAGGTATAGAACTCCTGAAGGGGAATACGAGTAAGGCCGTTTATCATCTTATATATCGCAATTAAATCATTTCTTCTCCTACGACGTTCAAGGGTATGTAGATTGAAGAATCTGTTTCGTGAAGCCGGTGAGGGGATGGTGTTGTAATCATACCCATGTACTCGTATCCACAGCTTTCTTGTGAAGCTGTTTTGTACAGATTCCAGCCTGGCAATTTCACGCTTATATTTGGGACTAAAAATTGTGGTGCCATATTCTAGAATTGGTCTAACATACGACTTATAGGCAATTAATAGGTGTTGTATTGAATTTGTTCGCAAACATTTGAAGAGGCTGTGCACAATTCGTTCAGCTTTTTTCGATATTATTTCAATATGTTCTTTGAACGAAAGTTGGGTGTCCAAAATAAAGCCCAAATCACGCAGAGAAGTTGTACTACTAATATGCATCTTGTCAAGGTAGTAAGGATATCTACCTACCTGCTGCCCTAGATAAAGTACTTGTGACTTTTGCGGAGATAGTGGAAGTTCCCATTTTGTATTTGGTAGTTTAACCGATTTCGTGTGTTGGTAGTTCAGCCAAATTCGCGTGTAGTGTTTAGAGGAGCCGAAGAAATAACTTAACAAGAACGAAGGTTTACAGTTTCTTCGAACTGTTGTTTTATTATTTAGTAGAATCTTATTTATTCGATCTCACAAGTCAGCGTTGATCTTACTGCTCTTATTATTCAAAGTTTTTTCTAAACTGTAGCGTTTTTCTAAGCTAAATGTAGCCTTAAAGCAGGTGCCAAGGGTAGATGACCATGCATCATAAGGTGAGAAAGTTGTGATCTAGAACTTAACCCAGGTAACACTTCAATTTCAATTGTTTGCTTTTTTTGTCGACTGTTTTTCACATTTGTTGGCAAACAGCAATTCCATGCCTCTAATGTCAGTGCAGTATAGAAACTCGGGTTTGAATTTTTTAAGCCTTCCATCCAACTCGTAACAATAGCCTAGCAGTAACAAAATTACGGTACTGCGACTCAGTGTTAGTTTGTCGTAGGGAGCCCATTTCACATCAAGATGCTACATATGTGTTACTAATTTTACACCAGAAAAGCCGTGGGTCCGCCGCATTGCCCGTTTGAAGTAAAACCTAACGGTCATTCAGTATTATATGCACCATCAATAGCATCTGCAATGTGAGATTCTGATTCCTTGTTTTCCTTTTCACCTACACGTCACAAATGCTCTAATTTCCTCATGTTCGTATTCTTTACCCTGCTCAACCTTCCCTGCAAAGATGTGCCCTTTTCCGGCATCTCTCTTCTTCGGCGCAACCTGCCGCAACCTTCGAGTGCTTCTGGACTTCCTTGTCGGTAATCATTCGGACACTGTAGACGGTGGCGACTTGAGTGAGCATAGCCGCAGTGTTTACGTGGTGTAGCTGACAAGGCTAACAAAGGCGAGCGAGCGAGTCGGACGAGTTGTCTCGCTACCTCTCCCCTTCCTCAAGCCTCCGCCGCGTTCTGAGCACCCCTTCATCCCTCGAACATCACCGATGTTGACCGTGCATATTCAAGACGCCATAATTGGTAACGAACGGTGGCCAACGTCGAGTGCACACATCAAGCTCTGGCCCACCACCTGGAAGGATAGCAATCGTTTTTGAACCGTTCACAGTTGAAGACTAGGGGAAAGAAAACACCAGGTAGAGCATTAGGGAGCACAGAGTACAGTACTACTGTAAGAGCGAAGGCGGTACCTGTACTTCGTCCTAGGTAGGTTTGTACTTCTCACTATCTCCTTTTCCTTCCCACCTGTAGGTGTGATTAGCGTTGCACATGAAGGTGCACACTCTACCCTTCTATAACTGATAGCTGCATCGTAGCCACGGCTATCTACATTTTCTTTGGTTATTAAATATGTATATGCATCTAAGATTATAGGCAGCGTGTAGCGTAGTCGGGAGAGGTGCCGGCTGTCACGTGCACCCGATATAAGGTTCTTGGTCCTGATTTCCCGCCCAAGCCTACCAAGCCTTCCATACCTCCGGGATTGTTACCACACTTTTCTGGGAAGGATAGAGCGCTGACTTCTTCATCGGCTGGTCATCGCAAGTCACTCTACGGCCAAATACTCATCCAAGTAGCCTCCACGACATCCCGTACCCCGAAGAGGATTAAGTAACGCCATCCTTTATCCTTCTTTAAGGTTATATTTATTTCAAGACTTTTCATACAAATTGCTTCCTTGAGCTATGGCAATTCGCTTGTGACTTAAGATTGGGTATAGCGGCCTTTTTGAAGAATTTCACACACTAGATATGTGCTGAAACCAGATGCACAGCTAACAAGGAACAAGGATAAATGACGGTTGAAAAAAGTAGAAAGCACCTATTTAGGGAACTTAAGCACGTCAAATCTATAATGTTTGGTATTGCTCAAAAGCAGTCAGCCTTGAAAAACAAATAAATGATGACCAATGGGCGATCCAGCTTCAAATGGCAAAGCAAAGTAAATCCTTATTTCGGTCATCAGGGGTTAAATTTCTGAAGCTTACAATGAAGAATAACCTACCAATCAATCTAAGGTAATTTAAGAAACTAGGTGACAGGCATCTCTAGCAACTACAGCAAGCTTTAGACACACTCTTTCGGACCTACTTGTATTGTTGAACTTTACTGAGATTTGTATTTCAAAAGATAGAGCTTAAGCTGCTGAACTCAAGTTTGTGTTTTTTTCACAAGTATTTATTTTTCAAAGTTATTAAAAAGGTCGCTTTGGAAGCTCAAGAACGAAGCAAGTGGACCTGCGCGTTCTATTAAGCAAATGATCAAAACAAATGCGAAGTACTGTAGTTTGGTGCTGTTTTTGCTGTGGAGACCAGTCGTAAGAGTCACTTCTTTGTTCTACAACTGTTGTGTATCGAGATGTATTTGGCCGAATTTGTTTCATAATTCCGACTACGTGGCTGTCCACGTGCAGAATGTCAAAAAATAAACAAATTTATGGGGATGACTAGGTGGAACAAATCGAGAAATGTGCCAATGTTAATATTGTGTGATAAGTAATGTTGAAGACAAGAAATTATGATAAAAGGATAAAGGACGGCGTTACTCAATCGCTTTTGGGATGCGCCATGTATTCTACCTCTACGGGATGTCGTGGAGGCGAATTGAATGCGTATTTGGCCATACAATGACATGCGGTGGCCAGCCGATGAACAAGTCAGCGCTCTATCCTTCCCAGACAAGTCTGATACTAATTCACCGACCCCGGAGGGATGCAAGGCTTGGTTGGCCTAGGCGGGAACCAGGAACTTGGTGTCGGGTGCACGCGACAGCCGGTGCCTCCTCCGACTGCGCTACACGCGCCCTAAGACAAAGACAAGAAATATGTTCTAAAAATCCTATAGCTTACGCGAGACGCGATACATTACGCGATACGTGCCAATTTACACAGACAGTGTCGGGTTTTAGAAGGAAATCGGTTTTCGCCGTTTCAGACTTCTGCATTCGAGCCATGCTCATTGCCAACCGTTTTAGTTAAAATAAAAGCTGCTAAGCCTGAAGTATTGCTTCCATCAAGACCTATGTAGTTTTAGTCTCTAAGTTCTGAACAGTTGGAGTGCAGTAATTTTTTTTCGTCACGCTCTTTCTCGTTGGAAATTTTGCTCTGAAAGCAATCAGAGGAATACACAAGAAAATAGCGCTATGAGAACTACACATGAATAGCACACACAGTAAAAACAGCTTCCAACACCAAATCCTACAACTGTTCTACGATGAATTTAGCGACATTTTTTATAGTTGCCATTGGATTCCATTGTGAATTTTTCCAGTAGTAGATCATCAAATGTGATCATCTGAATGCTACTTAGAAAATCGTGATGCCTACAGAAAACCAATTCCTCCACAAAGGCCTCGCAAACCATATTCTATTGACGTTCCTGCTCCGATCTTTGTAAAACAAGTTACTTTTCGAATATATTTGTTCTTGCCCCATCAAAAAGGAATTTGGAGGTGACCGTTTGCACAACCAATTGTTGAAGCGCCAGACCGTAGAGTCTAGACTAAGCGAACATTTTTCTTTTTCCTGTACAAGAAGGCGTCTCAGGAGGATGCCTTGGTTACATCTAACCTTAACTTAAGGGAACAATGGGTAGGCTTTGCTTCTATCCATTCCTGTGTATAGTCGCTAATTCTGAACAAAGCTTTCTGTTGTATTATATTTTTAGAGAATTGTTTCTTAACACTGCAGTTAAATTTTAATTTAGTTCCGTATTCGCGCCTCCAAGATTCGGGCCGTAAAGTCTAATGACACGAAAATCGGAATTTTCTGTTGTCACCGGAAGCGGTCCATCTTCTTCTTTTTTCGTAGTCGTCTTAAATATTGCCTTTGCATTCAAAACAAAATATTTGCTTCGCGTAAAAAGGTGTCAAAACCTCCTGCGAACTCGTGCAGCAAACTACTGACACAATGCTGAAAATGTTCAGAGCACTAAAGCGGCGAGAGTTTTTCCTACAACCTGGTATTTCATGAATTTGTTACCGATCAGATAGCTGACAAATCGCCACCTTTCAAATTTCTTCTCAGCTAACGTTCCCCTCATATGAACGGTTTTTCTATGCAAGTGCAAACGAAGGGATGCAGGGGCATCAGTAATCAAAGTCAGCTGGGGATCTCTGAGATCCGGCTCAAATCGAGGGATATAAGCGCTGTGAACAGCCGTTGGGTGCCTGCATGAAGCCGAGCTGTGAACAGCTCCGGTCCGCTTGGTCAGAGCCATGTAATCGAGACCGACCGAGCTGGACGATAGCAGGCATGTCGCCCAGGTAGCCAGCGAGCAGCGCCGGCTGCAGAAGAGGTTGTTGCGTGTCAGGTTGCCGGGTAAGGCGCCACATGCCCGATCGCTATCGCCAGCTGTCGGATGCTCTCTGATCGATCGCTGTTACTCTCTTTTTGACACTGATGCGGAATCCATCCATTATCAGTTGACATTCATCCACTGTGCCGGCATCCCGCTCCGAAGCGCTCCTAGCGGTGCCGCCAAAGAGCCATGACCAGTGTTCAAAATCTATCAAAGTCAGGAGCTCATCACAGCACCTCAACCCTCGTCGAACCAGAGTGAGGAACAGGAATCGGATCTATCCTAGTAGTGAAGGGGCAGACGCAAAGGGCTAGTTCCGTACGTGATCTTCAGCACAGATCCGTGTTCCCTGAACACATTAGTTTAAGCCTGGAGCGGGTGATATAGAGGCTATAAGTTGTTACAGGATGTTTTGTTACGATCAAAACTCTTGCGCCAGGCGGGACTCGAACCCGCATCTTCTGCTTTCCGGGCAGCGATGTTCGCCTTACACCACCGGCGCTGTTTGACCGCACGTAACAACCGCGATATCCCCGCCTTACACCACCGGTGAAACAGCGCCGGTGGTGTAAGGCGAACATCGCTGCCCGGAAAGCAGAAGATGCGGGTTGGAGTCCCGCCTGGCGCAAGAGTTTTGATCGCAACAAAACATCCTGTAGCAACGTGTTCCCTGAATTTAAATTAAAACTCCTGGTTCTCTCAGCTTAAAACGTCGGCATTGATGTTGGCAACGTTTATAACACTTCTGTGCCACGAGGTTTTTAGGTGGCACTCTTATTACCGGACGATTTGACCGTTTCTTCGTCTTCAGAGGCCTAAAAACGGTTCAAGGCCTCATCTGTACAACTACATGACCCTATCAAGCGGGGCCTCTGAAGACGACAAGATCGACAAGGTCGAAACGTCAGCTCAGGAATAAAAGTTTCACCTAGCAACCTCGTGGCACAGAAGTATTATAAAATGAAAATCCTCGCATCATGGGACAGTAGCTGAAACTCTCCCAGAAACTCAAGGCAGGAATAAAGACTCAAATCACTATGCGCCCCTCCGACGGATAGATACAAAGCCTTTGTCGGAGGTGCTAATTTTAGCAGCGAAAAGTCTCTTCGGAAATGCAAAAACTTATATACATGTGAAGGCCATGCAAACAAAAAGAAATGCATCATAAGCACGCAAAAACGCCCGTAGAATGGAAATCGACGAGCATGGAGTTCACCCCGTTAGCTCAGATTTGGAAGGTAAATCTTCACTGTATAGCTTGCAGAGGCATTCTGTAGTAAAAATTCAGTGGTTTCCATTCAATTTCTTTAAGCCTCAACTTGTTGGTAATGGAGTTCTAAGCCCTGATAGCGATGATTTGTTGCGATCAAAACTGTCGCGAATGGATGTTGACATCGACCAAATGGCGCAGGTGGTGTGAGGATGTACAGCATTCCGGCCTAGACAGCAGGAGATGCGGGTTCGAGTCCCGCCAGGCGTTACGTAGAGTTTTAATCGCAACAAAAATTCAAAGGTCTCAGCTGCGCGATAGTGCACGATAGGTAGTAGTGGGCCATACAAACTTCTACAACAGCTCCCCTACCCATGTTGGATAACAATCCTCGCAGTTCTCGTCATGTCTGATCAAATGGCGGTTCTTCGTTTTAAAGAAAAGGCTAACCTACTCTTGTCCTTTACGCTATCTAGCAACGGCAAAGATGTGACAGCTTCTTTTGATTCGATTTTGAGGCCAGACAAGGGATTCCTAGCATACATAGCTGCTACGCAAAGATAGAAACGTTGAAGACTTTTCACCCTTTCAGATTTTGATTCTGAGATTCACCTGATCCAATAAGTGAGCTGCTTGAAATTTTGTAAAATCTTCATTTTTAAGGAAAACTTAGGTTTTGTTTTAAATCGCAGAAAAGCAGCAATCATTTAATGCACTAAAAGAATGTTCGCGCCATGCACTCCACTGCATTTTCGCGACTTTGCTTTTTTTGACGGAAAAGTAACACTGCGAGAAGTAACACAGTTAAAGACCGCACAAGAAGAACAGCTATAATAAAAGGCACACATGCGCTTACATCCATGTTCCAAGAAAGCAGCATTTACACTGTCAATAACTGGAAATTGCGGCGATCAACTGGAGTGCAAGGCGCGGTCTGTTTTCAGTACACCACACGATTTTTGTCTTCCTGTCCATTGAAACAAAAATTTAATTTTCATTGTTTTTCCTTGAAAACAACATTTTTATAGCGATGTTCGCTTTACACATTTACATTTTTCACAAAACAATATTTTTATAAAAATTCAAACAACATGTTTACTTGATGGAGCAGGTGAATTAAACAATTTCAAAGTAAGTTATACTGAATTTTCCTTGTTCAAAAATTTATTTTAAGGGTCTGGAAGAGTCACTACTTTAATGTGAAAGAGCTCGTTAGATTTGGAAGATGTTCAGTTTGATTTCAAAAGCGTCTAGAACGCTTAGAAGGGTGACCAATTTGATTTGAAAATTGTCCAATTTGACGGGTTGGTGATGTATACTTGAGAGCTGGTGCGTGCCAAAGTTGAGCATGAGTAGTGCATACCTTGTCGCGCATCTTATGGACAGCTTCTTTGATAAACACATATTTTTCACCTTAAAACTCAACAAAAAACGTAAATGAAGTTAGTCCTATGATTTTTTGTCATTGTTTGATATGGAATGTGAAACAAAAGACGCTCAACCTTCTGCTTTGGCTGGCTGAGCCCAATAAAACTTCTTGTCTTTAGGTTAGACCGCATTTTCAAAGGACTAGACGCATTTCGTAATGATGATCATGTGTTTCGTTACTCAATCCCTTTTGAGATGCGCCATGCATTCTACTTCTACGGGTTGTCGGAGGCAATTTGAGTGTGAATTTGGTCTATACAATGGTTTGGTATGATTAGGCAGTGAGAAAACTCGGTGTCATCCCTCCCAGACAAGTCTATGTAGTAACAATTAGCCGATTTCTGACAGATAAAGCTTCACTGGCCTGGATGGGACCGCCAGACCGTAGAGTGCAGACTTAACGAGCATCTTTTCCTATATAAGGAAGCCTTTCAAAGTAAACCTTATTGTTACCTCAAGTGAAATTGAGGGGACAGCGCTTAGGCTGTGCTTCTACCTATTCCTTTGTGCGATCGCGCACCGCGCTCCGCGCGTCACCATCCTCATCATAGCAGCGAGAAAATTGTAGAGAATTACTCAGCAGGCTGAAAAGAGGAACACCTGCAGATCGAAAGGTAATGCAGCTTCAGTACTAGGTGGGCTAGAAACAGAAACAAAAAGATTTGAATGATATCCAGTGCTGTCACGACTTCATAATCCGAATATAATTCGCAATGTGCTCGCTGCGCGGAAGAGTCCTCCTCGCGGAGGGGAAGATAGACCTTGCTTTCCACCTGCTTGCAGGGATGACCTTTACCCTACCGAGCAGACCACCCGTGAACGGACGGCAGTGTCGGCGACCCTCTCGCTGTTTACTGGTCAGCCAGGACGGTAGACGTCGTGGGGGTGACGTGTATGTATAACCTCGACCGAGCCACTGACTTCTGCCGAGGAGTCGCACTCGGCCAGGGCACCCCGTCTGCGACTCGTCGGCTTCGGCATGCCGAGCCGGCGCTCTCTCGCGCTCGGCCTACCTCCCCCCGCCGTCACCGCCAGCGCTCCGCCCTCGCGACCACCAGGCCATTAGCCGCCCCCCGCCCGCCACACGTCGTAAATCAAAAATTCGGCAACTTACCACGCCATAAATTACTGACCAGCCACTTCCGATTGGGCGGCATACTGTATTCGATCGGAACGTCCACACCGCTACAGTACTCGCTGCCGTCCATCACGAATGATCTGCTCCATACTCAGCTCCTCGTGACGATGACGGTGTACCCTTCACGGCCTTGTAAGTACTCTTGTCGTGTTGATGGTTGTGCAGAGCGCAGTTTTGTTCATAGTTTTGAGATAAGGTGCATGGGCGCGTCTTGGCGAGTATGATAACCGGCCTAACTGCTTCTTCGGTTTTTGCTGACCATAGCCGTTATCGTCGGACTGTCAGAGTTGCACGTCGAATACGCAATCCCTGCGGCGTGGGGTGTGATGTTTTTGAAAGAATCACACCCCAGTATCATGGATAAGCCGCCATCTGTAAGCCTCTCATCAGATCAACCATGGTGCCTAGGAGGGAGCGTCAGAACTCCTGCTCATTTTCTCTGACTAACCCGTTGCCTCTTGCAGCTTCTTCTCTTCGAACGATGCTTCAATTCCTCGTCGCCGCCGTCGTCACGTTACATGCGGTGATTCTCGCACCTGAGACCGAGGCCGCACATGGACGTAAGTTCATTTCCTAGCTGGATTTGTCTCACTGTTTTCAAAGCCTTTGCGACTTTTCCCGTTTGTTTGGGAGACGTCTCGGGACTTCCTAATGTTTTGTGTAAGCGTCAGCGGAAATAAATGTGCTCATCCGACGAGCGAGCCTCAGCCTCACTCTCCGAGTGGCGGAGTTTCGCAGTGCTGGCTGGCATCTCCACCTCCACATGCCCAGCTCCCGCTTCCTTTCCACATGTGTCTTCTCCTGTCCGTCGCATTTGTCGTGGCGCACTTGACCCGTTGCCAATGTCAAGCATCCGCTGCCGGATATGTACTTGTGCTCTTCGATACCTATTCAGCTGATCGTTCTGCTATTGATTGCACATTCGAGCAGACCTTCTGCCGCGATTCTGGTGCACTCCGATGAGAGCACCTAATTAGCGTACAGGCCAGCCCCTGTTGCTTCTTCGCACAGGAGACTGGCCATCAGGCTAGAAGATCTGCGGGACTTCTCTGCAACTCTTCCCTTTTTGAAGGCATGGAATACCTGTGGAATAGTTATGGTAGTCATTATGCTTTGCCGGAACGTGACACAGCCATTGCTTTATTCGGTATTGATTTCGTTTTCCTGAATATCATGAAGGCCGAGTCAATCAAGCACTGCAGACGGCATTGAAGGGTGACTGAATGAGCTACATACTAGGTCGACGTACAGACATAGAGCCAGAGCGCCTGTGTCATTCATAAGTTGCTGAACTGAGTGGACATTGCCTCAAAGAAGAAACGAGTTCTTCGTGTTGCTATGTCCACCCTAATTGGCATGCGTGCAGCAGCAGAACGAAGTCCATCTCAAGCCGTCGTTCCCTGTTTGACAAGGTGGCTCGGTCTGAAATGGGAAAAGGACAATATTTCTGGGAGATCGCAAGAATGAAGAGATTTGTTTAGAAAATAGATGGGTCCTTTGGCACAGTGTCAGATACTTCTCCTTTTCAAGCTTGTAAAGTCCACCTGCAGGCTTAGCAGCATAACTTATGATGTCGCCAAATATATGGCGTCGGTGATATTTCGAACATTATGTATCTTAAAAAACCTTATAAATCTTATGAGTCATCTTAAGTGTAAAGTACGGACTTTCGTCATGAATCATATTGTGACGGGTATATTAAGACGATATCATAGGTCGTTAAAAGCACTGCTGCTTCTTTAGCTGACAAATTTTCTAAGTATGGCAAGCAGCCAAAAAGGATATGTCTGAACGACAACCTTAAATATCACTGCGAGAATTTCCACACTGAATAGTATAAAAATATGTTCCATTTTTGCAAACTACCCTTGAGACTACCGAGTTAGGCACTCTAAAATTTAACTATTCAATCATAACGTCTCGCAAATCGAACAAAGATCTTCCAAACACCAAATATGCAGAAAAAATGGAACACTTTTTCTTCAGAGTGGAGTAATCAAGTGTACATTATACAGTGTCATTACAGTATACAGTGTCATTACCTTTACAGCATTTTCGCGTACTTGCTGCACATTCGATTTTTGAAAGGTATTTTTCTGTGGGCATATGCGACTCTAATATTGACATTTCAGGGTCACTAAATTGTTAGGCTCATGGAGTTTGCAAAAACTGGGCATTCTTTTCTACTGTTTAAGGATGGATTTTTCTTTTTTCTACTATCTAAAGGATGTGCTGTTCATTTTCTCCGTTCATACAGATGCCGGAGAAAAGGTAACAAATGCGCTTTTTCGGGAATATTATACCAGTGATGCATACGATGGTCTACGCTTACTGGGCTCCATGGATGCATGGACAAGCCGTTCTTTTAAGCAAGGTCATGGGGTCGGATTCATCAACAATTGAACCAGCTCAAGTATAAAGGGTGGAGATAAGATAAGGGATACAGGCGAATGCTTAATATTAGGTATCTCTACCCCTTGTACCCGCGGGTTAGTCGTTGATGAATCCGGCCCGTGCAGTCTATTTCGCACGGCCTCACATACATAGGTATTCCATTTTTGAGAGTTTCCTCACGTGGTGGTTCGAACACAAAACTTTAGAGTGTAGAAAACTCACGGTTTGCTCTGCCGTCTGAGCTGTGGTTATTTTTCAAATGTTGTGTTGGTGATTGCCATAAAATCCAAATTTAAGCGTATCCATGATCATTGCAAGAACAGACTATGTAGTGTCCATTCTTCAGTGTTTTTGGTGATCCTACAATAGAACCGCTGGATCTGATCTGATTTAATCCTTCTGTCAGATGTCACGAAATTGTTAGCGACTCAGTTCTAGTCCACTTCCATTTTCCTCACGGTTTGTTGGCTTCCAGAATCAGGTAATCAGGTGACTCAGGCTTCCCCAAAGCTTTCTATCTCAGCGGCTTCGTTATGGATGCAGGGGTCTGCGCTATGACCCTCCGTGTGGTGTCTCATTGCGACTTCAATTCGCCTTGCACTTACAGATAACGCGGCCTTCGCGTCGCGTTCCATTCAAATTTGCCGCGACTGCGATTTGAGTGACGTTTTGATCCCACCGTATTTGAAATGGAAATGGAGCTGTCAATGGCATCAAAAAGACGCCCATCCAGTCACAGTGAAATTAGCATAAAATTCGCGTCGCGCGAGCCTTCAAGGATCAGGACACCGTCGCGATGTCGTGTGATGAGGTGAGCGAGGTAGACGTGTCGCTCCGAATCCAGACATCATCAGAAACGGTTGGAGCATAGTGAGCGAGCGCTGCGATGAGAGCAACAGCAGGCGGGCCAGCAGGCAAGCGGCCAGTCCAGTAGAACACTTAATTCAGATTTGCAATTAACGAGCAGCACACTTGGACGCGACAAAAGGCGAATAATTGCGAGCGCGCCCCGTAATTAGCACGCATGTCCCTGAGGCATAGCCGGGGCGGACTGTGATTTGGCCGCGGGAACACTGGGGTGCACTCGCGAAGACGACGATTTCGAGCGATTCTATTCGGTTTTTGTGGCGCCTGTGCACGAAATTGTGCATGCAAACCTAATTTGACCTTAGCACGAACTAGCGACCGAGGTGATATGTCTGAAGAAAACTAATCCCAGTCTCGCTTTGTTGAGAAGATTCATTCGGAATACCAGGGATTTGCTTTAGTTGTTTATAATAAAAGTTTGAAACAACCTCTCCATATTTGATGATTTCTGGAATTTTCACGTCAAATTGAACACTTCTCAATTTAAAGTGGAGAATTATAAAATCAGGTTTGACACTCTCGTGGGCAAGCTTATCACTTTTGGAATCTCTCAAAGCGAAAGCAGCTTTATCCCGAAATAAAATAAAGACTTTCCGAAACGGTTTTTCCTTGATTTTTTGTTCAAGGAAAATTCAGCACGACTCTCTTTGAAAATTTTTGGTTCATGTACTCTAATAGGTAAAGTCACTGTTTGAAATTTTATAAAATTTTTGTATTTTGAAGAAAAATGGTGAACTGAAATTTGTTTTAGAACGTGAATATGCAGCAATCATTTAGTGTATTAAAGGAAAGGATCGCGCCGTCTACTTTACTAGCTCGTCGCGATTTTTGTGTCATTTAGTGTAAATACAGCTTACTAGTTAGGTGGAGATATGTGTCTCCTTCAAAATTGTTTACGTAGTGACGCTTACATCTGTGCTACTCCACGCAGACAAAATTTTCGCCATTAATGGCACGGCAAACTAGTTCCTTTTAACACATTATATAATTGCTGCCTTTCTGAAAATTACTAATCCTCGCAAAAGTGAACACACTCTTTGAAATTTCATTCAAATTCTATTTTTAGGGAAATAATGTGCGTTTGGAGGATATCAACAAGTTGCAGTGTATTAAAAAAGAGACTGCGCCATGCGCTCGTCCACGACGTCGTTGTTTTCCATTGACTGATAGTAAAACTTTAGAAAGCGTCTAGTCTGCCTGCTGCACGATCCTTTTGATTTGTAAGACGTCCATTTTGACATTAACTGCTTGCTTTGAGTTGTACAATTCGATTTCGAAAGGGTATATAGCTTGACAAAGAAAAACTTTCTTAGGAAAAGCAACGACTTGGAAACGTACTGTTGTTTCCATTCCTTCGCCAAAAAATGATGAAAAACGAAATCCTCTTTCTTCCCAGCAAGATGCTTGCTGTAGAAGCTGCTTTCTCCAAGGAAGACTTGTTTTTTTTCTATTTTCTAACATGCTTTATTTTTTAAAAGCTCTGAAAACACTTCTAGTGATGACGGATTAAGCGCAAGCGGCTGCGTTCTCTGGTTTTGTTGATCGCATTCGAAGGCTGTGTTGCTACAGAAATAAATTTTGCCGTAGCTGGAGGAGACATCGCCTCGAGATCAAACAGTACTGTTTAAAATTTCAACTCCTGTTAAAAAAATTAAATAAAAATCAAGCTCCTCTGTAGCGATCTTGCCTATGATAAGGGAGGAGGGTTCGATTTCTGCATCAATTTTTTTCGGTAAACCGTGTAAAATATCAGGCAAAACTCCCTAGTCATATAAAAGATTGCTACAGAAAAACATAATTTTATTACTATATTTAAAAAAAGCCAAGAAATTTATGTGGCAAGATTTCGCAAAAAGTTATGTTATTGGGATAGAAAGAGCTTTATTTTCATGAAAACGTCGATTTTAAACACGACCCCCCCCCATCAACTATATGGAAGGTGGCTGCAGAAAGATTTGATTTTTTACTGTATAATTATCAAAAGTTTTATAAGAAACAATTTGATTTTTAACGTTGTCTCCTTCATGTAGAAAACATTATTTCCGTGACAAGTAAAGCCTTTGGTTAGAAGTCTATGATCAATTCGAACAGCGCTTCAAAAAAAAACTTTCTATATTATAAAAAAGTCTTGAAAATTTTAAGGAAGCCATAATATGAATATTAGCATTTTTCATAGAAATTTTATGTGTGTACAGATCCAGATGTCGCTCTTCTAGGTAGAAAAATACGTTCGGCCATGCCATTTTGCAAAAATCGGTAAAAACTTAATGTCGTCTTGATTGATTCGAAGAGTGTCCCAAAAAATCTTTATCTTTACTGTAGAAGACTCGGCGTTCAGAAATTTAGCATTTAATTCCATGTTTGTAACATGCTTCCTTTAGTCAACAGACGGCCACGAATCTCCGAAATGACGAAGCCACACCAGGAAATACCAATTTTCTAAGAGATGCAAAATACAGCTAAACACTTCAAAAAGTCAAGAGAGATAAGAAGACAATGGGGTCGTATCAGATCTGTTCTGAAAGAGGTTCGGCAAAAGTCGAACCCCACGCTTGACCCTGCGCTGGCTGAAGAGCAAGGATGTTAACCTTGATGTCATGACTATCGCCGTGCTCCGCTATCTCCGTGTGGCATCCCCCTCTCGCCTCTAATGACAACCCCTTTCACGTTGACAACGGCGTACCGTACCGCGATCGTCGTCCCTGATACGCCCGGACAATTGTATATGCTAAATTCGCTCATCCACGCCACCGTAGCCGAGCGACGATCGCTGTCCGCTCACCATCAGGCGGGGTCGAACGGAGCAGGGGCGCCATAGCAGAAAACCGGCCAGATTCGCGGACTGAGTGCTACACGGTCTCCGGTTACAACGTCTAGCCGACATCCGAGCAATTAGGCTCGGAGCTCCTGGTTACTGCGCTGCCAGCTGTGCTTCTCAGGCTGTTTATCCGGCTCAGACGACACCGTGTGGCAGCACGTAGGCCGTGCCAGAAGATGTAGTCCCTGTCGATCAGCTGTTGGTGCACACGTTTTTGCCACAGTATTAGCCTTATCGTCGCGTCTGAAGCGCTAAGCGACAAACGATCGCTCACTGATAAATGAACGGGAAAATTAGAAACGACGGCAACTAGTCATCATGCTCTGAAGGAGTTGAGTAATAAGTGGAATAAAATTTGTGACGACACTTCTTCGAATAGAAGTCTTGCTGCCATCGACAACACACTGTCCGCTGGCGCGCTCTCTGGGACACTCCCGAGTAGGGAAAGCGCTAGTTTTTCTCATTTTTTGTCAAGCGCTTTCTTCATTTCTCTCTCGAGCATAAAAGCTAGCAGCTAAGGACGAAAAGTCTCCTAGTAATACAAATCATAGAAATGTCTGAATCGATTCGGATTCTATAGAGGGAAGATCCGATGAAGTGGATGAGGGCATGGACCAGAAGCGAAAAGGGTCAAATGCATGTTTTCTGTGCAACAGAACCGCACAAGGAAGGTTTTTTCCGGACCTGAGGTCATCCTGAGTGTCTGCACCGCGCGCTTCCCCTCTCTGTTCCCTCTTGGGTCATCCTTTTTCGATTCGCCATCCTTCATCCACAATCCCTGATGTTATCCGAAGCATCCAAATATTTGGGATTCGGAAAAGGGACGTTACCGTCGTCGTCCATACGGGGCCCGCAAAATTTACAATTTTGGAAAGCCATCAGAACCTACATACTAAATCACAACCACTTTCTGGTTGCGGATATGACACGCGTTTATAAAACCAGTCCGTATCATAATTTCCGCGTAATTTACTCCGCTGTCGCGCGGTAGTTACTTGAACTTTGCATGCAAAAGGAGAAATGACATTAAAATGGTTTGTACAGGGTGGTAAGACTAGTGGTTTAAAAGTCACCGGTGCCATCTTGTCCATGTACAATACTTTTATTTGAATGCTCCCTCTCCGTGAAGTTCGGAGCTGCCAACAGTTTTGACCTAACCCCAGCGGCAATAAATGAATGAGTACACAGTTATTACGAATGCAAAAAGCCGTTTTGAGTAGAGGCCACTATTAGTTGTAACCTTTTCCACATCCGATTTTTACAGAACTCATAATTGGAGTGCAATTACGGCAATGAGGGCGGAGCACTTACTAAAGCTTTCAGTAGAAGTATTAGCATTTATATCCTCTTTTACATCTAAGTCCTGAAGATGATATATTTACTTAAGCAAAAATAGAAGAAATATAATCCATCCCGGAAGACCACCAGTAGATCATGAAGTGAAGGCTATACTTGAAGTACTAACTGGAACTTTTGCACACCATAATTAAGGTCTTTAAAGAAAATTTGTAATACGGTATACTAGGCCAGAGGCTGGACATAAATCTGCCAAAAAGCTGCAGTCACATGGACAACAAGTTGATAAGTTGAATTATGAACTGATAAGTACTCTTAGAAGAAAGTACGAGTTCACTTCTGTAAGCAATACTTTTATTTTTAAGTATTCAGCACGTTCAACTTTGGATTGGAGAACTAGATCTTCACTATACTGAAATTGGAGCAGAGATGTAATCATGTTGCTATTCTTCAAATAAAGCCCTCCTTTTTAGAGCAGCACCGTGGTATTCCTAGTCTCTGCGAAAATTGTTCCTGTTTAAGGAACTGTCTGGTATACGATCAATTGTGAGGAAATCCAACGACGTTGAAAGGAAAAATAAGTAGAGAGATAAAAGCCTTTACGTCCTTTTGAGGGTGCGTGAAGGGCAATCAGAGTCGGATTTCTCGCTCAGGCCAACCAAGCCTTCCATTCCTCCGAGGTCGGTGAATTGGTACCGACCTTGTCTGGGAAGGATAACGCGCTGACTTGTTCATCGACTGGCGACCGCAGGTCATTGCGTGGCCAAATGCGCATTCAAATCGCCTCCACGACATCCCGTAGAAGTATGTAGAATGCGAAAGGGATTGAATAACTCCGTCCTTCATGCTTTATCCTTATGTTCTTTTGGAGTGCGAGCTGAGACTTCCGAAGTCAGAAATTCGCTGGCATTTGGAGTGTTGAAAAAGTGCGTGCCAGTGAAGCTGATGCAGCTTCTTCCACTATACAACCGCTGCATTTCACACCAGTCTGTTGCATACTTGATGCGACCGCAGCTCAGAGTGTTTCCTGTTCCGTCATCATTGCCGTAATTGCACTCCACCACGCCAACCTTCGATCATCATAATGGACTCGCTCTCGCCCTTACTTATGGTTAATAACGCGCGTTGGAATTCCATCCCGCGCAGCGTTTTCTCAGGCACCTTGGAGGTGAGGGAAGAGCACTAGGACTCTTCCCTCACCTCCAAGGTGTCTGAGAGATATCCTGCCCCTCTCTTGCCTTTATTACATTCTGCACGAGAACCAGGTGCCGGTGGTAGGGGTGCTGACCTCGCGCGACTGTAATCCGAACTCGCCTCTCTACCTCTGCTGCCAACGCCACTTCCCTTGATAGGATTATTCGCGGCACTAACTGCTCACCACACCTGTGCGATGTGAAACTGAATAGGCTCGTCTTTCGTTCAGATAGCTGATACCATTCAGTCACCGCCGCAGTGCCTTCCTAGGAGGCATTTAGCGGAGCACGTTCTCAGGTCTCGCCAAGTGTCAGGCAGATAAGCACTCTGGGAGGATTTCCGGAGGGACGCAGTTATTATACGGACCGAGTGGGGCGATATTCCGACCGAGTGGTTGCGCCATCAGCGATGATATCAGCGCCTGGGATCGAATCGCTGGTGTCCAGCAGCCGTCTAGATGGCGGATGAGGACGTGAGAGTGACACCAGATGGCCGTCGTGGTTTGTGTGCTAGAATACGCTATGAGCACGGTGAAAAACCTCGCTTATTAGGTCGGCCGAAAGTTTTCGCCGTTTTAGAACCTCGAATAATCTTGCCATTGTTTCAGGTTTTTACACCAGAAATTCGTGTGTTTTGATACCATTACGTAGAAGAGAACGAGTAGTTTCAAGTAATGTGAAAGATGACTGCAAAAAACGAAAGGACATGAACTTTTGCAGCAGAGAAGCTTGATTCTCGTGACATGGTGTTTATGACTTGAACCCGGAAATACAAAGTCGAAATTAAATTGGAATTTAGGTACTAAAACTTTTTTAGAGCGCAATTGTCTAAAAACAGCATAGAGAACCAGTACAGATAGAACATTAGCAAAGAGGATTGCTCAAAATTGACATCTGTACAGATAAATAGTAGAAGCGAAACCTAGGCGGTGTTTCCTTAATTCAATTTGAGGTTTGAAGTAACAAAAAACTCCCTACCGAGGCGCTTCGCTGCACAGGAACAGGAAAGAAGTTCACTTATGGTTTCCTGGTCTCTGCGGTCTGGCACATCGACAAATGGGTGTAATCTATGGATTTTTTAGTGGTTAAGAACGATCATTTTTTTTGAAATTGCATCTGTTTATTATGAATATCGGATCACGTGTAATAGTAGGAACTGATTCGCGAAGTATTTGTGGTTGACATATGTAGTTTTCTCCAACCACCGCGAAGTACTACCAGCCAACATTTATAGGTAACATTCAAATGACCACTTTTGTATCTCATGATTTTCTGCTTGTATAATTCACAAATTCTTCTTTTTTAAGCGGGAGGGATTTTTCTTTGATGGCAATCCAAGAAATACGAGAGGATAACGCTGTGAAAGTGACGCTAATGGGGATTACAAAAGATCGAAAACAGCTTTCAACTCCAATACCTGCAACTTGTGTAGGGAACAATTCAGCGATAGGTCATTCAGAGTTTAGTTCTACAACAAGAATACGATAATTCACAAGTGATTCTTGTGAACAAGCTAATGGGCTAATGCTTATGGAGGGGAACATGGAGATAGGAATCTGGAAGCAAACCAGCGAAATCTGCTGAAAGTGTGCATTGCTCTGATAAATGAATATTACTACCCTTCCGAGTGGCAACTCTAAAAAACCCATCGCTAAATTAATCGTACAAAAGTTGTAGGTTTCGGAGATGAAAGCTGTGTTCGCTTTTTTCTAGTCTCCACATACATCGCTTTCACATAGTTACCTCTCGCATTTCTTGGTCGTTAAAGTAGAATTCTCACCTTCTACAGGAGTGGTGCAAAAAAGGCCTCCAACGGTCCTTGAGCTCTAATTATCAAATTATTCTTAACATAAAAATTACTACTAGCTGGTTTTATTTGCAGCAATAATTTGGTGTAGCAGTTTTTGCCATGACTGAAATGGTTGGCAATGAACGAAGTTATAACCAGTTGAAGATAAAAGTTAAAAACGGCGACTACTTTCTCAACAGTTTAATAATTTCGGTACTCTGGCAAGCTACGAGAGAGCTTGGAGTAGTATGAACCTTCATTTAATTCCGTGATTTGGCATACTCTTTCGCAGATGAGGTTAAGGACCGCAATTCCTATCGAGGAGCTGCGTCTGTCAGTACTGCCTGCCGAAGGCGCCTGTGGCGACGATTCCTTTAAAAATCTGTCTCCGAAATCTTCCAAAAAGGTGCAGCAGCGCACTTGAAGGATGCACTTCTACGACGTCAGATCACGAGACGTGCACAGATGTGGCCGTGTTGGGTGTCCGGACTTCTTCTCGGAAACTCCCCTGAGGACCTGGCGGTGGACATCTCGAGGCGAAAAACTCGCTCCGAGCCCAGCCGTCAGTGATTGAATATTATGGATGATTGGCTGCGCTAATCGAGTGTCCACGAATGCTCCGATAAGCGCCAGCATCGCATTGTCGTGTCGCGCGGCCGCACTACTCCATCAGCACACACTCGATCCTCCGGCGCCTACGCTCACTTCATCGCGTCTCCAATTTGCATCCAAATTCAATACGGAAATGGCAAGTGTCATGCGAACCAGCAGTGCGCGACCATGTATTTATGGCGCGTTAGGCAAGTACAACGAGTGCATCGAGGCGATGGAGATTGGAGGGAGTTGCCGAAGTGGTCGCTGAGGCTGACCAATGAAGGGTCTCGGGCGTATATCTGAGCGAAGAAAATGAATATCACAGCGAAATCTACACCCTTCAAATAGTAGGGAATGTATGTTTCATTTTTGCAAAGTCTTTGGACCTAACGAGTTAGGAACCTCGATAGTTTACTATGGAATAGCGCACTCGCACAAGACAATATCTTCCAGCGATCGGATATGCAGAAGAAGGCGGAAATACTGCAAGATAAGGAATGGAAACGCCTGACCTCGCGCCTATGAAAAAGCGTTCATATCGTCATAATAACAACGCGAACAACAGGTGCACACACAGATGCGCTCAGTCTACTTCAAGCTGATGAGTTGGGTTCCCGAGGCAGCGAGTACTTCCGTTTCTCGGTCTTATCCTTGTCCTTTACAACCAGAGTGAAGAGATATGCACTTTCTGCTTCGGATCTTGCACCTCAGGTTGAGTGCATTTTTCTTGATCTTAACGATCTCCGCATCCTTCCGAAGTGCCAACACCAAGAAGTCCTTGATTTCAGTGATCTGCTTAGGCATAGTGATGTAAACTTGGGTAATTAAACCAAATAATGAATCGCTAGTTTTGGATCGTTTTGCATATTCGGTGCTTGGGAACAATTGTGTGTACACGTCGCAAAGCTTCGTAGAACTGGGAGGTGGGAACCCGCCAATCAATCATAACCAAGCACAACACCGACCAGGTAGTCAGGGTACCGACTGGGCATGCCCCCTCTGAATGGGATACCCAGCCAATGCGGCCTGATTGGATATCAGGAACTCACCTCCTAATGTCGTGCAACTTCGCGACATATATCCAGCCGCGCTGTGAGACTGCGATTCCATCGCAAGCTTTCAGTATCATCCTGCTGCCCTAGCTAGGTAGGGTTGAAGATTTTGCAGAAATGGAACACATTTCGGTACAGTCGTGCAGGCGTACAGAAGGGGTGCGGGAACGTGCAGCTGGGATGCCAGAACACGCCGTTGTTCTCCTAATGTAGCCGCTGCAGCCAATCACTGCTTCGATAGAACGCGCTTTCTCTGTGCTATGCGGCTGCGCTCTGGCCGTACCATCGTGCGCGGTTGCCGCCGCTACTCTGACGGTTCTCGCAAACGCTGCTGCGCTCTTTGGTGGTCCATATTTTTTATAACCCATATTTCTCTGCCACTTGAAGGGCGATGCGCGCAGTTGGAGGAGGTTCCGGTTGAGTACCCGAAACCTGTGCCCTGGTTCAGGTTTTTTTCTCGCACAGGCCTCTCAAGGCTTCGATCCTTCCGGGATCGGCGAGGTGATATCAGACTTGTTTGGGAAGGATAAAACCCTGACTTGTTCATCGACTTGGCACCGCAAGTCGTCATATGGCCAATACGCATTCAAATCAACTTCACAACAACCCCTAGAATTAGGATCCATGGCCAATTCCAAAAAGAACTGAATTAACGCAGTCCTTTATCCTTTATCTGAAGGGCTGAGACTCTTGCAGCAGTGTTTTCGCTGTTACGGCATACGCCTGAGACGCTTTCCTGACAGCAAGTCATAGGGAAACGAAGTGATCAAGAGATAAAGTTAGACGCCATCTTAAAGAGTCTTAAGGAGCCGAACTGTTGAAGTTCCTTATTCTGGTAATACTTTCAGTTCCTCCGAAGATGGTTCTGGATATCGAGCGAAAGTTCCGCATTCCACTCGGTCAGAAGCAATTCAAGCTGGTATGCCCTGTAGTCGCCAGTGACAAAGACATGCTGATGATACAGTGGACGAAGAATGGAGAGCAGGTAATAATTCGGTGGAGAACATGTATGAGTTGTTGGCGAGACTAACTCAGCTCACGAAGACAGAAACGCTAGGAAAGATTTTATGATATGTGTCCTAGTTCTGCAGGCTTCTCTTTCTTTGGGCTTTCAAAATACGCCACACAAAATGCGGAAGTAGCTGATACAAACAGGATGTGAAACGAAACTTGTGTCAAAAGCTGGAAAGTAATATTCCACCTAGGGCATCTGCATTCAGGAGGGGTCCATCTCTCGTTGTCTACACTGGGATATAATTCTAGCCAGAGAGGAGCGGAGGTCCATTCCTTCTGGTAGCTCATTGGTGATTTTTAATTTTAATGCTCGCAAAATGCAGTGTTGTACTACCGTTGCACTCTACGCGGAAAGCGGAGGATGCCATCTCGAGTACAGCCTGGGGCAAGGGTTTTGATCGCTTCAGGACATTCTTCCAGCCAGAGAATGTCTTCAAATTCCCGCAGAACTTTGGACAGATACCTCCGCCATGTGAAAGAGAGTGAAGCGCTGATTACAAATATGTAGACAAAATTTGCTAGGAAGATCTACTAAGCGATTTCTGGCCAGTCAAACTCCGCGTTGTCACTTCATATAGCGAGCGCATAGCCGCGTAGAAATTGAGGGGGAAGCATTCTCATGACCAGACCGAAATAATAGGTTCGTGGGTCGGCGATGCTTTTTTCATTTACGATTTATCGTCGGTGGGACCTCTATACACATGTCCAGCATTTTAAATTAAAACTCTTAGGTAGCAGCTCTTTAAGTTTCTTGAGCTCTTTGGAGGAAGTAAAGTCACAAATTTTGTAAATTGAGTTAATAACAGATGCCAGATTCAAGCACCGAAACCAATCTCCATAGGCAAAGCTTGGGTAGGGCTGGCGCTTTTGATCTTACCACACTCAACAGTGGTTTAAGCCTGGAACCTGGAGTGGGTTTCGCACTTACATAATTGACGTTGCTGGCCTATTTCGCGAGTTACTGGGCTAATCTTGAAAGGCACCGCTAAATTTTCTTGCCTATCCACCAGCACTGCAGCCAGCTCTGTTATTCGCTATGTATATGGACAAATGTGTGAAAAGCAGCAAAAATAACGTTTGATGTGGTTTCTAAAGGGCACAATATGAGAATTCAACCGCAGAAACCGCACAAAGGAAAATTTCAAGAATGTTTTTTGGTTCGTGTTGTGAAAATCTGGAGCGAGCTTTCTGCATCAATCCTTATTTCTTCGCCAAAAACATTCAACTACGAGTTAGAAAATTTTATTAAACAAAAAGGGTACTTGTGAGGATGACTAGAAAACAGTTTTTTGCCAGAGTAGACATTATCTTGTTTGAATAGATATTGTAACTTTTCCATGAAAGAAATAGTAAATCGCTTTGAGAAATGAGCACTTTCCACTTTATGCAAATCTTCAAAGAAATCACTTCTGCCAATATTGAAAAGGCCAACTTTTGCTCTAAACTTTTGTGCAGAACTGATTTTGTATCACTTTTGGCTCAAATGTCCTGTTCTGTTTCTAGCTGGCGCAAAGCCAAGAATGAAGTAGGTCAATGCAGTAACCGTTCGCCTGTCACAGATTTTTCTTTAACAATAGTCATTCTATTGGAATTACGTTCCAAGGAAGTTCTGAACCGTCCCGGTGAGAGTGGACCCTACTACTCCCTGCAGCACTGCCCTTACCAACAGGTTCAGTTGCTGAGTCCAGGTCTTTCTCCGAGTTCAAGTTGCGAGGTGGAACAGACGGTGCTGTGCGGTGCTTTGGTCGCCGCTGCAGCCAGGCGATGGTGATCCGTCATTGTCAGAATGAATGCCTGCCTACATCGGAAAACCACTAGCACCCCATTACGGGCATCGCTCACGAGCCCTCGCACACGACACATCTCACAGTGACTCAGCGTCCCACAGGCATCGTCCGGCACTGCATAGCCGAGAAGTGCATTAGAACGAGGATTAAAAGCCTGGAAAACAGATTGTTCCACAGCTTTATGTCCGAGCGGCCATGCCATCTGGAGGCGTCCAAATAGTACACTCTTAAGACAGGGTTCATTTTGCTAGTTGATTAGATCTGGCTGCGAAGAATATACAGCACGTCCTAAAATCGGTAAAAGCGGACCAAAATTGGTGCAAGTTGGAGAACCGTGTACTGATGGGCATGACATTGTGGGTCACAGATGACGACCTGACGAGAGCTTTCAAATTGTGGGAGCAGCTTTGTGTACCGGCATTCTTAGCGGTAATGACGGACTTTTAGTGTTTATCTTGCCAGGGACAATATGAAATCTTTAATACAGCGTAGCTTGGCTCTCTTTAAGAAAAATAAAATAAAAAATATCAAAAAGGTTGAAGGGACTTTATGGCTGCTCTTTTACAATCGTGAAATTGTGGAACTTGGACTAGAGAACACTCCTATATGTCTTTTCTCTTTGTTTTATGACCGAGTTCTGCTGAAAAGTGTGTTTTGCTTTCAAATATCAGAATTCGGTTTCAAGAAGAGATTTTCTATTGTTATGATTATGGGACGGCTATTTTGGACGTCATTGGCCATTTTGGGAAACAAGCTGTGATGAGCCTGTAGCTTTTATACGCTGTCCACATTGTGACCAGTCCTCTTTTAAGCACTATGAACTTGGGTGCCAGTGTTGCTAAATGCTCGTACATCATTGGGTTGAATTTTTCTCATTTCCTGTAGCCAAAAACTGGTCGATAACAGACAATTCGCAGAAGGTCATTTTCTAAAGCATTGAGGACAGAACAATAAAAGACGGCATTACTCAATCGTTTTTGGAATGCGCCACGCATTCTACTTCTACGGAATGTCGTGGAGGCGATTTGAATGCGCATTTAACCATGCAATGACTTGTGGTGACCAGCCGATGAACAAGTCAGTGTTTTATCCTTTCCAGACACAAGTAATAATTCACCGATCCCGGATGGATGGAAGGCTTGCTTGGCCTGGGCGGGAAATCCGAACCGGGTGCACGCGACATTTCTCCGACTGTGCTACGCGCGTTCTTCCCAGAGCATACCGCTAAAATTGTTCAGATGACTCCCGAGAATGTATCGACGTCAGAACCCCTTAAATCTCAGTTGATTAGTTGAAATGGAAAAATGTCACAACGCACAAGAACTGAACCCCTGAGCTTCTTCTCGGGAGCAACATCACTATCCATTGCGCTCGAACCGCATGTCGGTCAGAGCATACAAGTGACTCCAGCCAGCACCCCGAAGGCACCGTGCCGCCGCCGGGGTTCTAGACACAGGGAACTTTGTGGACCCCAAACTCTTTTGGTTTAACGATTTGACAGAAAAAGAAACACACTTTTATTCTAACTGAATGGTGGGATTCTTCCAATACGACTTATATAGTTATAGTTATAGTTAGTTAGTATATGTTTAGACGTTCTCTTTGGAACCGCCCTTTTTTGTAAGTATGTTGTGGCCCGATAACAGGGTGGTTTCCGGTTATGGTGAATATCCTTGATTCGACAAGAATTCAAAAGCATTCTACGGGTGTTGCAGTTTCACGAAATATTAAAGCAGTTTTGTTGCAGGTTGAGTGGGACTCACGCTACAAGCTAGCGAAGGATGATCGAGAGCTTCGGATGAAAACTGTGAGGCTGGACGACAGTGGAAGATACCAGTGTCAGGCCACGAACGGTTTCGGTCACCGAACAGTGGACTTCACCGTACACGTATACGGTAGGTGCGCAGTTGTTGGTTCTCTTTGAAATTCTCGCTTATATCACGTGTTGCAGATCCATCAGAGGACTCAATGTCGCTTAAGGACGTCATTGTTCTCGCCAATTCAAGTGAGTGCCACTTTGTTTTTGGCGACCATGAGCAGCAGCACTCCTTCACAAAATCGTCCCCCCCCCAGCAGATGGGGACAGCTTTTGAGCCTCGGCAGCGGTGTACTCCCGTCTTCTCATCTGCCTCTCCTTCGGTTAACCATTTGCAGTCCCATCCCTTTCCCTACATGAACCGAAAAATCGCACTGATGCAGACGCTGCTATGCAGAAACTTTCTGGTCTTGGAAAGAGTCGTAGAATCGATGTCTCTAGAATGCTAAGAGTCATTCCTTACTAGGTAGCTGCAGTAAGCCGTCTCTTTGAGGAGTATCGGAACAAAGCGACCACAATGCCAAGCTGTCAGCAGCGCCTTGTCCAAGCCTAGGCTTCAAATATTTGATTAAGTTACCCTGGTTTAGACGCTTTTGTGAAGATGAGCATCTTCCTAAAGCATCTTTCCGAAGGTCGTCGACTTTTTCATGGAAATGAAGGCTGTTTCGTAAAACCCATCCTCAGCGAAACCCTCCATTTTACCGCAAGAACAATCATTTAAGGTACAGTGTTGCTGCGTCGAAAAGACATCGGAATGTTTACTTTAGTAGCACAATAGAGTACTTTCTGTTCGAGACCCGTGAAAGAGCGAGTTCTTTGGGTCCGTTACCGTACTCGAACAGTGCACTTAACGTACGCGTTCCAGCATCTGCTCCTGCTTGGCTGATCGACATGAACCTCGATTGGTCCTCTCCTATGCAAATTAACCGCGGCGGACGTATGGAGCTGCGATGTCCGGCGCGAGGAAATCCGCTGCCGCAAATTCGCTGGTACAAGAACAACATACGCATCACGACGGGTTAGTATCGTCTTCACATCTTCACGGTTTCAGCACGTTCATCTCCAATTCCAACCCGATTGAAAATTATGAGTCATCGGGCTGTCATTATGAGAAAGCTACTTTGCAAAATCTTTTTACTCCTCTCCAACTCTAACGTCTTCTAACAAGCATTTGAACGAAGCTGATGAATGGGAATGAGGAACATGCTTAACCCCATTTAGAGTTGGAATACGCGCAGTACGTAGTTCCGTATCTAGCTCACTTTGTCAACAAAGCTCCTAGTCGATGCGTCATCGCAGGCTCAAATGCATTCTATGCAATAGTAAAGGGGTCCCCACAATCTGGGGGCACAAATGGCGAATTTATCTTGGTCTCTGACTATCTAAAGAATTCAATGGGATCGGTATGCCACAACGTTTTTTCTTTCTCCACACTTTAGAGGAGTTTCAGGCAAGAATCAGTTGTTCTAGGGGGAGTAATCGTACGTAGTCATACCCCTTTCGCTACCCATGTGATAACGAAAGCCGTTGATAGTGAATAAGTCATGTTTGACTAGTTGGGGTCGGAGATTGAATGGGTATTTTAACGGAGACACCTTTTCACATACATAGAACGCCTAGCTTTATTTGTAGATCGCTCCTCTGCGCTGTCTAATAAAATAAATGTTCTGTTAATTAAATTATTATCTCCTTGCTTCGAAATTAAAGAAACCAAAATCTTATTCCGAATAACAATATTTTAAAAAAAATCTCTTTTTTAGACCGTGTCTAGTTGTAATGCGTTCATCTTGGTACACAGCAATATGGAGAGCTATTTTATGACTATTGAAAGAAATCGTTTCAGAAACATTCTTTATCATAATCGCCACCATTATCATCACCATTATTATTATTATCATCGTAGTCATTATCGTTGTCTCATCATTATCATTACCATTATTATCGTTATCATAATTATTATCGTTGTTCAAGTCAGTTTCCTTAAGTCTCAAGTGGCTGGTATCGAGGTTGCAAGCTGTCACAACGATGTTTTGTTGCGATCAAAACTTCTAGCGCCAGGCGAAATCGAACCCGCACCTCTCTCTCTGACCGGGCGGGAATGCTCTACGCCTATACACCACTGGCGCCGTTTGATCGAACGCAAGTGCTGATCGGTCCTACGAGGTGTGGATGTTGGCGCCGGTGGTGTAAAGGCGTAGAGCATTCCCGCCCGGTCAGAGGGAGGTGCGGGTTCGAGTCCCGCCTGGCGCTAGAAGTATCATCGTTATTATCATCACTGTTATCATCATTATTAACATATTCATCATCGTTTTAACGTCTATTGTCATTATCATCGTTATTCTTACTATTAATATTATTATTATCACTACCATTATAGTTATCATCATCGTTTTAACCATCCATCATCATCGTCGTAGTTATCATAATCATTATTTCATTATCGTTATTATTATTTTTATTATTATCACCTCATCATTATCATTACTACCATCATTATCATTATCATCATCACAGTCATCATTATCGCTATCATTATAAAAAATCCCTCATCAATTTGCAGACTCCCCTGCTCATATCGCCTCGTTCGTTGTCGATCCAGCTGGTTTGGATGATTCCGGTGACTATCGTTGCGTGCTGGAGAACCGCCTCGGTTCAATTGAAGCGATTTTCAAAGTGATCGTCGGCGATTTCTTCGATGACGGAAAGCGGCTCGGAGTAGATGACGGATCAGCGGTAAGTTTTTTGGGTCTGGTTTTGTTATACCGCCTCAGCATCCCTGTTTCAGGATCAGATGCCGGAGCCGATAATTGATCAGCCGTACAATACAACGGTAAAAGTGGGGCATACGGCTCAGTTCCTCTGCAAAGCAAAGGCGGCCCAAAGCCCATTGATAAAGGTCAGCCGCGTTTCTTTCACGTAGCACGTTTAAATTGTCAAGCATTTTAGCACTACTTTGCTTGGACCTGGGAAACTCTTAATTGGCTGGATTTTCGAATTGATTATTAGTTCCATTTCCTGTGCACATGACTTTATACCGTAATACCTCAGTGTTGAGCATTGGACTTTTCTAGTTCTTCTCTTTGTTGTTGAGGACGTCAATATCGCGAAGACGCACTGTAGGGGTGCGGTAACGCACAGCGGGGGTGCAGCAACGCGTCGTTGCTCCTACCATAATCGCGGCAGCCAATCGTGCCCCTATCTCTGCGGCTAAGCCGGTGCCTGGTTGGCTGCCACGATTACGGTAGGAACAAGGGCGCGTTCCCGCACCCGCGCAATGCTACCTCGCGACTTGTGTGGAGGGGACTATACTGCTAACTTTCTCCGGACTTGTTCATCGGAAATTCTCCTTGTTCGACTTAGCATACTTCATATTCATAACTTCACCCTGAGTTGTTGGGGTAAGGAAACATCTAGCCTCCGGAAGTGTGGAGGTGTGATGTAAAGGGCATTCTTGAAGCTGTGAGGGAGGATAAAAAGTAAAAATTACATCTGTTTGAGCCAGGACGTTATTTCTTGGAGACTCTCGGGTCTTCCGATTAGGTTGTCACGCTATAGGTAAAAATTTCAGTGGCTCAAAGAGGTGGAAGATCCTGTAGCAGTACGCCGACTTGATCCGAATGCAACCATAGTGAACGCAAGCGGAATGCACCTACTGGTATTGGAGCAAACCCAGGTGGAGTCAGTGTCTCGAGACGGTGCCGAGCACCTCTACACGAATCGTCTTGTCATTCCAATGGTCAGCTCACAGATTTCGACGATTTCTTCAGCAGCCGTAATCAATCAGAAGTACCTTTCAGGTGACAAAGGAGCACGCCGGCCGATACATCTGCGTCGTCACCAGCACGCAAGGTCATATCGTCTACAAAGCCGCTCAGTTGAATGTCGTCGCCGGTGAATATTTGAGACGAGCCCGCTCGTCGGCTTTCGAAAATGACCGGTGGAAAATGGCTGCTTATTCTAGCCTATGATTTCGGATACGTTGGTCTTGGTATGGACAACTTCTGGTACATCGTAGCACCAATAGCTGTTGTCTTCATCGGTCTAGTGATTGGAGCTATTGCTTGGCTACGCGGTTATCAGGTTTGTTACACTTTAAAATGCATAACTGTTGATTTATTTCTTATTTATTTATCATCTCATACAGACGTAGAGTAGCTTCAAACCTAGGCGCAGTTGGTAGAAGCATTCCTTCCGATCAAACCACAGTGAAAAGAATGTTGTAAATAGAAGACGAAAGTGAACAAAATGGATCTCATCGGAATGGTGCAAGCCAGTAATATGTGGAACACTGGCACGCGTCCTGCTTTCAGGCATCTTCACCGAAATGCATGTCCAATAAGCCGCCTCCTCCGCCTAGGATTCCACCACCGGTGGCACCAGCCGAATATCCAGGCAGCGAGCAATTCACGCACGAGTATATCATGGAGAAGACCAGGTTAGCTTGCGTGTTCCGTATCGCTTTTATAAATTAAAATAGCTATTGCTGAGTTTTGAATTCAAACCACTCATCTTTGGCTTATTGCTGCTTTATTGCAGATCACCGATCATTCTAAACAACTCGATGTTTCATCAGAAGTATGCAATGGGAATCGTAACACTCGACCGCAACAACATTCAACGAGCTCAGCGAGGTAATCTATCAGATTCTAACTCGGCTAATCTGTGCTCAACAATCGGATGAAACGCGCGACCCACTTCGTCCTCGACCCTTTCTAGTGCTCCTCTAGTGTTCCTCACGCAGCGTCGCTTGCTCCAGCAGTGGGTAAGGAAGCAACCGAAGCAACTGAGGCTGAACGGGCGGGTCACGCTAGGCTTGTTGACATCGCCGTCACTCAAGGCGGGTAACGAGACATTCCTAGCATTGCAGCTGTCGTCCTGAAACACGTGTCCGACACAGGCTTGTATCGGACTTATGTAGCTGTAGATGGCTCACAGCTCAGCGTCGGAGTTAGTTGAAGATTCTGGCCAAATGACAGCTGACTCTAGCTAAACCCTGTGCACTCTGCGCAGCAATGATCTGTGCATAACTGACAAATCTGTTTATCCACCAAGGCATTGGCAGGCTCATCAGGCCGAACCAAGACCTGATTACACCTGCTGTGGCCTTTCTGATTAATGTGTTCGCTCCAGAGTCGAATTTATTGAAAGGAACTGGAACTTGTTGTTAAAGGGCAATTCAGTTTCAAAGCAAACTTCGCGCAGCACCTGGAGCCGTGTCGGACCCAAGTGCTGCACGAAGTTAGTTAGTCGCGAACAGAATACCCCTATGAGCAGGGTGTAGGCAAGAATATCCAATTTATTAGTACCTCAAACTTGGGTAGCTAAACGAGATTAGTGAACTGAACATAGTGAGCCAATTGACAGCACATGGCCTAATATGAAGCATGAGCTCCAGTTGTAGTTCCGTCAACCCGCGATGATTTTAATTTAGAAATATAGTTTTGTAGGCTGCACTAACTGTAGTAGTCCATGAATCGACGCTCGCAGTGAGGTTCTGACACTTTGAAAATATTCCAATTAAACGGAAGAGTACTTTTGAGGAAAAAGGCCCTTACCCATACAAATCACCTTAGGATATGGTCACTTACCGTGCCTTATCGATTTTGGCCACATCCTGAGGTTCTTTCCCTTGCCCAGTCGATGCCCTCCAAAACTTGTTTTTTCTTTTTCGAAGTATCCTGAGAAGCGTCGGCATAAATGTTTAACTTCGAAGAAGGGGTCCCTTGGAAATGAAGCGAAAATTCCTGACATTCGTAATATTGCTATCGTTTGTTGCTGACAGGGGGGGGGGAGGGTGTAGTCTGCGTTTTAACACTTACATAGCTTGCCTACGGCTGCGGCTTTGTCTGTAACTAATGATATTACAGGCTTCGATGAGATGTCGAACCTTTACGACACCAGCTCTACACAGCCCTACCGGTCGCAGCCTATGATGCATCGGTCCATGGGGAACTCCATCTATACGCCTCCCTCCGGCAATTATCGGACATTAGAGGTGAGAATTTCGATTCCTTTTTTGAAGCCGACTTCCTCTGCTCAGTCATCAGAAAGTCGGGTACAATTATGCGAGTGAAAGTCGTTTGATAAAATTTACAATCCTTTTCATTTGGCGGAAATACTGGAATTCTGAAAACCTAAAAAAAAATAAAAATAATGTTTTCCTAAGGGAAATAATGCTTTTCTAATGGGGAAATATTGCAACTTTGTGCAATATATGTATTGCAGAGAATCTTTTCCAATGTCTCATGACTTTGATGAAGTGGGTACAATACAGCATGGATCTTTGGCATGAGTTGATGTCTATGACTGGAGGAATTATTTTTTTCTACGATGCACCACTAAAAACGTCTGCAACTCAGTGGTGTACCAGTTCATCTGATCGTCACTTTCAGTCTATTCTTTTACAGGTCGGTTACCCTCATGCGCGTAACTACCCTTCGATGTGTAGCGACGAATACTCTGAACAGGAACAACCGTTCATTGCCTACAGAAGATGAGTCACTGAAGAAGATTGTATGGTTCGGTTCTCAGATACGTATCTATCCACGAACCATTTCTTATTAAACGTGTGTAGAAAAAAGTACGGACGAGTTTACTCGCGCCGTTGCCACCATGCGCGACAACCTTTCACGGAGTGGTAGCGATCTTGACAGATTTCCAATATATGCAGACCTTGGTTGATTCCTAGAGCTTTACTCATCTGATAAACGCCAGCACACACCGCGCTGGTCCACTCACCGTCCGGGGGTTTGCCATGTCCTGCCCACGGTCGCTGAATTTCCAGCTATCACCAAAACAGCTCGTCTGAAATCGTGTAGGTGGAAATGGGCTCAAAAGTGTCACTTCATTTTCGCGTCCGACGCCGCTCAGTGTATATCTCTTGGTGTTGCTCTCCTTTCTTCGCCGCAGTGCCACATGGATTTCGCGGCGCATTAGAACAAGGTCCAAGATCCTCGGAAAACTCGTCCGTATTTGTTTCTTAACGTACGTTTAACGACGATTCTATAAGCCTTTCGGGTCGAGTTGGACCACTGCAAAGAAGGGCCGCCTTACGTCTCCAACGCTACCATAGAGATCAATAGTTCCTAGTAATATGAGCTTTACTTCTTCTTTAAATTCTAATTATATTGTGCTGCAAACTTTCATCTGTTCATTGCTTGTTCAACGCTTCCGCCGAGCTCGTTTCGATGTCTAATCGCAATGCTTGCACTAGATTCTCTGGATACTCATATACTACGGGTCATTATGAACTTTTCGACCGATTGTTCATGTTAAACATATTGATTGTCGTACTGTACGTATTGTACATGTAGCGTACTGCACCAACTCGTTAATGGCAATAGTTACAATGCGCAGTCGGTCCATCGATCTGTGTCTGCATATTTTTATATTATACGGTATATGATTCTATGGTTGCTATTTTGTTGAGCTTTTTCCCATCCCCTCATTTGCTTCACGAGCTTAACATCCCAATCTGACACCGGTACAATACTCGTCATCGTTTTCATTCGTCTTCCTTATATTTCGTCTTCGCTGTGTTTATATGCATAAATATGAAGAGCTATGTATTAGTAGAATCATGTGGAATTATGTGACAGTGGAAGAAACACGAAGGCAACGGTTCCATAGCAAGGCTTTAAAAGAATACAAAATTAATAAGGCCTCACTACCTATCGGTAATACCAATTCTGGACCACCGTTGACTTTCGAGGATGGGAAGTGGTGGTGGCCTTTAGTCACATTGGTCGCTATAGTGGAATGGAAAGGCCTGAAGCTGATTGCGGAACAACCTGAAGGGCAGGCAGAGATGCTGAGATACACAAATGAATGATGTCACTGAACGGTTTGGAGAAGATGCCGATGCTGAATACGAGGGGTGGGGGAGGGCAGCGCAGAAGGGAGGTAGGGCCTGTTCAGACCTCGAGCGACAAGAGCGACAAGAGCGACTGGAGTGATTGGGTGACGGACGTAGTGTACGCAAATAGTTAGGTATTCCTTTACGTACACCACACTATGTCCATTGCCCCAGTCGCTCCAGTCGCTTTTGTCGCTCGAAGTGTGTACAGGCCTGTATGTGGGCTTGCAACGAAACGGCATGAAGCGCATGTCTGGACGGGAAGAACAAGTCATATGTGGAGAATACACATCCTTCGAATGGGTATTAAGTTGATTGGAATGTCTTGCTACATTAGCACAACAATATTCAAATTTGTCCTTATTTGCTAAGACAAAAACTCAGTCCAGGGTATATTTTCCATCCAAGTCTAACAAGGGAGGTCAATGAGCGTCCCGTGGCAATTTTGAAAGTGACCTATTGAGGGTTGTAGAGGACTGCAAGAGAAGCACCGTAGTGGTTTTCAAATTTCCTGCGGACATCTGGGTAGGTCAAAAATTGCAAAAAAAACTGTTTCCCTTAAGTGCTGGCCGATAGAGCAATACTGACGCCTGGAACTGCGACTTCGTGGTTAGAATCTAACCTTCAAAAGGTTTGGGGCCGGAACAGTAGCGTAATTACAGCGATTCCACAATTTGCTTATTAGCGATACAGTAACGGAAGTGATACATTGAGGTGCGGCTCTCACACCCGAAGTCCTCGGTGATCCGATGGCCGGGTGGTTAGAGGGGCGGACTTGCGGGAAGAGGGTCGGGGTTCGGATCCGGATGCTGCTCCAGCATCGCTGGTCTTGCTCCATATATTTTTGTCGATATAAAGTGTATCTTCACCACAGTAGTGTACCATACTGACATTATAACTTTATTTTAACCTGGATGATGCGACCGTAAACATAAAAATAAACACCCAAAGAAACAGCGTTCATAATACATAGTTCGATTGGCCATTGAGGAGGAGCAGGCAACTTTTCTCGTCTACAAATAAATAACTTCAGAACTCCAAAGATAGAGGAAAAATATAGTAATTTTATTTTTATTTATTGTCTTTTATTATTTATTTATTTTTAATATTTATATTTCAATTAATTGTTTAACTTTTTCTTCGACCTTTAGAGAGAAAGCATAACAGTGCCAATCTGTCTTTTTCATCCTCAACCAACCATATTATAAGTGATCTCACGGCCGTTACATACAGCATCTCTTCACTGTTACAAGGAGACGTAATATCACCCACATCATCGTCATCGTTCGACGACCAGTCTACATCCTGCGCTTCGCTCAAGTCAAGCTAACATCACGAACGAGAGAACGTCAATGCAATAAACATGAGACAAAATAAAACGGCCTGGAGTGTTTCATCCTCATCAGCACAATCAATATCCCCATACAAAGCATTTTGAAATATGCTCTGAAAGGCATCTGCTAGGGCGGTCTCCCTACGAATAGGGGCAGAGTAGTCAGGAGGAAGGCAGTTAGCAAGACAACCAATAACTCGGCACGGAGAACACTTTGCACTATACAATTGATATCACGTCAGGGGGAGGTGTCGTATAGTGTGTCGAAGGACGATCACAACAATCGATCAAATATGAATATATGCGTTAATTAACCAAATGAACATATACATAAATATAAATAAAAATCAATAATACGTAATTAATACATAATAAATAAAATAGTAAATAAATGAATAATGAAAAATAAAGATAAATCCTTTTTATCCATTTTTTCAATCTCTTTTCGACTTTTGGAGTCATGAAGTAGTGCTAATAGACCTAGCGAAGAGGTCAAGATAAAGAATATTATCTATTTTGTAGTTGGGATAGGCCCTTGAATGCTACCGAGAAACTGCGAAGAAAAGTCGCCTGTTTCTCGGTAGCATTCGTGATGTTCATGATGTTAGCTTGACTTGAACGAAGCGCAGGATGTAGACTTGTCGCCGGAGGATGACGACGATGTGGGTGTTATTACGTCTCCTTGTAAGGCCTGAGTTATACTCCCGCGGGAGCATCCGCGGAAGGGCGGGAATCGCGCCGAGACTCCTCACCTGGCCAATCGCCGCGCCTCGCCACGCCCGCCTCCGCCGTACACCATTGGTCCGCGGACGTTCCGCGGATGCTCCCGCGGGAGTATAACAGAGGCCTAACAGTGAGAAGGTTGCTGTATGTGGCGGCCGTGAGATCACTTGCAATATGGTTGGTTGAGGATGAAAAGGACAGATTTGCACTGTTATACTTTCTCTCCAGAGATCGAAGAGAGGTCGAAAAAATAAAAATAAATTAATTAAATAATTAATTAAAATATAAATATTAATGATAAATAAATAATAAAAGATAATGAATAAAAATAAAACATTAATATTTTTCCTCTATCTTTGGAGTTCTGAAGTGATCTATTTTGTAGGCAAGAAAAGTTGCCTGCTCCTCTTCAATGGCCAATCGAACTATGTATTATGAACGCTGTTGCTTTGGGTGTTTATTTTTGTATTTATACCGTATCATTCAGGTCAAAATAAAGTTATAATATCAGTATGGTACACTGCCGTGGTGAAGATGCGCTTTATATCGACAAAAGTGGATGGAGTAAGATCAGCAATGCCGCAGCAGCACCTCCGGATCCGAACCCCAATCCTTTTGCCGTAAGCCCGCACCCTAACCACCCAGCCATCCGGTCGCATCGCACCATGTGGTGAGCAGCGCACCTCAATGTTTCACCTCCGTTATTGTATCGCTAATAAGCAAACTGTAAAATCGCTTTAATTACGCTACTGTTTCAGCCCCAAACCTTTTGCAGGTTAGATTCTAACCACGAAATGCTGTTCCAGATGTCAGTATTGCTTTATCGGCCCGCACTGAAGTGAAGCGGTTTTTTTGCCATTTTTGGCCTACCCAGATGTCCGCAGGAAATTTGAAAACCACTACGGTGCCTCTCTTGCAGTCCCCTACAACCCTCATTAGGTCACTTTCAAAGTTGCCACGGGACGCTTATTGACCTACCTTGTAAGATTTCAGGCAGCCTTTCAATTCCTTTCGGCCAGAATTCCGAAGGCTGTGAGGAAAAGGATTCAGAAACCTTCATTTCCAGTTGACGTCGATCATCGAACTTATCCTCGAAGATGCTGCTTCAGAGCTCTGAACAGGTGGTAGTCAGAAGAAGCGAGGTCTGGAGAATACGGCGGATGGGGCAGAACTCCCCAGCCTCTCCTGGATTTTCTTGCGACTCACTTTTGCGACATGAGGACGCGCGTTGTCATGCAGTAGACATTTTCCCGCTCTAGACGTTTTTGGTGCATGGCGGCGCCAAGCTCTGGAGCAGGGTAGCGTAGACAGATGCTGTGACTGTGGCCTCACTATCCAGCAATTCCCAGTAAAGCAGCCTCCTGAGTCCAACAGAGGGGCGTCCGGAACGAGGTCGATCTTTGAGAGAGATATCTCCAGCCTTGAAGCTCTGATACCAACGGGCCACTGTGGAATAAGAATGACTTCCTCCTTGAATGAAGGGCAGATGTTAGAGGGTCTTTGCGGATTGGCCTTGCAGAAATTTGTGGTAGACGATAGGTCGTAGGATGCTGCTGCTTATCGTTGACATTGCTGCTGTATTCGCACTCGACGAGGCCTTGTACATATAGTATTGAGGAAGCTTCGAGGATGCATTGTGGCGTCGCCACACAAGATCAATACTGTAAGAGCTTCAACAAATTTAACAGGCAGTAGCGTAAAGTGTTGCAAGACTTTTCGATCAACTCAATATAAAGATGTGTCTGGTTTATGCCAAATCGTTAAACCCAACAAGAAGTAGGTGGTACCCGGATATACATACTAAGGAGTTGCGGCGGGGACGCTAAGGAGCTTTCACTTATAGTCGAGTGAAGATGACGAGATAGGACCGTAAGCTATTTAGAGGGGGTTCTCTGGGATTTGATTGAACAAGGATAATGGAGGCCAATGCATATCAGTGTTGGGTTGGTGGGTGGGTATGACAATTGTATTTCTTCTATTCATTTATTTATTCTTAACGCTGAAGGTTTGTACGCAAAAAAATACATTAAAAGGAAACAGAACAACACATATCGGCATATCTCTGAAGGCATCAGTGACTAAGAAAGAATTAAACACAAAATAGTCACGAAGACAATGTGGAGAACAGCAACATACCAAAGGATTGCATAGACAATCTTAAGAGGTTGGTGTTTGCGCCAGTAGTAAGTTCAACTCCCGTAAACTGTGGGTTTGGGATGTTGATCTAACCTTGCAACCGGTGCAGGTAACCAAAGCCCTCATCGTTCGAGTTTCGGAGAAATGTAAGGGGTACATGTCTACAACTTTATGGGTAGGAATTTTGAAAGTCATTTTGAGGTCTACCGATTTCCTCATACTTTCAGATTTTAACTCCAACAAAGGCTATGAAGAGGAAGAAGACATAGAGGCGTATTTGGCTAAACAATGTGCTCGTGGCTGTGCCTATCGTGGTAGCAGCCATGCCGCCACTTCGGTGAAAGCTGCTAAAAGTCGAAGAAATCCAAAAACTTTTTGCTCGAGTTCTATGGTAGAAGACTCTGTTGTGATCGCTGTCGTGATCGCACTGCCTTGCCTAGCTACAAAGACCGATTAAGAATTTTTTCCCTGCGTTGCCTACAATGTGGAAGACTCTTAACGGACATGGTATTTTGCTACCGTATTCTAACGCGGGAGGTTCAGCTACTCTCGAACAAGTATTGGATCTACAATACCGCTCAAATTCTTTGCAAAAAAGACGCTTTGCGACGGATTAATCCGCCACAAAGCGTCGCATTGCCATAACTCTTTTCAGACGTATTTGTTTAAAATCAAATTAACACCATTAGAAGCCCGGTCTAATTTTCTATCCATTGATCTAAACATCGTCTAAAACAATTGCACAATGACCTAGTTATGAAGCTTTTGCTTCCTCGGCTCCGCTAATTGATTTACGACCCCTCCGAGTTCCCCAGTGGCATGTCCTTAAGGCTTTCCGTTGACGAGGTTCATCGAAACTCAGAAATCTTCCATTGTTTCAGTAGATCTCTATTTGTTACGCATCATGTGTCATTGTGATACGAAATAGTGCCAGGTTTGAATAACTTAGGCCCGATTTCAGATAAGCGGAAACACGCGGAAACCTAAGATTCAGATAAGAATTACCCAACTAGTAGCCTGCTACGGAAGACAGTATTCTACTATTCCATTGTGGAAACGATGGTCTTTGAAAAACATGTAAAATGGCTATAAGAAATAAACAGAAATGACTAGATTTTCTTTTTTCCAACAAGGGATTGGTCCAATCTCAATATGCGGCGTAGTATTTCTCCTATCTTTGAACTTCGGTTGCTGCTGTACAGGATAAGTACGAAAGCCGTGTTTTTTGTGGTCTACAGTGGACCACAAGCACATTCGAATCTGAAAAAGAACAAAAAATTTGGTCGTTCAAAGTAGATTTCTATGCGGCCAAAGTTTGACGAAAACAACAGAAAATTTTGTTTCAGTCGCTTACCTCTTTATGGATGAGTTTATTCGAAAAATCAACTGGACAGCATTTTTCAGCTCGTTGCGAGCTTTCCAAGGATGTAATATTGTCCGTATTCAAACTGAAAACCATTTTCAACACTTCGGCCACCGAAACAAGTTTGGGGCTGCGCTTCGGCCCGCCGCCGTGTCCGCACTCGGGCCGAAGCGCAGCCCAAAACTTGTTTCGGGGGCCAAAGAGGTGAAAATGGTTTTCAGTTTGAATTTTAAATTTAGTACCACAATGACACCTGATGCGTAACAAATACAGATCTACTGAAACAATAGAGGATTTCTGAGTTTCGATGAACATCGTCAACGGAAAGCCTTTAGGACATGCCACTGGGGATCTCGGAGGGGTCGTAAATCAATTAACGGAGCCGAGGAAGCAAAAGCTTCATAACTAGGTCACTGTGCGATCGTTTTAGACGATGTTTAGATTGCTGGATAGAATGCTTGTAATGCTGTTAATTAGATTTTGAACAAGTAACTTTGAAAAGAGTTACGGCAATGCGACGCTTTGTGGCGGATTAATCCGTCGCAAAGCGTCTTTTTTGTAAAGAATTTGAGCGGTATTGCATAGACCTATTAACCCTAGAACAGATAGCCTCGGTATCCATTACAGAAAGATTAATTGAAAACGTTACTCTAGTGTTTTTACCCTTTTTTTCTATTGATGTGCTAGATGAGTAAAAAACAGTAGAGTAACGATTAATCTGATAGATGAGTCTTCTTCTTGTTGAACTATTTCAGGCAGACACAGCAAAGCTTATAAAAGAAGCCTTACGAGGTTGGATCTTCCGCACCTACTAAACTGCCAGCATTTTTGCTGATCCTCAATTGTTCTAGGCTATTGTCATTCGCGTTTCCTCGCTGTCAGTTGACTAAAGATCTACCTTCCCATCAGGCATATGCTCTGCGCGTCGCGAGTTTCTGAGAAGTGGTGCTGCGATAATATTTGTTATCTTGCCTGCTTCGTTTTTTGTCTGAGTTAAGCGGTTATGCAAAACTTAAGTACAGAAGAGCCTATGCAACCCACCATAAATTTTTCCCTACTTTTATATTATATTTGCTTTATATATAATGCGCAGCTCTTCTCTTTCTTTTTAAGACATGTTACTACTGCAAGTTCGTTTTGACTGTTTCAGTTCCTATGGAAGCAGCACTGAATAGAAGCGTAATGAAGGGCAAGGTATGACCGGATTTAAAACCGACTCCTAGGTGCTTCCATTTGTCTAAGCTGCTCGAAAGTGATTCCCTTACTCCATCGGAATCACGCCATAGTTATAATGATTTTCAAACCGAACCGAGTTATTCATCTGCTTAACTGTTTCATCGTCGAAGGCGGACTATCCCTTGAATTAAAAGCCTTCAAAAAATTGGTTTTCCAGACGTTCGCTAAGAAATCCGAGTAGCTGTTTTCTTCTGTACTAGTTGCTTCTGTTGCCCCTGTTGTATTCATGTACCATGCTCCTCCCTGTTGTTTTTGTTTGCCTACTGCTCATTAGTTTGCTCTTTTCAAATGTTCTTTCATACTTTTTTCTTCAATTGGTTCAATTAGGTCAAGTGCTCGGAATATTAACACCCATCTGTTTGTGGTGGTTGTATTACTAAGAAAACAACTACAACTACAAGTTCACGCATATGCTGTATGCGTCCATAAATAAATAAATAAATAAACCTCTACACTAATTTCGCAATGAAGCCATTTGCTAAATTCCTGTTTGGGTAATTTGATATAATACTACTTGGTCTTACTATGCGTTTAGTTTTCGTTGCAATCTCCTCTGTATTTTGGTTTCTGAACTGCTGCCAAACCAACTTTACCAAGTTGCAGTGCATACTGATATCAAGCTTTATCTGAGCCCACCACTGTGAATTTTTTTAAAAGTTTTCTGTTTGTTTTTTGTTTGTTTATGTCGCAGTTTCTGTATAATAAATAAATAAAGCTGCGCCGAGGAAAAGTTGTAGCGACACCACTTGCTAATGCGTAGACTAAAAACTAGGCTTCTCCATGGCATTCTACCTAATTATGTGTTTAGTGAAGCCAATAGAACTAGCCACAACATATTTAAGTTCTTGAGCTCTAATCCAGTGGAAAATTTGATTTCAGCGTATAAACGACCACAACTCGAAGGCGGTACAACCGCATTTAATCCGTCTTTAAGTTGCAACATAATAAAACTTGGAGCAGTACAGAAGAAAAAAGTACAGAGGAAACTGTGAATAAGGCTTCACGGGTATGAGTGCAACACCATACCGCCTGCTCTTGCACGAAACAAAGCATTATGTACCTCGTTCCTTGCTATTCGAAGAAAAAGATACGACCTCATCATGACCTCAATGTGCTAAACTCAGCGAAGGGTTTATCAACGGAGCAGTTTTGCGCGATAGCCAATCCACCACTAGAGGTGCACAGACAAAGCTTCATTTTCCAAGATCCAAGAGTTGCCTGCATGCCACGTTCTTTACCAAAGGGCTGGTTCCGAATTTATCAAATTACCAAGATCACCCCCAATTCCTGATTCCTTAAGTACAGTCAAGAGGCTTTTAGACACACATTTCCGGAACGCTTTATTGCTTACCTTTCTGTGAATGCAGGAATCTTTCAAATCTATGTTCGATCGATCTTACTTCTTGTTCATCATGTTCTGCCTTTGAGATGTCTTTTTGTTGGCATTTCTTTTTGGACCCTTCATAAACCCTTTTATGTTTTGCGTAATTTCACGTATAAATATATAAACAAGTAGTAGCCATAGTTCCGGAAATGTATGTCTAAAAGCCTCTTGACTGTACTTAAGGAATCGGAAATTGGGGACGATCTTGGTAATTTGATAAATTCGAAACCAGCTCTTTGGTAAAGAACGTGGCATGCAGGCAACTCTTAGATCTTGGAAACACAAGTGCGAGGTCCGTTATTAGCTGGTTCGATATCCGCCTGGCCATCTTCGCGATATTAATGACCCAGCTGTTACTGCTCAGCAGCCAACTGGGTTCACCACACTAAGGATCATACTACATGACCTTCAACGTTTAACTATAAGTGGTAGAATTCCAGGGTGAAATATTCATTTCTGGGTTTTCGAGCAATGAAACTGCATTGGCTTTCCTTCAATTTCTGCGGTCTCCGTTCCGTGTTGTTTAACAGTTTGCTGTTTGAGCTGTCAGAATTAATCAACAAGACAATAGAGTAAAAAAGCGGCTCAAAAAATCAATGAGTATAACGAGTGTGACAAACTTTTTATTACATCACATCATGCTATCCATCATGTATTTTTTATCATAAAAGAGCTGATGAATGTCACAGTGAGAAGGTTTGGCTAGTACTTTAATTAACTTGGTTGAAAGGTGAGCGATTACAAACCTTAACGATATGGATATGTGGAATGCGATTGGTAGCTTAACGCATTCTTTCATAGAAAGGTCGAATTGAAGTACATTACGAATCATTAAATCTGTCTGTATAAGAAGGCTACCATTAACAGAGCAGATGTCTTTAAACCGTGCTCTTTCTCGTAGCCAGAAGAATCCAGTGGAGCACGGAAGATTTTGTGGGAGTTGCCTTCGCACACTTCGTTCGTTGGAGGGCACACAATACTAATCGACACGTTGCCCATTCCGGGTACATACTAAACATAACAAACATCGTTATTTTGTCAAATAAAGGGTATGCATCCCTAGCAATCAGTTCTTATAATTAGTCACAAGAAAGAGGTCCTGGCAACAAGCATAACTGGAGTGCGCCGTCCACTCGATACGTGGATAAGCTTCAAGTGCATACAGTGAGCTAGCAGAGAGTATCGCTACGAAAAGAATCAAGCACAATCATTTCAACGTGTAAAATGGAATAAGTATCTGATGCTCCGGCTCTTCATCATCCCTCATCCTGAGAAGATTTTAAGCCAACTGTTCCCAAAAAAACCTGTCCTAGCTTTTTGCAGAGGCGTAGTGCGGAGGGCGGAACTTTTACTCACTTTTGGCCGCGCCGATAGCCGCGTGCGCGCGGGGGGCGCGACGTCGCCAGTCTTCGCTGGCGGTGTGTACGAGATTTACTCAGAAGAGTTCCATCAGTGGGCTTCTTGCTGCCTAGTATTGCATGAACGTGCGAACGGGAACTGGCTACAGCGAATTTACTGTTACTAACAGCTAACTAACTAACACTAACAGCTGACTATTATTGTAACTACTATTGTGATAGTTAAGTACTATTAGTAGGAAGTTAGTGATATTAGTATATCCGATAGTCTTAGACCATTAGTAGAAAACTTATACAATTTTCACGTCAAATTTGACATTTCGCACGTCGAATCGAGAATTATTCTAAACAAGCTTGATGCTTTTGAAACCAAAGTGAACTCTTCCAAATCAAATCGACCGTCTTTCGGTTAAACTAGAGGATCCCTAAAGAGAGCAGAATAATTGTCTGTTCGAGGAAATCTTGGTATAATTTTCTTTGAAATTTTTTTTAGATCACATGCTCGAATGAGTGCAACAATTTTATTAGACATTTTTATATTTTGAAAAAAAGAAAAGATTTAATTTTGTTTTATAGCGCAATAAGGCGGCGATCATCTAGTATATTAAAAAGGGATCGCGCCACGTATCCGATTATTTCGTCGCGTTTTTCATTTGACTGATAACATGAGTGACGGTTACATGAATTTCAATGTGAAGATATGTGTGCTCGTTACAATTGTTTTTGTTGTATATTACAGGTGTGAAATTGCATGCTAGCAGAAATTTTGAAAAAAAAATCTATCAACCAACCACACATCGCGACGTCTTAGACGAGGGTATGGCGTAATCTCTTTTTATGGCACAAAAATGGTCGCCTTTCTGCTCTTCAGAACAAGCTTTAAACCATTATTTTTCCTCTAAAAATTAGAATTTCATAAAATTTCAAACAATGTCTTCACTTGTTGAGCAATTAAACTAAATATTAAAGAAATCATTCTAAAAATTTTCCTTGAACAAAATTATTCTAACCGTTTTGTAGAGTCTCCAGTTTAACATGGAAGGAGCTCGTTTTGAATTGGAAGACGTTCAGCTTTTTTCTTTTTTCTTTTCAAAACGGTTAGACCTGTTTAGAATAGTGTCCAATTTGTATGATAATTGTATGTACAGACTGCAACATTGTTCAACAATAAACAATCAGCAAGGGCGGGACGACGATTGGCAATTCGCCAGCGCCGATAATCGGTGCAAGACCCACGTGCACGGAGCTTACAGGCCGTACGCGTTTTCGCCGCGCCGTCGCGGGATTGCCGCGCATGGCGGCGTCGCGCCCGAAGCGCGCGGCCGAAAGTGAGTAAAAGTTCCCGCATCCGCATAGTGCGCTAGTTTTTGGACAGTGGTGTTTTGCAACATCGTTTTTCCAACTTTTGTTCGTTCGGTGCCTTTCAAAAGATAAAAATTATTTGGAGAATTGTAGTTTTCGCTACGGGGCAATGGGGGTCTTCCAGCCTTTTATTGTAAACTTCATGTGTTTGCAGTTTTACTGGATTGCCAGGGCGTATACTTTGTGCTGACGCTACTCGCTCAAAAGATGACGTCATTCTCTTTTTCACATTTCTGTAAAGAAACACTATAATTCATGCAAACATGTGCGATGTTTTATTATTTCGGTTTCCCTAGTGCGAGGAAGGTCCTTTATAGCAGATATGAATCTTTTATGAAAAAGTGTTGCTCATCCACTGCCCATATCAGCCGACTTGCTCGACACACCGCATATCAAGTAGAACGATGTTCCCACAAACTCGTTCCAGATCTTTGATAAAGAGGCGATTCTGTTCATCTGCATCAAATCGGTGGTTTTGACCTACAGTTTATGTATAAAACTTCTATAGTTAGCTCAAACATTCTACTTTTGTGTGCAAATTCTAAACGGGCCCCACATATGTCGGTATCCTTTTGCTGGAAGTCCCGTACCCACCTTAGGCGAAGTTCTAACTACTTCTCCCGACTATCGTGGGGTATAGCGTTGAGCGATTGAAGGATTACCACAATGCACAAAGACAGAGCCAATCCACAAACGTTTTTTCCCATCATTCGCTGCGGCACCGTAGGGTCGACTGCAGTGTTAAGCATCGGCATGAGCTCAAGATCGAGAAAAGGGGAAAAATACTCCAAACTATATTGACCGAGAGTCGCTGCAGATTTTTTCAAACAAACTTCAAGGCTGCATGCAATGGGGAATATCTACTTTCAAAGTGGCGCTGTGACCCATCCTTCTCCTAGAGCAACATCCAGTTTTCCCAGCCATTCTTATAGGGGCGGAACACACATCTACGAAACATTATCATATGGCACAGTTGTGTATCTAGGTGTTAAGAAGTGAGGCCATCACTTATGAAAATCCGTTTTTATTATGGAGTTTCATCAAAATAATGAGCTATTTGATTACCTGCATCTCGTCGATAATCTGTCCTTTGTGATTACACTGGTGGAATGTTGAGTTGTGCACTTTGACCATGAGATGCCCGGTTTCACAGGAAGTCTAAAATCAAAAAGCCACCTTAGCAGTTCTACTCTCTAGACAGCGGTACCATACGGTAGCGAAATTAGTGCAGCCGCCGGGTGGTTGCGTCTCGAAGCGAGTTCCTTGGTTTGGGCCTTTCCCAGTTCTAAAATCCCACGGCAGGGTTCAAGAGAACGAGTTCGCAAATTGCACAAAGATGCGGTTCGACTAGTGCTCTCGGTAATCTGATCGGACAAAAAAGAAATCAATCTCGACCGATCACAAAAGATAAAGGAATTCGGCCTGTACATGCAATGACTTGCAACGGTCAGTTGTACACGTCAGTGTGTCATCCTGCCCAAGCAAGTGTGGATGTCAATTCACCGACCACTGAGGGATGAAAAAAAAAAACATTACGCAAAGAAACAGAACCAGGAACTTGGAATCGGGTGCACACGACTTCCGGCGCGTCTTCAGACGGCGCAGCCAAGCGCCTCTCAACCGATCATATCGAGAGAAATGATACTGACCAAGGAACTGTATCAGGCGTATGCCTGAACGGCAAAAATGAATACCACTATGGGAGTCTCCACCATTCACATAGTAGAGAAGTGGGTGCCATTTTGCAAGTCCTTGAAACCAGGAATTTAGGGATAATCAAACTTTACTGTAGGATCGCATACATACGCACGTATGTCTGAGCAGCGAAAATGAATACAACTCTGAAAGTCTCCACTTTCAATTAGTAGAAAGGTAGGTTCCATTCTTGCAAAGTCCTTGAACCTATAGAATTACCTCAACGTTTACTATGGGGTGCACACGTGCTAAACTACCGTAGTCAGACGAAAATTCAAAAATGGATATCATATTCGTGATCAGCGCCTCAGATAACCCCCTTAGGCAAAGTTTGGGTGAATTTTTTCTATCCCTTCACCATCTCGACCAGGGGTTGTGAAACTGCAATATTGTCGATTCTGATTTACCCTTGATAATCGCATAGTCAGGAGAACGTACACTCATATCACGGAGAACCATCATGATCAACCTTCTGAAAGGTATCTCTGCACCCCTGTCTTCAATGAAAATCTCTGTATTTAACAATTTTTATTTGGTCGGCTCACCAGATGAGCTTCAAGACCAACGCGCCGCCGTCTAGCGATATGTAAGATTATGACGGAGACCTATACTCGCTGGCCTGCCGGGACTGAAATAGCTACCTCTTCTTCTTCTTCTTCTTCTTCTTCTTCTTCTTCTTCAGCGTTTGTCCCGCTTCATGACGGGGTCCGCTTTTCTGGTGCTATGTCGCCATCTTTCCCGATCCCGTGCTAGATCAGGGTGGACACCAGCTACTTTAAAGTCCTTGTGTAACGTATCAGCCCAGCGCTGCTTTGGGCGCCCTCTAGGCCGTTTTCCAGACACTACGAAGTTAAGGCCTATCTTACGGACGCTGTCTTCATTTCCACGCAGAACGTGGCCGTACCATCGTAAGCGAGCTTCACGCATCTTGTCCGCTATCGGCGCGACACCGAACTTCTGCCGGATAGCCTCGTTTCGGATGCGGTCCAGGCGTGTGACTCCAGCCATCCAACGCAGCATCTTCGTTTCCATTACGCTGAGGCGACTTTCCGTTTCCTTTGAGACTGAAATAGCTACCTACCCGTCATTATTAGTGTGTCTAGTTGTTCACCTTCGACGGGCAGTACGGTTAAACTGGAAATGTGCACCGATCGGCTGTCCTTCTTTGAACACATGCCAGGTGAGATTGAGAGGCCACTCATTCTCGACTTATTGACTGGTGCCATCATTTAGGATCGTATTTAAAGATACAAAACGGGAGCGACAGCGGTCGCGCGCGGCGCCGCCTGGCGCGCTGCCAGCTCTGTCGGCCTGCCGCAATTCTCGCATTGGATCACGTCAGTATGCTTCCTACTGGCATCTGGATTGTAGGAACGCATGAAAGGCAGGCGATCCACTTTAAAACAGAACAAGCCGTTAGTGATATGACTTAGCTGAGCAAAATGTCACATATCAAGGAAGTTAAACATTGTTTGTGCCCATTTACTCGCTTCACTTCTGAAGGAACGTTGAACTCGAGATTATCGTGAAACTTATGTCCAAGATATGCAGTGCATGACCTAGAGTGGCATGCTATTAAGGCTAGTTAAGCATATTTAACAGAACATTCAATTGAGGAAGATATGACATCAACACTGGATACTGTTATGGTTTCACAAAACAGGAATGCTGGTTTTGTTTTCTTCTCCAACGATCAACGGCGAAGAAGCAAACCCAATGAGCTGGGTCGTGGCGCTCCTCCGCTGTCGAATCTGCTTAACGTCATGTTGAAATCTGCAAAGTTACAACTCTCTACTCCATTACTGTGTTTAACTTCATGCGAAATTTGTAGTTATTAGTGATTTATGAAGCTACCTGTCACCCTCCTCGCTCGCCTCAGAGTTCTGTGCCAGTAGCCCATTTACCCGCTTTAAGCCACCTTTCCGGTGTACAGCAGGCACCAGCCCGCTTAGTACCGTAATTTCTTAAGTTTCATAGCCCCAAATCCGTTTACGTTCCCATCCCCTCCTCCTTTCCTCCTCGCTCGAAGCCTTTCCTTCCTGGGCAAGCGCATGGAATGCACGAGAGTTCAAAGAAGCAGTACAGGTGCCATCACTGGCCTTTTCCTCTCTGGAATCTGCCTCTCCGATGACTCAGCATGCCCGGGGGCGAGCTGCCCCGTAATCGGCCGACGGAGCTGGCAACGCGCCAGGCGCCGCCGCGCGCGACCGCTGTCGCTCCTGTTTTGTATCTTTAAATACGATCATCATTTAGTCTCCTAATTGCTGCGTTTATGCTTAGTTATGAAGGGTCATCTTCCCGTAGTCAAGGGACCCATCAAAAATCTGTAAAAAATACAGTGTACTATACAGGGAGGGCAACTGGTGAAAATCTCCTACTGAACACGCACTTAACAGCGTATAGTGGAACATAAGCATAGGAAAAGTTGGGGAGGTGATAGATACCAAGCGGCATGAACATTTAAAAATGCGAAAATTCGGCAAGGCACGCGGATTGAACACCTGACCATATGCCTTTGACTCAACGCCACTTCCCACTGAGCACTGAGCAGGCTTGCTGTTCTTTCATCACCTCCCTTATCTCCACGAAGGGAGAGCACAAAAGTGTTAGGTGCGTGCTGACAGTTCAATTCAGTACTGTACTTCCAGGAGCTCCAAAATCCTTGGATTGAAGGATTTTGCAATAATTACGCATACCTTCCCACTACCCCAGGGCGGAGATTCCCTCTATGGTATTCATTTTCGCCATTCAGACATACGCTTGAGACAGTTCCTTGGTGAGTTCATGAAGTGGTGCTACTCCAGAGCAGGGAGTCTACTCTCCTTCTTCTTCATAGCATTCATAGAATTTCTGCAGATTTTCGAAACGGTAGCATAAATTACGATTGGATGTAAATTATCACTGAAGAAGGACGCCTAAGCTCTTGAAAAGGTTATGATGAGAATCGTGTTGGGCCCTGCTTTCAAAGCCCACAAAGGTATAGGCGGGAGGTCTTTTGAGATGCGGGAAACAAATTTGCAGAGCAGAGAAATGGTGGTACTGATAGCAAGGGAATGAATATCTTCGAAGTAAATGCAGTGCCTCAGCGCGTATCAGGAAATTTCTTGTGAAATGGGAACAACAATTACAGCTGAGACAGCGGGAGAGAGGTCAATTAATGAGCCAGAACATTTTTAGAATGCACAGCCATTGCAGAGGTTGACGCGTATTTGGCTTTTTTTCAGCTTTCTTGAACAGAAGTTCCAATGGCACAAATCTTGGAGCGTCACTCCAAGATTTGTCACACTCATGGAACGCATGACCTGTTGGTTATTCATAAAACTGAGGGCTGAAATTTAATTTAGCCTAATTTAGCATCAATATAAGATGCTTCTTATTATATGAATAATTTTGCAAGCCTCAGCAGCATGTTTTTCGGTCGAACTCGTTTATTTTCAAACAATATAAATAGACTGGATTGTCCATTGTAGGGATGGACATCAAATTTTCTCCCATTTCTACGAAAAAACACCATACCTCGTAGCAGCCAACCTGAAGTGCATAGTAGTACGAATGTGGGGATCCGATGGTAACGTTTTTACCACTTATTTCGAAGCATCTGGCCGTCGGAGAGAATTCCTGCAGAGTCACTTTAGCTCGCATTTCTTACGGCCAATGCAGAATAGTGCACTGAAATGGAATCGAATGTTAAGCACCTCTAGCGTGTACTTGAAGTTCGAATTTCCTGAGTAAGTGCACCGCGAATCGCCGCCGTTCTTATTGTGATGCTTCACTGCATGGAGGAAAATCTGAAAATGTGTGAGTGCAGAAGCAGAGCCAACAGTTTGAAGTAGGAATGGTGCCGGTCAAAACTTTCAATTTTATCTTGAGGAGTGCTTTTCAGATTAGCTTAGTAGGGCGCGCCTAGGGCAACTTGTGGCACTCAAAAGTTATCTTAAACTTGAAGCTTATCTTGAAACCGTTGCATAGCACTTGTTCCTCTCATTGTATTTTCAAATGCGGCTTGAGCGGTATTGATGTAGATGTGAACCTGATCGTATATTCTGATCTTGGCTGATGGTTTATCAGTTCAGAGCTAGCCGACCGTAACAGACCTCAAAGAAACAACCAGCTAGACCCAGATTCATCATTGAATAAATCCGCGGGCATGTGGGCATTAGGGGTAAAGATACCCACGATGAGACATACATCACTATCCCTTTTCTTATCTCTACACCTTATACCACGCACACTTGGTTTAATTGTTGATGGATCAGGCTCCAGAAGGCACATGCCGAACACAGTTTACAAATAATGCCCTACCGTCAGTTACGGAGAGTCTCAATTATGTAGGAGTGGAAAAGCAAAAGGAAGAGGATGAGGCGCTGATTTATATAACAGTTCCTTCTCGTTATAAAGCCCTTCAATGGAACGGGGAATTCCTAGTCATACGGAGTTGCTCCTTAACCGGAGCCGATTTTTTCTCCACTTTATGCAAAGATTTGTCTAAAATCGTATAGAATCACTAAATATGTATGGCTATAGAATAGAATATGTGACCAAGAGGAGTGTTTGAAAGCAAAAAACATTCAGATTATTGAACAAACTACGCAGAAAGCTACGCTGCCCTTTACTCCATTTTTCGTAATGTGTGCAATGACAACCCCAAGATGCTCGTTAATTTGTGTAGTGCACACGTTCTTCCTCATTTGGAGTTTTGCAGATAGATATGGTGCCCACTGCCAGAAGACACATATTAAACTCGAAATGGTTCAGAAAACCTTCACTAGAGTTGTTTATTTTCGACTGCACCAAGGTGATTCTTTGGTGAGGGATCTACCTAGATACTATGAACGTCTGAAACTGCTAGCACTAAGATCTTTGTTGAACAGACGGATTATTTTTGACATTTTGCTTTAAAATACTTCGTGGAGAGTTAAAACTTTTAACCAGCAAAATTCTGGATTTTTAGGCCTTATTTCTTTAGAGCTGGTTCATCCAAACTTCACCACCTCCCGATTCAAAAGAAGAACTACACGCAGTTATACAATTGCCTTTTATTTCAGGTTCAAGACGGCTTAGACGTTGGCCGCTTGAGGTTTGAACGCTGTAAACAGCCGTATTTTTAAGAAGCGTTTGGAAGAAATTAACGCTTTGCAGGTGTTGGGGATTTCAGATTCTCGATAAAGCTTTCTCGCTGCTCATGATTTTGAACCGTTTAGGCTTATTATGGTTCCTGCTCCTCTGTGATCTTGATGGTGCTCATGGTTTCTTGTTGCTGACGGGTTGATTAGCTTTATGTACAACCTTTCTACCGTAGTGCGAGCAGTGACTTTTCTTAAGCTTTTGTTCTTGATATGTTTTCTGTCACTCATGTCACGTCGGTTTCTAGGTTTTATCCCAGGCTGTATTTCTAGTGATACATCCTCTTCTATCTAAAATTACTTCACAATTGTTGTCTCGCGTGCCACAAGTTGTTTGCCTCAGTTGTCGGTTCCATCGCGCGGCCAGCGTACCCATGTGCCAAAGTTTCTGTAACTACCACAAGGGCATCATAGCTGGTTGGCGCGGACAAACAAACCTCGTTGACATGCACACCTGCCCATTTTCCTGGCTATCATAGCCCGTCTTAAATCTGCACACCACCGGGAGCATACGTGGGTAAGTCTCTAACGTTTTTTTTTTGGTCACGGAAGAGTCGTCATTGCCATTTTTTGTTGTTGTTTCTTTTTCTAGCGCTTTTTTCTTCATTCTCTTTTTCTGCACATGATTGTTCCTGCTTCTTTCTTCTCGAATTTGGTGCACGCCTTCTTGACGTATAGAATAAATAAATAAATTAAATAAATAAAGGGAGAAGCGCCATACCCGACGCGTCTTATCCGGAGTTGGTTTGTATCGGTGTAAAGGTAAGCTATCCGGTTGTCAAAAAATGTAGCGAGTCGAGTATAACGGGATGGTACTGTATATGCGCATAGTTGTTCGTTGTATAATACACTGGAGCGGGTTTTGCTTATGAAAAATGAACCGGATAAAGGTAGACGACGATGATCGTCAGTAGGCCGGCAAGGCGGCTGAGTCATACTGTGCAGTACCCGTATGATAATAATTCACCTACTGCTCGTTCTAGAGTTGTAATGTGCACCAGAGGGACGAAATTTACTTGTACTGGTTGCATGTGTACCTCTTGGAAGGCATAGGTTGCATGCGCATGATGGCAACGACTACGGCGTAAAATACAGAGAAGAGGAAGTCCGCAAGGAAAACAGATGCATTCTGGAGCCTGATTCATCAACGACTTACAGCAATTTAACAGGGAAAACAGCCAAGATCCCTGATAGCGCGTCTTATCAAGCGATGGGTGAAACATTTCATCTGCCGCGCTATCAGAAATTTCGGCATTACCTTCTCCGTTAAATTGCTGTAAGTCGCTCCTCGATGTTGCTCGCCCCTGGATTCATACCAAGAATCCAGCAATGATGTCTGGAGTATGTGCCTGTCCATGCATGTCCAACCTACGGTAGCCGGTCGAATTTTCAAAAATGAATATCATACTCGTGCTCAGCACTCAAAACAACCGTACTGGAAGCTGTTTGAACGGAGAGGTTTTTTCGACCATTCCTCGACTTCTGGAGTCGTGTACTACAATACTGATGATTCTTCTCTACTTTCTCACATACACATACTCACCGTCGCCTACTGTGGTCGACCGTAACAGCCGAAACCACTGCAAGAATTGTAATTAACACGTCAATTAGGCCTCAAGACGAAGTTTGGGTGAGATTTGTTCTCCATCTTTGGAGTTAAGGGAGTACAAATCCCCCACCCCCTACCCTTCTGAAGGGTTGTCGGGAGAATAGGCAACAAGGCTACCAATACCACGATATGGACAAAAATGCTACATTTCGTAGCATCCCTCATAATTAGCATAAATAAAATAGAGCTTTTTGGCAGGAATCCGAAGACTAATTTGCACAGAAGCGATGGAGGACTATAACAACACATGTTGATCAAGTTCGCAAATGAGGTTACAACGAAAGAACGAAACTGTGCCTTTTCTAGGTCAACGATGTTCTCCGAAGCTACAAAACGGTAGGGTCTACCCTGCTATCCCGAACTTCGCCGCAAGAGTCGAACCTTTGATCCCTCCCCCACAAGGCTGCATCGCTGTCCTCTCGGCCACCCTTGGTGCTGAGAATGATTCACCTGAATGTATCCCGTGGATTCTTCGAGAAAACCTAGCAAACTCATAGGTTTGCTATGATCTGACTATAGTTAAAGCTAAAAAAAACTTTTGCAGGTTAATTTGTTATCACAACAACGCCATTCAATACTTTACTTTTGCCTTGTCCGTCCGCACTTAAATGCTAGTCTTTGTAATTTTTGATATATCCAGACGCCGGCAGGAAATTTGAAAACCACTACAGTACTTTTTAGACAATCCTCTCAGCCCTCCGTAGGTCACTTTGGAATTTTTCATGGGAAGTTCATTGTGAGTCCAAAATCTGTTCATGGCATTCGATTGAAGTGACTGATGACCTCGCTTATTTTATTTATTTATTATTTATTATTTACTATATCTGTTATCTTGTCAACCACTATACCGCATACTTTTCTTCTGGGCCCAGCTTTCTCAAGCGCTTACCGCCCTCAAACGGTGAAAACACCACCAAACCTGATCATCACTCAAGTGAAACCGTTGCGCTGCATACCAGATTTTATCAACCCATTTCTTCTTTCCATAGTTTTTACTAGGCGAGACCTCTATGGACGAGGAAAAAACAGGAAACCTACGTATCAGTCAATGTGCAACCCACCCGGTAGTAGGGGCAATAATCTGCCCTTTCATCTAAGCCCATGCCATAAAAAGGAACTCCTTTCTTATTGTGGTATAAATGTTTAATGTTGTAGTCGTATTCACGTGGCGGCAACACATAGGTCTTCTGCACGTCGCACAACACTTTTGCCAATCTATTCTCGTTGCATCTGAAAAATCCCATTTTCGTTTTAGCTCATGGTTAGGATATTTCGGTATTTTACACTTTAACTGGACCTTAACACACGAGAAACGAGGACTCTACAACGATAGCAGTGGCTCTATCTGACGGGAAATTTGTTTTTACATATGCTTAACAGTAGTGTTATGACTTATTGAAGTATCTCGAAATATTGCAGTTCTGAACGATATTTTATTTCAATTCAAGCTGAGCAAGTCCGACGTCGAAATAGCCCAGCAAATCCATTATGTATGGGGCGGAATAGCGCTGGAGAAGGGACAGCGGTGGTTTGAGAAAATTCGTTCTGGTGATTTCAACCTCGAAGATGCATCAAGCAGCGGCAGGCCTACAGCAATCCGGGACGACGATTTGAAGACCTTCCTGGAAGTTCATCCAGTTCGTGAGATTGAGGAAGGACCAGGAGACAGTAAAACTGCTATTACATGTGGTTTGAAATGCCTTGGAAAGGAGAAAAAGCTCGAAAACGTGGTGCCCCACGACTAGAGTGATCGCCAAAAATTGTCGCGTTTCAAAATCTGTTCTTCTTTGCTTTTCCGTCCGCCCCGTTTTCGGATCAAGTCGTCACATGCGATAGAAAGTGGGTTCTGTACGGTAACCGAAGATGATCAGGACGATCATAGGTTGACGTCGATCCAGACAATTCCCGAAACCGAAATCCCACCTGAAAAAGACTGTGACAGTGTGATGGTCGACGGCTTGCGTAATTAACTGCAAATCGACGAGACGTATCGAAAACTGCGCGAGCTGCAGCCGCACTGGACAACAGAACAGGTCCCGTTCTTCTAAAGGAGAACGCTACCCCATACAGTTCGCAAATCACCATGCGGAAATTAATCGAAATAGAAGCTGAAGTTTTGCCTCACATCCATACTCGCCAGACCTTGCGCCAACCTACTACCACCTTCTAGCACTTTTAGAACTTTCTCGCTAGTAGAACCTTTCCAAATCAGGACCGCGCAAAAACGGCGGTTCTAAAATTTGTCGCTCTCCACCACCCAGTTTTTTTCACTGATGGAATCAGTAAAGTAGAAGCGCCTTGTGCTGATTTGAGTGGTGCTTATGTCGACTGAATTAAGTGAGTATGAATATAGCTGTGGTCGTTTGAAGTGGATCAGTCAAAAACGCCAGATCTTTCCGTCCAACACAATATCTATGCCTCCGGGATCCTTTTAGACTAAATGTTTCGTTGCGAGTTTGAATAGAGCGCTTTGGATAGATTTACGGACTCTTTTGCAGGGAGTGCTCAGTCCCACCGCCGTTTCAAGTCTACTTAAGCTCGCTGTCTTGGGACAGGAGGATTCTGCGCGTAGGCAGAAGGCTAAGAAGACAAACTGAAAATGCTCAATAACTCCGCTAAGTGTACGCATACCTGGAATCGGGGCTCGAAGCCGCATTTATTGGTATAATAAAACATCTCATTTGAAAGTCCCATGATCACCTAGTATCCCTTGGGTGACAGGGCTCCTAGACCACTGACAGCGGATATGCTTGATCTCGTGTGCACCCAATTGCAGGTTCATAGCTCGGGTTTTTCGCCATAGCCTTGGTTGGCCATGAAGTGGCCTTCTCCTCCTCGGTAAATTGGTGACAGATTCGTCTGTGTCATTGCTTAGGTTAAATACACATTCATATTTCCTCCACGGCATCCCGTAGAAGTAGAATGCGTGGAGCATCCTAATAGAGCTTGATTTACGCTGTCATCCTCTGTTTATCCGTCAATCTGGCAAAACAAACCACTGGTAAGCAAATGAAAAAATTGCGGTTGTGCTTCCCCATCGCGCTGATCCCACATTCTGCAAATGATCTTCAGGACGACATGAGAATTGGGAAGCTTCTTCTCAGAACTTTGTATAGAGTGGGGCAATGTAACAGTCAGATGCGGAAAAATAGTTGAAGTGCTTACGGGTACGACTTTACTGTTTATTCGCAAATATTCTGCTCTACAGGCTTGATTTAATTGATTTGATCATTAGCCTTTTTCCTTTTTTCCTGAAGCCCTTTTTTCTTTTTTTTTCTGAAGTGAGATCAGACATATCAATTACATACATCTCTTCCACAGCAAGCTGAACAGTTTGCTAGTCAAACTGGACAGCCAGTTTACCTGAAAGCTTTAAGTTTAGTTCGACGCAAAAATTGTTGAATTCACCCTATCATACTATGTGGCAGCGCTAAGAACTGTCGATGGCCGCTTTGATAGAAATCAGCGGAAATCATTAAAATAGCGGAAATTAACGCAGTGTAGCCGGAAAGATGGGGGCCGCTGACGTCGTTATGCAGAAGGCGCGTCCAAGAGGCCATGAGACGGGATTCAAAAGATGTTATGACATCGTATGTGTTCTTTTCAGCTAATGGTGAGAACGCTGAGGCGTAACCTAACTCCGTCTTGCTGCGATTACCTGTCGCAGCCTAAAGGCCCCCACAGACTTCTGCGGCGCCGCTCGGCGGCGCCGCTGCCCTATGCTTAACCATAGGGCAGAGACGCAGAGCTCGCCTCCAGCGGCGCCGCTGGGCGGCGTCGCTGGCGGAAATGACTTGAATCATTCCACCCGGCGGCGCCGCTCCAGCGTCTGTCTGTCTGCGCTCTGCGCTCTGCCCTTTCGCGGCGGGATCCAGAGCGGAGACGGTCGATGCGGGCGCGCGATCGTCATCGGGGCGCGTTATTGTTAAGCACCAGTCGGTCCCCACTAGAAACAGTACAGTACCTCGCCGTCACCGCTCCCACTGATGATGAGTCAAGCCGCTGAGCGGCCGGCGCCGCCGGTGCCGCCGGCCGGCCAGCGACGCCGGCCAGCGACACCGCTGAGCGGCGCCGCCGAGCGGCGCCGCAGAAGTCTGTGGGGGCCTTTAGCCATCACGACAGCTCTACCTAACGTCATCTCTCCTCAACACACACCACGTTCGTTTCTGTCACCAATACCGACAAGATTCGATTAGATGATTAGAATTATTACACGATGATAATCGATAGTAGCAACCGATGAACATAACATAAAACCGTGGGCGAACACCGACAAAGCGGTCCTTATAGTCTAACTCCCTCGCACTGAAACCAAAGAGACCAATACTGCAGACAATTCTTCGCTTCTTCCCGCCATTGTGACCCTGGAAACTTCCTAATCTATAGTTCTTAACATCAATGGGTATTTCGTTCATCATTTAGGAGCGGATCACAAACCGGATCACACCAACAATATGAAGCAGAACTGCAAAAACCACATAACGTCGTCACCTTATATCCTCGTAGGTCGTGCAAAACGGATAAGGATCCTTTGCGTGGGACTTCATCCATGTAAGGCAACTTTTCTTCGCAAATGTGCATCCTCGTCCTAGTCCCCAACTCATATATTCAGCTTTACTGCAAGAATTCGACTAAAACACGCCTTGCGAAGTGAGAATTGAGAAAATTGCTCAAGTTGCTTTGTTCCTTTTGTTGTTTCTAAAAGCTCGTATTTTCAGAGCTTGTAAAGTGTCAGCATTCATTGATCTTTAACAAAACCGATTTCAGGATTGATTAAATTCAAACATTCTTTACGTAAGAAGTGCGTGTGCGGTCTGCTGCGCTTCAACAACTTGTTAAATAGTTTGGCTTTCTTTCCTTTAAAAGATCTGATAGATCTATCCTAGGCGGAGAGGAGAGGGCAACGCTAGAATTGCGAAACGAACACTGACAAGGTGGCCGTCCCCAATTAGGGAATTGAGTGGAGAACCTTCTGTATGCTACCACTACCTGCATATAGAAAGCTTTCAGATCCATAAAGGTTCCGTATTGTGTGAGCTCATCAGCGTATCTCGAATTTGTGGCGTCAGAGGAAGTGTTCCCTCTTGGTGCTCGATACAACGGCACTTCCGTGCATCGGGATCCAGTGACGTGCCGCAGACGTTGTCCAACGTGTGCAGCGACGCAGCAGACCTGTCATATACGTCACGGCAACGTCCTGGTACGTGGTTGGGACTTAGAAGACGTGACACGGACAACGTGCGTCTAGATCCTTAAGACGTACCACAGATCAGATTTTGCATTGCATGCGTTGGATTTGCAGATGACCTTTTAAGGGCTTCGTTTAACGAGCGTGCGGGTGCTTAACTACATATCTGCTTCAGAATATCTGTTTCTCGCCACATAGATAACGAGTACTTCGGGGAATAAATGACGTACATACGATAGGGGGTAGACAGGCTATGTGGGGCTGTTTTGCAGACTCTGGTCCACTATATTCCGATACTATTCTATACAGTGTAACTTGTGCTTTACTGTAATGAAGATAAGAAGATCTAGAGCCTCCAAAGTGGCGGTTAGCTTTCGCGATGGAATTTTCGCAGGATGTAGTGTGGAGAGTTCAAAACCGTAGTTAGTTTTTTTTCGGAATGCTCTTCTGTGGTCGAAAAAGGGCATGTGAAGGCGTGAGCGCGAAGTTCATCACGCCCTGCTGTCAACCAGCCCGATGTGGCGAAGGGGTAGCATGTCGGCTGTCGGCTGCACCGAATGGGTTTTACGGTTCGGCCCTCGGTGTCGGCATAGTTTTTGAACACGTCGACTAGTTATTATGTGCGTGCGTGACCACAGGAGTCAGCCTGCGCAACATTAATGCTTTTAGCAAGTAAGTGCATTCCTGTTCTGTTTTCATTTGAGCTACCTCTCAATGGATAGTATTTGCACTGCATCATATCAACTGTGCTCCCAATACCAGGTTCCTGGTTCGGATTTCCCGCGCAGGCCAACCAAGCCTTCCATCCCTCCGGGGTCGGTGAATTGGTACTAGACTTGTCTGGGAAGGATAGAGCGCTGACTTGTTCATCGGCTGGCCACCGCAAGTCATTGTATGGCCAAATACGCATTCAGAATCGCCTCCACGACATCCCGTAGAAGTAGAATGCGTGGCTCATCCCAATAGGAGTTGAGTAACGCCGTCCTTTATCTTTTATCCTTATCATATCAACGACGATGCCGTAAATGCACACAAACATATACACTTCTCGGGATAGGTCACGAATTTGGTTTGATATTGGTAAATGCCTAATAATTACTAAGAGCAATAATGTGTACAAATTGACTACTGTGATCATGCAAGCACAATAGTAACGACGGGATGTGTGCGAAAACTACGGCGACACCGGTACTCGAACCGTAAGATCCATTCGGTGCGGCCGACAGGCGACATTGCTACCCGCTGCGCCAACCGACCACAGTTGCTTGGTAGCAGGGCGTCCAGGAACTTAGCGATCACGCGTCCGCACGCTTTGTTTCGACAACAGAAGAGCATTTCGAAAGAATAAACTACGGTTTTGAACTCTCCACACAGGACCCTACATCCTGTAAAAATTGCACTACAAAGCTCACTGCCACATTGAAGACTCTCCTTGTAGGACCCCATCCAGACGTTTGGAGACCGCTCTCAGCCACTGAGCGTCTGGTATTATAACGGTATTATAATGCTATTCTCTTACATTTTCTTAAACGCATATCAAGAACAGGTGATAAAACCCAAGCTGTGATGCGAGGTGGACTTCGAATAGGATCCAGCAGCATGCAGCAAATCCAGACCGTCTCGCTGAGTACTGCAGTTTGTCGGGAATACTGTTTGCCCTTGGTTTTCACCTTCGCCGGCTACAGGAAGGCATTCGACAGCGTTGAAACGAACGCCATTCTCTCTGCGCTCATCAAATAAGGAGTGGATACATGCTACATGAGAACACTAGCCGACTGCAACGCTGAATGCAAAACGAAGGAAGATTCCTCGTGCTCTTCGTTTCGTTATCGCAGTTTTGTCGAATTCAACGGCGGAGCAGAGCTGATGCCTGCTGAGCTAAACGGAGCAAGAGAATTTGTTGGACTGCTAGTCAACCGTAGGAAGACACGGTTCATGAAGGACGTTCACTGTGAGGAAGAAGGAATTTAACTGTAAAGTTCTAAACTCACTGAGACCTGAAGTGCGACAGGGAGCTAGACACACTTTCTAGGTCTGAGATGAGGAGTATGTCTCACCTTCGCGACTCAGCAGAATACGTGTTGCTACCGGAGGGACGAAGATCGTTCATGTGCGAGACCTCTGACATGGTGGGTCAATAGGTGCGCGAAGCCTGACTCAATCTTCGCTGCAGTTGGGAACGAATCAAGCCTCTCGATAACATCACAAAGTTCGAATGTCAACAACGTCCTGTATCAGGATGGCGAGACAACCAAGCGAATGAGAACGATGCCGTCGCCTGCGCGACCGGCGAACTCGGGTCGACTCACCAACTAGGGAACTAACGAGGTATGTACTTTGCTTTTTCTCTTCCACTTCAACGTTCTACACGTACACTATAAGCTGAACCTACTTGTAGTTCGGTTTATACCATCCGGAGTCCTCTAACAGCGCTAGAGTCAGTCGAGACACAGCACCCGCTGTGTCACTGGCAGCATTCATGGCCTCACCCTGAAAAACGATAGTTTTCTTTAAAATTCCGTGCACACTTTGAATGTTTTTGTGATGAGCGCCCGAAGTTTGTTTGTCGCCCCTGTACTCCCGTAGCAGTATTGAGAGTGATAGAGCGATCGCTAACCCTTCAGATCGCATTTGACTCAAAATATCCTCAACAACATGTTCGTTCAAGTCGCTGTATCATCACAGATTTTCATATAGCATTTTCACGTCAAGGTGGAATAAGTTTCAACCAAAGCGAAAGCAAGCCAATTAGACCAGCCATACAATGATCAGTATCAGTCGGTGTAATCTGTTTGTAAGGTAGCTCCGTTTGGAGATCGATGAAGGGAATGTAGTGGTCGCCCTATACCGTATACGGCAGTATTTTCCCGAATCTTCCCGAAAACAGCAAACTTGTTGGATAATAGCTGACCAAAGCGGACAGTGGGCGCTGCAACTCTCTCGTGAGAGCAGAAATGACTGTTCTCTAGTAGAATGTAAAATAGAGCTATCCAACACTAGATTCGGGAAAAATTTAGGTGCTCGTCCTCGACTGGCGGAGAAAATTTGGAATTCGGTTAGGCTAACTATAGAAAGAGCCTTGTGCTTAAGACCTAAAGTCTTGCATTTAGCGCCCCTATGTCCCACTAACAATGTTGGATGATGCTAAAATGAATGTGTTGTATAAGGCAAGAAAGAAATTCCAACATTGGAATAGCGCGTATTTGAACCTTACAACGCGCAATTAGTCTACGGAGTCACTGGAAAAACAAAAAAGGTTACGTTGAAAAGTCGTTCCTCCCAATGCGAGCCAGCACTTCCACCGCCTCCTTGGTTTTCAACTTCGGCTCCTTCCACGCTGGGACAGTTGAAGTATTTTCGTGCCTCTTCACGAACCCTTGGCGTAACTATCATTTTCACTTCATGTGGCACCTAGCAAAACAAGAATTCATTAACAAAATGGGGACCAAGTGTCCAGTAGAGTTTTGCAGATTTTACGAACTTTTAAATCTCCTTCCTATTTTTGCTTATAATTTCTTGTCTTTTAATATGAAATCACAGCATAAAAATAGCAGCACTCACAAAGCCGCTAGCTGTTTCCCAGTCTCTTCGAACCACTCGTTCTAGCACTCCAGGTACTTCGCCTTTCTTAGCAGAACTGACGACCACACATATTCAGGCAAATGAAATGAAATGATCGAGGTTGCACACACCTCTTACGAGCCCCAACAAATGTTGGATACAGTGAAGTAGAAAAGGCAAATACGTGGAGAAGTTCGTGCTTGATGGTGGCCAGCCAGTGGGCATCGCCATGCTCTTCAATTTCCCTGAGAGCATTGGGACAAATATTCACGTAGCCAGCAATCGGCCTAAAACCAAAACTTAAATTTCTCCGCAGTGACTTTTTTTGCACACCCACTTTTCCGAGTGAACTTTTTGATTGCATCTGAAAATATTTTAGTACAACAAACGACGAGTTTCAACCAGCGCGTCTAGGCAAAACTCAGGTAGCCTTTGAAAAAGAGAATTGTTGAAACTGTAGTAAGTCCTAGTCTATCAACTCCGGGCTCCAAAACGACAGAAAAAATAACACATGCTCCTTCGTGTTTTTTTAAAGTTAAGGATAGCCTTTAGCACACTGACCTGCATCATCGCCAAGGAATAGAAAAAACAGGATTGGTGTCTTCATGCCAAGTCAGAATGGGGATCACAATTTGATTACTAGGAAGCCAGCAAGCTCAACGTTCATGGCTTATCATGGTGTGGATAAAAATTCTTAACTGGCTCCGCTGACTCCTCGCGAAAGACTCAAACTATTCTCGCTTGGTTTCAGTCATCCTTCACCTGGTGTCGCGAATGCGATAGCTCGCTCCCTTCCATTCATACTCCCGCGGGCTACCGTATCCGCTCGGGACCCCGATGAGGCGCTCCCGAGACTCCGGCCTGCCCGCGCACGCTATCGATCGGCGGGCCGGCTATGCGCCGCACCCTGCCGAGCTCATTCCAAGCTTCCATCGTCTCGTCGAGCGGCTGCGCGGGCGCGGCTCTGGGGCGCCGCCATTGTGAGCCCGCTTTCGTCACCATTCCGGGGATCGTCTGAGCGGAGCCTTGCCGCTCCTCACGTCGCACTCCAGCCGGCTGCAATACAGGGAGGACGGTGAGCCTGGATGGGGCTCGCCTAACCTCGGATAGCCACTACAGTCCTTCCGGCCGGAGCGGTCCCATCAATCCTGTATTCCATATTATCAAACGTCCATCTCTGGTATTATATTGATGTGGCTGTGTGATGTTGATATATGAATGAACCGTGGTTATATATGTCTACTGCTGTCTACGCCGAGGAAGGTGGTGAGTCTCCTAGTAATGTCTCCACGGTATTGTTATTGGCATTGCTGTATATTTGTTGTTGGGTCATATCATGCTGGGGCGCTATTGCTATTGTGTCCATGTAGTTATTGCTATGGGTTCCATGTAGTTATTGGGTAACGAAGGGGGTCAGGCGTGCCCCCTACAGTGCGGGGTCAATACAGCACTCCCGAAGACACCCGCGGCTGGCGTGTGGTGTGGGCGTGCGTCAATCCAGGCGCTGCTCAGCGCGAGGGGTCCGAAGTCACCACGCGGGGCTCCCGTTGCCAGGGAAGGGGCGTGGCTTATTCACACCATGAGTTCCCCCTATGTCCCCCCTGGGTCTCGGGTATCCTGGTACCTCGTAGCACCACACCACGGGGCGAATGGGGGACCACGCTCAACAGGGATATGCACCCTCGCGAACGGGGCCACCGATTCGCAACACCTGGTCTGTGACACGGCAAAGAGGGATAGGTAGCGTCAGTACAGCACGAACTAGAACCGATACACACCAAGCATCGTTAACAAATATTAGAGAATGAGTCCAGATCAGTGTGTGCTTTTTTGAAAATGGTAGAAACGTTGTCGTCCGAGCGCATGGTAGATCTCAGTCATCATCACCACCTTCTTCTTCAGCGCTTGAACGGATTTATGACGAGGTCCACTATTCTAGTGCCATGAACTACTTCTCCAGGTCTAGTGCCGGGATAATACTGGTGTATTGGCTTCAAGTTCATGTGCATTACCAAGGGCCAGACTCATCAGCCGCTTACAGCCCTCCAATGGTGAAATAACCCCAAAGCTGATGCTATGTAGTGAATGTCATATCAGGGGGTTTGGCGATATTTTCACCGTTATGAATCTGGCCCAGATAAGTGCTGCTTCAGGTTCGTTCTAGCCCACTTTGTTATCTACAAGTTAGGGCCTATTTCGAGAACGCTGAATTCGCTTTCGCAGATCCGTTATATTGAAAGAGCTTCCGGTTTCTCCCAAATAACATCGTTTCAGAAGCGTCTTAACCGCAGCATCTTCTTTATTATGCTGAGATGGCCCTCCGCTGTCTTCGTCGCAGGCCAGCATTCAGCACCGTAAAACGCTACCGGTCAGACGACGGTCTTTAGGTCCTCGGCTTTAAGCGCTCTGGCACCTTCTTGTCGCAGAGCAGTCCAGTTAACAAGCGGCGCTTGGACCTTGCTGCACTCACGCATGAGTTCACCTCCACCACGGTACGCTTTTGCTGATCCCAAGTTCCTGGAAACCGAAGTGCGTGCAAGATCAGCGTCTTTAATCAGAACGTAGCTGGATTTGTTTACGTCAGTCGTTAGGTTCTCGGTCTTCTTGACGTTTAGTTTGAACTCGAACATCGCAGCTTGCAGTTCTCGCTCCAGTTCATCTTCAACCTCGCAAGCGTTACGTCACTAGTATAAACCAAAGTCCGAGGAACTGGCTTCTAAAGATTTTGTGCAATGGCATCCATGTTGACAACAAAGAAGAAATGGGAATCGCAGAAGGATCTGACAGAGATGGAAATTCAATTGAACTGCTTGTCCCAAATAGCCCTCTACTTTCTCAGTAAGAGTAAAGAATTCGTTCCTACTTTACAAGCCCGCTGAAAGGCTGCTTTGTGGCAATGCGAACCAAATAAACTCATGCATTGGGTCAAGACGGAGCACTGACCCGAGTATGCGAAAAACATATCTATTATCTCGCTGAGAGAAAGAAAAAGAATAAAAGAGGTCTATTTTTGAACGCCAACGGCAGCACTTGTCGGCTAATTTGAAGTATGATCCGGATGAATGCGTTCCTCCTACCGAATGAGACGGGGACAGCCAGGATTTACTACACCCGCCCCCTGCTGGGGGCGTGCGATCTTCATCTCATTCCCCTCGCTCACCCACCCCAACCAGGGATGGGCGGAATTTCTGTTTTCTGTTTTCTGATTTCTGATTTTCTGGCAATTTTGGGTAAATTTTTTCTGTTTTCTGTTTTCTGGGAAAATGGCCAAAAATTGGTCAGAAAACAGAAAATAGAGCTGCGAACAAAATTACATCCAACAAAAAGTATCCAAAAAGTATCGCAGAATTATGAGTTCAAAATATTTTTCTAGAAAATTTTAAATTGCAAGCGTGTGGCGCTTTTAGATTTGCTCTGTAGAAATTGCGCCATACACTCGTGACCTATGCCGCTTTGCTTGCTTGATTGATTGTATAAGTGCTGCTGGCATGTAATCCCTTCATAGGACATTTCCGGTCTTTCATAATTTGGCTTCGTATTCTCTTGAATTTCAACAGTACCTTGCACCATCTACGATTACTTGCAAATTTATATTAAAGCTACAAAACTAGTGTTCTGATTGGCATTTAATTACCTCTTAACTAAGCCGCTTGTCCTATGGTTACTGTGGGTAGGGTTATTCTCCACCTTCGGTGTAAATTTTGAAAACGGAGCGTTCTCTTTTCCAACTCTGCTTGGCTCTTGGCTATAAAAAAATAGTAAGTGACAGAAAAGTTATGGATAGTTTTGGTTTCGCTGATGTACGGTAGTGATGCACAAAATTTTTTATGTATCACCTGAATCATTTGTCGTTCTGTAGATCATCGAATTGCTCGAGCGGGCGCCACAAGCGTTTCCGTTCGTCCCTGGCTCGTGCCAGAGTGCTCCAATGGATCCTGCTCGCTCGAGGGACACGAAGAGCGCCGTATGGACGCTCAGGGCTTTCACGAAGACGTCCGACCAACACGATGGTGGGAGTCCTGGTGTTCTCTTGACATCCCGCGGAATTCAGTCCGTGACGGCTTTCGTCCAGCAGGTATTTGTGAAGCGCATTATGTAGCCGACCCACCTAATTTTTAACGAATTGGCCCATGTGGCAGCGTCTGGTCTTCGAACGTCGACGAAGCTGAGAACTCCGGAGGCCTTCTCTCACTTGCGTGAGTCGTGGCACTCCGAGCATCGCCATCTCGGTTCCACACTCTGTAACGCTGATCCTGCTTTCGTATGGCTCAGGTCTCTAAGTCGTATGTCAGGGCAGGAAGAACAGTGGAGCCGAAAAGGTGGTCACGAAGTCGGACTTCTTCGACGCTCTTGAAGGCTCCCTAAGCCGCTCGTTTCCTGCTGTCCAGGTCCGGCACTATGTCCCTGGGCATGTTGACTTCGCGACCCAGATACACTAGCTGGGGCGCTCACGGTTCGTTTCGTCAAGACGGAATTGGGCATCAGAAACTTGTCCGTTTCTCATGAGCATGGTCTTCGTAAGACTCAGTTGCGGTCCATCGTCCAAGTCCGGATTTGGGGACATATGGCGGGCTTTGGGGATATGGTATCCCCCTGCCGAACCCCTCTCTTCACGTCAATGACGACGTCGTTGTAGAATGGTGAGATCTTGGTCGTGAATCCACTGTACAGCTCTCGAAGGACTCTGATGTACTGAGTAGGAACACCCTGGGTGAGCAGGGCTTCCATGACCGCTTCAGTCTCGACGGAGTCGAATGCCTTCTTCAGGTCAATGAACGTAAGGCACAGCGGCAGCTTGTACTCTCGCGACACTTCGATGAGCTTCGTAATGGTGTGTATGTGGTCGATCGTGCTGAATCCTCTCCGAAATCCTGCTTGTTCGCATGGCCGTCCTTCGTCCAGCGTTCGGTTGATCCTATTCAGGATAACTCGAGTGAACAGCTTGTAGACTACGGACAGCAGACAGATCGGGCGATAGTTGCTAATGTCGTGCACGTCTCCCTTCTTGTACAGCAAGACGGTCCTGTAGTCTTCCCCTGAGATGTAATATGATGTGTATGTGATCAGTAATAATAATAATAACATGATGGAGAGGGTATATGCTTGATTCCCATTCTATAGTGTCTACGCATTGAAGAAAACACTTTCACTTGAAAACTGTCATCCTGACAGCCCCGCAGTCACACTGATATACAACTTTTTTTAACAATTGGGACCACTAGTCTAGCGAGCGGTCTGTTTTGTGATTACGTCTACATTTTGGAGTGCATCAGTGAGCCTTAAACCGCATCATTTATAAGCCACTCTTCTTCTATCCCTCCTTTTAAGCCCCAACCTTTGAAGAACCAATGCATTTATTTTTTACAGAAACACTCTTAGTATTGCGATATTGATGTAATCGTTGGGGCCTTAGCTGTGAAATGGAGCTGATGAGTAATGTTGCATACTTCAAATGTCGAGAATCCTAGGATCTTTGAGTCGAGGTTTACAATTTGCTGATTGTATTGAATTTTGAGTATAGTAGAAATTTTTGTAAACGTCTACAAGTTAAAACGCTTGTTCTCGACCACATTTCTAGTCATACAAAAGTATTTGCTACCGGAAAAATGGACCTTTGAGTAGAATAATTAGATCGTCTAATAATTTGAAAATTTTCTGTTTTCTGTTTTCTGATTTTTCTGTTTTCTGGCGTTTTTGGCTTTTCTGTTTTCTGATTTCTGTTTTCTGACGAAAGCGATTTTCTGTTTTCTGTTTTCTGGGAGAATTTTTAAAATTTCCGCCCATCCCTGACCCCAACCCCCTAGGCTTCACCAAGAGTCTAACGGCAGCCTTACGAAACCTATGACATGCAAAACAAAAGTTTCCGGTCCGCAGGGGCCGTATGCTTTTCGCGCCCGACTCGGGGACGGGGACTGTGCGAAAAATCGATGGCGCATGATGTGCATGCCGGGGATGTGGGCGGAGACCGCCTCATACCCGGCCGGGGACGGGTGGGGGGAGAGTAGCATACGGCCCCAGAAGAGCGGTGTACCTCCTGACCCTATGCTCCAGCAGGGCGGGTATACCTCCTGTCGCGCTGCCGAATGAGACCATAGGTCGGATTCATGAACGAGGCCTAAGGTTAACCCTACCCCCATTCACCTCAGAGGGGTAAATCTTGCACTTACCCGCAGGTCAGTCGTTCATAAACCCGGCCCCATAATACGATGTATGGCGTCGTTGCTGCAACAGTGTGAATGGTGCCGCCTAGTGCATCTTCTCGCCCCGGGTATGGAAAAGTCACTTCCCAGCTAAGGAGGCAGCACCTTTATAAGTAAGAATAATAATAATAATATATTAGGTGCTGCCTCCCTAGCGACCAATATAGAAGCCTTGACCACTCTCTACTCAGATATCTTTGATCATTGAATTAATCTCTTATTGCAGTTTGAATTGTATGCCATGGATAAACAGCTTAGTTTCTAGAGGTCTAAAGCGTCCACAAGGAAAATTTTGAAGGCATTATACCAAACGCCTCTCGTAAAACAAATGCAGTCCCTATTAGTGGGTGAACCTATTTGACTGTCCCGGTTCTCTGTAAGAACCCTCCGCTAGATGAGTTAAGAATGTACTTACTGCCTGCGAATCAAGCGGGATGGCTAGGGAGTCTTGGCCTGAACTTTCAGTCTTGCAGATTTCGTCACCCATGAAGCCCGCTAGCACGCGTTTCCTTAGCTTTTGCTCGTACTTTCCCATGTGCTACCTCCCTAGCGACTGAGATAGAAGTCCTCATCCACTCTCTACTCAGATATCCTTTGTCGTTGTACCTGTTTCTTATTAATTGATCTCTTACTGCAGTTTGAATGGTACGTTGCGGATAAACAGCTTAGTTTCTGGAGGTCTAAAGCGTTCATAAAGAAAAACCTTGAAGCTGTTATAACAAACGCCTCTCATGAAACACCTACAGTCTCTACAAGTGGATAAACACCCTGGCTATCTTGCGAGTACATCCACGTATAATTCGCTCAAAGATTTCTATACTGCTCGAGACCAAGCGAGTTGGGTGGTATCATACGCTTCCGTAGCTCTCCCGGTCTTCTTCATTTTGGGAATCTCACAAAACATCTCTCTGACAATTTCTCCCCTTCCGAGATTACACTTCAAATGTAAATGTGTCTCTCTTGCAAATGTGTTTCTCTTGCAACTCCTCTCGTGTTTAACCTACATCTCACGATCAGATACATCACGTCTCTCGAGACCCCATCCTTTACTCTTTGCCTGCTTCCCGTATACCTGTTCACTCACCTCTTCGACTGCTCGTCCACAGAACAATGTGCAGCATATGCTCTCGTTATTGTGCCACAACTTGCTTGACCAACGGTAACAAATAGAAGAAAGTCCGTGTGTTTCAGCTTCCCTAAGGAAAGTAATTAAAGATTTTCAGTTTTCAAGTTCTTCTTAAACTCGATCTCTTATTTAATAAAATTTTTAGTGGTTACATTATAAAATGGCTGCAGATATCAGTCGGACCTAAGAAGCGACCAATTTACCTGAATTCCTCAGCATCGAAATTTGGAACAAAGGAAACTTCGAAAAACTCAGGAGTCTTTATGTTTTAAGGATTCGTGGTCCACACGTCCTATTAATATGTCTAGCCTCTTATTCGTCAACGCTTCTCATTGGGAAATCGGAAGGCTGTAGGTTATCCTGGGTGACTGTAGACGTATTGTAACGGCACATATCCACCTCCCTGAACCTAGGTTACCCTCGCATTTTTCACTTAACTACAGCATCCAACAGCTGAATTTATAGGAGCGACGACTGCAAGGCAATGAGATGATGGTGCTACTCACCATCGCTGCCGATCCCGAGCCTGAAGCCGAACCTCGACCTGCTGTTTGGCGGCCCTCCCTCAGTTTTTCACTGCTCCCATGATCAATCTATTATTGTCTTGCGTGGTATTACCTAATAGACGTGTATGTTCAATCTCTGTCTACGTCAGAACCACTTATCAGAAAATGTCATCAGTAGGGATTCATGGGTAGGATTCCCGGAGACGTCGTGTGTTTTGCGTTTTACGATTCATCGTCAATGGGATCGTTTTTCGTATCTTCATCACATATTTGAATAGACGCTTGGAACCAACTGTCATTTACGTTTTTCAAGCTCTTTGAAGGTTGAAAGAAAGCGAATTCTGTTCCACGTAAAATACGCCAAAAACTTTGCCAGATTCTTGATCAGCACCCCAAAATAACCCCTAGTACAATCATTGGGCTAAGTTTGTACATATGACCCAACCACTCGCACTTACTCTAAATTCCTTTTTCCTTTTTTACCTGAGAAGAGACCGGAAACCGATGTGCATTCATACACACATCCCTTCTTTTTTCCATTCCTTTTATAGATGTCATTAGAGATCGGAAACCGGTCAGATTCGCCATCAGCACCCCAAATAGTACCACTAGCCGACGTGTAGGCGAAATATTTTTTCAGTCTACAGCGTTGAAAGGCTGCAATAGTGCCAACGAATCCTGTCTAAATTCTAACCATGGCTTTCTACACTGCTTTGGACGAAGAGTTCCGATGAGGTTCCACATGAGGAGCCCTCTGATTTTCTAGTTTTTCTCTAAGAAACGGTAAAGGTGAAGGTCACTGGTGATCGCACATTCATTTGGAGTACTAAGTGCCGGATTCCTTGCTGAATCCAGAATGCTTCCAGTGATTTTATAGAAGAAACCAGTCGTTCAGAGGCCTAGCGGCCGCCAACGACTGGTTGGGGGCTTCGCCCCCAAAGCCCGAGAAGGGAACACTCTGACCACTTTCGTTTCCCAACTTTTAGACTTTCATACCTTCATTGCGATAAAGAACTGGTTTTACTATATAGAGTACAGCCGTCAGAGTCTATATAGTAAATAGCAGGTCTCTCGGCTGCACCGACGGCTTCTTGACGGCTTCGCCGTGGTAGTAACTTCTCATCATCAATTGCAGCTGCCACTTATGTCACGGTTTCCTCAGGAAGAACATCTTAGCTACGTCGATTGCGGCAAGTTAAAAAAGCGAAAAAATGGACGACATCCACAAACAATGATTATTTGACAAATATCGATTAATGGCGATCGATTGTTCACAAATGAACTTCAGACTCGCGTTCAGCGACCTTGATTACCACCAGAGCTGAAGTCCCGTGCCGCTTGAACGCCATCCTCAAAAATCGATAAAATCGATCGATATCGATCGGTCGACTTAGATTGTTCGGCGACCTTGATTACCCCAGGGCTATTGTTTCATGCCGCTTGTCACCAACGTGTTCGGCACGTCTACGGCTCGCCAGGCACGGTTGCCAACGTGATCGCATGTCTACGGCTCACCATGCATGGTCGCCGACATGTTCGGCCACTGTGCAGTGCCACTACGCAAGCCCCCACTCCAGTTGTGACGGACGGAAACACACACGTACGCACACATACACACACACTTGCTCTTTTGTATATAGTAGGATGTCTCGTACGTCAGAATTGTGCTCTTCACGGCAATGTTGGTTCCATCGTGCACAGCATCACATTCCAACTAAGCCGAGTCCGCTGTATGACAAGAGTGATACTTTCAATGACGAAATAAAAGGAAGAGAAAGGATATACGATCTCGGCATGTATATTGCGCCACTTAGGGTGGACTCTATGACTGTGTAATGCAACCACAAAGTCATTTTGAGAAGCGATTTCTGAGGCTAACCGTAATGACTCTTTTCGAAGCCTGAACAGGCGTCATTTGCGGCTCTGAACAAGTTCCTCACATCTGCGCATTTAATAGCTGTAGTATGTTCAAAAGCTGCATGGACCAACATTTTCCTAGGGCTTCTTTGCGGTTTCGCTCCACCCTGACGATGCCACCAGTTGCATTAATTTGTGTGTTTAAATAGGGTAGCCACCGGCTCTTTGGAGCGTCCTTCGTGACACTAATGTATTGCGATTGACGCTTCGGCAGATTGAAGTACTTATTTCGGATCATGCTAAAACTGCACTTTATGGGTGTACAAGCTTCGAAGAGCGAAAAGAGTCATTACGGTTGCCCCACAAGGTTGTTTTCCAAAATGGTTGTTTGGTACCACAACACCAACGAAGAGTCCACCTTGAGCAACGCAGTATACCAGACTGAGAATGTGTACCACGTTGTCTACCTTTCATTTCTGACAATATCACGTCTGCGGAGCGTAGCTCAGCCTCATCTAGAAGATGACTTTACGCTTGCTAACATCCCGAATAGCATCATCAGGTAGTCCGAAAGCAGGTAGTCCGAAAGAGCAGGTAGTCCGAAAGAGGCTCTACAACAGGAGTGCATACCCGAAGTCTATGCTGTATGTCCCTACATAAGTTCGGAGATTGCGCTAAAGTTGGTGTGGTACATCAAAAATATGAGGTTTGCAATTGAACAATCGGGCCTCAAAGGGAACGTCCCTCATTAAGCGTGCGTAAAAGATAACTACAGATAAGTTTTCGTTTTCGTTTTTCTGTGCTGCAACCATGCATTCCAAACTTGTAAGCCAATTTGTAAAAGAGTGGTAACAACCTTGATGGACTTCCTGTTGCAAATGAAAGTGCACGATTTTCTCTTTGATTGCCACTTACAACCGAGAATTACATATGCATCATCTTGTTCGATTCCGTGTCTTTCACTTAACTCGGGTGCTCCAGTCCACGTCCTTGGTGCATACCAGGTGAGTCAAGCGGCAGGGACTGTCTCGTTTGCTACTCTTGGCCCCCCAACGGTCGCTCACAGCTGGCAACTCGTCCAGCAACATTGAACTAATTTCTCCAGAACAATATCAAGCCATTCTCGCGTCTGACGTCGTACAGGGTGGTGGTTGAGTGCTGACTCTCGTTGCCTCCCTACCCCCTCTTTTCTCCGCGATTCCACCCACAATTCGCGTTGGAGTAAGTTCTTAGAGCCTTAGTAAACTTGTTTGTACTTTTTTCCTTTGTGCGCCTATATGGCGAACTTTACGGGAACTGGCCGTTCGCATTGAAAACGGCTTGGCTAGTAAAAAACGTGGTGTCCTCTAGTCCATTAAGCAAGCATACGGTTGAGTGAAATGATGGAACCGACTTTTGCGTAAAGTGCACGATTTTGACGCTTGAAACCAACATTTCGTCTATAATAGCGTTAGAACCATACTGGATTTCCGCAAGAAATCCGACAACTAGTAGTCGAAATGAACGTCACTAGTGACCTCTTACTAGTCCTTTGGTATTGTGAGCGACCAGTGCGTATCCTTCAGAATGCCCTTGTAAACTCATAAATCAGTTCGGAATGACATAGTATGCCTCAGTCATCAATCGGCTGCTAACAACAGCAGAAGCGTTTCCGCTCCCTTTAAAGGGACGTTCCGCGACAAGACGAGGTATAATGACAAACGCTCATTGATTGGGGAAGTGATGAATCGATGCGAGAGCTGATCGCTTCGTCGCTTCGTGCAGCGATGGAGCTCTGAACGGATCAGCGAGTGGATTAGCGGGGTCTCATGTGTCGGGGTTTTCGTTTTATTTAGAACCAAGGACGATATCTTAAAAACCGGTTTATAAGGCGTAGCTTCTGTGAGTGACAAGTCTAAAAATTTTTGATCGTTTTAGGCCACTGAAGACGAATCGTTAGGCTGTTGAATAAATTGGTCCACCTTACAATCACGCTCAGCACAGAGACATTGACATACTGCAAAAGTTTCGTGGTTTTGCGAAGAGAGAACTTGGAGAGATATGGGTCTTTTTCAGAAACAAACAAAATAATTGGAGTTAAAGACTGGTTACAACAAATATTGCAGCACCAACCTCCCCAGATCCCTCGAGAAGGGCATCGTCCGTACTTGCACTTACATTCCTAAAATTTACCGATCACAGAAATTGGGTGACTCAAATTTCGTGGTTAACGGTTATTTTAAACACCGTCATACCGAGTAATAAATTGCTTTTCCTGGTGCATGAGCACCTCCACACTTCTTCTTGCAATCTGTCTCGCATTCTGTGAGACCACTTCCGTAAATTACCCCACGATTCTCTGCGCACGATCTACAGAATATCACTTTAGGTGATGTATTCTTCCATACTACCACATAAGTAGAGTAGCGAGCGATCCTGTATATGTATGCCGCTGTCATTCTTTGTCATCATTGGATGAGCGGACTGTGTAGTGCAGAAATATGTTACTTTGGCGTCAGTCTTAAGGCGCAGTGTTATGGCATCGTTGTCGTTGTGCGTGCTCCGATTGCCAAACAAGGTTTCCTAATGGCTGTTCTATTTTATAATTTTCCTTGCTCTGACTATTCGTAGTGAAAAATGACGTTTGAGAAATCGTACTGCTTCTTACATTTGCGATCTGGTCCACAAAAAATCTGGTTTGCCACGTTGAACATTAAAGCAGGAAAGGCCCAAGGCGTTGTCTTCAGCGATTCTCAAAACTCAACTTGTGATCATGTATTTGAAATACAACTGTAGCGCAAAGTTGGCGCAGAATAGGAGAACTCGAGAGAATTAGCAGAAGGGAAGTGTCGTTCCGTTGTGTTCCTGAGGAAAATGGAAGGCCGAAGGTATACCACTTGACCGGTTCAGAAAGACTTCTAACAGACAACAATAAATGGTTCAAATAAATATCCATGTACACAAGAAAGAAAATGACAACAACTTCCAAAGCGTTGAACAGAAAACAAGCTCGAATCTGCTGAAGGTTCCAACAAAATTTTGAAAATGTCAAAGTCATTGCTATCTAATAAAACATAAGCTATAACGATGACGTTATGGTTAGTCGAGCCCTATTGGGAAGCTCCACGCAAGCGATATCGTGGAGGCGATTTGAAGGCGTATTTGGCTTTACCATTAATTGCATTGTTGAGAAAATTAGCTTCATATCCTTCCCAGAAAAGTCTGCTATCAATCGCTGACCTCGGAGACCTACGAGCCAAGAACGTGGGATCAGGTTTACTCGACGGCCGGCGCATCCTCTTTGCTATCACACGCTCATAGCTCAACAGCAAAAACACATTCACCTTGCATTTCGAAACTGGCAGATTCTTTTTGAGAAATTCGTGGCAAAGTTTTAGACTTTTCTCTGCGTCACCTAATGTAGGTATGTAAGGGCGACTGCCTTATAGAATTACAACTTTCCTTCTGCGTCTGCGGGATTTTGGGAGAAATTGTCGAGTTTGTCCATGGAGGATTTTTGCGCATATTAGGTAAACGTATGTATGTATGATACCGGACTGCCATGTCCTTCAAACTATACCAGTAAAACAAATACGCGTCTACTTACGGTCGTAGCTGAAGAGTGTGTAACCGTTGCACTTTTAGTGTACTTTGAAAATACTTCCTCGCCGACAATACGAGCTTTCTAACAATTTTATTGTGCTTCTCGCTTAGTCTGCAATATAGGAAATTTACAACAAAGAAGCTGTGCGCAAGCAAGTTTTCAATATACTGCCTTGTTTCTAAGTCTTTGTCAAAATATAAAATGTTCGGATCTATCCTAGTCGGGAGCAGGGGTGTGCGTAAATGAAATTTGAAAATTCGTAAATCGTAAATCGTAATTACGAAAAGACTGTCGTAAGTCGTAAACCGTAAATCGTAAGAGTCACCTGAACTGTGGTGCAGTACAACTAAATTTCCAGAGGCTTTTTCTGCTAATGTTATTCAGATGTGATTCAATATTTATTTATTTGCCGTGTTATTTTCAACTTGAGCTGATTTCTCACCAAACTCTTTCTTTTTTTCACGCCTTTTTGCTTGTAAGACATCATTCAACCCAAACTTTACATGTTTCAAGAAGGTTGAAAAAACTGCAAATTCATAAACCGTATTTAAGCATATGCATGGTATTTCAACAAAAGGCCTTCAACGCTTCAATATTCATTAAATTCCTAACATAATACCAATTCTTTAGCTTGCATATAAATATAGGACTTAGCAGAAACAACAGCGAAAACTTCGCTGCTAAAACTAAAAATTAAAAAAATCGTTTCAGTACTGATCAATGCGCCGATTTCCTTGTAAGATTTTTTAAAAGATTTCGAAAGGTTTATAATATTGCAGTTTTATTTAATAATTCTCTGCGCTTGCTTGGGCTACCTTTCGCCAGATCTGAAACAAATGTTTGCTCTCCGAGAGTCTTCAGAATCGTAAGCGGATTAGATAGGGTGAATACGATAAACTCAATCATACCACCGAAAATGAAGATCAAAACTGTCAAAATCAGTTCCACCCATTCTTGAAATGCTACACGCTCGGTTTTACCACAATTTATACATCAATTTGCTACTCCCTATAAAGTACAATGCAAACCGATGGAAACATTAGTGGTCTATTCTTTCCACATGAGTGCAGCAACTTTCTAGACTCCGCTTCCAATCAGGAATGATGTTCGATCGTGGATTTGGGTACATGTCGCGAAGGCGGACAGCACTGGGAGTTGGGAACGCCCCATTCAATCAGACCACCTTGAATGAGCGTGCCGTTCAGAGAGGGTGTGTTCAGTCCGTGCCCTCATCTTCTGGCATGTGGTCGGTCTGTGCTCTGCTTGGTTACTATTTAGTGGTGCGGCCCCACCTACCAATGTTGCTCACATTCGCGACATGTATCGAGATAGGTCGAATTCGAGAAGAATGTGCAAACGACGGTGCCTTCTGCCACAGTAACACATTAGATCATCAAGGACAACTCTCAAGGAAAGCGGGATTGAGCCGCAAGAGGGCAACATTAGGGTGGGCACATCTATAATCCGATCAACCACTTAAATTTAGACGCCAGTTGGTTGCGATCAAAGATCACATTTACGAAAATTTACGATTTACGACCCTAAATGTCGTAAATCGTAAATCGTAAAAGATTCGGTCAAAATAGCCGTAAATCGTAAAATCGTAAATCGTAAATCGTAATTACGCACACCCCTGGTCGGGAGAGGGAGGTTGGTTCTAGTTGCGACTGCACTATCACGCCACACGGCTACCTCACTTGTCCATGAGCCGTACCATGTGCTCCCTTCTACTAGGATGGATCCGAATGTCCATTGCTACGGTGGAGAAGACTGAATTTGCAGCAAACCATGGATTGTATCACCTTCTTGCTAGCATTTTTTTAATGTTCAGGATAAGTAACCCTATCGCTTATGTAGTTGAAATCAATCATCTCAGAAGAGATGCTAGTTAAAATGATGCTTTTGCGAGCTGGCAGCACAGATCGCTTCGAGTGACTTGCAGCTAACAGCTTGAAGAGACCACGGCCACGGCTCAATGGACAGCATCCCGCTGTGTTCTGCTCGTTTCAGCAGGTTTCAAATTCAGATTCATCGTTTGGGAGGCACCGTTGTCTCCACTGTAGATGACCGTGAACGAACAGGATTAGCAGACTAACAGTGACATAGTGCAAAGATAGCTAAGATGGCAAACAGCCTCATTTAGCGGCTGAGGGATTTGCAATGGCAAACCGCATGCACGAGTTTAATTTACTCGAAAAATTTAAGTCAAATAAAAAAATAAACGGCGCCTTAGGCGCCTTTAATACTCCCGCCGCGCCGCGGCGCGGCCAGTCGCGCCGGGGCGCGATTGCTGTTAAGGCCCCCAGAGAGTTCTGCGGCAGCGCCGCGGCCCTATGCCTAACCACATGGCAGAGCTCGCCGCCGGCGGCGTCCCTGCCCTATCCTTAACCATAGCGGCGAGCGGCGTTGCCGCAGAACTCTGTGGGGCCTTTTAGAAAGGGGACCGTCAGCGACGCGCGGCGACCAACTTCAATGTGCTACGGTCCGTGAGCCATATCGGACGACGGTGGAGACGGTCCATGAGTCACTGAAGAACCATAGCAGGAAGGATACGTCCACCTGATCAGCGGAATGCATCTGGCTAATGTCGGTGGTGGGATTCCTGTGGGAGCGACGAACCCTCTGAAAGCTGGGTCGAAGTCGTCTGCTCAACATACGGTTGAAATTGGTGAGCGTGGCACTGAGTTGAGTCCCCTGCAGTGCAAATGGCGCTAAACGACTTTATTTTGCAACCTGTGCGGGTTCAAAACTATTGGAAGGTATTCGTTGGGAAGAATCACTCAGAATTCTCTCTCATATGGCCATTCCGGGATCACTATCCACTAAACATATCTTTAGCGTTATAGGGGAAACTTTGGGAATGTCTATAGATGTGACGGCCTTTCTTTTCCCTACCTTTCACAGTATTTCTCTACAATTTATTTCAACGCGATACACGAAATCAAAACGACAAATCGAGATGGAGGCCTTCACGGTCCTCCATGCACACAGCAAGTGACTCTCACAGTCGATGAATAGGCCACGCCTTCAGCTAGATGACGAAACGTTGCGGCTACATGACGTAGGCCACAACAATAGATCTCCATTCCCTTCCTATGGTACGCAAGGTAACCTAAATAACCCCACCCCCCTCCCGGGAGGAGTTTGGTCAAAAAATCTTTTCGACTTCTCATCGACCTCTGGAGTCCTGAAAGTACAGTAGTGCCGTAATTTTGATAGACCCTTTTTGTCTTGTTGATTGGGGAACCAAAACAAAAAGGACATAGCAAAATGAGTCATCTCGTTGGTGAATCTCCCACTCCACATCGAGCCTGCCGCAGCTGATCGCGCCGCGCCGCGTACGTCCCTCCAGCGGCGCGATTCGCCGAATACCGTAACCCGATATTCCGTCAAATGTGGTGTTTTGAGGCGGCGGAGTATGATTGCGATGCGGTGCCGTCGCCCGGCCGCGAGAAATCGATAGTTATGTCAGCAATCACGCTGCGCCGCGCGGCGGCGCGAGTACAAAAGGCGCTTTTTATACTGTCGCGGCGCGTCAATTTGGGGCGCGGCGCGACTGGCCGCACCGCGCTCCGAATTTGACGCCCCTTTGCGCGATTGCGGTCAGAAAGGGGAGCGTCAGCGACGTGCGGCCACACACTTCTGCTAACTACGGTCTGCTCGCCAAGGATGACGAGGGTCAATGAGCGATTGGAGAACCAAACAGAAAGGATTCGTCCGGCTGAACAACGGAATGCATCTTGCTAATGTTAGTCATAGGTTTCCTGTTAGAAGCGACCAATACCCTTTTAAGGCTGGGATCGAAGTCGTCTGCTCAACCTACGGTTGAATCTGGTGAGTGTGGTATCGAGTCGAATCCCCTGCAATGCAAATGGCACTAAATGATCCATTATTTTGCAACATGTACGGGTCCAAATGTAAAATTGCTGGAAGGTACTCAGGGTGGGGAATCTATCAGATTCTCTCTCATATAGCCATTCCGGGGTCATTATTCGTGTCGGGAGAAGGTCGGCCTCCGCTAAAACGTAGGCTGCAATAAGAGTAAGAGGTGTAGAGGAGAAGCGCGGGAGGTGTTGCGTTGAAGAAGGATGCGCAAGCGGTACGCTGAGGAGAAAATGTGCTCTGGTAGTAATTCTAGGGCAGTAGGACAAAAGTATGCTCCACTGACAGTTTTCAAGAGTTCATCGAGACCGGCATGCTCTCGCCACGTTTTCGCGCCAAATCAAGGACTTCCGTTCGTGGGCCGCCATTCGAGTAGTTGTTCTGGACGATTACGAGAGAAAATGCCCGAACCGCGCCGCGTCTGTTCCGGTGCGAGAAAATGCCCGCAACCAGGGAGAAAATGCCCGCAACCAGGGAGAAAATGCCCGCGACCAGGGGAGAAAATGTCCGCGACCAGACGAGAAAATGTCCACAGCCAGGGGAGAAAATATCTGTGGCCATTGAACGGTTTTAGATAGGGTCCACTAACAACCACTACAGCAACACATATGGTAATCACGTGGACAGCGATACGGTATTTTTCTCATGCCGTCGAGTAGAGGGCATGAGAAATCGTGGACGTGGCAACTGAAACTGTGGCACCATCAATTGGATTCCCTAGCAGACTTGATGGCCTTACCGTGATAGAGAAGCTTTGGAGAATACGATGAAGGATTCTCGTTACACAGTTAACAGGCATGCTGAACGGTTAATTTAGTACCAACGGTGTTTTATGTGAAAAAACACTGCAAGGAGCGAAAGAAGCGTTTTCGCCCAGATCTCAATTTCTAGCACGTAAAACTAGAAAACAAGCACATCAAGCACATCAACGGAAATTGGTAACTTAGAATTACTTTTCGGAGCATTGAGTTGCGGAGCTGTATGTCACCTCAATAGTTGAGTTTGTTTTTAAGCCACATGAACGCCACATGGAGTGAACAGTAAGGTACATGCACTTCAAAGTCATGAGAAGTAGAAATAGAAAAAATGGCAGAACTGTTTGGGAATTTATTTACAAATTGGTTTTTAACTTTTACTGAGGTTTTACTGAGTCTTTCTGATGAAGTCTTCATTTTTGACCAATCATTTCCTTCTCTAGTAAAACAGGATTTGAACATAGATATTTCAACATTCATTGCTTTTCAAATGATGTTCATCTGATACACCGTTGGTACCGTAAATACTTGTTGTGCTCTTTTTTACTAAAGTTTTTCTCAGTATAGGATTTCTATTTTGATTCGCTTTGTTGCTGTTTTTCTGATATTTCCACATATCTGAATAAAGGATTTAAATATCTGAATGGTTAGTTGCAACCCAGATTTTACCAAAAACGCTATTAAAATGACCAGAACCTACGGTGTAACACATCGCCAAAAATCTTTCAAGCCACCTTCTCGAAGTATAGAGTGTTTTTCGAACATGAAATTTTGCGATCAACTTCTGATTAGAGCTTTGGTACGAATGAAACGTTGCGGATACGTCCGGTTAAGGCTCTTCTACGGTTTTTTCCACAGTTTCAAACTTTTCTTAGTTTCCTAAGTGGGGATTACCGCTCAAAGTTGTTTTCTTTATAACGGCGCTTTTGCTATTCGCCACATGATGGTGTGCTATAGATTCTTCTCGTCGACCCGGGAATTTTTTCCCCTGATCGCGGGCATTTTCTCCCTTGGTTGCGGGCCTTTTCTCCCCTGGTTGCGGGCATTTTCTCACCTGGTTGCGGGCATTTTCTCCCCTGGTCGCGGGCATTTTCTCCCCTGGTTGCAAGCATTTTCTCCCCTGGTTGTGGGCATTTTCTCCGCACGCAACGCGCGCCGTGAGATTCGGGCATTTTCTCCGTAGACCGTTCTGGACTTGGTGCACACTGTTCGTCTCGTCGTTTATTGTGTCATTCTGTTTGTTCGTCGTGCCATAAAGTTTTCGTAGCAGACTGTGATTGATTCTTTCTGGTGTGTTAATCGCTAGTTACCTTCACGCTTTAACAGCCGTATTCGGTCCACATGGGGGCCGAACCGAAGCGACTAACACAATAGAGAGTGTCACTCACAGTTCTGAGTGATTGGTTAGGGCACTATCGCTTAGTGCGGGTGCTAGTAGGAAACTGACTTAGTGTCTCAGATTTCTTTGTGATATTTACTGTGTAGCTGTCTTGTCACCGTAAGGAAGGGGTGACAAAACAGTGTCAGAGGCTAGTGTCGGAGAGGAAAGACACGAATACGTTGAGCCTTAGTGGCCGCTCGTTCGTTCGTGCGTGGCGTTAGGGTGCAAGGAAGGAACACCCTAACATTGGCTGTTTCAGAATGTCCGGAAGGGACGACGTTATGGAAGTCAACGATGAAAATGAGATGGACAGGGGTGCGGTCCCACAGGTGAGTAGCAATAAAGGAAAGGAGAGAGTGAGTCGAGAAAAGGGACAGTTGGTTAAGGCCTTGAATAACATGAAAGTGAAGGTGGGGAGATTGTCAGTGAATCCCGCATGGCAAAGGACAGGAGAGTAGAAGTAGAGAAAGAAATGGTTGAGAAGATAGGGATGGTAGAAGAAAATTTATCGAGTGTGGAAAAGGTCACAAAACTGGCGCCGGATTTATTGAATGAGGTGGTGAGCATGTTGGACCAAAGGGTATTTGGACGGTAGAGGAATGGAAGGCATATGTGAGGACAATAGAGCGAGATGGGGAGATACTGGCGGAACTGTGCGACATGATGAATACGAATGTATTTCAGTTGAGATCGAATGTGGCGAAACTACAAGAGGCATCGAAGAGAGCCGAGGTCGATGAAGATGGTAGGAATGCTGGCTCTACTAGCGCACCTATAGAGGGTAGACAAGATTACCTGTTACAGGAACCGGCATTTTTAACTGGACGTCAGTCTGCCGGAGCCTCGAGGAATTTTTTGGTGACGCCTGCTACGACGACGCCCGCACTGGACGAAGCAGGTGCGTTGGCCACTTACTTGAGATCGGTAGCGTGTGTGAGTCCAGGGGTATACAAGGGAGAGAGAAGTGAGAACTTCCGCGAGTTCATAAGAACATTTAAGAGGAAGTATGAGAGCGTAATCAGTTGTGAGGCGACCCTGGTGGAAATTCTAGGAGACGACCACCTCGGGGGAGAGCAAAGAATGTTTTCATGGCCCTTCCCAAAGAAGTCAAGGAAAGGGGATTCGAAGTGGTGGTGCAGGAAATGGGGAAGTTGCTAGCGGAGGACTCCACAGCGGGAAGGTTGAGGCCTATGACGGAACTAAGGAACCTGACGATGCGCCCAGGCCAGGATGTGGCTGCATTTTGCGCAGTCTTGGAGAGGTTAGGCCGCGAAGCTAACCCGGTATGTTCAGTAGAGGATCGCTCTCTGGAGTATACCCAGATCCTGCTGGACAACCTATGTGAGTGGCCAGAGCATTGCCAGCTGGTAGCAGCTGTACATAGAGTGGACCCGAGGAAGGTGTATGAAGAGGTGAAACATTTGGCGATGAGTATAGAGCAGTCGAAAAGGATGTTAGGGGCACACCATCGGAAGAATAACGGGTCCTCATGGAGGAATAGGGCGGCATGGTATCACGAAGGTCACAGCGTCGTATTCGAAGCTGAGAGAAACGCTCACCAACTGGAGAACGTTCGGAACATGGATAATCGTCTTTCCGATAGAGAAAAGCGGGGACAGTGAAGTCATGAAGGACATCGTGCGGCTAGCCAAGGAACACTTGGAAGAGGGCTGCCGAATCGTGACCGCGTGGACGCCAGCGACCGTGCAGAACAAAGCACAATGGACGGCAATGGTCCACCGTAATCGTCGAAATTTTAAAAACGCATGTCAGATTCGTGATCCGCCCCCTACTCCCCTACCGGGGCGACTCTGCAGTCCTGATCGCTAGAAGGTTCGCAGCTATTTTACGTGACGGTGTAGCAGCTTCAGTTGATGTCGCAGCGGATGAAAATTTGGGATCTGATGAGTCCGCTGATGATGAGTCCGATTGGGACCACTGACGAGGGCGAACAAAACTCGAGCACCACCCATGATAATGTTATTCACTTTGACACCACAGCCGTAACTGTCGTTCAGGTATGCTCGTAAGGTCATTTCAAAGATAAATTATGATTTGCAAAAAACCGGCAGAAACGGGAACCAACGACGTCGGACCTGACGAGCTGGAGCACTACTCCTGCGGTGCCGCCGCAGCTGGAGGGCCCTTCTTACGAAGCCCCGATGACTCACAACTCTCGCGGCAGGTGTATCGCACAGCCAGCCTGTGGTGAGGTCCCCGAGTTCGTTAGGTCATAACTCGCTCAGGAATTTCATTTTGCAATGTTGACACCCATATTCGTAATCAGCATTCCGGGCTCTTTCTAATGATCCAGGTCTCAATTTGAAGTTCCATGGGAGGTCGAAACCCTACTCTAGTAAGTGTACAAAATTAGGCACAACGTATCTCCAATGGGTCACCTTGTACTCAATGGTCATACACCTTCGTCAGAAGAAATTGGTTCAGCGCATGACGCATTTCCCGTTCAGGAGACACAATGTGGTGATTTCAGCAACTGCAAAACTGCTCCGAATCTCAAGAGCCCATGGCCGTCTCATGACATCAGGCGCTCATGAAGTTTCAAAAGAGTGGGTGATGAGGCACGGGAGAAGGTTCAATTACCCTGATGGCGGGCCGCACCTGCAACTAGGATTGCACCCACCGCAGTTCAGCATAGGTTTAGAACTCACCAGGCCATGCAATATGGAGCTACTTTAGGCCTCGTTAAAGGTGTTACACGGGTCCTCTGCCTCAACGAAAAGCAACCGACGAGCAAATCGCTCAGCAATGAATAACGATGGCCATCCCGTGGAGATGTTGATAATTGTTGAGATGTGGTGCTTGCTATGAATACCATGCGAGGGCGGGTAAGAACATCATGTGAGGGTGCTACACGGGGAATTGCTAAGACCACTAGAACCAGATCGGAATAGATGCATGGCCAAGACGTTTTTGGTAGAACGCATCAAATTGGGGCGCGCGAGTTGGTGCGCAGGTGTTAGGGGATACTGTAGCGTGCGCCTGCTGCCGATGCGTCGTGGTCTCTTGCATACCCGGTAAACGGGTCGTGGTGTAGTGGGTAGTGTGGTTGCTTCATACGAGTGAGCTTGGGGTAAGGTTATCCTGCGTTGCATCATTTTAGCCCCGCATCCTGGAATCCCTTCGCTCCAGCTGCGGACTCCCCCTGAGCGACGAAAACCGTCTCCACATGAGCACCTTGGATCGCACCCACCTGGATCCTCTTCTCTAGCCCTATTCCACCACCCTCCCCCCCAATCCCTACTGCACCTTGAATGAACAAATAAGCTCGCTGGTAAGCACTTGATTTACCACCACGCTTAAATAGAGCGTCGTATTGATACAACCGTGCTCGAATGCCAATGTTTACGCAAAAATCTTTTCCGATCTGATTTTAGCGGTCATAGATCCCCTGCGCGACACGACGTTGCTTGATCGATATAGAGCTCAACATTACGTCGCCTTCCACGATGCAGCTGTAAACGCTCCCTTACAGCGTAACCCACGTACAATCCTTTCGGCTCCAAAAATTGTCTCTATATATTTGTATCCCCACAATCATTTTGTGGCTGCGCACACAATTTTTACAATGCTTAGTGCGTTCCTTGCAAAGTGAACCTAGTTTACCAATCAATGTCACCTCGTTTTCTCTCTTAAAACATGTTTGGCTAAAGAACTTACAGAGCAATTGATCGGTCGTATGTAATTTTTATTCTAATCCAATCCCATTCACGTTTGTTGCTTTTTGCTTTGTATTTTCCTCTTCCGTGATCTGCAGCATATTCTGTTTTGCCAAGCGATACGTCTTCTTCAAGTGGAGGCTAAATCAATGCTCGTCAATGGAGCTTAGTAATCTAGATTGGCTCACTCACCACATAGCCGCAGGTAAGTATTTGAGTAACTAGAAGTGATCCGTAGAACAAGGAACATGCCCGCATCCACCTTATGTGGTTGAAACCGCCCTGCAACGAGTCAAGTGTTTAGTGAACTGGACTACACTGTGTTCAAAATAGACATTGAATTGATATCATATCACCTCTCTTATCTAGTTTTAACCAAAAATAAATGTTATGTTGTGCAAGTGAACACGCTGGCGTAAGGGCACGCTCCTACTCACTGATAACAGTCAAGGACTTGCACAAATCTTTTCAAAACGACATTACACATTGTAATTCAAGATTAATTAATTCACTAATTTTATTATTTTACATTTTATATTTATTTATTATTTTAATTTCACTTTTATTTATTTATTTATTAGTAATTATTATTTGCACCCATTATAATTGTAAAAAGATACCACGGCTTGTTGCGGGTAAGGTAAAGCTATCACGGGCGGACGCTCCCAATAACTCCCCCGCTCTACTCCTTCACCTATCTGAGCTGTAGAGAACTGCTCCTTAATATTCTTCTTACTATGTCTGTCCTTAGTCGTAAAAATTCCAATTTTTTCGACGTGGCTCGTAAAAACTGTTTTTGGCATCTAAGCTTGTAGATTTTAAGTTTTTGTAATCTTGCTTGCTTCTTCTATTCATGTTTAGCAAACATTAACCTAACCATTTCGCTAAACATAAATAACACGAGTTCTTCCGACTGTGCTAATACGGGCCGTACGGTGGGCTCGTGATAGCGCAGTCGGATGAAGTGTCGGGCGTCGCATTTACACTAAATCTAGGTTGTTGGTACTGGCCTCGTACAGGTAAAGCAATTCTTCCATCCTTTCAGCTTCACTGATTTGGCACAAAGTTTTCTGGGAAGGTCAACACTTGGCTCCCCATTAGCTGACCGCCGCAGGTCCTTCTTACGTCCAAATATGCTCTCAGACTGCCTGCACGACAACCCTTAGAACGGTTGGTAGATTGATTAGCACAAAGCTCTATCCTTCACCTATACAGCGGTACTGAACAACCTTTTTTAAAGAAGTACTCGTTATTGATGAGCAGATCGGTTAAAGTTGCAGTTGAATCCCCTTCTACAGCTATGACGCAGGTCAATGAAAAAAGTGCTTAAATGATCAAATATTCAAGTAAAATTGCTTGTCAACATTTTCGATTCTCCAACAATAGTGCGGAGCAAAGAAGTGAAGGCACACTTTTCTAGAGAACAGTGCGCTTTCAGCTGGATCAGAATTCGCGTTTCACTGCACGCATGGCCAGAAAAAGCCTTTCACAAAATCGCCATCGAGCTCACGTGTACTACATAGTTGTATACGTAGGTTGAAGGCACTGAAGGCGGCGCCAGATTTTTGTTCGATATGGGAAGAATCCAAAATGAAATATGCAAGCGCTATGGCTGCTGTGTTTAGGTCCTTTTCTAAGTTAGCCCAAGACATTTGAAATCCAAATTCTTCCAAATCGAACTGGGCTTTTTCTACTTTAAGCTAATAAAAAATCTCTAAGAAAGAAAATTAGTATAAATTTTAATGTTATTTTCTTTAAAGTTTTAATTCTCGTGCCCAATAAATGAACACCTTGTTTGAGATTTTATAAATTTATTATTTTTGAGGAGAAATAATGGTTTAAAACTAGTTTGAAAGAGCGGAAAGGGGGCCAGTTTTTATTTTAAAAAAGATACGCCAAGCCCTCATCCGAAACTTCGCGATTTGTGTTCGATTGATAGCAAAATGTCTGTTTGAATGGAGTTTCACACCTGTAAGCGATGTGACAAAAATAACTGAAAAACTCACACACACATACACACATATGATGTCTCATGTAGCTAGCATTAACACTTTCAAACTAATAAAAATCGCGACGACCTTTTCAGCGCTTCAGCCGACAAAAGTACGCAGTATTGCGTACAGTACCCCTCGCCGCACCACCCGCCGTTGTCATGGCGGGTCCGCGGCACCCGCAAGACTCTGCTGCCTGCCATAGGAATAAAAATTCTAGCTGGACTAGGAACGAGCAATTACCGCAGCGAACTCCATCAAGGTCGCCTACGAGAACTTCACCAAACAAAAGCACAATTGAACACTCTTTCTCCCCTCGACGAACTCACAAACAGCAACACCGTGTCCGGTTCCGGCAGTCACCAGCTCTGCGAAGGAGATCCTTCGAAAACGTCACAGTCAACCTACAGATTCAAAATGATGCTGTGATAGCGAACATTAATAACAATCTCACAAGCAGTTATTCAAACAACGAATACGCTTCATGATAGTGCCTATTGAAATACTGTCTCAATAAACAAAGGAAAAAGAATCATTGTTGGCACTTTTGGACTCCGCTTCAGATCAGTCCATCGTATCCACATCGCTCGCCAAAAGAACGGACTTCTCAATTGAAAACGAATCCACCATTGTGGTAAACACATTCGGCGGAAAGCTTGAGAAGAAGAAAGTAACGAGAGTTATTACACCTCTCTACAACAAGAAAGGTGACCATTTTATGTTTGAATTCGTAACCAATGACAAAATCACACTTCCAACAGGACTGTGATATATTACTCAAAAAAACGAAGCTTGCTTACGCGAAATCTTTTCAACGAGGAACTACAATGGATTTCACAAGCAGCAAGTGGAACTTTGATAATCCTTATTTAAGTGGACTATTACAACGCAATAGTGACGCTTCACGAACCTGTCATTCAACTTCCATCCGGATTCCTCATTACGTCGACATTCTTCGGTCCAGTGATATCTGGAGTGCCCCATGATAACAAGGAGCAATCGGAAGAAGACAATTTCTACAAGCATCTAGTGCACACCTGCTATATAACTGGGTCATGTAATAATCATTTTCACATTATAGATCTTTGGAAGTTATCAACTAACGGAATTGAGGATTCAAGCAGTGATGCAGAAATCAATAGCCAGATTGTGGCAGAGTTTTACTCAACATCTCTGTACGATTTCATTGGAAACCAATAAATACAACCAACTAAAAATAAATAAATACTAATACCGGGAAAATCTCGCTTACCTTTCCGCTCCCGTCGCGTGAATACGGCTACAGGTGTCACTTTTGCCTTATCAGCCCGCGCTGAAGTAATACCATTTTTTGCCATTTTTGGACATCCCAGAGGCATTCAGCAAAAACGAAACAGTTCTGTGATCCTCGTCCAATGTCCTACAAGACCATATAGGTCTCACTCAGAACGTCCGGATCGAATTCACTGACCTTCCTTGTCAGCTCCTTCGCCGCGTCGGACAGGGGATATCAGTGTGGGTGGCTATGTCACCTTCGTATATCGTGAGGGATGGGGAAGGTGCCGTGCAAGCTGTTGCGAAGAATAGAATAAGGCGCGATGGCTGCTGCCTTCCGTAATGTTTAACTTTATCTGATGCAAGAGACGCTTCGCTCTTTCCGCATTCCTACGTTGATCGTTTGCAAAATCAAAACATCTGTTCGAACCTAAAAAGAAATTCAGCATAGGATCTAGAAGTGACTGTGTGTATGAAGCTATGCCGGAAGAAAAGCCTGACAAACGAGAAGGTCGTAGAGGCAAGTAAGTGGAGGATTGGAAAAGGAGATAAAAACCCTTAAGGGCGCTCTTAAAAGAAGGATAGATATTGTGAGTCCCCTTAGGTATACACCTATTGCTAGTAAGGTGAAGGTACCAAAAATAGCAATACAGCCTTCCAATGAGCCTTCTTTGCGATTAATAATGGGCGGAAATCAATCATTTTCCAGTTGCGTTACCACTCTGTTGAGGTTGTGCATCACAACGCGATGGTTGCACTGCTTGCGACACTCCTCATATATAAATGGATGTGAAAATGAACGGTCGATGCCTTGTCGGAAGCTTTGAATAAAATGTCTGACTCTCACATTGAATGACAACCAAAGTGTGGATTTATTGTAGTTTGATTTGTATCCAGTTCAATAGGAGATATAGAGTAACGCGCCTTCCTGACAATTGTAGGACCCAGTAAGATTACCTATGTTGATGTGGCATCCCTGTTGAACAACATAGCACTTTAGCACTGTTGCGTGTTGATCTTGATGCTTTGTAACCCTTGTTTCTTTCCAATTGGATAGCGCTGCGACAGCACCATCTTTATTGTCAATTTTTACTAGGGGATCGAAACGGAGAAATCATTTGACCAGTCATCTCTGATAACTCTAAGCGAGTCTCTTTCACACCTGGTTGGTAAGGCTTACAGCAAAACAAATCAAACAAACTCTTCCAACAGTTTTCAAAGTTGCTTAAGACTTCTTCGACAGATAGACGGAAACCAAACGATTCAAGTTTCGCTGCCTTTGGTGCAAATCTGCAGGTGATCATGGGCATAGTGGGCTTGGAGACTGATATCGCTGTAAAGGTGATACATTCGATTTTCTGTGGAACGTATGTTCTGAGAAATAAAAATTAGTAGATCTTTCTGTTGAAAATGATATGCGTAGCCTCTGGTGAAAGCATAGGATCCAGTTCATGCATTTTGAATATTTCTCACACAGCTTCATTTTTTGTGCATAAGCAATACGATAGTAGGGACATGAGGGAAGCGATAAGAGACAACCGCACGTACCAATCTTCCACAGGATGGTTGACAACCCGAATAGCCTGAGAATCGTGAGGCTTTTGATAGCTCCCGTATGGCAATGGATGGTTTCAGCTCGGCCACCGTGTTATCCGTAGAGAATTCTGTTTATTAGTATTTCCTGACGCTGAAGATTTTTGCCATAGAGTCTGTTGTAAAAAAATAACGTACGCTTTGATATCCACTGCTTCTGTCGTTCTAAATTATGTGGTTCGAACAGCCCTGCTCAAATGACGAATACGGATGCAGATCAAATAGATCTGTTGATGCCAAAATTTCTCTGTTGAACTGGAAGGAATTGAGAAAATTATTTTTAGAAGAGCATATCAGCTCAATGTTGTGTCTAGTAAATCATTCTTGCAATGTCGCTACGCTTGCAAAAACAAAACAAACAGAAGGCTGATTACCAAAAGAACAGCGGCTACTCGTTCTTCTACGACACTGAGTTTTGAACGACTGTAGTTCCATGTTTACTCTGTCACCTCGTCTCGCAGCTTTCAGGAAATTGAACCAGTGCCGAGACTGATTGAGTGAGGAACAGCGTGAACAAATGCGCTACTTTTGATGCAAGTTCTTTTTCAGGAACTCGGTTGGTTAGCTTGCAATTTTTTACGTTAAAGCACATGGTCCACTTCAGAATATAATGCACAAAGATTGTTATGGTTATGAACGCTACCATTGACCAACGATGTAGATCGCCAATAAGATTTGTAGAAAAAAACCGTTTGGGATACTTTCCTTACCAGTTGCAGTGCGCATGTTGTGTAGATCTATGGTTATATTTCAGTGTCCCATGAAAATAGAAATATTTTTGTCTGTTGAGGTTGGTTATCCAAACGAGATTAGTAAATCTGCTTGTTTTTTCAACGTCTTGGTAAAATCGCTTTCTTCAAGGGCCTAAATGAGAAAGAAAATTCACAAATGTGAACGATCAAATCCCTCGATAAGGTCTTACAGGACAAAGTACTGCTCAGACAACACGAGAGATCAGCTGCAAGAAAAGGGCCTTAAGTGGATTCAAGTAGATGGTTGAGGAGACCACAAGCTAGGCAGTCGACATTTCAGGTCGTGCCTAAATGTGTTTTGGAGGCTGAGGATTATATAGGGCAGTGACTGCCCTGACACTGACGCAGGTCAGACCGCGGTACAGACCTGGGACAGCCCACAGAGTTCCGAAAACGGGGAAAGTTTGCTGGTGATCGTAGGACATTCCTATTCCCGGCTAATTTTTGGGATTTCAGAAGGCATCCAAAAGGCCTCCAGTGTCTTTCGTGCAGTGATGTGGATTCTACATCCAGAATTTTGAGCGCAATCTCGAAGTCTTCTCTTCATGCCTTTCGACTCGATGGGTGCCTAGTGGTGTTTAGAGCCGCGACCTAGATTTGCCCAGCAGGTGTTTCCTGATCCAAATGTGGAGAGGTCGCGCCGTCTCTCCAACGTATTGATCGCTACAGGCGTCAAGGGATTTTATTTAGGTGGTACCACTCTTGCTGCAGTCACCTGGTTTTCCCTCAGGGGCCAATTACGTAGTTAAGTGTCAAGTACTCCAGGTCGTATAAGCGGTTTCTGACAAGCTGCTTCTTCAAAGTGTCAGGTGGTATTTCTGGCAGCCAGACAAGCTTGTGAGCTCGACATTCCTGTAAGGCTTTGTCAAGGGATTTGGTCGTTCAACTTTGTGACTGCTCTTTCTCATGTAAGCTCCTGAAGAAGGCGATTTTGTCGAAACGTCGGCCAATATGCGGATTTACCATTCTCGTGTTCGTGTGGCTAATCAATCGCGACAGACAATAGACACCGACGCCGAGATTCAATGATGGAGAAACGTTGTGTTTCTGGCTGTTGACGTCGAATCGAACATCATTTCATGGGAGTTGGAAGGCATCTTCATATTGTTTGTATGCATACAAAGTATACAGTATATTCGACCTGCTATCGTTCTCAGTGTATACAAATTTCAAAGTTCTTTAGTGAGCGCATTGGTAATCCAGCATTAGGTGTGCTGCTGCAGGAGAGGTCAGAGCGCTTCCGAGTAGGAAAGATATGATTATGTGGGAGTTTAGAGAAGTATGTGAAAATTTGTCTTTATTGATTGTCGCTTTTCTAATGACGTATTTAGCTCTTATCTTCGCAGTTCGTGTGTCTGCTGTTGTTACTGTTGTTTACTGTTTACTGTAGTTTTCTATTACTATTCTGGATTTTGCGCAGTCAGCTATTCAACATGCTATCTTTCTCAAAAGTTTCGTCACGTTTCCGGTATGTTCAACCGGTTGTTTAGCTGGCAAAGCTGTTTGCATAAGTTTTCAATTTCAGATCTACATCTCGGTGATCACTGAGTCGTAATTTATATTTTAAACCACTTGTGGAAAGCCCGTAAGCCTGAACGCTACTGTGTTTACCGCGGTGAGAGATCTCGTGTTAACAGCGGCCTTAGTTTGAGCTAAGATGATGCATAGTTCTGAATGAAATAACTTCCTTCTGCCAACGGATTTCGTTATTGCTCTCTTGACAGAGCCTACAAGTCCCTCGCATGCCGGATTCTTCCAAGGTGCACTCGAAGAATTGAAGATCCACTGTAGCTCACGAATTTCCTTCTCGACACTACGAAGTTTCTGAGATGAATGAAAATTGACTCAATGATCCACGGCCTGATCTTGGAGTTTCTACCGCAACCTGCTCGAATTAACTGGGGACCGCCTCTTCGTGTAATAGATCGCTAAGGGTTGAGGAATGTCGCAGACATATCATCTACAAATTCAAGGTACATAGCTGCTGTCATTAGGTATGTATAAAAACGTATGTAGAATTTTTGGCTATCTTTATTTAATATTTATTACATCTCTTTTATCTCATCGGCACGAACAAGTATCTACGTACCTTCTTCGAAGAGTTCAGCGTTCTTGTTCGGATTCCCTTCAATCAGAGCGGTCCAATTTCTTACGACTTCTTTTGCTCTTGTCCTTCGTATCTTGCGATGCCGTCCCGCCATCTTGTTCTTAGTTTTACTTTACTTCTTTATTTTACGTTTTTTATTAGGTATCCAGTCAGATGCAATACGTGCCCATGAACGTTCGGTTCTACAAGCTTATTTGCGAACGCTACTTCCTTTTGAGCGCATGGTGAATCCAACCCTTGAGTCCTGATCTGTGGTGTATAACTCTATCGTATTTTTAACGCCTAAACGAACACCAAGGGTAGTTCGTTCAAGTCTTCGTTGAGAGATTCGTAGTGTTGTAGCCGATTCTTTTGATCATGACCCGGTTTCGCAATCGTAAAGAACAGCAGGGAGTACGCAAAAATTGATGACTTCCTTATTATTACTTGGATAATGTGTTCATTATCGGAGAAACATACGCAAATTCCGCAAGTCGCTCTGCAATTACTATAGACTGCGCGTTGAAGGTACATATGGAGAAGTCGGCCGGTAAATTTCATTGGCGTTCGACACACGTCAGCCACGACAGATTGGGTCGGAGTGCTTGCCATTACAAGTGGAGAGTAGAACTTACAGCGAAGCGGAAGGAGATGGCAGCACCACCGCTTACTATGAGTGCAGAGGCAAGACAGGTTATCTTTGAACACTTAAAATCACATCGGTATTCCGGAAAGGCTTTTTGAAAATCACATGGTCATTCGCATGTAGGGGCACTTCTGGCACCCCAACTGATAAGCACTGATTTTTTCGAGAGGACACATGACGTTTCTGAAAGCGAAAACGATATTTCTGAAGGCTCCAGATGGGTATGGTATTCAGAAGTGTTAGGATCTTTTCAAGGGATCTTTTCGAGTGATCTTTAAGTGAGCATTTTTGCTATGGATGTTAGTCAGGATAAATCTAGCGAATTCCGATTCCTTGTCGCTGAATATTGGAATTTCCTGTCATATATGAATTTAACCATTTTGCAAACGGGGTTCATTTCTTATTATATCATGGTGGTCGCGAAAAATTTCTTTTGTAAAAACTTTTTTGTAGTTCCTTTACCAGCAGTGTCGATGAAGTGGAGAGTTTCGCTTACGTCGATTTCTTGTTATCTCGGGCCAAGCTTATGTAACAGCTATCTATAAATGCAATTTCAAGTTTAAGTGTTAAATCTGACCCTTTTCTGGCAGGACTTATATTTCCGCTTCTTTCTTTCATCTGAGTGAAGGATGGGGACAATATCTGTACTGTGCTTTGTGCTTGGTTGTACACGTTGCTTATCATTTCTGATCTCTAAGCTATGTGGCATGCTGAATAAGTAAACAAATTGATAATATGACGCTAAGCAGGCTACTTGGTAGTCTATTTTTCTCTTTTGTCTACTTTTGCTCACCTTGGTAGGACTGGATTTGAGAAATAATGGAACCAGAAGCACTGCAAACGTTTTATTGCACTAGCATGCATTTTCACACCACATGTTTTCTTTAGCGTTGAAAGCCATGAATACCACATAATAAAACTAAACATTTGACAAACACAATGATTGATGTGGAGCTGCTGTTTATTATAACAATCTAAGACAGCTTTTCGTTCAAAATGTTGTAGAATTCGGCATGGAGTTGAATTTAAATAGGAAGAGCAACATATACAAGGGAATAAGAAGAAACTTGTAATATGATCGTGTTGGTGATGTTTTTGACAATTTTGAGACGCCATGAGGCAGTGGTGGAGAAGGGCGGGACACGGATGGGCGAGAAGTGGATGTGCGAAAAGTGGAGCGCCGAGAAGTGGGCTTTCGAGAAGTGGAGCGGCGTGAAGTGGAGATGGTGCTAATCTTTTCACTGCATACTTCCTTTCTTGAAGGGCAGACAATAGGAACAGTTGTTTTGTTTCGTCCAGGTCCGTACTAAATGCAACAGTTTCATGACACGGTCTTGTGTAGCGAGCAGCTCTACACGTCTCACCGTTTTTAACTTTTTAGCTTCACATCTTTATTTATTCGACTATTAAAGGGAAGGGTTGCACTTCTACCAAAGCCTGAGAGCTTTAGCTGCACATGGGATTCCGCCAGAGCCAAATTAAGGAATGGAAGAAACATCAAATCTCTGAAGATTTTGTGGAAAAAATGAGAACTCGTGAACGGTGAACTGCTAAACAAGAACATCCATACTTGATACTTGACAGCGTAGCATGTTATGTTACACATAGTACTTAGTCTTGCAGTCTTCGAACTCATAAGCACCCGCCCCCTCCCCCCCCCCTCCCTCCAGTCGATCTTTCGGAGGATGTAGTAATCCAATAGATCCTCGTCGGTCGGGAATTAGGTTTAGCATCATACTTTTCTAGTCAGTCTTTTCGGGCCCGTGGAGCGCAGTCGGAGGAGGCGCCGACTGTCCCCTGCACCCGGGAAATCCGAACCGGGTTCCTGGTTCGGATTTCCCGGCCAGGCCAACCAAGCCTTCCATTCCTCCGGGGTCGGTGAATTGGTACCAGACTTGTCTGGGAAGGATAAAGCATTGACGGCAGGCTACCGCAAGGCAATGTGTGGCCAAATACGCATTCAACACGCCTCTACGACATCCCGTAGAAATAGAATGCGTGGGGCATCCTAAAGAGGATTCAGTAACGCCGCCCGGTATCCTTTATCCTTTATCATACTTTTGGTTTAGGATCATCAAGATGAGACTATGGTGAGAATTCTGTTTTTTTTAATATCTCGAAGAGTTCAGGTGATTACGGCCCGGAGGCCGATCTGATAGAGTCAAACTGGGCACGGAGCCGGATGTTCCTCGTCTTTTCAACACTTCGACGCTCTTAAAATCTCGACAAGGCGCTCGTGTCTTCCTGCCCCACACCTAGATTCTTGGCGGTGTTGACTTCGCGACCTTTCTTGACGAAGCTGGATAATTTTGAAATTTTCGTTCCGTTGGGCGTGAATAGGACGCAGATCAGGAACTCCTCCGTTTCCTCGCTCTCATGATGGTTCATAGTGGCTCATCAATTTGAGAGCTTCCGGTGTCGTAGAAGCGGCACGAAATGGCTGGAGCCCTGTTGACTCCAAACATCGAGTTCTTGAAGCGTGTTTCTCGAACGTGTGGACATTGGCAGTAACGATATTCATCCTATTCTTCCACAATTACCAAAGCCCTGCTAGGCGCTGGGACTCTCCAACAGGGTCATAGCTGGACTTTCGAGTGCAGTCTTGAATCGTCCATGTACTGTCAGTCTCCCGAGAGCTGCGTCCGTAGCGATGTGCAGGATACATCCGCGCAGACGCAGTCACACCTACTCCTCACATTTTATGCTTGAAGAGGTAAAGCTAACACAGAAAGTGTGAGCTGACTGTACGTAGCAGATGCAAGAAATCCATCCACTGCTCCTCTGGGGTGTACAAGGTTGTGTTCGTTCTCGATTCGGTTTATCATGCGCAATTATGAGGCGCCCTACGTTCAATAGTGACAAGCGGTCCGCGATCACAGCCGGAGAATCCGTTAAATGAATTTCTTTATAGTTTTGGGAATTTTACAATACATACAAATAAACGATTCAGCCAGACTTCTGAACTTGTGGACTGAAATTCTAGTAAAAACACATGTCCGTTACCTTTACAATGCGAACGATCTCGCCTTGTCGTTTACACGCGAATATTTCTGTGTCCTGGCCCTTGACATAAAGTTGATTGCCTTGACAGACAGCCTGAAGTTGTTAAAACAGCCAAGGATGGAGTTCTATCTATTGGATAGAATGCTCGAGAATGTTGAAGACGAAACTGGTGTGCATAATTCGGGATTGAAAATATCGAAAGCAGCTCATCGGACCTGTCGTTAAGCTACAATCACTCATTAATTATTGTGCGAAATTCTCGACACTTTGTTGCCTTGTCTCGCAGTTTTGTTACAGTTGTACAGTTAAGGCCGTATCTTTTGATCAAATCCCGAAAAAGCCGCGTTTTCCCGGCTTTTGCGTCTTTTTGATATAACTCGCCTAAAATTCATTAATTTCAAAAACAAACGATATTTTTGAGCTCGAGCTCTATCGTATGGTAGACATTGTTTATATGAAGCTATGGAAATGGCCGAAATTGAAAACTTGTGCTCCATCGCGAAGGGCGGTCGCGGACGAGTTGTCGGTCGCAAGCACGCGAAAACAGTTGCGTGCTCATAACTCCTTCAGCTTGAGGTTTTTTGAGAAAAGGTTGGTACCATTCGATTCGTCTCTTCGAGATCTACACAATCATGTACACAACTTTATCAGACCACCGCATTTTCTCAGTGGGTGGGCAAAAACGACTGGAACGGGCTCTTTGCGATTGGAGAAGCTTCTTTTCAGGACTTGCTTGTTCTCGGAGTGTATCAAACATGGCGTAAAGTGTCTTGTCATGCCAGTAATCCCATGAGAGTGCGCCGTGCACTATGCATATAGGACCAACCTATCAATCGAGGGGGGGGGGACAGCTTGCAGTGTGAGCGTTTAGAGAGTTTTATGAGAAATTCTCAGCCGCTCTACTCAGGAGTTGCTCTAAGGCTATCCAGCTAGTCTTTGGAGTGCGCCGTGCACTATGCGTATAGGATGGAACCTATCAATCGAGTGGACGTTCGGAAAAATCAATTTTCGATGACGTCATCGCCCCTCTGCCGCGACCTAGAGCGCCCTCGTCTTCGATGCGAAATTGTCCAAAAAACGATGTTCTCAGAATTGGACGAGATTGGTACCGTTCGATAGAGCCTTTCGAGCTGAACAGAACGGTACTATTAAGAGTGTTGAAATCTCAAATATGGACGAGTAAGAGCGCTGGAAACTTCACCGCTGCCCTCCATCGCTCTAAATTGGCAGATGGAGCTGAAGCAGTTTAGGCAGCAGGGGAGTTGTGAGCATGCCATCGCAAAGTACCTTAAGTGATATGCCTGAATATGCATTTGTAGGCCGTCAGCTCATCGCGTCTTCCCGCAGTGATCGACTGAAATCGGGAAAAAAATTAGGCCACGCAAGGCTAACCTGCATTTTCGCACCGCTGTAACCTTGCCCAATCACAAGCTACGTTGCTGTGTTTCAGCGAACCACTAGAACGTTTTACTGCCTACAAAACTCGCAACCTACAACCGGAAAGGTTCACACATGACAGAGTTATCGCGCCCAGAACACGCCCGCGCGTGCAATTTAGGACAACAACGGTCGATGTTCTCCTCGCCCTTACTGGCCCAGATTACGGTTTTCGCTACTCTTAGCCGAACCATTCAATTCAGCACGAAAAGCTCTATCGAATGGTACCAAACTTGGGCCGGTTCGGAAAAATCAATTTTCGATGACGTCATCGCCCCTCTGCCGCGGCCTAGAGCGCCCTCGTCTCCGATGCGAAATTGTCAAAAAATCGATGTTCTCAGAATTGGACGAGATTGGTACCGTTCGATAGAGCCTTTCGAGCTGAACAGAACGGTACTATTAAGAGTGTTGAAATCTCAAATATGGCCGAGTAAGAGCGCTGGAAACTTCACCGCTGCCCTCCACCGCTCTAAAATGGCAGATGGAGCTGAAGCAGTTTAAGCAGCAGGGGAGTTATGAGCATGCCATCGCAAAGTACCTTAAGTGATGTGCCTGAATATGCATTTGTAGGCCGTCAGCTCATCGCGTCTTTCCGCAGTGATCGACTGAAATCGGGAAAAAATTAGGCCACACAAGCCTCACATGCATTTTCACACCGCTATAATTTCGCCTGTTTAGAAGCTAAAACGCTGTACTTTAGTGGACTACTAAAGCTCTCTGCTGCCTACGAAACACACGAGCCGCAGCTGGATCGATTCAATATCTACAGAGTTATTGCGCTCCGAACACGCCCGCGCGTGCAATTTGCGAGCTGTCGCGCCCACTCGATTGATAGGTTCTATTCTATATGCACTGTTCACGATGCACTCCAAAGGCTAGTTGGACTGTGTTAGAGCAGTTCCTAACTAGGGCGGCTGAGAATTTCTCATAAAACTCCTCAATCGCCCACTCTACACCCTGTTGCGTCCACTCGATTGATAGGTCCGATCCTATATACATCGTTCACGGCGCACTCCTAGGTCTCGCCGGAACAGAGCACAGCAATTCCTGAGTAGGTCGGCTGCAAATTTGTGATAAAACTCCCCAAACGCTCACTCTACAAGCTGTCCCCCCTCTCGATTGATAGGTTTGATCCTATATAGATTGTTCACGGCGCACTCCAAAGGCTAGCTGGACAGTCTTAGAGCAATTTCTGAATAGAGCGGGTAGCAATTTCTGATAAAACTCGAACGCGCACTCTACAAGCTGTCGCGCCCACTCGATTAGTAGGTCCGATCCTGTATGCATTGTGTAGGCGCACTCTCGAGGGATTCCTGGCATGTCAGAGCACTTCACGCCATGCTTGAGATATTCCGAGAACATGCAAGTCTCGGAAAACAAGCTTCTCCAATCGCAAAGAGCCCGTTCCAGACATTTTTGCCCACCCATTGCGAAAATGCGGTGTTCTGATAAAGTTACATAAATGGTTGTGTAGATCTCGAAGAGTCGAATCGAACGGTACCAACCGTTTCTCAAAAAACCTAAAACTGAAGAAGTTATGAGCATGCAACGGTTTTCGACGACTTGCTGCCGACAACTCGTCCGCAGCCCCCTTCGCAATAGGGCACGATTTTGAACGAAAAAATGTCCTTTGAAAAAAATCGATTGAACTTTGAAATTTTTGGCAATTTTTTAACGCTATCTGATAGAGCTTGAACTGCTGAACTCAAAAATGTGCTTGCTTTCGCAATTGGTTAACTTTGAGGGAAGTTATTTCGAAAGGCCGAAAAAGCCGGAAAAATGCGGCTTTTTCGGCATTTTTGAAAAGGCTACGGCCATAACTGTTCATATCAACAGTTTTGCTACAAATCATTTTTTAGAATGTCTAGCCTTAGCAGAAATTACATTTCTTAAAATTTTCTTCAACATCCTCCAGATTTTAAATACGAAGGTCAAATTAATCGCGAATAATTGATCGCATAGCTCAATGCATAGCAGAACTATGTAGCAAAAATTAGGCAAATTGTTTTTTGTTCCTAGCCGTCAGCTGCTTCTAGAGTGATTCTAGCTGTGAACACTCTTCCGAATTTACTATTGCTGCATGACGGTAGCAGCGGTCCCATTATGTAACGGTTTAGTGTTTATTTGCCTGGGCCGTCAAAGAGAATCAATGCTAAACTTTTCTATCATCTGACATGGTATCGGCAATCATAATCAATGGTATAATTCACTTGGCTCTTGTTTCTTCACGATACAAGACATTTCCTTCTTTAAACTTAACAACATCTGCACCTCAAACATTCTCTCTACTTGTCGTGCCATACCAGAGGGCTCAATTGTCAATTTACACCCCAAGACAAAAAAAGCCAACTCGCTAACTACAGCAGCAGAAAGTATGAAGTTCACTATTACTTTTGCAAGCATTTTATTAAGAGGTGATAGGCACCGGTGTTTTAAATAGAGCTTCATCATGCCTAGGTTATTGAAAATCAATGTATAGTCGCGTAGTTTGCTTTAGTCGGAAAGTCTTTTGATGTACAGCATTTCCCTGCACGCCAAATTCTGAACATCTTCTGCATCTTGAAGCGAAATGTTTCCGTACAGCTTGTGGATTTATTTTATTGGGCTGTTTGATAATTAATGTCGTTTTTCATATTTTCGAAGCGAATTTATTTATATTCACAATAAACATTAATCGCTAATAAATATATTGACCAGTTTGTCGGATGATCTCTTGCCATCTTTCTGCAAGTTGAAAATTCCAAGTTCGAAGTTCGAATTGGTTTTTAGAAGCGAAGCAAGACATTTGAATCAATAGTTTGGTTTCTTGGAAGCAATTCAAGGTAGACTATACCCTTGTAATCCCACCGCACAAAAAGCATAATCCTTTTTTGACGAATGTTGGCCTTGGATGTCGATTGTGGGGACGATTTTTGCTTGGTCCTTATTTGTTTTTATACTACGTCAACAACCCGTTTTCTTCCACAAGTGTGACCCTATTTACAAATGGGTCGTTTTGGTTACGATTCACAAAAATTCGCATATGTTAATGCGTTTGGTAAGGTAGATTTCCTTTAATTCACTGTTAAATCCAAACATCCACTTAACTTACGTAAGCAGGCTGTTGTAAGTGAAAGGTTGAATTCGATATGCCAAGTTTGTCCGGCATCTCTCGAGTTGTCGTGCACCGGTTAGTTTCGATCGACGCCTTCATTTTGTCGCTACAGTATTGAATGTGCGAATAGTATGTAGTACATCCTACACATCAAAATTTCCCGAGCGAAAGCGAGGTATCCCACACTGACACTGGCGTTCATAAAGGCAGCCGTCTCCATAAAATTCACATAATTTCTTCCGAACTTGCACTACATTCTTGCCCTTTCGGAAGTAAAACAATGGACTATGCCGATAGTGCTGCATTGTGTTGTCCATTTTCAACTTAATTTTTTACCAACGTATTTTTACTGACGTTAAGTTTTAGAGAAAAGATAGTCTAAATTTTATCCTTTGAAACAGTATATAACCATGCAAGCCACGTAGTCAACTCTAAGAAAAACTATAAATCTATAATTTCACGCCAATTATGAGAACGGCAACAATTTTGGACAACCCAATAATTGTTAAATTCTCGGAGTTATCGCGCTCCTGAAAACCTAGTAAAATGAAAAAATAGCGCGTAGTACTATTTGAAACTGTTTACTGTACTAATAATACTGTTTGTAACAGCACTCCTTAAGCATTTTTCATAAAATAATGTCTAAAAATTCAATATACCTCGAAGCATCCAATGTTTTGGAACAACGTAAAACTACCACTTCCGTTTTTTAGGAGAATACCATTCTCTATTTTGAAGCATCTGGCCGTCGGCGAATATACCTAATTATCATTATTCACCGCTGTTTTCAAAATTGCTCATAGTAGTACATCTCATAGTGCTATCAAATCATATGTGACCCACCTCTATTGAGCTGTTCTCGTATTTCCTTGAGGAAGAGCATATGGTAACTCCGACTCCGTCGAAATAAGTCTAAATTGATATGAACTGAGTCGGAGTGAAAGACACAGATTGGCACAGTGCTCTTCCACCGTATTCATCTCGCCCATCGCGGAGTGACAATGAGTCCGTAAAAGTGAGCTCCTATATCAATCAAGCGACGTCGTGTCGCGCCGTCGCGTGGTGTTCTTGCGCCACGTGCAGCGATTCATTAGAAATTTGCTCGGTGATCCGCTACTGCGTTATCGTTTCGAACGCGTGGGGTTCATAGCACCGTTCCGTCGCAGAAGGCTAAATCCGTTTGGACGCCAACTTTCAAACTGAACTTCTCCGGCACCTTGGCTCGACTTTCAACACGCGTCTATACGCGCCAACCGCATCACGTCAGCGTTGCTGCATTAGAGTAACACGTCACGTCCCCTACAAGTCTTGTAGACGGCCGCTAGCTGCATAACTAGCGGTCGTGACCTGCTTAGAAAAGGACTGCACGAAGTAAGGTGAGCTCGGATCTATACCAGAAGGAATGGAGAAGAGGTGGAATCCCCCAATACGGTGCCACAAATGCCGCGATATCCAGCAATTTATATTGTGCTGGTGTGGAGCACTCTTGAGCTTGATAATACTGAAGCAGTGCTCGTGTAGATTCATTCAGTTTTCTCCTCATGTAGGACATGTGGGCATGTATCGAACCTATTAGGTTGCCCGGAATGTTCTCAGCGTTTTGTGCTACTATTACCATTATCATTAGTCTGTTATTAAGTATTAAGTAAGTATTCAGTTGCATTTCGCATTACTGCCATTTTCTGTACAGAATTTTTTTGCTCTATCTGATTAAATAATTTACGCTTCAACTTTGTTTTGTATTCCTGTTCTTGAAGGGCTTATTGAAGTATGTCTAATGATTAATTCCAATCTATATCTTATTTTTACTTCAAATTGGAACAGTTCGCAGCAAAGACAGCTCGACAAATCAATTGGAGAAAGAATTATGCGCCAGTATCACCTGTATCACCTGTCGTCCCGTTGATCATCGACTTGCTCGAGCGGGCGCCAGCAGCGTCTCCATTCGTCCTTGTCGCGTGCCAGAGTGGTCCAATGGATCCTCCTCGCTCGAGGGACACGAAGAGCGTCATATCGGTCGTTCAGGGCTTTCACGAAGAAGTCCGACCAACGCGTTGGTGGGCGTCCTGGTGTTCTTTTGACATCCCGCGGAATCCAGTCTGTGACGGCTCTCGTCCAGCGGGTGTCTGCGAATCGCATTACGTGGCCGGCCCACCTAATTTTCGACGACTTGGCCCATGCGACAGCGTCTCTGATCTTCGAACGTCGGCGAAGCTCGGAACTCCGGAGGCCTTCTCTCACTTGCGTGAGTCGTGTCACTCCGAGCATCGTCCTCTCAATTCTACGCTGATCGCGTCTTCATCCTGCTTTCGTATAGCCCAGGTCTCTGAGGCGTATGTTAGGGCAGGAAGAACAGTGGAGTCGAATAGGTGGGCACGGAGTCGGACGTTCTTCGTCTTCTTCGCGACTTCTTCGACGCTCTTGAAAGCTCCCCAAGCCGCTCGTTTCCTCCTGCTCAGCTCTGGTGCTAGGTCGTTGGCCATGTTGACTTCGCGACCCAGATACACATAGCTGGAGCATTCGGAGATGTTCGTTCCGTTGAGCGAGAATGGGGCATCAGAAACCCATCCGTTCTTCATGAACATCGTCTTCGTAAGATTCAGCTGCAGTCCAACGCTTCCACATACACGAACGAAGTCGGCCAGCATTCGTTCCGCCTGACTGATGCTCGGTGTTATGAGCACGATGTCGTCAGCGAAGCGGAGATGGTGCAGTTGCCGGCCGTCGACCTTCACTCCCATGTCATCCCATTCTAGTTCGCGCTGACGTTTTCGAGGGTGGCGCTGAAGAGCTTTGGGGATATGGTATCCCCTTGTCGAACCCCTCTCTTCACGTCAATGACGACGTCGTTGTAGAATGGTGAGATCTTGGTCGTGAATCCACTGTACAGCTCTCGAAGGACTCTGATGTACTGAGTAGGAACGCCCTGGGTGAGCAGGGCTTCCATGACCGCCTCAGTCTCGACGAAGTCGAATGCCTTCTTCAGGTCAATGAACGTAAGGCACAGCGGCAGCTTGTACTCTCGCGACACTTCGATGAGCTTCGTAATGATGTGTATGTGGTCGATCGTGCTGAATCCTCTCCGAAATCCTGCTTGTTCGCATGGCTGTCCTTCGTCCAGTGTTCTACTAATCCTATTCAGGATGACTCGAGTGAACAGCTTGTAGACTACGGACAACAGGCAGATCGGGCGATAGTTGCCAATGTCGTGCACGTCTCCCTTCTTGTGCAGCAAGACGGTCTTGCTGGTCTTCCACTGAGATGGAACCTTGCATTCGGACAGGTAGCGTGTGAAGAGCCGCGCCAAGGTGTTGATGAGCGCTGGCGGGAGGTTCTTCAGGTGTTCAGCTCTGATCTTGTCAGGACCGGGTGCTGTACGTTTCTTCACCGACGAGATGGCGTGTCGGATCTCGGAAGGGAGAACAGAGGGGATGACGTATCCATCCTGCAGAAGATGGCGTAGGGGCAGGTGGACGTGGCTATCGAAGAGATCGGAGTAGAAGTCGTGGATGACTTTCTCCATGGTCCTTCTGGAAGAATTGACGGTTCCGTCAGGACGTAGGAGAGCAGTCATATTGGCCTTGAAGTTGGCGAAGTTCCGGCGGGCATTGCGGATGCTCAATCCTGCCTCTGCTGCTTCAGCCAACACTTCTGCTCTTCTCTCCTTCAGATCTTCCTTTATCGCCGCTCTGCATAGCTTTGCAAGCTCGGACGTCAGTTGATAGTTGCCTGACGCTCGTGCTGCTCCACGCTGGCGTATCAGCTCGAGAGTTTCCGGAGACAGGCGTCTCTTGGTGGTCTTCAAGCTCTCGGCTCTCTTAGCACTATCGTGGAGATGGTGCACGAAGCGATCGTATTCCTCGTCGACGTTGTCCATGACGGCATCTTCCCAAAGGCCGACAAGAGAGGTGTAGAGATCCCAGTTGATGGTCGTTCTGGGACTCCTCTTCTTGAACTTCGCGGCCTTCTCTCCTTGACGCGAAAAGCGGAATCTTGCACGAAGGAGGCGGTGGTCCAATCCCGTGTAGAACTTGGGGACAACGGAAACGTCGGTCAAGCAATACCTGTGGTTGAAGATGATGTGGTCGATCTCGTTGTGGAACTGGCCATCGGGGGATTCCCAGGTCCATCGTAGGGAGGGAGGCATCTGGAACTGTGAGTGTCCATGGACGGTCTTGGTCGGCATGATAAACTCAGACAGCTTTTCACCTTGCTCGTTCCACTCCAAACCGTAGGTTCCGATGTGAAGTTCTTCCGGCGACCTTCGTGGCCCGATCTTGGCGTTGAAGTCGCCGACGATCACCTTGTAGAAGGTGTGATCTTTTTTATGGAACTTCTCCAGCTCCACGTAGAAGGCCTCGACGTCATCGTCGTCGTAGTCGGATGTTGGGGCATACGCGACGAACACAGTCAAGGCTGGCACGGAGCCACATCGCTTCAGTCGCAGACGTCCGATTCGGCTTGTCAGAGACTCGTACGAATCGATGTTCATGGCCAAGTGCGTGTTGACGAGGACACCGACGCCGTCTACTCCCCTGCTGTCGCATGTTCCGAGGAACAGTTCTTCTCCGGAGTCGTAGGCGGCGTGTAGGGGGTGGTGTCTTCTCGTCTCGGTCAGTCCGATGACGTCGTACTTGATCTTCCTGGCTTGCATCATCAGATCCTCGACGGATGCTTCCGATGTGAGCGTGCGGGCGTTGTAAGTACAGATCGTCATCCTAGTCCTTCTCAGTTTGCGCAGCCTGGTTAGGCCCTGAGATTTTAGCAGCCTCTCCGTACTCGTCCTTCCCATCGCTGCAGAAATGGGGGCTCTTTCGGGGTCAGGGGAATGAGGCCCTTTAGTGCTGCTGTGTTTGACTGGAATACAACACGGGTAGCTAGTCAGGCTCTGTCGTGCGGGCGAAGAACTCCGGGCAGCCAGCCAGACTGCCCGAAGGGACGGGGCGAGACTTAAGGCGGCCTCGAATCGCCCTACATGTACTCCCAGTCTACCGAGTGCAAGCTTTTGGCCGAGCCGACACAGTTACAATCCGCACGGTCACGGACACATCCACGCACACTGTGCACGAACATGCCGCTCCCACGCACAAGGAACGCATCGACCCGACACAGCAGGAGCAAGGAGTCCATCCCCTGCATCCCACCTGCGTCTCTGGGCGTACACGGTCGCATTTGGTTCGCGTTTAATTCCCCTATCCACCACCCGGGGACGCGCCACGTGGCCCTGCGACAAGCGGCCCGAGATCCCTCTTAACAAGAGAGCCCGAAGGCTCTCTATCGAGGGAGATCCGTGGATGCGCCAGTGGTTTAGTAAATTTCGGACCGGAGATTTCAGCCTCCAAGATGACCTCCGTAGCGGCTGACCTAGAGCAATCTTGGACAACGAGTTTAGGACTCGGTGGAAGCTGAGCCATCTCAAACAGTCCACGGGATCGCGCAAGAGCTTAACATCAGTAAAGCAGCTGTTGCGGATGCTTCGAAACGCCTTGGGAATGTGAAAAAGCTCGAAAATTGGCTGCCCTACTAGATGATTGAGCGGCAAAAATTGTAACGTTTCGAGATTTGTATTTCTCCATTACTACGCAACAAAACTGACCCCTTTTGGATAGAGTCATCTCCTGTGATGAAAAATGGATTCAGTCTGACAACAAGAAACGTTCCGGACAGTGGTTGGACGCTCACGAGCCCACAGGGCATCTTCCAAACATGAACTTCCACCAAAAAGGCAATGGTCACTGCGTAGTGGTTGGTGGCTAATGTGATTAGTAACAACATTTTTGGCACCAGAACACACACCACAGCAGATTCCTACTGAAAAAAAATCGACGAAATGCAACGAAGATTGCGTCAACCTCAGCCAGCAATGATCAACAGAGGAGGCCCGTTTTTAACGCCCGCCCACACGTTTCACAAATCTCTATTCGAAAATCGAACGATTTGAGGGTTTAAGTTCTGCCCACACGCCATATTTTTCAGACCTCTCACCAATCGACTTTTACCTTTTGAAACACTTTCAGAGCTTTCTCGCTGGAAAAACTTTCACCAATCAGGACGAAGTCTAAACAGCTTTCATGGACTTGTCGAATTTCGACCACCTAATTTTTTAGCAGATGGAATAATTCGAGCTAAGTTCCGTTGGAAAAGGTATGCTGACTCGAACGGCGCTTATTTCGAGTAAATCCGATAAGAGGTGTGAAAGTTATCGTAGTTCAGAGTGGAACACTCAAAACGCTGAGAATTTTTCCGGACAACCTAATATTAATAATGCAAGATAATTTATTAATATATTATGTTAATATAGGATTAATATAATATATTAATCCTATATTAGTGTATATAATATCAATATCATTGATATTATATTATATATAATATTAATAATATTAATATCCACGGAACTCCCTCGATAGAGAGCCTTCGGGCTCTCTTGTTAAGAGGAATCTCGGGCCGCTTGTCGCAGGGCCACGTGGCGCGTCCCCGGGTGGTGGATAGGGGAATTAAACGCGAACCAAATGCGACCGTGTACTGCCCAGAGACGCAGGTGGGATGCAGGAGATGGACCCCTTGCTCCTGCCGTGTCGGGTCGACGCATTCCTTGTGCGTGGGAGCGGCATGTTCAAGCACAGTGTGCGTGGATGTGTCCGTGACTGTGCGGATTGTAACTGTGTCGGCTCGGCCAAAAGCTTACACTCGGTAGACTGGAAGCACATGTAAGGCGATTCCAGGCCGCCTTAGGTCTCGCCCTTCCCTTCGGGCAGTCTGGCTGGCTGCCCGGAGTTCTTCGCCCGCACGGCAGAGCCCGACTAGCTACCCGTGTGTACTCCAGTCAAAAAACAGCAGCACTAAAGGGCCTCATTCCCCTGACCCCAAAAGAGCCCCCATTTCTGCAGCGATGGGAAGGACGAGTACGGAGAGGCTGCCAAAATCTCAGGGCCTAACAAGGCTGCGCAAATTGAGAAGGACTAGGATGACGATCTGTACTTATAACGCCCGCACGCTCGCATCAGAAGCATCCGTTGAGGACCTGATGATGTAAGCCAGGAAGATCGAGTACGACGTCATCGGACTGACCGAAACGAAAAGACACCACCCCCTACACGCCGCCTACAATACCGCCCGCGTCGCGCGGTCAAAAAGACGGTTTGCGACGGAGAAATCCGTCGCAAACCGTCGCATGCTCATAACTCCTTTAATTTTGAGTTGCTCCAGAAACAGTTACCACCATTTGATTCGTCTCCTCGAGGTCTATAACACCATATATAAAACTTTACCAGGCCACCGCGTCTTCGCTGTGGGTGGCCTAAAAAACTAACTGCAGTAGGCTTTTGCGATTGGAGCACCTTATTTTCCAGGACGTGCATGTGACTTGCTGTGTTTTCGGAGTATCTCAAGCACGGCGTGCGTTGTCAGTGCCCTGTCATGCCTGGAATGTTCCGAGAATGCGCCGTGCAAAATGCATATAGGATCGAACCTATCAATCGAATGGGCGGAAGCATGCCCACTGGGTTTCTATCTTCACTTACTGGAAAATGTAAAGCCTTCAAGAATATTTCCAAACGTATAGAGAAATTTTTCAGAAATTTCCAGACGCCCTACTCGGGAATTGCTTCAATCTGTCCCGGCGAGACTTATGAGTGCACCGTGTGCAATTCGTGTAGAGATGAACCTATCAATCGAGTGGGTTCGATAACTGGTAGAGTGAGCGTTTGGAGAATACTATCATAAATTTCCAGCAGCTAAGGAATTGCTCTAATGCTGTCCAGCTAGCCTTTAGAGTGCGTCGTGAACAATGCATATAAATTGCACGCGCAGGCGTGTTCAGAGCGCAATAACTCTTTCGAGTTCAAATCGTTTCGGCTGCAACTCGTGGGTCTTGTAGGCAGTAAAACGTTGTAGTAGTACACTGTAGTAGAACGGTGTAGCTTGAGAAGAGGCAATGTTACAGGAGTGCGAAAATGCAGGTGAGGCTTGTGTGACGCAATTTTTTCCGATTTCGGTGGACCACTGCGGGGAGATCCGACGAGCAAACGGCCTTGAAACGCGCAGACAAACATAGAGCTTAGGATGCTTCACTATGACGTGCTCAGAACTCCTCAGCTTCCTAAACTGCTTTAGCCTCAGCTGCCAGTTTAAAGCGGCGGAAGATAGCGGTTAGAGTTTCTTGCGCTCTTACTCGCTCAGATGTGAGTGCTCGACAGGATCAATGGCACCATTCTGTTCAGCATGAAAAGCGCTATCGACGGTGCCAATTTCGACCGATTCTGAAAACATCGATTTTTTGACAGTTTCGCATCGAGGGCGAGACCGCTCGAGGCCGTGGCAGACGGACGATGAGGTCATCGAAAACCGATGCTTTCGAAATGGGCCATGCTTGGTACTGTTCGATAGAGCTTTTCATGCCTAATTGAATCATGTTATTGGAGAGTAGAGAAAACTGTATTCTGAGAGAGTAAGGGCGAGGAGAACATCAACCGTTGTTCTGCTAAATTGCACGCGCTGGCGTGTTCTAAGCGCAATAACTCTGTCATTTGTGAACCTTTCCGGTTGCAGCTTGCCAATTTTGTAGGCAGTAAAATGTCCTAGTAGAGCGCTAAAATACAGCGATGTAGCTTATGATTGTACAAAGTTACAGCGGTGCGAAAATACAGGTTAGCTTTGCGTGGCACGATTTTTTTCCAAATTCAGTCGACCACTGCGGGAAGACGCAGAGAGCTAATGGCCTACAAATGCACAGGCGAGCAGAGCGCTTAAGGTTCTTTACGATGACATGCTCGAAACTCTTTAGCCGATTAAACAGCCTTAGCACCAACTGCCATTTTAGGGCGGCGGAGTTTTAGCGTTGAAATTTCCTGCGCTATTATTCGTCCAGGCTTGAATGTTCGACGCTAGCAGTTTTACCGATCTGTTCGGCATGGAAAGCGCTATCGAACTGTACCAATTTCGACCGCTTCTGGAAACATCGATTTTTTGACAATTTCCCATCGAGGACGGCGGCGCTCTAGGCCGAGCCTGCGCGGTCGATGACGTCATCGAAAATCGATATTTTCGAAATTGGCCAAACTTTCTCGTCCAAAATCATCTAGGGGTTATTTGGGGCGCTGATTACGAACCCGACGTCCGTTTTTGAAAATTCCGCCGATTTCGGTAGTTTTTGGATAATCTTCATGATAATTGGAGGTGGTCTGGTCAGGATCACCCATTTTGCTCAAACTTCGTATAGGGGCGGGGACTTATTCGGGGTGCCGAACATGATGCCGAAGCTCATTCGGACGAGACCGCCCATACCGATAACTAAGGGTGATCGGTGGTCCTGACACGACCACCCTCAAACGGAAAGTAGCCTACTGAAATCGGCGGAATTTTCAAAAACGGACGTCGGATTCGTAATCAGCTCCCCAAATAACCGCCTAGATGGTTTTGGACGAAATTTGCATGAGGAAATTTGGTGAATTTCGAAAATATCGGTTTTCGATGACGTCATCGTTTGCGCCGGCTGGGGCAATGGCGCCCACGTCCTCGATGGGAAATTGTCAAAAAATCGATTTCTTTGAAATTGGTCGAGAGTGACACCATTCGATAGAGCTTTTCGTGGCGAACGAAATGGTGTTACTGGGAGTGTCGAAAACCCAAATGTGGGCGAGTAAAAGAGCAGGAAACTTCAATCGCAAAGTCCGCCTCCCTAAAATGGCAGATGGGGCTAAGGCAGTTTAGGCAGCTGGGGAGTTGCGAGCATGTCGTCTTAAAGAACCTTAGGTGTTCTGCTCGCCTACGCATTTGTATGCCCTTGGCTCGCCGTGTCTTCGCGGAGTGGTCGACCGAAATCGGAAAAAATTGGCCTCACCTGCATATTCGCAGCGCTGTAATTTAGTCCATTCATGAGCTACACCGTTGTATTTTAGAGCACGTCAAGAACCTTGTACTGCCTGCAAAGTTCTCGAGTTTCAGCCGAAACGATTTTATCTTGATAGAGTTATTTAAGCCACGAACTCGCCCGCGCGTGCATTTGCGAGCGGTCGCTCCACTGCATTGATAGGTTCTGTTCTATATGCATTGTTCATAGCGTACTATAAAGCCTCCCCGGGACGGAATACAGCAATTCCTGAGTAGGGCGGGCGGAAATTTCTAATCGAATCTAATTTCAAACGGTCTTATCGTATATGCATTTTGCACGGCGCTTCTTAGAACCTCTCCATTTGTATAAGCTGCTGTCAGTGTGTGCACTAAAGCACCTAAAGAGGGTAAGCGTTGCTGTTTAGCACGACATTTGAACCCCTTCCGCTCACTCGATTGATAGGCTCGATCCTACATGCATTATGTACGGCACACTCCAAAGGCTCGTCGGACTGCCTGGAGCAAATCCTAAGTAGGACGACCGGGAATTTCATATAAAATTCTTCAAGCGGTGCAAGATAGTCTTGAAGGCTTTACATTTTCCGTCAAATGAAGTGGGCATGCTTCCGCTCATTCGATTGATAGGTTCGATACTATATGCATTGTGCACGGCGCACTCTTGGAACATTCCAGGCATGGCAGACCACTGACAACGCACGCCATGCTTGAGATACTCCGAAAACAGTGCACGTCCTGGAAAATAAGGTGCTCCAATCGCAAAAGCCTGCTACAGTTATTCTCTTAGGCCACCCACAGCGAAAACATGGTAGCCTGGTAAAGTTTTATATATGGTTTTATAGCTCTAGAGGAGACGAATCGAATGGTAGTAACTGTTTCTGAAACAACTCAAAATTAAAGGAGTTATGAGCATGCGACGGTTTGCGACGGATTTTTCCGTCGCAAACCGTCTTTTTGACCGCGCGACGCGGGCGGTATTGTACGACTCCGGAGAAGAACTGTTCCTCGAAACAGGCGACAGCAGGGGAGTAGGCAGCGTTGGTGTCCTTGCCAACACGCACTTGACCATGAACACCGATTCGTGCGAGTCTCTGACAACCCGAATCGGACGTCTGCGACTGAAGCGATGTGGATCCGTGCCAGCTTTGACTCTATTCGTGGCGTATGCCCCAACATCCGACTACGACGACGAAGAGGTCGAGGCCTTCTACGTGGAGCTGGAGAAGTTCTATAAGGAAGATCACACCTTCTACAAGGTGATCGTCGGCGACTTCAACGCCAAGATCCGACCGCGAAGGTCGCCGGAAGAACTTCACATCGGAACCTACGGTTTGGAGTGGAACGAGCAAGGTGAAAAGCTGTCTGAGTTTATCATGCCGACCAATACCGTCCATGGACACTCACAGTTCCAGATGCCTCTTTCCCTACGATGGACCTGGGAATCCCCCGATGGCCAGTTCCACAACGAGATCGACCACATCATCTTCAACCACAGGTATTGCTTGACCGACGTTTCCGTTGTCCCCAAGTTCTACACGGGATTGGACCACCGCCTCCTTCGTGCAAGATTCCGCTTTTCGCGTCAAGGAGAGAAGGTCGTGAAGTTTAAGAAGCGGAGTCCCAGAACGACCATCAAATGGGACCTTTACACCTCTCTCGCCGGCCTTTGGGAAGATACCGTTGTGGACAACATCGACGAGGAATAGGAACACTTCGTACACCATCTCCGCCATAGTGCTAAGGGAGCCGAAAGCTTGAAGACCACCATGAGACGCCTGTCTCCGGAAACTCTCGAGCTGATACGCCAGTGTGGAGCAGCACGAGCGTCAGGCAACTATCAACTGACGTCCGAGCTTGCAAAGCTATGCAGAGCGGCGATAAAGGAAGATCTGAAGGAGAGAAGAGCAGAAGTGTTGGCTGAAGCAGCAGAGGCAGGATTGAGCATCCGCAATGCCCGCCGGAACTTCGCCAACTTCAAGGCCAATATGACTGCTCTCCTACGTCCTGACGGAACCGTCAATTCTTCCAGAAGGACCATGGAGAAAGTCATCCACGACTTCTACTCCGATCTCTTCGATAGCCACGTCCACCTGCCCCTACGCCATCTTCTGCAGGATGGATACGTCATCCCCTCTGTTCTCCCTTCCGAGATCCGACACGCCATCTCGTCGGTGAAGAAACGTACAGCACCCGGTCCTGACAGGATCAGAGCTGAACACCTGAAGAACCTCCCGCCAGCGCTCATCAACACCTTGGCGCGGCTCTTCACACGCTACCTGTCCGAATGCAAGGTTCCATCTCAGTGGAAGACCAGCAAGACCGTCTTGCTGCACAAGAAGGGAGACGTGCACGACATTGGCAACTATCGCCCGATCTGCCTGTTGTCCGTAGTCTACAAGCTGTTCACTCGAGTCATCCTGAATAGGATTAGTAGAACGCTGGACGACGGACAGCCATGCGAACAAGCAGGATTTCGGAGAGGATTCAGCACGATCGACCACATACACACCATTACGAAGCTCATCGAAGTGTCGCGAGAGTACAAGCTGCCGCTGTGCCTTACGTTCATCGACCTGAAGAAGGCATTCGACTCCGTCGAGACAGAAGCGGTCCTCGAAGCCCTGCTAACTCAGGGCGTTCCTACTCAGTACATCAGAGTACTTCAAGAGCTGTACAGTGGATTCACGACCAAGATCTCTCCATTCTACGACGTCGTCATCGACGTAAGGAGAGGGGTTCGGCAAGGGATACCATATTCCCGAAGCTCTTCAGCGCCACCCTCGAGAAAGTCATGCGCGAACTAGAATGGGAAGACATGGGAGTGAAGGTCGACGGCCAGCAGCTGCACCATCTTCGTTTCGCTGACGACATCGTGCTCATAACACCGAGCATCAACCAGGCGGAGCGAATTCTGGCCGACTTCGATCGTGTATGTGGGAATGTCGGTCTGCAGCTGAATCTTACGAAGACGATGTTCATGAGGAACGGACAAGTTTCTGATGCCCCATTCTCGCTCAACGGAACGAACATCTCCGACTGCTCCAGCTACGTGTATCTGGGTTGCGAAGTCATTATGGCCAACGATCTAGCGCCGGAGCTGAGCAGGAGGAAACGAGCGGCGAGAGCGGGAGCTTTCAAGAGCGTCGAAGAAGTCGCAAAGAAAACGAAGAACGACCGACTAAGTGCCCACCTATTCGACTCCACTGTTCTTCCTGCCCTAACATACGCCTCAGAGGCCTGGGCTAAACGAAAGCAGGATGAACACGCGATCAGCGTCGCGCAGCGTGGAATCGAGAGGACGATGCTCGGAGTGACACGACTCACGCAAGCGAGAGAAGGCCTCCGGAGTTCCTAGCTTCGAAGATCAGGCTGTCACGTGGGCCAAGTTGTCGAAAATTAGGTGGGCCGGCCACCTAATGTACTTCGCAGACACCCGCTGGACGAGAGCCGTCACCGACTGAACTCCGCGGGATGTCAAGAGAACATCAGGGCGCCCACCAACGCGTTGGTCGGACTTCTTCGTGAAAGCCCTGAACGACCGATATGACGCTCTTCGTGTCCCTCGAGCGAGGAGGATCCATTGGAGCACTCTGGCACGCGACAGGGACGAATGGAGACGCTGCTGGCGCCCGCTTGAGCAAGTCAATGATGAACGGGACGACAGGTGATACAGGTGAATATTAATATTATATATAATACCTAATATTAATAACATTATTATTCATTATATTAATAATTATTAATACAAGCTCCGCCGGGTAAATGGGTAATCGACATAGTGTTTTGAAAATTCTTATCAGGAAGCTGGAAATGGTAGATGTGCTATATCCATTTTTCTAGCGTGCCAACTCACTCCATCTACTGAGATTCATAATTGATATTCATAACGTCTTTTTTACGTGCTGTTAAGCAAGAAGCTCATTAAAACAATAGCGCTCTCGAAACTTTGTACGCTAAATACGTTTGTTATCGGATACAAAAGCTGTCACAGCCAGACGATTCGTTTCCAGTTTTGTTTCAATCCACCTACTCAGCAGTGCGTTTGTGTACTGCTCTGTCATAACTTTGCAGATCCTTTGATCGCAGTCCCCTTTTAGAGTTCTGTCAGGTCCGACATTCAAGCATTGCCAAAACTATAAATCAAAAACGGCTCACACTTCCTAACTGCGAGAGCACTCATGTGAAAAGATTTTTTTAAAGAAGTGAGCGAAATCTACAAAGTATATGATTAAGGTTCCATAGGTGGGTGCAAGTCTAGGACGATAGGTCTACCTTCATGCTCCGGCACATCATCCAGGGGCGACTTCATCAACGACTTAAAGCAATCTAACGGATCTAACGGAACAATGTAAGCCTTTGATGAATCTGGTCCCAGAATGCCTAACTGTAGACTGAAACCCTAAAAACGTTACCTATTCAGCATAGACCTACAAGGATACCTAAATTCGCTTCTTTGGAATGAAGCTGTCAGAAATGGAAGAGAACAGGTTGGACCCCCTCTCTAGGCTTGTAACCGAAAATGAAAGTGACCATCTATCGGACCTGTAAAAATCTGTTGAGGACGTGGATTTCACCATTACAGAGTCACTGACATAATGGACCTTACGTTTGAAAACGTGTGTTGGACGTGGACCCAACATCCCAGAAAAGTCCAGTTTGGAAGTTGGTGTCCAATCGGGTTAAGCCCTCGTGGAAGAGAGCGTCGCGAGGATCACTTTGCATCAGCAGTGGGTTTCGCTCCGCTGCGCGGGCGAGGCTTAACTATATTCTGTATCAGCAGCTCTAGGCTCAGGAAAAAAGATAAAAGTCACCACATATATATATAAGTTTGTCCTTCGAGTGATCTAACCTATGTGAGCCGCATCTACCACAGTGAATGTGGTTACTGTTTAACACAACAGCACCTACGCGCGTTTCTGAGCGTACAGATTCGGAAGCCGTGTCGCCGACTTCGTGCTATCAGCATGAGAAAATCACTGAAAAGGTAAGAGTAGAAGGGGAACTTTGAGTGGGAGAACCGACAGCCATCAGGAGGGAGCGACCTGGATGAGGCATCAGGATGACGAAGGAAGGTCGATAGGGGGAACAATGAAGCAGGCCGCATCAAAAAGGTTTAGGCAATAAGTAAAGACCAATAGGGAGTTACCAATAAGGGGGGCAGTAAGGAGGATCAGAAAGGGGATCCATTACCGTAAGGGAGACCGGATTTAGATGTGACATCGATGTCGCACAATGGGCGTTCGTTCGCCGTCGTCGTGTCGTGAGCGTGGGAGGGCTACTTAATTGGGGAGAGTAGTATGGAGGATCCAGAGGTGGGGGGGGGGGGGATCTACCTGAAAGAAGGGACATGGAGACGGGACTTGGAAGGGAAACTAACATGGAGGGAGCCGTTAGGAAATTCATACGGAGAACAAGGAATATGCCATATGCATAGCCTCTTCATGCTTGCAACAGCGGCGACTGCTCGCGCATCTGAGCTACTGGATCCAGAAGACGTCCCCTACGTCGCGCAACAAGCGTCCTGATTTCGAATACATGTCACCGACGTCTGCCGTGAGCATGGGAGAAAAGCTAAGGAGGTGGTGGAGAAGGGCAGTAAGGAGGACCTAGGGTGGACCAGGAGAGCGACCAGGAAGGAAAGGAACAACCTGGAGGAGGGACCAGGACGGGAAACAAACAAGAAGGGAGCCGTAAGGAAATTTATACGGAGAACAAGGATCTGCCATATGCATAGCCTCTTCATGCTTGACACATCGACGATTGCGCGAGCTTCTGAGCTTCTGGAGCAATATGCCAAGAATTGGGACCAAGGAAAGGTGGGGAGGGGAATAAAGAGAGGAAGGGAAGACCAGTAGAGGCGGACCAGCAATTAGATCCAGTAAGAAGAAACGAGTGAGGGAAACCTGGCTTCGGAGGACATGTCAACGATATCCGGAAACGTTGAGCATGAGAACGGTTGCGGAAGAATAACCGGAGGGACAGAAATCCTGCGCAGCACAAACTAATACGTTACGGACGATCCGGAAAGAATGCCTATGATGAAGGTACCGAAGTTGTAAACGGTTTGATGCCGATAAAGCACCTTAAGCGGCATTCACACTGCCGTTGCTGCTGTTGCGCACCCGATGCCGTAATGATGAAGCATACCGCAGAGACGCAGAGGAGCAACAACAGCAACGAGGGGTTTTTCACACTGCTGTTGTCGCATCCCCACATTAAGCGGATTTCACACTGCCGTTGCTTTTGCTGCAGCAACGAGCAACGAAAAAGGGGTGGAGTTCCGATGCTTGCTGCAGCCGCAACGCGTGAGATAAGGCTAGAGCACACTTTGCTGCGTTTGCTGCGGCAGCAGGCTAGAGCACACTTTGCTGCGTTTGCTGCGGCTGATAAAGGATATCATCGAGCTGCTGCCTCTGATATCCTTTATCATTGCTGCCGCAGCAAAGGCAGCGAAGTGTGCTCGAGCCCATAAGCTAATGAGATAAGACCTGTGATATGCCTCCGTTGACGAGCATCAGCAACAAGCAATGATGGCGATCATTCCTTGTTGCTGAGGCCCCGCAACAGTTGCGCAACCGATGCCGGTGTTGCTGATGCGATGTTGCGGCAACAGCAGCGTGAAAGACCCCTCGTTGCTGTTGTTGCTCCTCTGAATCTTTGCGGTATGCTTCATCATTACGGCATCGGTTGCGCAACAAAAGCAACGGCAGTGTGAAAGCCGCTTTAGCAACACCGGCGTCGGTTGCGCGGCCTCAGCAACAAGGAATGATCGCCGTCATTTCTTGTTGCTGGTGCTCGTCAACGTAGGCATATCACAGGTCTTATCTAATTATCTTATCTCACGTGTTGCGGCTGCAACACCTTTTTCGTTGCTCGTTGCTGTAACGGCAGCATACGGCAGTGTGAAGGCCGCTTTAACCGATATCATGCTGTTATCAGCGGACGGCTCATTCCGATATCACGGGTGGATACTAATAGGCAACAGTTGTTAGGGAGATATCGTTGATGTTCCGGGGCCGGATTCATCAAAGACTTACACCAATTTAACAAGGAAAATTACAGTCGAAATCCCTGATAGCACTGCTTATCAAACAAGCGATATGTTGAACGATAAGCCTCGTTATCTGCGTTCGCTGTGAATTCCCTGTTAAAGTTATGTAAGTCGTTGATGGATCCGACTCCTGTTCGTTCAAACAGCTCTGGTAGTCTAAGGCGTAGCATCGCTCCCTTGAAATAATAAGGTGCGGCGCAAGATTTTTGATCGCAACAAAACGTCGTTCTATTTGCTAATAGAAGGGCTAAAAACTTATGCTCAACAATAATGTTACGCCTGATCTGCTGTTGAAAATGGAAGGATATAACATGTTGTTTGTTCGCTAACAGTTTTTCTGTTGTGCGACCATTTTTGAGAACATTACCAGTCTTATTTTTAGTTGGCTTGCTATTATTGGGAAATTGAGCGTTTCCTACAAAAATTATGTCTAGAATCGAATGAGTTTATACGTAACATGCCTGGTAGTATGGACAAAAATCTGCCACCTCCACACCACCAACTCCGAATATTTGCACACCTTCTTCATTGCGGTATAGATTTTCAATATTGTAGTTGTATTGAGGAGGAATAATATTGTTTTTCTCCTCTAACTCCAAGTTGCACCTCAGTTTCGCTGTTTTGTCATTGCTGCACCTAAAATATTGAACCGATATCTCAGCATTTTGCTTGTCGTCAATGGAAATGCAGCAAAGTTGTTTGTTCAAAAATAAAGAAGGTTCACTATAGGCTCAGCAGCACCTCCGTGAGCAATATTCTGCATGTCAGCACTCATTCGAAAAGAGCGCCTGCAATTCATTTTAAATTCCTTTTTAAGCACGAGGCAGGCATGCAGTTAGGTTTTATGCGTTCCCAAAACGTATGCTGGTGCTTAATTGCTTCCATGGAAGTATTACTATGAAGAAAAAATGTTGCGACCCAACCAGGAGCGGTTTCGGGTTCTGAGCATTCATCGAAAAAATCTTCATGTCGTATTCATGCCTTATCTCCTAAGTTCTACCAACAGATTGACTGGCTTTGTTCAGATGGAATATCTACATATCTGTAATGGGCTTCGCTCAACACCATTTCCTTTAAGGCCAAACTCATTAGTACTCTTCTGCTCTCTTCTTACGAACAACAAATGGTGGTGCCGCAATTTGCGTGCAATAGTTTGGAGTAAATCAACAAATGGGTATGTTTGCGAATAAGGTAATGCATGTGAAGTGGAGATGGATGCGTTTTCTTGGGACGGTCAAGAGGTACAAGATATGTCCACACCCCTCGCCGGGGGCATGCAACCTCTCTCTCCTACTCCTTGCTCAACCATCCCCAACACCCTAGGGTCGGCTGTCTTACGAAACCTGTGAGACGCTCCAGACCACTGCCACGATCGGCTAGAGCGCAGACACAAGGCCCTTGCACACTTGGCAGTAGCGGCTGTATGAGCGACGGCGACAAATGCTCAGGCATAGGGGCATCGGTTTCTACAAATCGATGCCCATATGCTTAAGCATTTGTCGTCGTCGCTGCCACTGCCGCTACTGCCGAGTGTGCCAGCGCCTATACTCTTCCGGCAGCGGCAGTAGTGGTATGAATCATTATTGCTGCAGCGGCATTTGCGGCGCCACCGTCACAGCTGCCGCGTGAGTTTTTAAATGAGAAGCGGGCTGGCGCGGTACGGCACGGCACCGTTCGCCGCCGCCGGCAAGTTCTACGTTCCTATTCTGCGGTTAACGATAGGGCCGCGGCCTTGCCGCAAAGCTGTATGGAGGCTTTTGGCGGCTGTGAAGTGCCATGAGCATACGTACCTCTTACAGGCGCCTTGGGCGGTAATATTTTCATCATTTTTGCACAGCAAAAGGAAAAGGGGCGAATGCAAAAGCGCACAACTAGAAAAGACGGTGACTAGAAGTCTCTGCTGGATAACCGCTCTCACACCACGCGACGTACTCACCTTGAAATCTCAAGTAAGCAAAAAGAAAAATGGAAAGAGAAGAGGAATTGAGGTAATTAACCGTTCGTTGAGCGTGGTATCGCTACATGGTAATAATGTTAAACTAATTAGTTGTAGACGTAGGATAAACAACTGATTTGAAATGTTTTGAAGAATCACCAAAACCACACGCTGATACAATTCCAACAGAGGCTATATTGTTACCTGACGTTCAGCGCATTATGTGCCACCATAGGCTGGTGTGGAGCATCTGCCCTTTTGTTAGCTCTTGTGAAAGCAATGGCAAATAACGGCTCAGAGAGTGGGGAGCCACTTCCTCCGGAATTGAGTATTTCTTTTACACGATCTGCGGTATGGACAACTATTTTGCGCCCCAAGCTGTGGTCCACCACAGGGTGCGGCAAAATTACCCATGCACTGAAAACTCAATGGCATTTTGGAATCAAACTACGCAGATCAATTCTAACTATCAAAATTATCTACCACAAGCATGACAATTGAAAGCATGCTAACAATTTTCGAAATGAACGCCTTCATCCTCTACATACCCCTCAGACGTTCGACAAAGGCTTCGCATGTGGCACGCAGGTACGGTTCATCAATTTCGTCCCAGGATTTCAAAAGCGCTTCTTTAAGAGAGTCCAAATTTGGGTGCCTGGTGGAGCAGACCCAGACTCTTTTTTAAGGCGCTCCAGACAGAATAATCCATCGGGTTAAGGTGCGGAGATTTGGGGGTCATTCGTCGTGTGTGATGAAGTCAGGCAGCTGCTCGGCGCACCATTCCTGGACCACCTTCGCTTTGTGTGCCGAAGCAGAATCTTGTTTAAAGCACCAGTAGGCTTCTCCAAAGTGGGAATCGGCCCACGGATTGAGAACTTCTTCCAGGATGCCCTTGTAAACCGCTGCGTTGATGTTCACGCCAGCTTCGACGAAAACAAGTGGAGTTTTCCCTGAAGATGTGACTCCTCCTCAAACCATAATGAATTGAGGCTTTTTCGCACTTTTCTGAGGTCGTCCTTTGGCGGTAGCATCAGCAAGCGAGTCCTCGATAATCCTCTCATTTTGGGAGTTGAACGCTGGATTCAACGTGAAAATCTTTTCATCGCTAAAGGCGATGTTTCGAGCGCGTGCCACCGTGAATCGTTGCAGCAACCTTTTGCATTTTTCCAATCTCCTCTTCTTCATAGTGTCTGTGGAGAGTTGGAATTTTTGACGATAAGGGAACTTCTTGAGCTTTTCCCTGACTATCTTCCTAATTGACCTTCCGCTTATTCCTACGTCTTTTGCCATCTGGCTCTTCGATCTCCTGGCGTTTCTCCGGATTTTTTATCTCACGAGTTTTACATTTTCCGGTTGGCAGCTGTCGTGGGACGCCCTCTCCCTTTTTTTATACTTTTCGGTCTTCAATTCCTTTCAACGTTTTACTGTTTCCTGAACCATTCTTCGGGGCACGGAAAAGATTTTCACAATATCTCTCGTTTGCTTGCCAGCCCTATGAAGTTCGATAATTACATTTCGTAGGTTGGAACGCCTAACCGTTTTGTGCTAGAGCACGTGTGAGTTCCACAATGTTCAGTCAACATATATCAGGAGAATGAAGCGAGAAAATTTTTGAGAAATTTTTAAAAATTTAAAATGTTTAGGTGCACGGGTAATTTTGCCACACCCTGAAGTGGTAAAGTTGGAAAGGGAGACTTTAGAAAGTGCCCCAACAACTTATCACCGCTGGCAGTGTGCCTTAGCTAGTGGCGGACCCTCGACGTGACTCACGGATTAGAACAACTACATGTAGCACGAAAGGATAGCGTTTCACCTAGACTGTTGGGTTTTGCCTGCTACAGTAGAGCACCACAGGTGATGCTCTACTGTGGCAGGCAAAGTCCGACAGTCTAGGTCAGCTTGCAATCGTTGGTCACGTAAACGTTTTTGACTTACTGGACAGGTCTTTACTGGTGACGTCGTAACACCATGACACACGTATGGACGCATTAGCTTTATTCTAAGTAGTAGGATGTGCCCCTTTAGTAGCAATTCAAGCGTACTCACACATCCATACAGTAAGGCAAAATAACTCCTTACTTTATAGCTAAGCAAACAGAACTTATATGACAATCTTGATCATACATTTAGAGTGTATGCGAAAATAGAATCTTACTCATACATTTTTAGGGACAGTCCTATAGTTTTGTAGGGAAGAGGTCGAATCACAAAGATGAGACAGAACTTGAAGAACAACTGAATGTCACCTTTCTTCGTCGCGCACCGTGCAAAATGGATAAGGATTGACGCGGTTAGACTTCATCCACGTGAGACAACTTCGCTTAGCAAAAACGCATCCGAGTCCTCGCCCCCAATCCATTTCTTCAGCTTTACTAAAAGCACTTTAAGTATAAAATCGATTTGGCAAATATTGATGAAGAAAACCCCATCAAAATGCATAACTTCCCCCATTAGTTCAAAACGCCAGATTTTAGATCGATGCTGAATGTCTATATGAAAAATCGGATCTATCCTTATCCGAAGGAGACACATAGTGATTTGCGTCCTCATTCTCTGCTTTGAGTTTCTAGGATAGTTTCAACTATTGTCCCACGATGCCTGGGCTTTCATTCAAATTCAGGAAATATGGTTCTGTGAAATGGAATGACGCAGGGCGAAATTGGCACTTTGTGGTTGCCCACCCGACTAGTATGGATCCGAAAAATCTTATTCATGTGCTGCCATTTATTTTTGGTTGCTATCTGTTAACAACTTGTTAAAGTGTTCTGCGGTTTGTTATCAGATAGAAAAATATGCATTTAAAATAAAATATATAAAAATAAATGACAGCAATATCCGCCACACCATTAGTGTTGTTCTGGGCTATAGCTCTTGTTATCGTCAAACATGCAACTCAAGAAGTGAATATTTGGAAATGCCCACTTAAAAAACTATTTCCACTTTATTATTTTAAGGTACTATGGAAATTAGCCATTTTCAACAGTTTGTTCAAAAGACCTACTAATAATTCACTTGATACCATCCCGAGTCTTCCAACAGTGCCAAGGTTACACGTGATATGGCATCCACTTGAGTTACAACTGCAGACATGGCTTCGTTCTGAACATTGTTAAACTTCAGAACGCGCTTAAATTATTGTAACTGTTTACTATTTTGATAAAATACGTGCGCTCACAAGTATATATCTTAAATAAGAATTTAAATACGATAACCTAATTTGATTGTTGAATCTCATTCCTCTTTGTATACTCACCTCCTATGTTTTTAGGCCAATGGCAGTTTTTTCTTGAGCTTTAGCGGAATGGACCTAGAGAACTCACACAAGAGTAGAGAACCACAGACACGGCTTAGGCGTGAACTAGTAACAACCAAGAATTTCTAATCGTTCTGTCTCATCTCAAAGCGGTATATTAAGAGGGATGGAGGGACGATGGCGAGCTAGGTCTAACAGCCGCGCTTTAGCGGCCTGCTCGCTCGACAGTAAACTACCCGGCTGCAGTTGGCTGGAAGGACTAGATGGACACCTTTGGAGCCCTACGACGACAAGATAGTAAGGCAGAGAACCCGACGCTGGCCCTGGCTTGGTAGTAATGAATATGGTACGGTTGTAAAAAAGATTTAATTTACTTATCTCATTATAGAAAGAAGAAATAGTAATATAGCAAAGAACATGGCCGAGGTACCTTTCATCTATTCGCTTATGAATATCTCGTAAACTAAGAAATTTTGAATGTGAATAAAACTCAAATAAACTTGTGTTCTGCAGTGTAGCAAAACAACAAAAATTTCATTGGACCGTGATGCAGCGGAAATGAACGGACAACGCGCAACCTAGGATGGGCCGCAAAGGAACAGCAGCAAACGCAACGCAGCCGAAAGCGACGATTGACGAGCAGTTCCTCAGACCCTCATCACCTGATATCCGACCTAGGGTCGGAATCATCATCTCGTCATCATAGGTGTGTTTTTGAGCATCACATCACTTTAACTCATAAGCCTGACCGCCCTTAACCGAAACCCGCCGATTTTATCTTTCGTCTGGCTGTCGCTTGGATGGTATGAGACTCGGAGCAAAGGAGCTAGATCTAAATGTCGAGGACATTATTCGATCCTCCACAAGGTATCGTAGTCTTTCTAGTAGAATCACCTATAGGAAAAATTATTAATTTGCTCAGCAGGTATTTACACAAACTTTTATCATAATAATTTAGCTTCTGGGAGCAATTGGGAAACAGCGATGAGTCAAGGAAAAAAGTTTTCGAGATTCGAAAGCTTCAACGTTCAAGCTGGAGACCCTACTGCTGCAACGCACTATCGCGGACCATGTAAGTTGGGGCAGTTCAAATCAGATTGCTCAAACAGTTGAATAAACATAAGCAGTATATGCAGTATATCTGCTCCCCCGACCACTTTGCGAGTTATAGAGGGAGGTGAAGGTGAAGTTAAAGTAGTAGAAAATAGTGAAAAAAAAACTAGAAGTAGTGGGAGTTGGTGCTGAGAGTACTGTTAGAGCACGAGTAGTAGTGGGAGTATTACCAGTGGTGAAAGTACTAATTTTTAGTGAAGTAGTGCTCAAGTACTGAAGGATGCCCGCAAGTTTGGTTCGCGTATATGCGCAGCACGTGCTGCGGGGTGCATGGAAAGGTGCCCCTTCAAAGTGAGCAAGATGTGCTTCTCAGCTCCAGCAAGATGTGCTGCCGAACTCCGGCAGTGTGCTACTTAGCTCCAAGAGCACCTGCTGCCCTCAAAAGGGATGACCGGATGAGCGAGATGACCAAGTGCTGCGCGATAGGCAGGTGGTTCCGCCCACTTTTGCAATTCTTGGGACGTGTCCCGGAGAGCTGATCTGCCCACCTACAGTCCAACTTCTCGCGCCCGGCCAGAGATACTCGCTGGCCTGCCGGGACTGCAGGAGCTACCAGCCCGTCATCATTAATGTGTCTAGTTCATTAGTATACCTTCGACGGGCAGTAGGGTACAATTGGACTTGTGCAATGATGGACTGCCTTTCTTTGATCATGTTGGAATATGCTAGATGACATGAGATTGAATGGACAGCCATTCTCGGCCTGTGGACTAATGCCATCACATGCTTTTCTAATTGCTTTATTTACGTCTGGTTAGGAAGGTTCATTCCCCCAAATAGCCAAGAGTCCTATCAGAAATCAGCAGAAAATTCAAAGTGTCGCATATAGAGAGAGCAGCTGATGAAAATCTCTCACTGAACACGTACTTCTCAGACTATCGTGGAATATATGCATAGGGAAAGTTGAGAAGGTAAATGATACCAAAAAAGATTGAACACTAAAAATGCAAAACTACTCCGAGGTCAAGGAATCAAACGTCTGCCCCTTGGTCGAAGTCGAGAAGTGGTAGAAAAAAATCACCTAAACTTTGCCTAAGGGGGTTATCTGGGTCGCTGATCACGAATATGATATTCATTTTTTGAAATTTCGGCCAATTACGGTAGTTTAGCACGTGTGAGCACAGTTTAGCTCCAGTGATAAACTTTGAGGGCCCATTGCTCCTTGGGTTCAAGTATTTTGCAAAAACGGAACATCCCTTCCTACTTAATGAAGGTGGAGAATCTACCTGTGGTATTTATTTTTGCCGTTCAAACCTACGTGTGAGTACAAGCGATCCGATAGTAAACTTTGAGGGTCCCTAGCTCCTTGGCTTCTAGGGCTTTGCAAAAATGGAACATCCCTTCCTACTATTTGAAGGGTGGAGAATCTCACAGTGGTATTCGTTTTCGCAGTTCAGACGTACGCCTGAGAGACTTCCATGGTGAGGACAAGGGCGGAACAAGGAGTAAAGAAAAGCCGTTGTTCTGGCCAAGATCCTCATTCTTCTGCTCTAGTCTCCCCAGTACACTACGATGACTACAGCTCAAGATATCAAATAATACATCTTAGCAGTATGATAAGTAAGAATGAATAAGAATTAATTAATAAGTGGTAACCATGGATATTAATATATAATAACAAAGAATAGTGAGCAACAACAAATAGAAATAACAGGTAATAATGAACAATTTTAGCTTCTTACAATCCACACCCGTTATAACACTTGATAAGACACGACTCTCGATCTAACGTAAATTTTTTTTCGGAACCGGCTAGCTTACCTTCACTTAACTTTTTTCTCCAATGGAAACCAACTCCGATTAAGACGGATATAACGCTACTCTCGTTATAGCGAAGAACTCTGCGTTCAAAATGACTCCAGGTATAACGTTAGTAGTGCTCAATTCCAGTCACACACAGAAATTTAACAAAATGTAAGGGTTTGACTGCATTTGTGGTCTGACCCACCCTCCATTACCTCGTTTACAGAGGGAGAGAGCCACCATGCGACAATGCGTTAGAGACATATCAACTTTTATCTGGCATGCATGGCCCACAAAAGTGTTTACAGTCAATAATATGTCGAGCACAGACTACCAGTAGGCGTTAGAAGTAGCCGTATGCTGGGACATTTCCTTTATCAACAACGAGAGATGAGGGGTGACTCTCAGATTATTCAAAACAATGCCCTATGTATTTCTTTTGAGCTTAGAGCAGCTGGTATGTGCCGAGGTTCTGCACTCTTGGAATAGGTTTTATTGCGACTAAAACTCTCGCGTCACGCAAGACTTGCACCCGCATCCCGTATTTCGGGCGGGAACAGCAACAGAGCTATTTGATCGCGCTCAACATTCCCAAGCCAGGGAGTGCTGACAAGCCATTTACGAGGATATCTCGGATGGGGCGCACGGTTTACCAGAGCTGATAGAATAATTAGAGAGAATAGTGTACTGATGTCCTGCCCGGAAGGAGGGAGTTCGGGTACGAGTCCACTTGGCGCGATAGCTTTAATGGCAGCAAAATGTCTTTCAGCATCAGATTACACGTTTTTATTGTTGACCACGTCTAACTCACGCCTCGCACTAGTTGCTTCCCGCCACATTTGGCATATTTAAGCATGTTACAGAGAGTATTTCCAAGGACAGGGCTCCACTAATAATATAAAGGTGTTACTTGTCTTCGCACTCTCCTCTTGGTCACATATTTCATTACTATAGTCATATTTAGCGATTGTATGCAATTCTAAATAAATCTACGCATAACAGAGTGTAAAAAAGGTGAGCTAGGGCATGACTCCCGTTATAGCACGGATTTCCCATGCAGTGCTTCTTGCGGTACTTCTTCCTAAAAAAACCTCTACAAGTATCTTCTAGCTAGTATTGTATAGTTCTTCTACTAAAAAGTTGGATAGTGTTCCTTCAATCAAAAATGCTGCATGGGAATCTGACGTACATATGAAACGAACTTTATTCCCAGTTTATCTGTCCTTCAAATACGTTGTAGTGTAATATTCTTTCTGACAAGTAACTAAATTAGAGGAATCGAGCGCCGTTAAAATTTGCATTGAAAGCGAGGCGGCAACATAAAAAATACAACCTTGGTCTAAAGGATTCGGATTTATGTCGCAACGGCTATGTTGGAATACTGTTAAAAACCAGCTTATCAGTTCAAATAAAAGCTTTTTTGGATTTTCAGGTCTTTGGAATAAGACGCTTAAGACAAGGATTTGCTTTCAGAAATTATCAGACTTGTAGAAGTGGGGGGACGGTCAGGAGGTGTACCCGCCCCTCCTAGGAGGCGTGCGACTTTTCTCTCATCCCGCTTGCTCACCCACCCCTAGGATTCACAGAAAGCTGCCTTACGAAACCTTTGACACGCAAAACAGTTGTGGTCCGCAGAACAGCGGCTACACCTGACGCCACGCCCCCAGCGGGGGGTGTATCTCCTGCCGCACTTCCGTAGAGGTGGTATATTTGCGGAGGTTGTTCCATCATTACTTTACCGTTATCCTTACCAGGAAAGTCTCTCAGGCGTATGTCTGAACTGCGAAAACGAATACCACTGTGAAATTCTTCACCCTTCAAATAGTGGGAAGGGATGTTCCATTTTCGCAAAGTCCTTGAAGCCATGGAGGCAGGGACCCTCAAACTTTACTACGGGATCGCTTGTACTCGCACGTAGGTTTGAGCGGCAAAACTGTATACCACAGGTAGATTCTCCACCTTCATTTAGTAGGAAGGGATGTTCATTTTTGCAAAATACTTGAACCCAATGATACGGGTCTCGTAATCCCGATGGTGAGCGTATTCTGGAGTATGCGGAATCGCATAGCCTCACCATTGTGAACACCGTCTTCCGAAAACGCGACTCCCACTTATCTCATATTATAGTGGGAGCTCCAAGTCTCAGATAGACTTTGTCCTTGTGAAGGGTCGCGACCGGAGCATTGTCACAGATGTGAAGACCGTGAAATATGAGACGGTCGCCCCACAGCATCGACCGCTGATCTGCGGCCTAAAGGTCGCCCCTCCGAGGCTGAAGCAGATCGAGCACTGCGGTGCAGCAGAAATCAAGTGGTGGCGAATGAGAGGGAGGGAAGCAGCTGTGATTTCTTGCGTGCGGTTACCGACAGTCACGACTGTCGATGAAACTTGGAAGAAGGCAATTGACGCGATACGCCAAGCTGCAAGGCCGGAACTCGACACTACGAAGCCTGGACCACGCAAAGTCGACAAGCAGATGGCTGTGGACGGAGGAGGTGAAAGCGAAAGTTTGAGAGAAGAAGTCGCTGTATCATGTTTTTCTCTGCAACAGAACAGCCGACAACTGGCAGGAGTATCAGAAGGCGAAGAAGGCTGCAAAGAAGGCCGTGGCTGTTGCGAAAGCCACTCGTTATGGAGATGTCAACGAGAAGCTCGAGTCTCGCGATGGTGAGCGGTATCTGTACCGACTTGCAAAGAATCGCCATCGCCAAACCGAGGATTTTGAAAAGTTCTTTGGCATCAAGGATGAGAGCGGCCATCTTCTGACAGACGGCAAAAAGGGGCTGAAGCGATGGCGTGATTACTTTGAGGAAGTTTCCACTTTGGAATTTCCTCACCCGGTCATCCCTCCTGTGGGTTCTGTTCACGGTCTCGTTCTCAAGATCACCGTGGAGAAAACAGAAGCGGCTCTGATGAAGATGAAGCCATGCAAGGCGACAGGACCGGATGACCTAGCAGCCGATGTTTGCAAGTCGAAGCTCTGGTATCATGCTGAGTGGTTTGGCTGAATTCTTCAACCAGGTAGTAAAGAAGAAGAAAGTACCGGAGTGTTGGCACAACAGTAGGACGATTCCGATTTGGAAGATAAGGGGCAGTCCTGCAGACTGCTCCAATTATCGTCCGATTCGCTTGCCTTCGCATAGCATGAAGATCCTCGAGCGAATCCTCGATAGACGAATTCGTGAAATCGTCGGCTCTCCGACAACCAGTGCGGTTTTGTGCCTGGTTGTGGGGCCATTGATGCTATACACGCCGTCCGACTCCTGGTGGAGAAGCACCGCGAGAAACAGAATCCGGTGCATGTAGCCCTTCTGGACTTGGAGAAGAGTTTCGATCGCGTATCGCATGAGGTTATATGGTACGTCTTACGACAACACAACGTACCTGAGGAACTCATAGAGTGAGTCCGATGCGCTATTCTTACCCAAAGAGTGGAGTGCAAGCTGCAGCTGGAACTTCAATGGAGTTTCCCATCTTTATTGGGGTGCACCAGGGTTCTGCGTTTTCTCCACTCCTCTTTGTTGCCGTCATGTAGTCCATTACGAGAGACCTTTAGAAGCCTGTCCCATGGACGTTGCTTTTGGTGATGACGTGATACTCGCTATCGAAGGTAAAGATGAAGTCGAGTGAGAGCTGCAAGCTTGGTGTGATCGTTTGGAGCGGTTTGGACTCAAGCTGAACATGAAGAAGACCGAATATCTAACGACGGATGTTACTGACTCCAGCTCCAGGGTTAACACGTCAAGGTTAACGGCATCGAGCTTCCACGCACTGCGGTCTTTATGTACCTAGGATCAGCAGTCGCGTCTGACGGCAAACTGATGGTTGAAGTGAACTCACGCGTAAGTGCAGCTTGGTCCAAGTGGCGTTCGCTGACTGGCGTGCTCTGCGATAGGAATATACCAGAGTGCTTTATGTCGAAGATCTACAGAGCAATCATCCGGCCAGTAGCGATGTACGGCTCTGATTGTTGGCCTGCCAATAGGGAAGCTGAAACGCGCCTCAGCGTCATGGAGGCGAACATGCTGCGCTGGACGGCTGGAGTCACGCGCATGGACCGCATCCGAAATGATGCTATTCGGCGAAGTTCGGTGTTGCGCCGATAGCGGACAAGATGCGTGAAGCTCGCTTGCGATGGTACGGCCACGCTCTGCGTGGGAAGGAAGACAGCGTCCGCAAGATAGGCCTTGAGTTGGAAGTGTCAGGACGCCCGAAGCAGCGTTGGTCCGATACGTTACACATGGTCATGAAAGTAACTGGCGTCCTCCCTGATGAAGCGCAGGATCGAGAAAGGTGGCGTCACGACACCAGAAGGGTGTACCCCTCTACGAAGCGGGACAAAAGCTGAAGAAGAAGAAGAACCACATACTCAAGGGAGCGTACACTCATGCCTATTACTACATTGACAAAGATATCACTCGGCAACAGCATAGACGTAGTACCTCTTCTGAGTGGTCTACGCTCGCAATACGTAAATACGTTTAAAAAACGCAGCAGTTGTTGCTATTACTCAGCTAGGGGCGTGGTAGCCTTTAGCGCTCGGTTCCAAACCCTTTCATGGTCGGTTACCTACCGACCCAGTTTCTGAGACACGGCAGTGTTCCAAACCGAGCAGTGAATGTGTTTCAATTTCTTTCATGTTCGGTTACTAACCAACTTTCGTCTAAGCATGAATGTGGAGAGCTGCATCTTGCAGTGGATTCGATTCGCTTTATAGTAGGATACAACTTCCAACACAACTTCTTGTAACAATGCTTTTCTTACAACTTCCTGTCACAATGCTAAGACCGAGCAATTAGTCTAGGTCGAAAGCGGTTTGTCAGCTTGCAGCCCCCGTTGCATCCTAACAGGCTACTTTCCAGAAATCATATGGAATCAAAACCCGTGTGTGTGCACTCAATACCGCACGCGTCGCGCGATCAAAAAGACGGGTTGCGACGGAATAATCCGTCCGTCGCATGCTCATAATTCATTTGATTTTACGTTGTTTGAGAAACTATTGGCACCGTTCGATTCCCCTACTCGAGTTCTACACAAACGTGTATAAAACATTACCAGACCACCGCATTTTGCAGTGGGTGGCCTAAAGAACTACTAGAGCAGGCTCTTGCGATTAAAGCACCTTACTCCCCAGGACGTGCATGTTTTCGGAGTATCTCAAGCATGATGTACATTGTCAGTGCTCTGTCATGCCTGGAGTGCTTCGAGAGTGTACCGGCCGAGCCTTCTCAGACGATAACGTCATCGGAAACCGATATTTTCGAAATTGGCCAAATTTTCTGGTGCAGAACTCGTCCAACATCATCTGGGCGTTTATTGGGCGCTGATTACGAATCCCATGTCCGTTTTTGAAAATTCCGCCGATTTCAGTAGGTTATTTCCCGTTGAGGCTGGTCGGGTCAGGATCATCGATAACCAACGGTTATCCATATGGGAGGTCTCCTGCTATAGTCGGCCAAATGGACTTTGGCATCATATTTGGCACCCCGAATAAGTCCCCGGCTCTATACGAATTTTGAGCAAAATCGGTGATCCTGACCCGATCACCCTCAGTTATCCAGATGAAGATTCAAAATCTACCAAAATCGGCGGAATATTCAAAAACGGACATCGGATTCGTAATCGGCGCCCCAAATAACCCCTAGATGATGTTGGACGAGGTTTGCACCAGGTAATTTGACCAATTTTCAAAATATCGATTTTGGATGACGTCATCATCCGCGCAGGCTCGGCCTAGAGCGCTCCGTCCTCGATGGGAAATTGTCAAAAAATCGATTTTTCTGAAATTGGTCGAGATGGACATCGTTCGATAGAGCCTTTTGTGGTGAAACGAATGGTGTTATTGAGAGTGTCGAAAACTCAAATGTGGGCGAATAATGGCGCAGGAAACTTCAAACGCTAAAACTCCGCCGCCCTAAATTGGCAGTTGGTGCTAAGGCAGTTTAATCAGCCAGGGAGTGGTGAGCATGTCGCCGTAAAGAACCTTACGTGTTCTGCTCGTTTGAGCATTTGTAGGCCGTTAGCTCTCTGCGTCTTCCAGCAGGGGTCGACGAACCCGCGCAGGTGGATGTCTGCCCAAAAGAAACCCCCAGTCGAAAGGTCAGCTCTCCTCAGCCGGTGCGTTTAGAGTTTCGCCTTCAGTTCCACAGAAACCAGAGAATATCAGCATCAAAGAAATCTGCTGCTAGAAGCTGGAGGGATGAACATGATCAGGTTCAACAAAATTCAAAGAGAACTATAAATATTAATTAACAGTCGAACAGAAACCTTTCCTCCTCCGACTCCTTTAAACGAAACTCCTTTAAAACCTTTCTTTTTCAACGTTCTTCAACGCACTGCGCAGGAGGTAGAGGTTGCTGACAGGCTCTGTGACATGCGCCAAACACTGCCCCAGTTTTCCCGTGCAAAGGTAGGGAAATACACTCCGGTTCAGGGACGCCTGCCTATCATTGCTCTTTTTGAGTAGATCCGATCAATTTAGAATCGCTTTAATGAAGGAGACGACAAAACTTGAAGTCCATCAACCTGCGCTTGAAAAAAGCAGCGAACCGTGAAGTGAAAGCGGTCGAACACTCTTAGAAAAAAAAACAGGGGAAACAAAGTCCTGAAGTCTCATCCCGTCATTAAAGAAACGCTAAAGTCCGACGTGCACGCAGCAGGCCCTATTTAGGCAGCCATTCCAATCTACAGTGAAGGCACTGAGGCTCCTAAGGCATAGAAAGCGTCTTTCCAGTGAATGTGAACAAGTCCATGGACAATTTTTATATTGAGCGCAGAGGCGTATCAGTTTACTGCTGCCAGGAAAAAAATCGTGTCACACAAGGCTAATCTGCATTTCCGCCCTGCTATAACTTTGTCCAGCCATAAGCTATATTGCTGTGTTTCAGCGCACTACTAGAACATTTTGCTGCCTACAAAATTCACAAGCTGCAACCGGAAAGGTTTACACATTACAAAGTTCTCGCGCTCAGAGCACGCCCGCGGGTGCAATTTGGGACAACAGCGGTCAATGTTCTCCTCGCTCTTACTCGTCCAGTTTTTCCTACTCCCAATAAAAACATACGATTCAGCATGAAGAGCTCTATCGAATGGTATCAGAAAAGGCCCAACTCGAAGATATCGATCTTCGAATACGTCAACGTCCGTCTGCGGCCTCGTCCTCGACGCGAATCTGTCAAAAAATCGATGTTTCCAAAATCGGTCGAAATTAGCACCATTCGACAGCGCTTCTCATGCTGAACAGAACGGTACCATTACGAGTGTCGAACACGCAAATCTGGGCAAGAGCGCAAGAAACATTAACCGCTATCTTCCGCCGCTTTAAACTGGCAGCTGAGGCTAAGGCAGTTTAGGTAGCTAAGTTCTAAGCAGGCCATCGTGAAGTACCTTAAGCGTTCTGCTTGCATACGCATTTCAAGGTTGGTCTGCTTGCCGGGTCTTGTCGCAGTGGTCCATCGAAGTCGAAAAAAAATGCGTCACACAAGCCTCACCTGCATTTTCGCACTCCTGTAACATTGCCTCTTCCTAAGCTGCACCGTTCTACTTTAGTGTACTACTAGACCGTTTTACTACCTACAAGAGTCATGAGATGCAGTCGAAACGATTTGAACATGAAAGAGTAATTGCGCTCCGAACACGCCCGCGCGTGCAATTTGCAAGCGGTCGCCCCTCGATTGAAAGGTTCGTTTCTAAATGCATTGTTCACAGTACACTCCAAAGGCTAGCTGGACAGCCCTAGAGCAACTCCTCAGTAGGGCGGTTAAAAACTTATGTTAGGACTCCCCAAACGCTCACTCTACCATTTGTCGAACCCACTCGATTTATAGGTTGGATTCTATATGCATTGTGTGCGATGCACTCCAAACGCTCGTCGGAATGACTGGAGCAAATCCTAGGTAGAACTGCCAAAAATTGCTTATAAAATTCTTCAAACGGTGGAAGATAGTCCTGAAGACTTTATATTTTCCATTAAGCGAAGATAGAAACACGTTAGGCATGCTTCCGCCCATTCGATTGATAGGTTCGATCCTATATGCGTTGTGCACGACGCACTCTCGGAGCATTCCTGATATGACAGAGCACTGAAAACGCACGTCATGCTTGAGATACTTCGAAGACACTGCACGCCCTGGAAAATAAAATGCTGTAATCGCAAAAGCCTGCTGCAGCTATTTTTTAGGCCACCCACAGCGAAAAGCGGTGGTCTGGTAAAGCTTTATATATGTTTGTGTAGATCTCGAAAGGACGAATCTCGAAAGGACGGTACCAACAGCTTCTCTAACAATTTGGAATTAGAGGAGTTATGAGCATAGACGGTTTGCGACGGATTTTTCCGTCGCAAACCGCCTTTTTGACCGCGCGACGCGGGCGGTATTGTATGTGTATGTGCACCGTTATGATCTAGTGATCATTCAATTCTACGACACATCATCAATTCTGATTCTCTTCTTTATGGTTCGTCACTGAAGAGAGAATTTATCAAAGTAAGCCACTACAGTATTATTATTTAATTAAAGGATATTGATTGGTTAAGTCATCTCAATTCTCTTGAACAGTCTTTGGAAAATATGAGCTCTTCACTAAAATCTTGCATAACAGCATTGATCTTTTTGTTCCATCTAACAAAGCATAGTGCATTCCAGCCTTCTTCCCAACCGTGGTCGGATTTTAAGGAAAATGAAGGAGTCTTGGATCAGTGCTAGGCAATCATGTTCCGAGGACTGGACTCATAATATGAAAGTGAGTGATGCACTCAAGATCAAGTTAACGACATTTTGCTATTGAAAACCGAAGCACGAAAGGAGGAAGCAGGAGATAAACGGTTATTTTATAAGTTCTTAAGGTCTCGGTTGTTTGGGAAACCGCTGAGCTAGCAACATTAAATCCTCCACTCTCTTCCGATGGCCAATTCCTTCATAGTGATAAGGACAAGGCTGAGCTGCTGGCGTCCACATTTTCTGAGTATTCAACTGTTCCGATGAGGAAAATAGGGTTATGGCTACTTGAGTTCCCCCAAATGAAAGACTGTTTGGTTTCATAAACATGATACTCTAAGACTGCTCGACGAATGGCTTGTGTTGAAAAGCCTTGCACCACATTTCCTTTGCATTTCATCAAGAGGATCCATTCATGTGAGGGTTTCTGTAGCACATATTTAATCCTAGCTTTAGGAGGGCTGCCGTGTTCAATCTTTTGTGACATACCATATCTAGAAAAACCATCGTTTGACGTAATTGGTAATTTTGGCCCAGTCACTATTGCTTCCATATTCGCAGAACTGATTGAAAAAAATATTGGAAAGGACTACATAATGGTGACCGCCTCCAGAGGCACGTAGTGATTTCGTTCGTAGTGATAATGGTGACCGCCTCCAGAGGCACGTAGTGATTTCGTTAAATTAACATTATTTACATTCAGAAAAGGATTTCGACGTGGTTTATTCTGATTTCTGTGAAGACTTTGATCGTGTGTCACACAGCAAACTGTTGCACACACAAGATGAAAGCGGTTGGTGTACATCCTCCTATCATTTTGTGGATAAAGATGTTCCCGTCTGATAGGAATTTTACAGTTTGTGCGAACGTTTTCTCGGCCTAGACCTGTGAGCGTTGGTGATTTCCAGGGAGGTGTTCTCTCTCCTGTACTGGTCAACATTTACACGCACTATTTGCTAAAACTCTTTAAGTCGGGCGGTTAGGAATTTGTGCATTTGCAGGTGATCGAATCCTATCAGATGATGTATATATAATACAAATAAAAGAGGCTATCGCAAGGATTCAGGAATGGTCCTCGGTGTGGAACTTCTGCACTCTGTAGAGAGAACCAGTGTACTTCATATCGGTACCAAAGGCCATTGTCGACATCAGTACACTATTGGTAATATTGTTAGTACCAACGAGGTAAAACTCCCAGGATTTCTGGTCACTAATACTCTGATTTAGATTTGGTCAATGGCTATGACGGTCGCCATTAAAACTGTGAGGGCAACGTTCATTGTTTAAGCGCTATCTTCTGAGGATTGTGGACTGCTCCTTTAAGAATATAAGGTTTTGCTAAGCCCCAATTTAGAATATGACAAACCTCTCTTCAGTTTGCACTTGAAGAACGCTATACGAGTACCATGTGGAAAGCCTATAGAATCACGAGAAAGCTAATGGTACGCACAGGACCGAATCTCTTCAAATTAGGATAGAAATCACAGTTTTGGAGGCTGAGTTTGGGCTTTGGGGGCGGAGGCTTTCGCCTTTAGAGAAAAGTGTCATAGAGTCGTAAATCATGAATGTAGTATTAAAACCTCGAATATGGTGTGGATAAGGGAGTCCAGCACAAGTGGTGGACTCTGGTAAAAAATCGGAAAATGCACCAAAGTGTTATGTAATTACTTCAAAAACTCGCTTCTCCCAGTGTGAACCAATAGAAGAGCCTTCGCCTTGGCTTTCGAGTTCCGCCCCTTCCAAATTTGGACAGTTGAAGTAGTTTCGAGCTTCTTCACGAACCCGCGGTGTGACAATCATGTGCACTTCGTGCTGAACCTAAAAAGTAATTATATGGAAATGGAATCCACTAGTAAGTTTTAACCCCTACATAATAAATTTTACACAAAAGACGACAACACTTGTAACAACAAGAAAACGAACGCAAACAAAATGGCAACTATGAGAGCTCAGCATGTCTACCGCTTCAGGCGCCATTGGAGACATCATGTTCTCTTCACCAACGTTTTTCTTCATCAAGAAGCGGCGTTACTTATGGTTTCTGTTTGATCAAAAGCAATGCCGGAATACAGAATATCTCAAATAACCAGCACAAATGAAAATGATGAGAATTGACTATTTTTAACCATGAAAGACAAAGGAAGGCGTCGGTCAACCTTTTCTGGGGTGCGCCTCGTATTCTATTCTAGGGATGTCGTGGAGGCGATTTGAGTGCGTATTTCGCCATACGAAGACTTGCGATGGCCAACCGATGGACAAGTCAGCGTTTATCCTTCCCGACACATCTGGTATCAATTCATCGACCCGAAGGGATGGAAGGTATCATTGGCCAGGGCGCGAAATCCGTATCAGGAACCTGGTATCACTAGACTGCCAACACCTCATCCGACAGCACTTGAGTGCCCAATTTTAAGTATGCCGTAGCGTAATAATCAAATCAATCACCAATCGACGTAATAATGTGCGCATGTCAAAATTTCGTGGGTACGACTTCTAGGATTACTTCTGAGTTTATGGTAGTCGCATTAAATTGGCATCAGTATTCAATCTATCTCTTTATCAGCGTATTGCAATCGATAATAAGAGACTATGAGAAGGTGCTTGGAGAGATGGAATTTAGTTTAAAAAATCTGTAGAGTGTATTAATTCCAGAAATTTGTCTGTCTATGCATAATTAGTTTAGCTCCTGTAGATTTTTGGGCGTCGGTTATCCATCATCATACCGACAAGTTTTTCATGATTCCAGAACAAACTTTTTGATTGTTCTGCTAATACTAGCAGTGCAAGACATTATGAATTTTTATCGAAGAATTTTGCAAGTCGGCGCCCCAGTGCAGCGGCTGTGCCGTATACACGTGGGACACCAACCTGCCCCATGGGCACCCGAAGCTGCCAAGACCGAATACCCCGGGGAGGTATATGGTCCCATGCCCTTAAGTGCCACTCCTGAATTGAGGAATCCCTGGGCCCGTCCCTTCACTCCCATCGAACTGTATCCCTTCAACCCTGGGCTGCAGCCAGCATGTACCGGGGGGATACTATCCAGTGAATTGGTTGGTTGCCTGGCATCGACACCACTGCCCACGCGGTGTCTACGTGGAGGGCCACACACAGGCTTCCGCCCTGAGCGCCCTGCCTCTCCACGCGGACCTCGCGTGGGGCTTCCTCAGGCAGAGCCAACAAACCCCAAAGCAACAACCACAATAATACCATCAATACCAGACAACACGATATGAACGGACTCACCGCGTTCCCTCCGTTAAGGCCGCCACAGACTTCTGCGGCGCCGCTAAGCGGCGCCGCTGCCCTATGCTTAACCATAGGGCAGAGACGCAGAGCTCGCCTCCAGCGGCGCCGCCCAGCGGCACCGGCGGCGTCGCTGGCGGAAATGACTTGAATCATTCCACCCGGCGGCGCCGCTCCAGCGTCTGTCTGTCTGCGCTCTGCGCTCTGCCCTTTCGCGGCGGGATCCAGAGCGGAGACGGTCGATGCGGGCGCGCGATCGTCATCGGGGCGCGTTATTGTTAAGCACCAGTCGGTCCCCACTAGAAACAGTACAGTACCTCGCCGTCACCGCTCCCACTGATGATGAGTCAAGCCGCTCAGCGGTGCCTCCGGTGCCGCCGGCCGGCCAGCGGCGCCGCCCAGCGGCGCCGCAGAAGTCTGTGGCGGCCTTAAGTACAACGAATAAAAACACATATTCATCGCACACCATATGCCGACACAGTAGGATAGAGATAGAAGCCGAGGACGCAATGATGAAGTCAGAATATAACCGGCAGAGTGGAATGGATAGAGACGCAGAGGGGCCGTACGCTTCACTGAGTACTCCGCGCCCTCAGCCCTGGGGACCCTTCTAGGAAGGGTCGCCCTCCATTCGATAGGCAGTCGATGCCAAGATAACTGGGACGACGAAGTGGCCAGGCCCCCTGGCTGGCTTCGGCTGAACTGAGTCGAAACTGGCGGATAGGCGCAGCCGCTCACGGTCAGCGCGGACGTCGAATGAACAGTCGGCTTTGCGCGGGGAGCGAGTTGTGCCCGCTCCGGTGCGCGCGCCTCGCTCGCGGATCGATGCCGGCGGAGGCGAGGGCAGGCCGCGTGAGGGGCGCCCCGTCATAGCGCCGTGAGCCTAAACGCCCGCAGCAGGGTGGAGGGGAGCGCCAAGGTCACGAGACGCGACACAAACACTAACCAGAATCAGTGTTTTTGTGGAGGTGAAAAGTGTATACAGCGATGCTTTCTGTGCTGGAAATTCTTGCGTCAGGCTAGGGACAGACACGCTCATTTGCTTTTCGAATAAGGTTTTTACATTTTGCTTCACTGCACCTTTTGCTCCAGCTCAAACATGTGATCATCAAAGCCATTTTGATTTTAAATTCGTTTTTGGAAAGTGTATAAATGACGATGATGAACCTGATTCATCAACGACATACAGCAATTTAAAAGAGAAAGTTTCAGCCGAAATCTCTGATAGCGCGGCTAACCAAGCGATACGGTGAGCGATAAGCCGCGTCATCTGAGTTTTCCGCTGTGAATTGTCTGTTAAAGTTATGTAAGCCTTTCCGATCTCAGTTCTCCAATGTGGCTCCAATTGTAGAGAACACTACAATTTTATTAACAAGCAGCAATGCTGCTGACAAATGAGTAACCGCAGTGGCGATAGTGGTATTGTTTTTATGGGCATGTCACGTAGACCGCAATTGCTACGCATTTTCTACATCTTATCTTCCTTAGCAACAGCACTGACGTCTTACATGTTCAAGCGCCCGTTTCGTCCTCCAATTCAATGACGCCTCAAGGTGACTTATTCAATTACTTCACTCGAAAGAAGCTCATCTACATCTTTCGCCCATTCAGTATTTGTCAGTAGTGTAGAGTCTCCGATTTCTTTTACGAATTTACCAATGCCAAGCCTCTAGAGGTCCCAACTGCCTCCGCTCCAAATGCGGCTCGTGCCCCTCAATTTGTCTTTGTGGGTGCAGCGACCATTTTCCTTCCATGAAATGGACGGACCATGAATTTTTCATGACGGAAAAATGCCCATATAGAACAGATCGAAATTTTAGCCAGGGTATTCTTCCACTTGCAGCAGTCGATTACGTGTTTTTCAAAAAAAAAACAACGTTCGATGATTGATGAAACGATACGAGCGTCGAGCTATAAGTATATACACTGACATTGTTTCTGAACCAACGTAATAGGAAACACAGATTTTAAAATATAGATTCGATTTCTTACGCGAGAGTGTGCGTGGTCATCCTCTTAACACAGCCAACCAAGGAACAGATCATACGGTCAAAAATGATATTAGGAACAAAGTAACGAGTTTGTTCATTTATTTGTTTAATTATATATATAATGATTTATTGACGTAATTAACGCCAATGTAGCACACCAGGAGTGTGAAATATAAGAAAATGAATGAAATCCGAAAATTCGTAAATTGCAAATCGTAAACAGCACATCGCAAGATTGTCCTGACGTGTAATGCAGTGCAAATATGCTTTTAGAGTTGTACTTGCTAATGTTAATCAAAAGTGTTCCCATATTTACATATTTACTGTGCAATTTTTAATTAAAGTCGAGCAGCTTTCTTTCGAATCTTCGCCTTTTTTGACTTCACCTTTTCTTTTTATTCGGACACCTTTCACATCAATCATTACGCTTTTTGACAACGTCGCTAAATTTCTGATCTAAATACCCTATTTTGGCTAAAGCATGGCCTCACTTTCTAAACTAAACTTTCTAACAAACATAAACAGAATTTCTGAAACATCGGTCGCAAATGCAGGCTTCAGCGCATTGATGTTTGAGGGGATCACCTTCCAAAAAGCTTCAGTAACACGGACAAAGAGAAACGATACATATTGTCAATAAAGAAAACAAACAACCAATATTACTGTTCTGCTCTCTGCTGACGTGGAGGAGAGCACAGAATTGGGCAGGGGAAGGGGCTTCATGGTGTGGCTCGACAAAGCACCCGTTTTAACACATTGACGACAATACACAGCATTTATGCTGCGTAAGCAAGCGGTCGCGTGGGACAATACGCATCATTTTTGCTGCGCAACTTTTAACTCGATTTTCCTTTAAAGCGAAGCAATTTTGTGTGGGTTTTTTGCAGTGTGCTTACATACTGAATCTGCGAGAAGCCTCAATAGTTGTGGGCAAAGAAATGGTTTGGTGGTACTCGTGAAAATTTGGTAGTAAGGCGACGATAACGCCACACCATTACACTTCTATTGGAGGTTGTATAGTAAGAAGAGATTTGGTTTCTACAAATGGTGCTGAAGGAATGTTACATATTGAACATCACTAAAAACATTTCAAGGAAAGGATAATTGATGAAGGAACGAAAGAACCGTTTCTCACAAAGCAAGTTAACATTGCAGCATGATGCACGCGCACGGAGACACTAATGTTGGCTTCGTCATTTCCATGCGATTTGAACTAGATCTAACATATTCTTTATATGTAATAGAGTGTTTTATGATCTATTAAAAAGCTCTTGTCCAGATTTCTTATGAGGTGCATTGTACTCTCGGTTAGAAAGTCAGTCATGGTGCATAGCAGTCACCATTCCTTCTTATATTCTTATATTCCTTCTTATATTCAAAGTGATATTTACAAGGCTATGAGAATCCAGTGAGAATTCAATATTTGACCCACAACAGTACAAAGAGGTGAGATGTTTCCTTTTTTTAGACAGGCCTCAGCAAAAATTATTTTCGGTGGTGGTGTCCGGTAAGTACAAAAAAACAAACATAAATACCTATAAAATAAACACTTGGACTCGTAGGACACTCACATAAGCAAGGTTCCTTCCTTTGCGTAGTTCTGTGCTCTCTGCGTCAGCGGATAAAGAAAGCAGAACAACAGAACGGAAGGTCTAAAAGTGGCAGTGAACCGGAATTCCGATCATGAAACACAAGTTTCGCATATCCCTGTTGAAGGGCCTTCCAAAGCTGTTGTTAGATTTAAATTTTGTTGCATTATTCAGCCCACACTGTTGGCGCGGCAAAAAACGTCCCTGTGGGACAATACGCAGCATAAATGATGCGTACGCGCCAGCTGGCTCAGAAATCGATTGTCCCACGCGCGCAACACTGCAAAATGTGCGATGTCGCCAATGTGTTAAAATTGCCTACATCCTGGAGTTCCTTCCCTTGCCAGAATATGGAAGCAAACTGAGGATGAGTGATCTTTTCTAAATAGGTTTGGAATAATTTTGGTACAACGGCACTTGGCAACTGTTCCAGACAGCTATGAATGTAAATATATTCCATGAAGTGGTCGCATTTGTCAGCAACAAGCACTAGATGTGTACGTTCAAGACTAAAGAAGAAAGGTTAGAGAAGAAAAAAGAAAGCTAAACACAATTTCAATTTCCTCTTCTAACTCATTCAAGGGGCAGAGTAGGAAGCATAGAACTTACAAAACCACTAGCTGTTTCCCAGTCGTCCCGCACAAATCGTTCAACCACTCCAGGAATGACCCCGTCATCAGTGGAGCTGAAAATGTTCCATAACTGAAGACGTCAACCACTATACGCATTTATGCACGTATTATACGCGTGTAATTTTATTTTATAATTTTTTTTTCAAAACTTCACTGCTTCACTTGCGTACAATTCCAATTCACAAAGTTTCGCTGTGTTGAAATCTATCGCGTGGAAACTAAGCTCCTGCCGCAACGTTCACCTTTGATCGTGATAAACCACGTCCATACTTGATACAGCAATGGCGCCTGTTTATGTTATTGATCAGTCTCTACTTGCACAGCAACTTTCCCTTGGATTGGTTTGCTGCTGCCAAGGTTATGCTGGACAGAAGCAAGAGGATCGCTGTTGTCGAGTTACACAGGAGCAGTGTACCAAACATGATCATCTCTCAGATCAGAGCTTCAAATGTCTGACAGAACTGTTCGAGCAAATCGTCCAAAGGTTCAACGAACTTAGCACAGATGAAGACCGCCCAAGAAGTGGAAGGCCAACATGTCACGCAATGCGGAGGGCTCGTGTAGTTATAAGAAGCAGAATCCGGCGCAATCTGCAACGATCCATGAGAGAAATGTGAAGAAGCCTAGAAAGTTCTCACACAGCTGTTCGAAAATTTGTCGAGAATCAGTTACAGCTTCGTTCTTATCGAATGCACAAAGGTCAGTCGTTGATAGATGCTATGAAGGCAAATAGGATGAAAATAGTGCAGACGATGCTTCGCTTGGTCGCCAATGGTCGTCATAAGCAAGTACTCTTCACGGATGAGAAGATTTTTACGATGGAACGAGATTACTGCGGATACCCTAGCGACCATCGTCGACAATTTCGTCAAGCGTTTGAAAGCTTGCAGGAAGCCCAAAGGAGGACATTTCGAGATGAAGCTTGCATGTGCATTGTTAAATGTTTTTGAATGTTTTGGAGTACTGTTATAGCCAGTTATATCGCGGCAGGAACTTAGTTTCCACCCTGTACAGCCTTCTCCCATTTACTGGGCACATCACAAATTTCGTTCTTCCAGAGTGAAGACGACCGTGACTCTAGGAGCTGCATTCCAGTAATCATCGAAGTATTCCTTCGACTATTCTTCAGATATTGTTTAGAAACAATGAAGAGGTAATAGACATATGATGCAAGATGCGGCAAATACGGTGAGTGTGGTAGCCCCTTCCCACCCAAGCTCCTCCAACTTTTGGTTAGTCATCTTCGCAAAACGTGGCCGAGCATTATCGAGATGAAAGTTAACCTTCCTTCTTCCTCCTTTCCTCTGCATGGCCTCACTCAGCTTTTGCAGTTGGACAGGTAAATATATGCTAGCACTCATTGTGGTGTCGGCCTCAAAGAACTCACTGCCTGAGCCCACCTCCTCCTTAACCCTTAACAGCACAGCATTGCCTTCTGGTAGAAGCCGGACTTTGATTATTTCAGCGGTGGTTTTCTTGGGGAAGCAACTGGGCCTCCCGGGAATAGTAGACGTATGTACATGACCCAGATCTCATGTCCCGTGACTACGATCCCCACTAAGTCTCAAGGCGAAGGCGAAGGATATACTGAGCGATGCCTAGTCGCGACGTTCGTTGCGAGTCACGGAGATCGTTGTAGTACCCAAATCAATTCAGGACCGGTATTCTTTCCATGCCTTTAACCGTTTACGTGCGCTTAATATTCTAAAATGTTCGTGCTATAAGCTAGTGGCACTAAACAGACGTAGCAGTTTTGTTAAATATCGAACAATGTTTGAAATTTCTGCTGCAGGACTGTTCCAACATAGGAGAACAATAACACCTTTGATCCGCTGTGTTGAATTTTCGAAACAGTGTGTCGGAGAAGACAAGCGCATGAAGCAGCTCATGTTTAATTACTGCTATCCACTTCTTCATGTCGTAATGTTTAATCCCGTAGAAAGATTCAGGACAAATGTTTACAAAGCCGGCAACTGGTCTGAAATAAAAAAATATCAAGGCTGTGTGAGATGTTAGCGTGACATGTATGCTGCAAGCTGATAGCGTGACATGCCGTTCGGTCAAGTATTTACCTCAGGCATGCTTTTTGTTTCACATTTAACTTGTTCATGTGTGACCTTAGCACATAGATTGATGTATTGGAGCATGCAACCAACTACGAAAAATTTTGACATAAAAATGTCAGTTTTAATTGATTTATGACACTATTCTTAAATAGAAACTTTCTCGTAAACAAGTAAATCCAATATCAGACAAGGACTAAGAGCAGGGATGTTGGTGGAACGTTAAATGAGATTTATTTATCTTTATTTAAATTGATATATCAGTAAGAGGAAGTAATAAGAAGTGTCAAGGTTGAATTCGCCATCAATTTTGGGTAACTCTGGGCTCTCGAAAATGAGAAAGTTGGTCAAGACCGAGAGCTGGGATTCAATCATACTCTATAATAATCCGCTAAGCGATGAGTCACACTATCGATCGACGCGATGAGTCATAAGATAGGGGAAAAAGGAAGAAGTTACGGGGCACAAATTAAGGCAAGAAAATAGCGGGAAATACCAAGACGCCTTCTACGTGCCTGGCGACTCAGCAGCCGAGCTGAACACGTCGCCAAACGTGCCTGAAAACTAGGTAGACGTGCCGAACACGTCGGCAACCGTGCATGGCGAGCCGTAGACGCACCGAACACGTCGCCAACTTCATCCCTGGGGGTAGTCGAGGTCGCTGAACATGATTATGGAGTTCGTTTTTGAAGTGTAGATAACCATCGATCGATATCGATCAAAGTATCGATTATTTATGGATGTCGTCCGAGCGGTCCGAAACGTCAGCTCTAGGGGTAATCGAGGTCGCTGAACATGATTATGAAGTTCGTTTTTGAAGATCAACATCGACCGATATCGATCAAAGTATTGATTATTTATAGATGTCGTCCAAGCGGTCCGAAGCTTCAGCCCTGGGGGTAATCGAGGTCGCTGAACATGATTGAGAAGTTCGTTTTTAAAGCATAGATCACTATCAATCGATATCGATTGAGGTATCGATTATTTATGGATGTCGTCCAAGCGGTCCGAAACTTCAGCCCTGGCGGTAATTCAGGTCGCTGAACATGATTATGAAGTTCGTTTTTGAAGTGTAGATAACCATAGATCGATATCGATCAAAGTATCGATTATGTATGGATGTCGTCCAAGCGGTCCGAAGCTTCAGCCCTGGGGGTAATCGAGGTCGCTGAACATGATTATAAAGTTCGTTTTTAAAGCATAGATCACTATCAATCGATATCGATCAAGGTATCGATTATTTATGGATGTCGTCCGAGCGGTCCGAAACTTCAGCCCTAGGGGTAATCGAGGTCGCTGAACACGGTTATAAAGTTCGATTTTGAACTGTCGATTGCCATCAGCCGATATTGAACAAATTGCAGAAGACGTGCCGAACATGTCGTCCGCTAAGGAAAATCATTGAGGGGGACCAGTAGTAATGGGGACGAGTTCTACTAAGAGGGAGTAATGAGTGACCACCAAATCGCCCTATGTATAAAAAAGGAAGGGCTTTTGGTCTGAAGTTAGCCCCTTGGACTTAGTGTACTTCTTTCTGTAAGTTTGAGGGATATTTGGCAATTGTCCAATACTGTTGTTTACCATCGACGTCTCACTGCCAGACGGGTGGTGGCACCCATATGACGAGGTCCGAAAGACGTGTCTGTGGGTCATACCTCATTGTTCCTTCCCAGCTCTGCTGTGTGGCGCATTTGCGTTATTTTGCCTCATCATACTATCATACTATATAATAATCCGCTAAACCATGAGTCACACTATCGATCGACGACCGCTAAGCGATGAGTCATACTATCGGTCGGCGATGAGTAATAAAGTAGGGGAAATTGCGGGCACAAATAAAGGCAAGAAATTAGCGGAAAATACTCAGACGGCTTCTACGCGCCTGGCGACTCAGTAGACGAGCAGAACACGTCGGTGACCGTGCCAGGTGAGCCGTAGACGTGCCGAAGACGTCGGCAACCGCGCCTGGGTATTTAGATGATCATCGACGGAAGGCCTTCTGCAGGTGAGACAATCGATATTGATCGATATCGTCGATTTTTTGCGGATGTCGTCCAAGCAGCACGAAACTTCAGCGCTGGGCTAATCGAGGTCGCTGAACACGAACCGGAAGTCGACCAATCGATATCGATCAACGTTATCGGTTTTTCGTGAGTGTCGTTCAAGCGGCACGGAACTTCAGCCCTGGGGCTAATCGAGGTCCTGACCGGTGGTTTTCTCCCATATTTAACCGATCAGGGTGGAGAGGGGGGAAGAGACACGCCGGTGGTTTTCTCCCAGATTTAACCGATCGTGGTGGGGAGGGGTGGGAGACACGCGGGTACTATGGCCGAAGGAGTGCTCCACAACAGTCTGAGGACGAAAGCGCTGATTACCGCAAATAAATTACGTTTCTGAACTGTCTGAAGATAGTGCCGACGTTGAAGAGATGTTGAGGATGAAGGGAGGGAGAGCTAGACGGCTTCATATCGAAAAACTACTCAACTGATCTTAAGGAAGGTAAACTAAGGTTCGAAATTATTAAGGTTTTCAAATACCTCTTTTTACTGCTAAGGTGACGAGAAGGCTGCACAAGCAGAGCATCTGCTTGAAGTGAGTGATCTTGGCTTCGTGACTCTCTAAGGTCGCGCGAAGCGCGCAAGTGCGAGACACGCCGACAGGCTTGTCGAAGCACTTGTTACTTATAACCGCGCCTTTCAAAGTAAATATTTCATTTTGTTTGTGCAAGGAAAAAAGTGAGTTGACGAGTGTAAAAACAGCTATGTTCTCCCAGTTCTGAAACACGGGGACAGACCCTGCACAACACTAGCATGTCCTTGTTTCTTCCCTGCACCCTAGCCTCAACTAACATGACGAATAGAGGGGACGAGAAATAGGCGCTCAAGATCCAAGTATACTTTTCGTTTCGCCTAGGTTTTCTTAATAAGTGCTTTTCAAAAAATCCTACATTGTGGTAAAATCAGCGCATTGAGGGCCATGAAATTTCCTCCTTGTTTTATGGCTTCCTAATATTTCTTCACCATAGCCAGCCATACAAAAGTCTCTTCGTAGAAAAGCTTGAGGTCCAAAGATCCAGAGAACTGTGAACGGAGCGACTATTTAAATCCTCGATACCCGCTGAATTACCCAGTGCTCCTGATATTGCCACCGTGTAGAGGAAGCACGGAATCAAGAGAGGAAAGGAAGTAGAAGCGGATACGGTGAAAAATTGGATTCTTAGGAGTGAACCTAACCATAAGACATAAGATGGAGAAAGACTACACTTTGATCACCTGTCTTTTAACAATGCCGCTCTGTCGGTTTGATAACAGTTTGATTGCCTGTCTTTTAACAAGAGGCCGTTAGGTGAGGAGAAAGGCTGGCTGAGGGATGATATCTGCTCCAATCGCAATTCTTCTAGGTGATTCTTCGTTTAGGTAACTGACGAAACCGTGCTCCAAGTCATCAGTTCTGCTCATGCGTGTCTCGATCAGTCTCTTCTCTTTCAACTCTTCTGTGTGTGTCATTTGCATGGTGACTCTCAAGTCGTTTTCTTGTGTTTTCTTGTGCTTGGTTCTTAAGAAGCTGTCTTGCCGCCGTTGTTTTTAGTCGTGCTCGTTACAGTTACGTCGGTAGTATCTGCCCTGAGTCAACACAGCCCTAGTACACGATGTCGGTAAAGCGGTCTTGAAAAAAGTAGTGGGCAGGGCGAGTGCCTAACGAGCGGGAGGTCGCTCGATAGGCACTCTCTTCCTGTTTTCTGTTAGTGTAGTCCTCAAGTTAAAGCAGTGCAGAAGTGTCGGTCGTGGAATTTTCCCAGAATCGTACCAAGCAAGGCGAAGGCGAGCAATGTAGAAGTGTTGGATGATTAACCAATCTTGGTAATAATAATTCGGTGACGTCATCGTTATAGAAGTTCTTAGAAAGACTTGTTTTATACGATCACGTAGGTAAAAATGTGTGCATACACACTTGGTAACGCTCTCCTGCATCCGCACCAACCAGGCTAAATCACTGAAAAGGAGTCGAAAGCGATATAGTGAATTTTTTCGTTCTCCTATGAAGGTCTAATATGTTCAGTAACACGATGGTCGCAGACGACGAGTTACTCGCATGATTATCCACGGCCGAAGGCAAACAAATTTCTTGCTATCGTTTTAATAAAAATTTCTAGAGTTATGACATTACTGAAGCGTGCTACAAAGATTAAAATGTTGTTCCCATTTTTCATCACTCCGAATCGTACAATTTCTTAAAAACTAAAAAATCTTGGAAAAAAGCAAGGGATTGAGTAACGCCATCCTTTATCCTAGTTATAAACAACCAAAAATGTGGTAAAAGCACTTTTTGAAAGCCTCCCTTGAATAAAAATTGGGTTTACCTAGGAATAAGGTATTTTTCTTACTAATACTTTCGGTAACCTTTTCATTTATTGAGATGTGAAGATCTTGAACACAAGTTTTGCTCTCTTGAGAAATGACCTCATTTAAAAGCGCCAGCCACCTAGAGCGAATTTCCTGAATGGAAATTGGAACATTCCTAAAGCAGGGATATTATGTTTTCGTTCAATTGATTTTTCAAGGACTGCTAAATTGTTCTACATCACCACGTATATATAAAAGAGGTTGTCCGTGGAGTGATCTAACCTAAGTGAGGTACGCCGCATCATCCACAGCGAGAGCGGTCGAGTGATCTAACCGAAGTGAGGTACGCCGCATCATCCACAGCGAGAGCGGTCGAGTGATCTAACCGAAGTGAGGTACGCCGCATCAACCACAGCGAGGGCGGTCGAATGATCTAACCTAAGTGAGATACCACCATCTATCACCATCACCATCACCACCTATATATAAATGAGCTTGTCCGTGAAGTGATCTAACCCAAGTGAGGTACGCCGCATCATCCACAGCGAGAGCGGTCGAGTGATCTAACCGAAGTGAGGTACGCCGCATCATCCACAGCGAGAGCGGTCGAGTGATCTAACCGAAGTGAGGTACGCCGCATCAACCACAGCGAGGGCGGTCGAATGATCTAACCTAAGTGAGATACCACCATCTATCACCATCACCATCACCACCTATATATAAATGAGCTTGTCCGTGAAGTGATCTAACCCAAGTGAACTACGCCGCATCATCCACAACGAATGCGGTCGAGTGATCTAACCTGAATAAGGTGCCCCTCATCATCTACAGCGCGGGCAAAATTTGCTATTGAACGTGGGATGTTGCTGCAGCAGGGAAAACGCAGCCCTTTACTGCTTAACACAACAGCACCTACGCGCGTTGTTGAGCGCGTTGTTGTTGTTGAGCGTCCAGATTCAGAAGCCGACTTCGTGCCATTAGCATGAGAGGACTACTAAAGGGGTATGGATAGAAGGGGGACTTTGAGGGTGGAGAACCGACGGCGATATGGGGGCAGCGATCAGGAGGAGCATCGTGATGGTCGATGGGGAGAGCAATGAAGGAGGCCAGGAGGTGGCACCAAGAAGAGTTTAGGCAATACGTAGGGATCATTAGATAATTACCAATCAGTGGAGGGGGACAGAAAGGAGGATCAGCAAGGAGCTCCATTACCATTAAGAGAGATCGGATTTAAAGGATGTGACACCGATGTCACACAAGGGCGTTCGCTCGCCGTCGTCGTGTCGTGATCGTGGGAGGTCTATTTAATTGAGGTAGAGTAGTAGGGAGGATCCCGAGGGGGTGAGGAGGAATATACCATGAAGAAGGGACCTGGAGGCGGGATCAAGGGCCGAATTCATCAACGACTTACGTAACTTTAACGGAGAAGTGTAAGCTTACCAAACGATATGGTGAGCGATAAGCCGCGTTATCTGGGCTTTTAAAGGCCCATGCACACTTCTGCGACAGCGCGGCACGGCCATGATAAAGGATAGGGCCGCGACGGGTGCGGCGCGACATAGCGACACGTGCCGCAGAGGGGGCATGCACACTTTTGCGGCTATCGCCGGCGATGCCGCACTGAGTGCCGCAGGCTGGAATGGTTCAAATCATTCCTATCGGAGCGACATGCACTGGGACGTCGGTCCCGTCGTCTATAACGATGCTCTAACGCGACCGCGCCGCGACCGCCGGATTTCGCGGAGGTGGCCGTCGCTCCTGTTGCCGCGCCGCGGTGTCGCAGAATGTGCATGGGCCTTAACGCGGCTTATCGCTCAGCATATCGCTTGATAAGCTTACAATTCTCCTTAAACTTACGTTAGTCGTTGATGAATCCGGCCCCAGGACGGGGAACCAACAAGAAGGGAACCGTAAGGGAAATCATACGGAGAAGAAGGAATCTGCCATAGCCTCGTCATACTCGACACAGCGGCGATTGCGTGCGCTTCTGAGCTTCTTGATCCAGAAAACGGGCCCCCTACGTCGCGCAGCGAGCATCCCAATTCTGAATACGTGTCACCGGCCGTGCCGTGAGCATGGGAGGACCACTAAGGGGGTGGCGGAGAAGGGCGGTAAGGGGGACCTCTAGGGTGGACCAGGAGAGCGAGGAGAGCGACCAGAACGAAAAGGAAGAACCTGGAGGAGGAGACAGGACGGGAAAACCAGCAAAAAGAGACCAGTAGGTGTCAGTAGTGGAAACAAAGAAGTGGGCCAGTAGTTGTGATCAGGAAGGTGGGGGACTAAAGAGGGGGAGGGAGACCTGTGAAGGCGGACCAGCAATTAGATCCAGTAAGAAGAAACGAGTAAGGGGGAACCTGGCTTCGGAAGACATGTCAACGACAACTTAAAACGTTAGCTGTTGAGCATGAGAACGATTGCGGAGGAGCAACCTGGGACAGAAGTACTACGCAGCACAAAGCAATGACATTACTGGCTGGTCAGGAAAGACCGTCTATGATGAAGGTACCGAAGTGGTGAAGGGCTTGATGCCAATAAAGTACGCACCAAGTCCTAGATGCTAGCGAATTTTATGTTTTACAATAACTATTTTCCATAGGTCAGTGATGCTACGAAGTCGCGCGAAGCGCGCAAGTGCGAAACACGACGTAAGGCGTGTCGGAGCACTTGTGAAATAAACGTTATAGATAATCACGCACCTATTCGTTTTTCTGTCAAGCGAACAATGTGCAGCATATGCTAATGAGTCTGCTTTACACTTCTTCTGTTCAAATGATACGAAGAGGAGAAAGTCCGTGTTTATGAGTTTTCCTAAGTAATTGAAGCATATCAGTTGTTATTCGACCTCCCTTTTATATCACATTTTCTTTGACATTAAAAAATCCTCTGCAGAAAATGCAGTGCCTTGAAAGCAAGTCAGAAATTACTCAAAAAATTAATTATTAATAACTGATTGAAAATCAATAAAACGCATGGACGGACCACCCCAGTGGCGTTGAGTTATGCAGCCTCCTTCGCATGAGCAGTTCTGAAATTAAATAATGCAGTACATTTTACTGATTTAATAACCAATAAGTCATGACAGATGCAGATGTTTTCGCTAAAGTAAACATGCACATGTAGGCGACCGTCACTCTAGTTTATTCGTCACCATGCATTGGTTCGCGGGTGATTTTCATCAAAGATTTATATCTACTGTCTTGGGAAAGCGATGAAAAAGTTGTCATGCATACCGCAAAGTAGATTGCCTTTCCGGGTGGACGTATAGGGCCGCACAGTTTATCGCATTCCTTTTCACACCCGTAGCTACCGTTGCCTTTTATTATCATGAAGTTACTTCCCGAGCATGTTCTGAAAGGTTTTGTTTCTTTCATGTAGGTGCTCAATGTTTGATCGGCTCTTCAGAGCTACTGTAACTCCCAAAACAATTCTACAGAAAACCTTTGCAAGTGGTAATAGTGTGCCGAACGAGAATTTTATGGCAGATCTTTTTTCCTAACGCCTAACGTTTCGCGGTGACTTCAAAAGCTGAACACGCCGAAAGATTGGAGTTGCACCCTACCCCACCAAACGCCTTAGCCACTCCAGCAGTTTGAAACCATAAAATGGTCGACCAAAACTCCTGAAGAGACGGATGAGCTCACGATTCAATCCACCAACAGTGCCGTGTCACCGCGTCACTTTGCGTTAGTAAGTCAAGTGAGGAGGAAGTAAGACTTGCGGCAGAAGTCACCATATAAAGAAAGACAACGACCCTGCACTTCGCCCTCCATTCTACGTCTCACGTCTGTGCACAGATTGCAGAGAGTCATTTTGAATGAAGAACGTTCAAGGCAGTCGTTCATAGGGGATTTCTTGTGAAAATCCAGAACACTTCCATGTGCGACTGTCCTTGAATCTTGACATGTCTTAGAACAGTATGGCAGGTAGTCGAGCTGTCTTGCCAAGATTGATATCGAACGTTTATTCGGCTTACGTTTCGGCGTAACCGCCTTCTTCAGAGCCGGGAAAAGACAAGGAGAATTAGAGAAATTACCCGTCCAAGAGTCTTTTCAAGTTTCAGCCATCTCAAAAGCTAAAGGGAGAAAGAGACGAACCGCGAGGAGGACAGCCCAACTGACCTTATGTAACAGCCGAAGGCTGTGGAGTCACCCTTCAGATGGAGATAAATGTGGGTGAATGAGGTCCTCCCTTCGGGTCAGCCCCTCAGCGACCTTCCGGCTGGCGCTCCCCCCTCCCGGGGTCAAGCCCACAGAGGTCGGCAAATGGAGCCAACTCCTGGGTTATGGCCACCCGTTCCTCCTTCCTATTGATTGCGGGGTTCTTGAACGCAATCCACAGCGTCTCCAAGGCCTTGCGCGCTGCGATGTCCACCTCGCGAGCCAGGATCGTCACCGCCACTCCAACCACTGCGCCACTATGACTTCGCAGCCTGTGCTCCCCCAAGGGTGACTGACTTTGCACCTGTTGAGCCCGTCCACATGCTCCTTCACCCTTACCCAAAGTGGTCTGCCCGTCTCACCAACGTATTCCTCCTTGCATTTAATGCAAGTTATGAGGTAAGAGGTGGTTCCTGAAACCCTACAGTCGCCTTCCCTGCCGAATGGGCAGACCACGCAGGAGGGCGTTTCACAAGAGCAGTCATAAAGACGGTTCCTCACCAGTTGCGCCTTGAGATTAGCCGGAGGCACCTCAACGACCCTAACGATGTCACCCAGGTCAGCCTTACGAACGCATTCCCGTACTTGAGCACTGAGAGCGTACGAGATAAAAGGTACCGTGAAGGCGATTTGACCACGCAATTGTGCCCTGTGCATGCGTGCTGGTGCCCGTGGTTGACGGCGTTTGGGCATGTTGTGCGCAACATACCCGTTGGGTAAGGCAATGCGAGATGCGATTTCCCTAGATGAGGACTTGAACTCGCTATTCGAGGACAACAGAGCAGCTGTTTGGAACATATTCCAAACAATGGCCCTCTTAGTACTATATGGGTGTGCGGAACGGTAGTGCACAATGATGTTCTTGTTGCTGGGCTTCCGGTACCATCTAGTTTGGAAGGTGTTTCTAGAGAGACGAATTTCCACGATGAGGAACGGCAACCAGTGACACGTCGGCTTCTCCCTTGTGAGCTTAATATGCTCAGCCTGATGGTTAAGCAACTTGAAGCAGGCATTCATTTCGCTCTGCGTGGGACATACGATGAAACAGTCATCTATATAATGATAATACAGCAAAGGTCTGCGTTCCATTACGGGTCTCTCTATTTTTGACATGTACGCTATAGCTAGCACCGGAGCCAAGCGTTGACCCATAGCTAGGCCTCTAACCTGCATGGTGTACTGTTTGGACCACTTGAATATGTTGCACTGAAGGCACTCGTCTATGAGCACCATTATTTGGGCAATGTTGAGTCCAAAAAAGGCCAGCTGGACCTCATGCTCAACAAGGATCTCGTGTACCGCTGGCATGGCATCGCCTTTGAAGACATTTGTGTACAACGACGTGACCTCAAACGACTCCATCACGCAAGTGTCTTTTACATTAGTCTCCCGGAGCTTATCCAAAAGGGCGCTGGTGTTAGGAAGGTGAGCTGGAATGAACCGTAGTAGCTGCGTAAGGAACAAGTCCAGCGGCCAAGATATACGGTCTTCACGACCACCAATGCCACTTATGATGGGCCTAACCTTATACAGCGAAGGGTCGCTAAAGGCACCACCTGGTGGCAACTTATGGGTCATGATAAGAACATACAAGACCGTGCAGACGGAATGCTTACACTTCAGCCGCGCTGTAATGCTTCTAGGGAGGTTTGTTGACTTTGCAACTTTAACCCACTTTCGGTTTAGACGGCGCAACTGTTTACTAAATTTATCAGGAGTGAACTGGCAGTAGATGGTGCTGTCCTGGAGGTGGAGCATGGTAATACTCCTATCAAGTTCTTGTGGTAGCACCATAAACTCGCCTCCCTTATCACTAAAGCTCACTTTAATTGCTCCTGAAGTCATCATGTTCCGGATCTCCCTCAGACCTCTACGCTGCTCAACTGTGAGATTTGGAGTCATCCGCCCTGCCACGTTTCTCTGCAGAACTGTGAGTAAGGAGGTGGCCAATATGCGAAACTTCTTATCGATCGCCCAGTTTGGCTCCAGAGAAACGAACTAGGGAAAGGCGGGGCGGAATCGCCGCGATGTTTGCGGCACCCAGCTGATTGCCTTGCAGCGCAATTGATCCCGTAGCCTCTGCAGGCTGCCTACGAATTTACGCGGTCTCATCTATTTCTCAAACCTATGCGTTGGTAATTCAAAGCTATTTGGACCTGTACAACAGTCGAAGCCTATAAAACCAGCCCCATAATCTTCAATCATGCTAATGTCTCTGCATCAGCTTGTTGATTTAGTGAGTCAGATCATGAACGCGACAAAAGCTGACTAGGAGCGAAACTGGGGCCCATCTCCAGTGCGGCAAGTGCCTCGCGCGACAGAGAGACATCGCTTAGGACAGTGACCTTCTGGGAGCACTCATCGCCCACACCCTGACCGAGAACGGAAGACCGAGAAGGTGCTCAAGTACGGGAATGCGTTCGTAAGGCTGACCTGGGTGACATCGTTAGGGTCGTTGAGGTGCCTCCGGCTAATCTCAAGGCGCAACTGGTGAGGAACCGTCTTTATGACTGCTCTTGTGAAACGCCCTCCTGCGTGGTCTGCCCATTCGGCAGGGAAGGCGACTGTAGGGTTTCAGGAACAGTTTACCTCATAACTTGCATTGAATGCAAGGAGGAATACGTTGGTGAAACGGGCAGACCACTTTGGGTAAGGGTGAAGAAGCATGTGGACGGGCTCAACAGGTGCAAAGTCAGCACACCCTTGGGGAGCACAGGCTGCGAAGTCATAGTGGCGCAGTGGTTGGAGTGGCGGTGACGATCCTGGCTCGCGAGGTGGACATCGCAGCGCGCAAGGCCTTGGAGGCGCTGTGGATTGCGTTCAAGAACCCCGCAATCAATAGGAAGGAGGAACGGGTGGCCATAACCCAGGAGTTGGCTCCATTTGCCGACCTCTGTGGGCTTGACCCCGGTGGGGGGGGGGCGCCAGCCGGAAGGTCGCTGAGGGGCTGACTCGAAGGGAGGACCTCATTCACCCACATTCACCTCCATCTGAAGGGTGACTCCACAGCCTTCGTCTGTTTACATAAGGTCAGTTGGGCTGTCCTCCTCGCGATTCGTCTCTTTCTCCCTTTAGCTTTTGAGATGGCTGAAACTTGAAATGACTCTTGGACGGGTAATTTCTCTAATTCTCCTTGTCTTTTCCAGGCTCTGAAGAAGGCGGTTACGCCGAAACGTAAGCCGAATAAACGTTCGATATCAATCTTGGCACGACAGCTCGACGACTACCTGTCAGAACACTTCTTTCGCTTTTTGCCTCAATTTCTGCCTTTATGGAAAGACCCGTGCATCTGACACAAAAGTGGTTACCGCCGTGATCAATCGTCCTGTGCTTCCCTAGAGGTGTTTTTCAATTAACACGATCTTTACCAGCCAGAAGTTATTTGAGCCCAATGGCTATATTTCTGCCTGTTTCCCCAATGTACACATTCAGAGTTACGCAAGGATTATCAAGCGTATGTCTACCTAGGAGTCTATCGTTAGTAGGTGCTGTGATTTTCTCATTGTGATCCTAGCAAGAATGAACCGTTAGGGTTGCAATAGAAAATCCTTGTCATGCCGATTTACAGAATCATTGTGTAAATGGTGTTCGGTTATTGCACGGTCAAGAGACTGTGACATAAGAACGAACTTTCATTCTTATCGCTCAGAGAGATGTGCAGTGTACCTTTTCATTTTGACTCTCGCGAACCTTCATAACTAAACGTCAGTCAAGATACTCTCGCGCAAGGTTCCACTTTTCGCGTCAGACAGGGAATGCTACCGAAACCATGAAAAGCCTTCCTAAATCGACCATCAACTGAAATCCTTGCATTTTTCATGATAGCCTTTGGGAAGACACCGCCACCGAGGATACCAGGAAATATGGGGAATACTGCTTCACCTCTACGATAGTACTTAGAGACCAGGAGGGTGGATGGAAACTACCAAGAGACATCTGATTTCGAACAGCCATGGACAACCAGAGTGGAGCGACAGAAGCTCCAGGTTCCTACCCAGCTTGCGAAGCGATGCAGAGAGTCAGTAAAGGAGGATCTCAAGGAGAGAAGAGAGCGAGATTTGGTTCAAGCTTCCCAGCCGGTTCTCAGCATTCGTAACAACTGCCAGAGCTATGCCAACCTCAAAATCGAAGTGACATCTCTCCGAGGCCTTGACGAAAAGTTCAGGTAACTGAAAAGGGAAATGGAGAAGGTCACCCACAATTCTAATCTTGCCACCTGCCTCCATAGTACGAACGCTATGTCCTCCGTCCCTCCTTCCAAGTTCCGATGTGTTATTCCGTCAGTGAACAGCCTTACATCCCTAGGTCATGACAGGATCAGAGGGCTTAGGCAAGAGGGTGCCATACCCATACTCTTGGGCACCACCTTCCAATCTTATGTAGCACTTGGGAAGAACAGGAGAAAGAGAAAGGGAGTGGAAATTGATGGACGGCAGCGCTTTATGTGGAAGCGTTTGAATACAGTTGAATCAGCTGAAGGCGATGCTCATGAGGTATAAAAGCATTTTTCATATCATAACAGCGGTCAGCGACCAGGAGGAATGAGTATCTCCAACTATGGGTACCTGGCCCGAGATTCCACGTCGCACATGATCTACATAATGCCGGAGCTGTCTTGAAGAAAAGCGTCGAAAAGCGTTAAGGTAGTAGCGAATAAGGCGAAGATAGTAGTCCAGCTACGTCGTCACCTATTCGACTCCATTGTTCTTCCCGACCTTTTTAGAACGGTTTCGAAAACGTAGGTCAGGCAAAAGCAGGATGAACACGATCAGCGTCGCACGACGAACACTCGTTATGACGATGCCTTTTCTAACCCTCTGCTAATCAGAGAAGGTGTCGTGACGTTCGCCACGCTCCATCACGACTCTCCAAGGGCACACACGTTGGGAGGCGCCCTGATCCCGACAATTCATCGTCAGCGCAGTGCCCACTCCACCAGGACTTCGACTCGAACAGCCGCGCAGGACTCCAGGGGCCGGATTCATCAAAGTTACTGCAGTAACTTTAACGGAGAACCGTAAACGAAAGCTCAGATAACGTGGCTTATCGCTCACCATATCGCTTGATAAGCCGCGTTATCTGAGCTATTTGCTTACAATTCTCCGTTAAAGTTACTGCAGTAACTTTGATGCATCCTACCCCAGGACGACCAGGACAGGACGCGCGGGAACGACATCAGAGGTAACCGCAGAGGCCGACTCCGCCATCGTGACCGCAGGCTCCAGGGTAGGAGCGAGGAAGGATCTGCGGCTTGCGCTTGAGGCTGACCCGTTGGTGACGCGGCGGGGCTCAGCCTTAACTCGTAGGCAGTTGTGCTCCATACTGATGTGCATTGTGTATGTATTTGGGTTGCCATGAAGTATATTGTGCATATGCGCATTATCATGTGACTCAAGACCGGGAGAAGGTTTATTCTGAGCGCAGTGGTAAATACTGCAGAAGGTCGGCTGGTTCAAGCGAGTGATGTGAAGATGTACGAGAGTCGCCGGGGAGCCAGCAGTCCGCGGAAAGGTACGAGAGTCGCCGGGGAGCCAGCAGTCCGCGGAAAGGTCCTAAATAACATCCGCATTGGTATGAGGTGTGCTAAGTCGGGGCAACAAGGGCCTAGCCCTAACGTGGCAGGTAATATAAGAGCTAGCGCGCATGGGTAAGACCTCAACTCCGGTTTTGCCTTACACGTAGCCTCGGGATGAGGGCCGCATGAGTTCTACAACCGGTGCAGCGGACTCACCCGGTGCACGACAGAAGGTCTCAGGAATCCCGAGCTCATCGCATGGGCAAAGTCGTCGAAAATTAGCTGAGTCGTTTGCGCAAACAGCAGCTGGACAAGAGTCGTCATCGACAGTATTCCGCGGGATGTCAAGAGAGCATTGGGACGCCCACCAACGCGTTGGTTGGACTTATTTGTGAAAGCCCTCAACGAACAATGTAGCGCTCTTTATGTCCCTAGAGTTTCTAGCCTCCTTACCCGCGCTAGGGATCAATCAAGGCGCTGCCGACGCCTACAGGAGTTACTCGATCATCAGCGGGACCAGGGTATAGAGTGATTTACTCCTTTGCTCCTGTTATTAGGAACAGCGCATGTATGTGAAATAAATATAGGCGCAAGGCCGAAAATCTTACGCTGAGTCAGGACTAATGAACCACTCTAACCGACTCTTACCTCGCACGTTTTCCTTCAAATGGACGCTCCATGGCGATACTGCATTTGAAATTTTTTGTTCCCTTACCTGCGGAGGTGTCCTCAGGCTCATTTTTATCAACAAAGAAGTGAAACAACCCACACGAATTGCGAAATTAAAATAAAGACTAACAGTGATAGTTCAGTTCTGTTTACGTCAAGCATCAGTCAACTATACTACAAGAAGAACTAGTAGTATCACTAATGCAAAATGCAAGAATAAAATGGTTACTTACGGTTTTAACTGAAGAGTATACAGAGACTGCACTTTTAACGTTTTTTGAAAATAATTTCTTGTTGTTAAGATGAGCCTTTTCAATGTTGTTTTTTTATCCTCCGTCAATCTGCAACGCAAACAATAAGTAGAGGAAATTGCGGGGACTGTGGATTACCTTTTCGTTGAAAGAAATTTTGATAGAAATTTTTCCTTATCATAGACAAAAATGGATGTGTTCTCCTCTTTCCACATTTGTACAGTGGATGCTAACAATAAATATGCGCTGAGTGCGTGTCAATAATATGATACTCCACGAATTCAGTCACTGTGAAAAGGCAGAAGAAGTACGCTCCCTTTATAGCACCATCCTTGTGAAGTGACTAACAGAAGTGAAGAGATTTACATTTACATTGCTGCCATGTACAATACCGGCCTTATCTTTTGGTTTTTGGGCGAAAAAAGCGAAAAAAACCGCCTTTTCCGCCGCTTTTCTGTAGCGCTCTTCAAATTGAGCGCATTGCAAATTGAATGACATATTCGTGATCAGAACCGAGCCCTCTTCCCGATGAGCTGAAAATCGCATAGCGAGCGTCTGAAATGTAGTTCAGTGACCTAATTTCTGCCCGGCGCGGCTGACCCCTGTGCTCGCGGGAGATAATTACACCCACAGCTCCCAAGTGGCTAATGAAGGAAGAGATTAGGCCCTTTAAAGCCTAGTTCCTGCATTATATACATAGTCACACAAAGCACTCTGGATTCCCTAGTATTTCACGATCACAGTGATCTACTTCCTTAAAGGATCCGACAATTTAAGTGTTGTTATTTTCAGAAAATGCCTCCGCTTTCGAGGACTCTAATTTCGTCATATCAAGATTGTATGTGCTTATACTCGTTTGTCACGTTGGAGGCGAGAGTGAAAATCAAGCTGCGAAGTTGGAACCTTCAAGGTTGAAATCGTTAGCAATTGTACGCTGCCAAAGTTGCCCACATGACACTTCTTCGTAGTTAGCACTTTTCGTATCATTAAAGTGGGCACAAAATGGTTTCCTTGAAGACAGGAACGTAGATATCTGGAGGCCTATGAAAACACCTTATAGTCTTCTACAGGTGGGATTTCGACTGGCCCGGAGGACATTTTGGTCACCAAGTTACAGAGCAAACTCACCTCAAATGCTAACTGAGTGTCATTTTTAAAAATGTCCAAAAACTGAAAAATTGTCTACGAGGCCATTCCCTAGTTAATTCTGACTTGAAGGATAGTTCGATTTCAAATTTACGTTCATTTGTACCGTTCTTCACGAGTCAAATGTACCATAGTCCTGGTCGGGACCCAGATTAGTTCCGGAGCCAGTCCACTCTCCTGCCTCTGTGACCCCTCGCGCCATCTGAGAGCGCCGTAAATCGCCTAACTACAGTTTTCACACTTCCGGTGCCGCGGCGCCATATTGATCCTTCCAAACGAGGGTGGAGTAGAATAGTACACCAAACAAGGTTTGGACAACTACGACCTCTCCCTTATACTTATACGCTTGTGTTTTTCATTTCGCATTTACGCTTTAACAATGTTTAGATGCGTGGCGCATCCCAGAAAGACTGCTCGAACTCGCTTCACTTTCACAACGCTCAGTCTACAAGCTGTCCCTCTCCCTCGATTGAAAGATTCGATTCTGCATGCATTGTTCACGGCGCACTACAAAGGCCAGCTGGACAGCCTTAGAGCAACTCCTGACTACGGCGGCTGCAAATTTCTGATAAAACTCCCTAACCGCTCAGTCTACAAGCTGTCGCGCCCACTCGATTGAAAGGTTCGAGTCTGTATGCATTGTTCACGGCGCACCCCAAACGCTAGCTGGACAGCCTTAGAGCAACTCCTGACTACGGCGGCTGCAAATTTCTGACAAAACTCTCCAAACACTCAGTCTACAAGTTGTCCCTCCCCCTCAATTGAAAGGTTCGATTCTGTATGCATTGTTTACGGCGCACTCCAAAGGCCAGCTGGACAGCCTTAAAGCAACTCCTGAGTAAGGCGGTGGGAAACTTCTGGTAGAACTCCCCAAACGCTCAGTCTACAACTGTCCCTCCCCCTCGATTGAAAGATTCCATTCTGTATGCATTGTTCACAGCGCACTCCAAAGGCCAGCTCGACAGCCTTAGAGCAACTCCTGACTAGGGCGGCTGCAAATTTCTGACAAAACTCCCCAAACACTCAGTCTACAAGTTGTCCCTCCCCCTCGATTGAAAGGTTCGATTCTGTATGCATTGTTTACGGCGCACTCCAAAGGCCAGCTGGACAGCCTTAAAGCAACTCCTGAGTAAGGCGGTAGGAAACTTCTGGTAGAAGTCCCCAAACGCTCAGTCTACAACTGTCCCTCCCCCTCGATTGAAAGATTCCATTCTGTATGCATTGTTCACAGCGCACTCCAAAGGCCAGCTCGACAGCCTTAGAGCAACTCCTGACTAGGGCGGCTGCAAATTTCTGACAAAACTCCCCAAACACTCAGTCTACAAGTTGTCCCTCCCCCTCGATTGAAAGGTTCGATTCTGTATGCATTGTTTACGGCGCACTCCAAAGGCCAGCTGGACAGCCTTAAAGCAACTCCTGAGTAAGGCGGTAGGAAACTTCTGGTAGAACTCCCCAAACGCTCAGTCTACAACTGTCCATCCCCCTCGATTGAAAGATTCCATTCTGTATGCATTGTTCACAGCGCACTCCAAAGGCCAGCTCGACAGCCTTAGAGCAACTCCTGACTAGGGCGGCTGCAAATTTCTGACAAAACTCCCCAAACACTCAGTCTACAAGTTGTCCCTCCCCCTCAATTGAAAGGTTCGATTCTGTATGCATTCTTTACGGCGCACTCCAAAGGCCAGCTGGACAGCCTTAAAGCAACTCCTGAGTAAGGCGGTAGGAAACTTCTGGTAGAACTCCCCAAACACTCAGTCTACAAGTTGTCCCTCCCCCTCGATTGAAAGGTTCGATTCTGTATGCATTGTTTACGGCGCACTCCAAAGGCCAGCTGGACAGCCTTAAAGCAACTCCTGAGTAAGGCGGTAGGAAACTTCTGGTAGAACTCCCCAAACGCTCAGTCTACAACTGTCCATCCCCCTCGATTGAAAGATTCCATTCTGTATGCATTGTTCACAGCGCACTCCAAAGGCCAGCTCGACAGCCTTAGAGCAACTCCTGACTAGGGCGGCTGCAAATTTCTGACAAAACTCCCCAAACACTCAGTCTACAAGTTGTCCCTCCCCCTCAATTGAAAGGTTCGATTCTGTATGCATTCTTTACGGCGCACTCCAAAGGCCAGCTGGACAGCCTTAAAGCAACTCCTGAGTAAGGCGGTAGGAAACTTCTGGTAGAACTCCCCAAACACTCAGTCTACAAGTTGTCCCTCCCCCTCGATTGAAAGGTTCGATTCTGTATGCATTGTTTACGGCGCACTCCAAAGGCCAGCTGGACAGCCTTAAAGCAACTCCTGAGTAATGCGGTAGGAAACTTCTGGTAGAACTCCCCAAACGCTCAGTCTACAACTGTCCATCCCCCTCGATTGAAAGATTCCATTCTGTATGCATTGTTCACAGCGCACTCCAAAGGCCAGCTCGACAGCCTTAGAGCAACTCCTGACTAGGGCGGCTGCAAATTTCTGACAAAACTCCCCAAACACTCAGTCTACAAGTTGTCCCTCCCCCTCAATTGAAAGGTTCGATTCTGTATGCATTGTTTACGGCGCACTCCAAAGGCCAGCTGGACAGCCTTAAAGCAACTCCTGAGTAAGGCGGTAGGAAACTTCTGGTAGAACTCCCCAAACGCTCAGTCTACAACTGTCCCTCCCCCTCGATTGAAAGATTCCATTCTGTATGCATTGTTTACGGCGCACTCCAAAGGCCAGCTGGACAGCCTTAAAACAACTCCTGAGTAAGGCGGTAGGAAACTTCCGGTAGAACTCCCCAAACGCTCAGTCCACAAGCTGTCCCTCCCCCTCGATTGAAAGGCTCGATTCTGTATGCATTGTTCACAGCGCACTCCAAAGGCTAGCTGGACAGCCCTATAGCAACTCCTGAGTAAGGCGGTAGGAAACTTCTGGTAGAACTCCCCAAACGCTCAGCCCACAAGCTGTCCCTCCCCCTCGATTGAAAGGCTCGATTCTGTATGCATTGTTTACGGCGCACTCCAAAGGCCAGCTGGACAGCCTTAAAGCAACTCCTGAGTAAGGCGGTAGGAAACTTCTGGTAGAAGTCCCCAAACGCTCAGTCTACAACTGTCCCTCCCCCTCGATTGAAAGATTCCATTCTGTATGCATTGTTCACAGCGCACACCAAAGGCCAGCTCGACAGCCTTAGAGCAACTCCTGACTAGGGCGGCTGCAAATTTCTGACAAAACTCCCCAAACACTCAGTCTACAAGTTGTCCCTCCCCCTCAATTGAAAGGTTCGATTCTGTATGCATTCTTTACGGCGCACTCCAAAGGCCAGCTGGACAGCCTTAAAGCAACTCCTGAGTAAGGCGGTAGGAAACTTCTGGTAGAACTCCCCAAACACTCAGTCTACAAGTTGTCCCTCCCCCTCGATTGAAAGGTTCGATTCTGTATGCATTGTTTACGGCGCACTCCAAAGGCCAACTGGACAGCCTTAAAGCAACTCCTGAGTAAGGCGGTAGGAAACTTCTGGTAGAAGTCCCCAAACGCTCAGTCTACAACTGTCCCTCCCCCTCGATTGAAAGATTCCATTCTGTATGCATTGTTCACAGCGCACTCCAAAGGCCAGCTCGACAGCCTTAGAGCAACTCCTGACTAGGGCGGCTGCAAATTTCTGACAAAACTCCCCAAACACTCAGTCTACAAGTTGTCCCTCCCCCTCGATTGAAAGGTTCGATTCTGTATGCATTGTTTACGGCGCACTCCAAAGGCCAGCTGGACAGCCTTAAAGCAACTCCTGAGTAAGGCGGTAGGAAACTTCTGGTAGAACTCCCCAAACGCTCAGTCTACAACTGTCCATCCCCCTCGATTGAAAGATTCCATTCTGTATGCATTGTTCACAGCGCACTCCAAAGGCCAGCTCGACAGCCTTAGAGCAACTCCTGACTAGGGCGGCTGCAAATTTCTGACAAAACTCCCCAAACACTCAGTCTACAAGTTGTCCCTCCCCCTCAATTGAAAGGTTCGATTCTGTATGCATTCTTTACGGCGCACTCCAAAGGCCAGCTGGACAGCCTTAAAGCAACTCCTGAGTAAGGCGGTAGGAAACTTCTGGTAGAACTCCCCAAACACTCAGTCTACAAGTTGTCCCTCCCCCTCGATTGAAAGGTTCGATTCTGTATGCATTGTTTACGGCGCACTCCAAAGGCCAGCTGGACAGCCTTAAAGCAACTCCTGAGTAAGGCGGTAGGAAACTTCTGGTAGAACTCCCCAAACGCTCAGTCTACAACTGTCCATCCCCCTCGATTGAAAGATTCCATTCTGTATCCATTGTTCACAGCGCACTCCAAAGGCCAGCTCGACAGCCTTAGAGCAACTCCTGACTAGGGCGGCTGCAAATTTCTGACAAAACTCCCCAAACACTCAGTCTACAAGTTGTCCCTCCCCCTCAATTGAAAGGTTCGATTCTGTATGCATTGTTTACGGCGCACTCCAAAGGCCAGCTGGACAGCCTTAAAGCAACTCCTGAGTAAGGCGGTAGGAAACTTCTGGTAGAACTCCCCAAACGCTCAGTCTACAACTGTCCCTCCCCCTCGATTGAAAGATTCCATTCTGTATGCATTGTTTACGGCGCACTCCAAAGGCCAGCTGGACAGCCTTAAAACAACTCCTGAGTAAGGCGGTAGGAAACTTCCGGTAGAACTCCCCAAACGCTCAGTCCACAAGCTGTCCCTCCCCCTCGATTGAAAGGCTCGATTCTGTATGCATTGTTCACAGCGCACTCCAAAGGCTAGCTGGACAGCCCTATAGCAACTCCTGAGTAAGGCGGTAGGAAACTTCTGGTAGAACTCCCCAAACGCTCAGCCCACAAGCTGTCCCTCCCCCTCGATTGAAAGGCTCGATTCTGTATGCATTGTTTACGGCGCACTCCAAAGGCCAGCTGGACAGCTTTAAAGCAACTCCTGAGTAAGGCGGTAGGAAACTTCTGGTAGAACTCCCCAAACGCTCAGCCCACAAGCTGTCCCTCCCCCTCGATTGAAAGGCTCGATTCTGTATGCATTGTTCACAGCGCACTCCAAAGGCTAGCTGGACAGCCCTAGAGCAACTCCTGACTAGGGCGGCTGCAAATTTCTGACGAAACTCCCCAAACGCTCAGCCTACAAGCTGTCGCGCCCACTCGATTGAAAGATTCCATTCTGTATGCATTGTTCACAGCGCACTCCAAAGGCCAGCTCGACAGCCTTAGAGCAACTCCTGACTAGGGCGGCTGCAAATTTCTGACAAAACTCCCCAAACACTCAGTCTACAAGTTGTCCCTCCCCCTCGATTGAAAGGTTCGATTCTGTATGCATTGTTTACGGCGCACTCCAAAGGCCAGCTGGACAGCCTTCGAGCAACTCCTGAGTAAGGCGGTAGGAAACTTCTGGTAGAACTCCCCAAACGCTCAATCCACAAGCTGTCCCTCCCCCTCGATTGAAAGGTTCGATTCTGTATGCATTTTTCACAGCGCACTCCAAAGGCCAGCTCGACAGCCTTAGAGCAACTCCTGACTAGGGCGGCTGCAAATTTCTGACAAAACTCCCCAAACACTCAGTCTACAAGTTGTCCCTCCCCCTCGATTGAAAGGTTCGATTCTGTATGCATTGTTTACGGCGCACTCCAAAGGCCAGCTGGACAGCCTTAAAGCAACTCCTGAGTAAGGCGGTAGGAAACTTCTGGTAGAACTCCCCAAACGCTCAGTCTACAACTGTCCATCCCCCTCGATTGAAAGATTCCATTCTGTATGCATTGTTCACAGCGCACTCCAAAGGCCAGCTCGACAGCCTTAGAGCAACTCCTGACTAGGGCGGCTGCAAATTTCTGACAAAACTCCCCAAACACTCAGTCTACAAGTTGTCCCTCCCCCTCAATTGAAAGGTTCGATTCTGTATGCATTCTTTACGGCGCACTCCAAAGGCCAGCTGGACAGCCTTAAAGCAACTCCTGAGTAAGGCGGTAGGAAACTTCTGGTAGAACTCCCCAAACACTCAGTCTACAAGTTGTCCCTCCCCCTCGATTGAAAGGTTCGATTCTGTATGCATTGTTTACGGCGCACTCCAAAGGCCAGCTGGACAGCCTTAAAGCAACTCCTGAGTAAGGCGGTAGGAAACTTCTGGTAGAAGTCCCCAAACGCTCAGTCTACAACTGTCCCTCCCCCTCGATTGAAAGATTCCATTCTGTATGCATTGTTCACAGCGCACTCCAAAGGCCAGCTCGACAGCCTTAGAGCAACTCCTGACTAGGGCGGCTGCAAATTTCTGACAAAACTCCCCAAACACTCAGTCTACAAGTTGTCCCTCCCCCTCGATTGAAAGGTTCGATTCTGTATGCATTGTTTACGGCGCACTCCAAAGGCCAGCTGGACAGCCTTAAAGCAACTCCTGAGTAAGGCGGTAGGAAACTTCTCGTAGAACTCCCCAAACGCTCAGTCTACAACTGTCCATCCCCCTCGATTGAAAGATTCCATTCTGTATGCATTGTTCACAGCGCACTCCAAAGGCCAGCTCGACAGCCTTAGAGCAACTCCTGACTAGGGCGGCTGCAAATTTCTGACAAAACTCCCCAAACACTCAGTCTACAAGTTGTCCCTCCCCCTCAATTGAAAGGTTCGATTCTGTATGCATTCTTTACGGCGCACTCCAAAGGCCAGCTGGACAGCCTTAAAGCAACTCCTGAGTAAGGCGGTAGGAAACTTCTGGTAGAACTCCCCAATCGCTCAGTCTACAACTGTCCCTCCCCCTCGATTGAAAGATTCCATTCTGTATGCATTGTTCACAGCGCACTCCAAAGGCCAGCTCGACAGCCTTAGAGCAACTCCTGACTAAAGGGCGGCTGCAAATTTCTGACAAAACTCCCCAAACACTCAGTCTACAAGTTGTCCCTCCCCCTCGATTGAAAGGTTCGATTCTGTATGCATTGTTTACGGCGCACTCCAAAGGCCGGCTGGACAGCCTTAAAGCAACTCCTGAGTAAGGCGGTAGGAAACTTCTGGTAGAACTCCCCAAACGCTCAGTCTACAACTGTCCCTCCCCCTCGATTGAAAGATTCCATTCTGTATGCATTGTTCACAGCGCACTCCAAAGGCCAGCTCGACAGCCTTAGAGCAACTCCTGACTAGGGCGGCTGCAAATTTCTGACAAAACTCCCCAAACACTCAGTCTACAAGTTGTCCCTCCCCCTCAATTGAAAGGTTCGATTCTGTATGCATTCTTTACGGCGCACTCCAAAGGCCAGCTGGACAGCCTTAAAGCAACTCCTGAGTAAGGCGGTAGGAAACTTCCGGTAGAACTCCCCAAACGCTCAGTCCACAAGCTGTCCCTCCCCCTCGATTGAAAGGCTCGATTCTGTATGCATTGTTCACAGCGCACTCCAAAGGCTAGCTGGACAGCCCTATAGCAACTCCTGAGTAAGGCGGTAGGAAACTTCTGGTAGAACTCCCCAAACGCTCAGCCCACAAGCTGTTCCTCCCCCTCGATTGAAAGGTTCGAGTCTGTATGCATTGTTCACAGCGCACTCCAAAGGCCAGCTCGACAGCCTTAGAGCAACTCCTGACTAGGGCGGCTGCAAATTTCTGACAAAACTCCCCAAACACTCAGTCTACAAGTTGTCCCTCCCCCTCAATTGAAAGGTTCGATTCTGTATGCATTCTTTACGGCGCACTCCAAAGGCCAGCTGGACAGCCTTAAAGCAACTCCTGAGTAAGGCGGTAGGAAACTTCCGGTAGAACTCCCCAAACGCTCAGTCCACAAGCTGTCCCTCCCCCTCGATTGAAAGGCTCGATTCTGTATGCATTGTTCACAGCGCACTCCAAAGGCTAGCTGGACAGCCTTCGAGCAACTCCTGACTAGGGCGGCTGCAAATTTCTGACAAAAGTCCCCAAACGCTCAGTCTACAACTGTCCCTCCCCCTCGATTGAAAGGTTCGATTCTGTATGCATTGTTTACGGCGCACTCCAAAGGCCAGCTGGACAGCCTTAATGCAACTCCTGAGTAAGGCGGTAGGAAACTTCTGGTAGAACTCCCCAAACGCTCAGCCCACAAGCTGTCCCTCCCCCTCGATTGAAAGGCTCGATTCTGTATGCATTGTTCACAGCGCACTCCAAAGGCTAGCTGGACAGCCCTATAGCAACTCCTGAGTAAGGCGGTAGGAAACTTCTGGTAGAATTCCCCAAACGCTCAGCCCACAAGCTGTCCCTCCCCCTCGATTGAAAGGCTCGATTCTGTATGCATTGTTTACGGCGCACTCCAAAGGCCAGCTGGACAGCTTTAAAGCAACTCCTGAGTAAGGCGGTAGGAAACTTCTGGTAGAACTCCCCAAACGCTCAGCCCACAAGCTGTCCCTCCCCCTCGATTGAAAGGCTCGATTCTGTATGCATTGTTCACAGCGCACTCCAAAGGCTAGCTGGACAGCCCTAGAGCAACTCCTGACTAGGGCGGCTGCAAATTTCTGACGAAACTCCCCAAACGCTCAGCCTACAAGCTGTCGCGCCCACTCGATTGAAAGATTCCATTCTGTATGCATTGTTCACAGCGCACTCCAAAGGCCAGCTCGACAGCCTTAGAGCAACTCCTGACTAGGGCGGCTGCAAATTTCTGACAAAACTCCCCAAACACTCAGTCTACAAGTTGTCCCTCCCCCTCGATTGAAAGGTTCGATTCTGTATGCATTGTTTACGGCGCACTCCAAAGGCCAGCTGGACAGCCTTCGAGCAACTCCTGACTAGGGCGGCTGCAAATTTCTGACAAAAGTCCCCAAACGCTCAGTCTACAACTGTCCCTCCCCCTCGATTGAAAGGTTCGATTCTGTATGCATTGTTTACGGCGCACTCCAAAGGCCAGCTGGACAGCCTTAATGCAACTCCTGACTAGGGCGGCTGCAAATTTCTGACAAACTCCCCAAACGCTCAGTCTACAACTGTCCCTCCCCCTCGATTGAAAGGTTCGATTCTGTATGCATTGTTTACGGCGCACTCCAAAGGCCAGCGGACAGCCTTAAAGCAACTCCTGAGTAAGGCGGTAGGAAACTTCTGGTAGAACTCCCCAAACGCTCAGACTACAAGCTGTCCCTCCCCCTCGATTGAAAGGTTCGATTCTGTATGCATTGTTCACAGCGCACTCCAACGGCTAGCTGGACAGCCTTAATGCAACTCCTGAGTAAGGCGGTAGGAAACTTCTGACAAAACTCCCCAAACGCTCAGTCTACAAGCTGTCCCTCCCCCTCGATTGAAAGGTTCGAGTCTGTATGCATTGTTCACGGCGCACTCCAAACGCTAGCTGGGCAGCCCTAGAGCAACTCCTGACTAGGGCGGCTGCAAATTTCTGACAAAACTCCCCAAACGCTCAGTCTACAACTGTCCCTCCCCCTCGATTGAAAGGTTCGAGTCTGTATGCATTGTTCACGGCGCACTCCAAACGCTAGCTGGACAGCCTTAGAGCAGCTCCTGACTAGGGCGGCTGCAAATTTCTGACAAAACTCCCCAAACGCTCAGTCTACAAGCTGTCCCTCCCCCTCGATTGAAAGGTTCGATTCTGTATGCATTGTTCACGGCGCACTCCAAACGCTAGCTGGGCAGCCCTAGAGCAACTCCTGACTAGGGCGGCTGCAAATTTCTGACAAAACTCCCCAAACGCTCAGTCTACAACTGTCCCTCCCCCTCGATTGAAAGGTTCGAGTCTGTATGCATTGTTCACGGCGCACTCCAAACGCTAGCTGGACAGCCTTAGAGCAGCTCCTGACTAGGGCGGTAGGAAACTTCTGGTAGAACTCCCCAAACGCTCAGTCTACAAGCTGTCCCTCCCCCTCGATTGAAAGGTTCGATTCTGTATGCATTGTTCACAGCGCACTCCAAAGGCTAGCTGGGCAGCCCTAGAGCAACTCCTGACTAGGGCGGCTGCAAATTTCTGACAAAACTCCCCAAACACTCAGTCTACAAGTTGTCCCTCCCCCTCAATTGAAAGGTTCGATTCTGTATGCATTGTTTACGGCGCACTCCAAAGGCCAGCTGGACAGCCTTAAAGCAACTCCTGAGTAAGGCGGTAGGAAACTTCCGGTAGAACTCCCCAAACGCTCAGTCCACAAGTTGTCCCTCCCCCTCGATTGAAAGGTTCGATTCTGTATGCATTGTTCACAGCGCACTCCAAAGGCTAGCTGGACAGCCCTAGAGCAACTCCTGACTAGGGCGGCTGCAAATTTCTGACGAAACTCCCCAAACGCTCAGCCTACAAGCTGTCGCGCCCACTCGATTGAAAGATTCCATTCTGTATGCATTGTTCACAGCGCACTCCAAAGGCCAGCTCGACAGCCTTAGAGCAACTCCTGACTAGGGCGGCTGCAAATTTCTGACAAAACTCCCCAAACACTCAGTCTACAAGTTGTCCCTCCCCCTCGATTGAAAGGTTCGATTCTGTATGCATTGTTTACGGCGCACTCCAAAGGCCAGCTGGACAGCCTTAAAGCAACTCCTGAGTAAGGCGGTAGGAAACTTCTGGTAGAACTCCCCAAACGCTCAGTCTACAACTGTCCATCCCCCTCGATTGAAAGATTCCATTCTGTATGCATTGTTCACAGCGCACTCCAAAGGCCAGCTCGACAGCCTTAGAGCAACTCCTGACTAGGGCGGCTGCAAATTTCTGACAAAACTCCCCAAACACTCAGTCTACAAGTTGTCCCTCCCCCTCAATTGAAAGGTTCGATTCTGTATGCATTCTTTACGGCGCACTCCAAAGGCCAGCTGGACAGCCTTAAAGCAACTCCTGAGTAAGGCGGTAGGAAACTTCTGGTAGAACTCCCCAAACACTCAGTCTACAAGTTGTCCCTCCCCCTCGATTGAAAGGTTCGATTCTGTATGCATTGTTTACGGCGCACTCCAAAGGCCAGCTGGACAGCCTTAAAGCAACTCCTGAGTAAGGCGGTAGGAAACTTCTGGTAGAAGTCCCCAAACGCTCAGTCTACAACTGTCCCTCCCCCTCGATTGAAAGATTCCATTCTGTATGCATTGTTCACAGCGCACTCCAAAGGCCAGCTCGACAGCCTTAGAGCAACTCCTGACTAGGGCGGCTGCAAATTTCTGACAAAACTCCCCAAACACTCAGTCTACAAGTTGTCCCTCCCCCTCGATTGAAAGGTTCGATTCTGTATGCATTGTTTACGGCGCACTCCAAAGGCCAGCTGGACAGCCTTAAAGCAACTCCTGAGTAAGGCGGTAGGAAACTTCTCGTAGAACTCCCCAAACGCTCAGTCTACAACTGTCCATCCCCCTCGATTGAAAGATTCCATTCTGTATGCATTGTTCACAGCGCACTCCAAAGGCCAGCTCGACAGCCTTAGAGCAACTCCTGACTAGGGCGGCTGCAAATTTCTGACAAAACTCCCCAAACACTCAGTCTACAAGTTGTCCCTCCCCCTCAATTGAAAGGTTCGATTCTGTATGCATTCTTTACGGCGCACTCCAAAGGCCAGCTGGACAGCCTTAAAGCAACTCCTGAGTAAGGCGGTAGGAAACTTCTGGTAGAACTCCCCAATCGCTCAGTCTACAACTGTCCCTCCCCCTCGATTGAAAGATTCCATTCTGTATGCATTGTTCACAGCGCACTCCAAAGGCCAGCTCGACAGCCTTAGAGCAACTCCTGACTAAAGGGCGGCTGCAAATTTCTGACAAAACTCCCCAAACACTCAGTCTACAAGTTGTCCCTCCCCCTCGATTGAAAGGTTCGATTCTGTATGCATTGTTTACGGCGCACTCCAAAGGCCGGCTGGACAGCCTTAAAGCAACTCCTGAGTAAGGCGGTAGGAAACTTCTGGTAGAACTCCCCAAACGCTCAGTCTACAACTGTCCCTCCCCCTCGATTGAAAGATTCCATTCTGTATGCATTGTTCACAGCGCACTCCAAAGGCCAGCTCGACAGCCTTAGAGCAACTCCTGACTAGGGCGGCTGCAAATTTCTGACAAAACTCCCCAAACACTCAGTCTACAAGTTGTCCCTCCCCCTCAATTGAAAGGTTCGATTCTGTATGCATTCTTTACGGCGCACTCCAAAGGCCAGCTGGACAGCCTTAAAGCAACTCCTGAGTAAGGCGGTAGGAAACTTCCGGTAGAACTCCCCAAACGCTCAGTCCACAAGCTGTCCCTCCCCCTCGATTGAAAGGCTCGATTCTGTATGCATTGTTCACAGCGCACTCCAAAGGCTAGCTGGACAGCCCTATAGCAACTCCTGAGTAAGGCGGTAGGAAACTTCTGGTAGAACTCCCCAAACGCTCAGCCCACAAGCTGTCCCTCCCCCTCGATTGAAAGGTTCGAGTCTGTATGCATTGTTCACAGCGCACTCCAAAGGCCAGCTCGACAGCCTTAGAGCAACTCCTGACTAGGGCGGCTGCAAATTTCTGACAAAACTCCCCAAACACTCAGTCTACAAGTTGTCCCTCCCCCTCAATTGAAAGGTTCGATTCTGTATGCATTCTTTACGGCGCACTCCAAAGGCCAGCTGGACAGCCTTAAAGCAACTCCTGAGTAAGGCGGTAGGAAACTTCCGGTAGAACTCCCCAAACGCTCAGTCCACAAGCTGTCCCTCCCCCTCGATTGAAAGGCTCGATTCTGTATGCATTGTTCACAGCGCACTCCAAAGGCTAGCTGGACAGCCTTCGAGCAACTCCTGACTAGGGCGGCTGCAAATTTCTGACAAAAGTCCCCAAACGCTCAGTCTACAACTGTCCCTCCCCCTCGATTGAAAGGTTCGATTCTGTATGCATTGTTTACGGCGCACTCCAAAGGCCAGCTGGACAGCCTTAATGCAACTCCTGAGTAAGGCGGTAGGAAACTTCTGGTAGAACTCCCCAAACGCTCAGCCCACAAGCTGTCCCTCCCCCTCGATTGAAAGGCTCGATTCTGTATGCATTGTTCACAGCGCACTCCAAAGGCTAGCTGGACAGCCCTATAGCAACTCCTGAGTAAGGCGGTAGGAAACTTCTGGTAGAATTCCCCAAACGCTCAGCCCACAAGCTGTCCCTCCCCCTCGATTGAAAGGCTCGATTCTGTATGCATTGTTTACGGCGCACTCCAAAGGCCAGCTGGACAGCTTTAAAGCAACTCCTGAGTAAGGCGGTAGGAAACTTCTGGTAGAACTCCCCAAACGCTCAGCCCACAAGCTGTCCCTCCCCCTCGATTGAAAGGCTCGATTCTGTATGCATTGTTCACAGCGCACTCCAAAGGCTAGCTGGACAGCCCTAGAGCAACTCCTGACTAGGGCGGCTGCAAATTTCTGACGAAACTCCCCAAACGCTCAGCCTACAAGCTGTCGCGCCCACTCGATTGAAAGATTCCATTCTGTATGCATTGTTCACAGCGCACTCCAAAGGCCAGCTCGACAGCCTTAGAGCAACTCCTGACTAGGGCGGCTGCAAATTTCTGACAAAACTCCCCAAACACTCAGTCTACAAGTTGTCCCTCCCCCTCGATTGAAAGGTTCGATTCTGTATGCATTGTTTACGGCGCACTCCAAAGGCCAGCTGGACAGCCTTAAAGCAACTCCTGAGTAAGGCGGTAGGAAACTTCTCGTAGAACTCCCCAAACGCTCAGTCTACAACTGTCCATCCCCCTCGATTGAAAGATTCCATTCTGTATGCATTGTTCACAGCGCACTCCAAAGGCCAGCTCGACAGCCTTAGAGCAACTCCTGACTAGGGCGGCTGCAAATTTCTGACAAAACTCCCCAAACACTCAGTCTACAAGTTGTCCCTCCCCCTCAATTGAAAGGTTCGATTCTGTATGCATTCTTTACGGCGCACTCCAAAGGCCAGCTGGACAGCCTTAAAGCAACTCCTGAGTAAGGCGGTAGGAAACTTCTGGTAGAACTCCCCAATCGCTCAGTCTACAACTGTCCCTCCCCCTCGATTGAAAGATTCCATTCTGTATGCATTGTTCACAGCGCACTCCAAAGGCTAGCTGGACAGCCTTCGAGCAACTCCTGACTAGGGCGGCTGCAAATTTCTGACAAAAGTCCCCAAACGCTCAGTCTACAACTGTCCCTCCCCCTCGATTGAAAGGTTCGATTCTGTATGCATTGTTTACGGCGCACTCCAAAGGCCAGCTGGACAGCCTTAATGCAACTCCTGAGTAAGGCGGTAGGAAACTTCTGGTAGAACTCCCCAAACGCTCAGCCCACAAGCTGTCCCTCCCCCTCGATTGAAAGGCTCGATTCTGTATGCATTGTTCACAGCGCACTCCAAAGGCTAGCTGGACAGCCCTATAGCAACTCCTGAGTAAGGCGGTAGGAAACTTCTGGTAGAATTCCCCAAACGCTCAGCCCACAAGCTGTCCCTCCCCCTCGATTGAAAGGCTCGATTCTGTATGCATTGTTTACGGCGCACTCCAAAGGCCAGCTGGACAGCTTTAAAGCAACTCCTGAGTAAGGCGGTAGGAAACTTCTGGTAGAACTCCCCAAACGCTCAGCCCACAAGCTGTCCCTCCCCCTCGATTGAAAGGCTCGATTCTGTATGCATTGTTCACAGCGCACTCCAAAGGCTAGCTGGACAGCCCTAGAGCAACTCCTGACTAGGGCGGCTGCAAATTTCTGACGAAACTCCCCAAACGCTCAGCCTACAAGCTGTCGCGCCCACTCGATTGAAAGATTCCATTCTGTATGCATTGTTCACAGCGCACTCCAAAGGCCAGCTCGACAGCCTTAGAGCAACTCCTGACTAGGGCGGCTGCAAATTTCTGACAAAACTCCCCAAACACTCAGTCTACAAGTTGTCCCTCCCCCTCGATTGAAAGGTTCGATTCTGTATGCATTGTTTACGGCGCACTCCAAAGGCCAGCTGGACAGCCTTCGAGCAACTCCTGACTAGGGCGGCTGCAAATTTCTGACAAAAGTCCCCAAACGCTCAGTCTACAACTGTCCCTCCCCCTCGATTGAAAGGTTCGATTCTGTATGCATTGTTTACGGCGCACTCCAAAGGCCAGCTGGACAGCCTTAATGCAACTCCTGACTAGGGCGGCTGCAAATTTCTGACAAACTCCCCAAACGCTCAGTCTACAACTGTCCCTCCCCCTCGATTGAAAGGTTCGATTCTGTATGCATTGTTTACGGCGCACTCCAAAGGCCAGCGGACAGCCTTAAAGCAACTCCTGAGTAAGGCGGTAGGAAACTTCTGGTAGAACTCCCCAAACGCTCAGACTACAAGCTGTCCCTCCCCCTCGATTGAAAGGTTCGATTCTGTATGCATTGTTCACAGCGCACTCCAACGGCTAGCTGGACAGCCTTAATGCAACTCCTGAGTAAGGCGGTAGGAAACTTCTGACAAAACTCCCCAAACGCTCAGTCTACAAGCTGTCCCTCCCCCTCGATTGAAAGGTTCGAGTCTGTATGCATTGTTCACGGCGCACTCCAAACGCTAGCTGGGCAGCCCTAGAGCAACTCCTGACTAGGGCGGCTGCAAATTTCTGACAAAACTCCCCAAACGCTCAGTCTACAACTGTCCCTCCCCCTCGATTGAAAGGTTCGAGTCTGTATGCATTGTTCACGGCGCACTCCAAACGCTAGCTGGACAGCCTTAGAGCAGCTCCTGACTAGGGCGGCTGCAAATTTCTGACAAAACTCCCCAAACGCTCAGTCTACAAGCTGTCCCTCCCCCTCGATTGAAAGGTTCGATTCTGTATGCATTGTTCACGGCGCACTCCAAACGCTAGCTGGGCAGCCCTAGAGCAACTCCTGACTAGGGCGGCTGCAAATTTCTGACAAAACTCCCCAAACGCTCAGTCTACAACTGTCCCTCCCCCTCGATTGAAAGGTTCGAGTCTGTATGCATTGTTCACGGCGCACTCCAAACGCTAGCTGGACAGCCTTAGAGCAGCTCCTGACTAGGGCGGTAGGAAACTTCTGGTAGAACTCCCCAAACGCTCAGTCTACAAGCTGTCCCTCCCCCTCGATTGAAAGGTTCGATTCTGTATGCATTGTTCACAGCGCACTCCAAAGGCTAGCTGGGCAGCCCTAGAGCAACTCCTGACTAGGGCGGCTGCAAATTTCTGACAAAACTCCCCAAACACTCAGTCTACAAGTTGTCCCTCCCCCTCAATTGAAAGGTTCGATTCTGTATGCATTGTTTACGGCGCACTCCAAAGGCCAGCTGGACAGCCTTAAAGCAACTCCTGAGTAAGGCGGTAGGAAACTTCTGGTAGAACTCCCCAAACGCTCAGTCTACAACTGTCCCTCCCCCTCGATTGAAAGATTCCATTCTGTATGCATTGTTTACGGCGCACTCCAAAGGCCAGCTGGACAGCCTTAAAACAACTCCTGAGTAAGGCGGTAGGAAACTTCCGGTAGAACTCCCCAAACGCTCAGTCCACAAGCTGTCCCTCCCCCTCGATTGAAAGGCTCGATTCTGTATGCATTGTTCACAGCGCACTCCAAAGGCTAGCTGGACAGCCCTATAGCAACTCCTGAGTAAGGCGGTAGGAAACTTCTGGTAGAACTCCCCAAACGCTCAGCCCACAAGCTGTCCCTCCCCCTCGATTGAAAGGCTCGATTCTGTATGCATTGTTTACGGCGCACTCCAAAGGCCAGCTGGACAGCTTTAAAGCAACTCCTGAGTAAGGCGGTAGGAAACTTCTGGTAGAACTCCCCAAACGCTCAGCCCACAAGCTGTCCCTCCCCCTCGATTGAAAGGCTCGATTCTGTATGCATTGTTCACAGCGCACTCCAAAGGCTAGCTGGACAGCCCTAGAGCAACTCCTGACTAGGGCGGCTGCAAATTTCTGACGAAACTCCCCAAACGCTCAGCCTACAAGCTGTCGCGCCCACTCGATTGAAAGATTCCATTCTGTATGCATTGTTCACAGCGCACTCCAAAGGCCAGCTCGACAGCCTTAGAGCAACTCCTGACTAGGGCGGCTGCAAATTTCTGACAAAACTCCCCAAACACTCAGTCTACAAGTTGTCCCTCCCCCTCGATTGAAAGGTTCGATTCTGTATGCTTTGTTTACGGCGCACTCCAAAGGCCAGCTGGACAGCCTTCGAGCAACTCCTGATTAAGGCGGTAGGAAACTTCTGGTAGAACTCCCCAAACGCTCAATCCACAAGCTGTCCCTCCCCCTCGATTGAAAGGTTCGATTCTGTATGCATTTTTCACAGCGCACTCCAAAGGCCAGCTCGACAGCCTTAGAGCAACTCCTGACTAGGGCGGCTGCAAATTTCTGACAAAACTCCCCAAACACTCAGTCTACAAGTTGTCCCTCCCCCTCGATTGAAAGGTTCGATTCTGTATGCATTGTTTACGGCGCACTCCAAAGGCCAGCTGGACAGCCTTAAAGCAACTCCTGAGTAAGGCGGTAGGAAACTTCTGGTAGAACTCCCCAAACGCTCAGTCTACAACTGTCCATCCCCCTCGATTGAAAGATTCCATTCTGTATGCATTGTTCACAGCGCACTCCAAAGGCCAGCTCGACAGCCTTAGAGCAACTCCTGACTAGGGCGGCTGCAAATTTCTGACAAAACTCCCCAAACACTCAGTCTACAAGTTGTCCCTCCCCCTCAATTGAAAGGTTCGATTCTGTATGCATTCTTTACGGCGCACTCCAAAGGCCAGCTGGACAGCCTTAAAGCAACTCCTGAGTAAGGCGGTAGGAAACTTCTGGTAGAACTCCCCAAACACTCAGTCTACAAGTTGTCCCTCCCCCTCGATTGAAAGGTTCGATTCTGTATGCATTGTTTACGGCGCACTCCAAAGGCCAGCTGGACAGCCTTAAAGCAACTCCTGAGTAAGGCGGTAGGAAACTTCTGGTAGAAGTCCCCAAACGCTCAGTCTACAACTGTCCCTCCCCCTCGATTGAAAGATTCCATTCTGTATGCATTGTTCACAGCGCACTCCAAAGGCCAGCTCGACAGCCTTAGAGCAACTCCTGACTAGGGCGGCTGCAAATTTCTGACAAAACTCCCCAAACACTCAGTCTACAAGTTGTCCCTCCCCCTCGATTGAAAGGTTCGATTCTGTATGCATTGTTTACGGCGCACTCCAAAGGCCAGCTGGACAGCCTTAAAGCAACTCCTGAGTAAGGCGGTAGGAAACTTCTCGTAGAACTCCCCAAACGCTCAGTCTACAACTGTCCATCCCCCTCGATTGAAAGATTCCATTCTGTATGCATTGTTCACAGCGCACTCCAAAGGCCAGCTCGACAGCCTTAGAGCAACTCCTGACTAGGGCGGCTGCAAATTTCTGACAAAACTCCCCAAACACTCAGTCTACAAGTTGTCCCTCCCCCTCAATTGAAAGGTTCGATTCTGTATGCATTCTTTACGGCGCACTCCAAAGGCCAGCTGGACAGCCTTAAAGCAACTCCTGAGTAAGGCGGTAGGAAACTTCTGGTAGAACTCCCCAATCGCTCAGTCTACAACTGTCCCTCCCCCTCGATTGAAAGATTCCATTCTGTATGCATTGTTCACAGCGCACTCCAAAGGCCAGCTCGACAGCCTTAGAGCAACTCCTGACTAAAGGGCGGCTGCAAATTTCTGACAAAACTCCCCAAACACTCAGTCTACAAGTTGTCCCTCCCCCTCGATTGAAAGGTTCGATTCTGTATGCATTGTTTACGGCGCACTCCAAAGGCCGGCTGGACAGCCTTAAAGCAACTCCTGAGTAAGGCGGTAGGAAACTTCTGGTAGAACTCCCCAAACGCTCAGTCTACAACTGTCCCTCCCCCTCGATTGAAAGATTCCATTCTGTATGCATTGTTCACAGCGCACTCCAAAGGCCAGCTCGACAGCCTTAGAGCAACTCCTGACTAGGGCGGCTGCAAATTTCTGACAAAACTCCCCAAACACTCAGTCTACAAGTTGTCCCTCCCCCTCAATTGAAAGGTTCGATTCTGTATGCATTCTTTACGGCGCACTCCAAAGGCCAGCTGGACAGCCTTAAAGCAACTCCTGAGTAAGGCGGTAGGAAACTTCCGGTAGAACTCCCCAAACGCTCAGTCCACAAGCTGTCCCTCCCCCTCGATTGAAAGGCTCGATTCTGTATGCATTGTTCACAGCGCACTCCAAAGGCTAGCTGGACAGCCCTATAGCAACTCCTGAGTAAGGCGGTAGGAAACTTCTGGTAGAACTCCCCAAACGCTCAGCCCACAAGCTGTCCCTCCCCCTCGATTGAAAGGTTCGAGTCTGTATGCATTGTTCACAGCGCACTCCAAAGGCCAGCTCGACAGCCTTAGAGCAACTCCTGACTAGGGCGGCTGCAAATTTCTGACAAAACTCCCCAAACACTCAGTCTACAAGTTGTCCCTCCCCCTCAATTGAAAGGTTCGATTCTGTATGCATTCTTTACGGCGCACTCCAAAGGCCAGCTGGACAGCCTTAAAGCAACTCCTGAGTAAGGCGGTAGGAAACTTCCGGTAGAACTCCCCAAACGCTCAGTCCACAAGCTGTCCCTCCCCCTCGATTGAAAGGCTCGATTCTGTATGCATTGTTCACAGCGCACTCCAAAGGCTAGCTGGACAGCCTTCGAGCAACTCCTGACTAGGGCGGCTGCAAATTTCTGACAAAAGTCCCCAAACGCTCAGTCTACAACTGTCCCTCCCCCTCGATTGAAAGGTTCGATTCTGTATGCATTGTTTACGGCGCACTCCAAAGGCCAGCTGGACAGCCTTAATGCAACTCCTGAGTAAGGCGGTAGGAAACTTCTGGTAGAACTCCCCAAACGCTCAGCCCACAAGCTGTCCCTCCCCCTCGATTGAAAGGCTCGATTCTGTATGCATTGTTCACAGCGCACTCCAAAGGCTAGCTGGACAGCCCTATAGCAACTCCTGAGTAAGGCGGTAGGAAACTTCTGGTAGAATTCCCCAAACGCTCAGCCCACAAGCTGTCCCTCCCCCTCGATTGAAAGGCTCGATTCTGTATGCATTGTTTACGGCGCACTCCAAAGGCCAGCTGGACAGCTTTAAAGCAACTCCTGAGTAAGGCGGTAGGAAACTTCTGGTAGAACTCCCCAAACGCTCAGCCCACAAGCTGTCCCTCCCCCTCGATTGAAAGGCTCGATTCTGTATGCATTGTTCACAGCGCACTCCAAAGGCTAGCTGGACAGCCCTAGAGCAACTCCTGACTAGGGCGGCTGCAAATTTCTGACGAAACTCCCCAAACGCTCAGCCTACAAGCTGTCGCGCCCACTCGATTGAAAGATTCCATTCTGTATGCATTGTTCACAGCGCACTCCAAAGGCCAGCTCGACAGCCTTAGAGCAACTCCTGACTAGGGCGGCTGCAAATTTCTGACAAAACTCCCCAAACACTCAGTCTACAAGTTGTCCCTCCCCCTCGATTGAAAGGTTCGATTCTGTATGCATTGTTTACGGCGCACTCCAAAGGCCAGCTGGACAGCCTTAAAGCAACTCCTGAGTAAGGCGGTAGGAAACTTCTCGTAGAACTCCCCAAACGCTCAGTCTACAACTGTCCATCCCCCTCGATTGAAAGATTCCATTCTGTATGCATTGTTCACAGCGCACTCCAAAGGCCAGCTCGACAGCCTTAGAGCAACTCCTGACTAGGGCGGCTGCAAATTTCTGACAAAACTCCCCAAACACTCAGTCTACAAGTTGTCCCTCCCCCTCAATTGAAAGGTTCGATTCTGTATGCATTCTTTACGGCGCACTCCAAAGGCCAGCTGGACAGCCTTAAAGCAACTCCTGAGTAAGGCGGTAGGAAACTTCTGGTAGAACTCCCCAATCGCTCAGTCTACAACTGTCCCTCCCCCTCGATTGAAAGATTCCATTCTGTATGCATTGTTCACAGCGCACTCCAAAGGCCAGCTCGACAGCCTTAGAGCAACTCCTGACTAAAGGGCGGCTGCAAATTTCTGACAAAACTCCCCAAACACTCAGTCTACAAGTTGTCCCTCCCCCTCGATTGAAAGGTTCGATTCTGTATGCATTGTTTACGGCGCACTCCAAAGGCCGGCTGGACAGCCTTAAAGCAACTCCTGAGTAAGGCGGTAGGAAACTTCTGGTAGAACTCCCCAAACGCTCAGTCTACAACTGTCCCTCCCCCTCGATTGAAAGATTCCATTCTGTATGCATTGTTCACAGCGCACTCCAAAGGCCAGCTCGACAGCCTTAGAGCAACTCCTGACTAGGGCGGCTGCAAATTTCTGACAAAACTCCCCAAACACTCAGTCTACAAGTTGTCCCTCCCCCTCAATTGAAAGGTTCGATTCTGTATGCATTCTTTACGGCGCACTCCAAAGGCCAGCTGGACAGCCTTAAAGCAACTCCTGAGTAAGGCGGTAGGAAACTTCCGGTAGAACTCCCCAAACGCTCAGTCCACAAGCTGTCCCTCCCCCTCGATTGAAAGGCTCGATTCTGTATGCATTGTTCACAGCGCACTCCAAAGGCTAGCTGGACAGCCCTATAGCAACTCCTGAGTAAGGCGGTAGGAAACTTCTGGTAGAACTCCCCAAACGCTCAGCCCACAAGCTGTCCCTCCCCCTCGATTGAAAGGTTCGAGTCTGTATGCATTGTTCACAGCGCACTCCAAAGGCCAGCTCGACAGCCTTAGAGCAACTCCTGACTAGGGCGGCTGCAAATTTCTGACAAAACTCCCCAAACACTCAGTCTACAAGTTGTCCCTCCCCCTCAATTGAAAGGTTCGATTCTGTATGCATTCTTTACGGCGCACTCCAAAGGCCAGCTGGACAGCCTTAAAGCAACTCCTGAGTAAGGCGGTAGGAAACTTCCGGTAGAACTCCCCAAACGCTCAGTCCACAAGCTGTCCCTCCCCCTCGATTGAAAGGCTCGATTCTGTATGCATTGTTCACAGCGCACTCCAAAGGCTAGCTGGACAGCCTTCGAGCAACTCCTGACTAGGGCGGCTGCAAATTTCTGACAAAAGTCCCCAAACGCTCAGTCTACAACTGTCCCTCCCCCTCGATTGAAAGGTTCGATTCTGTATGCATTGTTTACGGCGCACTCCAAAGGCCAGCTGGACAGCCTTAATGCAACTCCTGAGTAAGGCGGTAGGAAACTTCTGGTAGAACTCCCCAAACGCTCAGCCCACAAGCTGTCCCTCCCCCTCGATTGAAAGGCTCGATTCTGTATGCATTGTTCACAGCGCACTCCAAAGGCTAGCTGGACAGCCCTATAGCAACTCCTGAGTAAGGCGGTAGGAAACTTCTGGTAGAATTCCCCAAACGCTCAGCCCACAAGCTGTCCCTCCCCCTCGATTGAAAGGCTCGATTCTGTATGCATTGTTCACAGCGCACTCCAAAGGCCAGCTCGACAGCCTTAGAGCAACTCCTGACTAGGGCGGCTGCAAATTTCTGACAAAACTCCCCAAACACTCAGTCTACAACTGTCCATCCCCTCGATTGAAAGATTCCATTCTGTATGCATTGTTCACAGCGCACTCCAAAGGCCAGCTCGACAGCCTTAGAGCAACTCCTGACTAGGGCGGCTGCAAATTTCTGACAAAACTCCCCAAACACTCAGTCTACAAGTTGTCCCTCCCCCTCAATTGAAAGGTTCGATTCTGTATGCATTGTTTACGGCGCACTCCAAAGGCCAGCTGGACAGCCTTAAAGCAACTCCTGAGTAAGGCGGTAGGAAACTTCTGGTAGAACTCCCCAAACGCTCAGTCTACAACTGTCCCTCCCCCTCGATTGAAAGATTCCATTCTGTATGCATTGTTCACAGCGCACTCCAAAGGCCAGCTCGACAGCCTTAGAGCAACTCCTGACTAGGGCGGCTGCAAATTTCTGACAAAACTCCCCAAACACTCAGTCTACAAGTTGTCCCTCCCCCTCAATTGAAAGGTTCGATTCTGTATGCATTGTTTACGGCGCACTCCAAAGGCCAGCTGGACAGCCTTAAAGCAACTCCTGAGTAAGGCGGTAGGAAACTTCTGGTAGAACTCCCCAAACGCTCAGTCTACAACTGTCCCTCCCCCTCGATTGAAAGATTCCATTCTGTATGCATTGTTTACGGCGCACTCCAAAGGCCAGCTGGACAGCCTTAAAGCAACTCCTGAGTAAGGCGGTAGGAAACTTCTGGTAGAACTCCCCAAACGCTCAGTCTACAACTGTCCCTCCCCCTCGATTGAAAGATTCCATTCTGTATGCATTGTTCACAGCGCACTCCAAAGGCCAGCTCGACAGCCTTAGAGCAACTCCTGACTAGGGCGGCTGCAAATTTCTGACAAAACTCCCCAAACACTCAGTCTACAAGTTGTCCCTCCCCCTCAATTGAAAGGTTCGATTCTGTATGCATTCTTTACGGCGCACTCCAAAGGCCAGCTGGACAGCCTTAAAGCAACTCCTGAGTAAGGCGGTAGGAAACTTCCGGTAGAACTCCCCAAACGCTCAGTCCACAAGCTGTCCCTCCCCCTCGATTGAAAGGCTCGATTCTGTATGCATTGTTCACAGCGCACTCCAAAGGCTAGCTGGACAGCCCTATAGCAACTCCTGAGTAAGGCGGTAGGAAACTTCTGGTAGAACTCCCCAAACGCTCAGCCCACAAGCTGTCCCTCCCCCTCGATTGAAAGGTTCGAGTCTGTATGCATTGTTCACAGCGCACTCCAAAGGCCAGCTCGACAGCCTTAGAGCAACTCCTGACTAGGGCGGCTGCAAATTTCTGACAAAACTCCCCAAACACTCAGTCTACAAGTTGTCCCTCCCCCTCGATTGAAAGGTTCGATTCTGTATGCATTGTTTACGGCGCACTCCAAAGGCCAGCTGGACAGCCTTCGAGCAACTCCTGACTAGGGCGGCTGCAAATTTCTGACAAAAGTCCCCAAACGCTCAGTCTACAACTGTCCCTCCCCCTCGATTGAAAGGTTCGATTCTGTATGCATTGTTTACGGCGCACTCCAAAGGCCAGCTGGACAGCCTTAATGCAACTCCTGAGTAAGGCGGTAGGAAACTTCTGGTAGAACTCCCCAAACGCTCAGTCTACAAGCTGTCCCTCCCCCTCGATTGAAAGGTTCGATTCTGTATGCATTGTTCACAGCGCACTCCAAAGGCTAGCTGGGCAGCCCTAGAGCAACTCCTGACTAGGGCGGCTGCAAATTTCTGACAAACTCCCCAAACGCTCAGTCTACAACTGTCCCTCCCCCTCGATTGAAAGGTTCGATTCTGTATGCATTGTTTACGGCGCACTCCAAAGGCCAGCGGACAGCCTTAAAGCAACTCCTGAGTAAGGCGGTAGGAAACTTCTGGTAGAACTCCCCAAACGCTCAGACTACAAGCTGTCCCTCCCCCTCGATTGAAAGGTTCGATTCTGTATGCATTGTTCACAGCGCACTCCAACGGCTAGCTGGACAGCCTTAATGCAACTCCTGAGTAAGGCGGTAGGAAACTTCTGACAAAACTCCCCAAACGCTCAGTCTACAAGCTGTCCCTCCCCCTCGATTGAAAGGTTCGAGTCTGTATGCATTGTTCACGGCGCACTCCAAACGCTAGCTGGGCAGCCCTAGAGCAACTCCTGACTAGGGCGGCTGCAAATTTCTGACAAAACTCCCCAAACGCTCAGTCTACAACTGTCCCTCCCCCTCGATTGAAAGGTTCGAGTCTGTATGCATTGTTCACGGCGCACTCCAAACGCTAGCTGGACAGCCTTAGAGCAGCTCCTGACTAGGGCGGCTGCAAATTTCTGACAAAACTCCCCAAACGCTCAGTCTACAAGCTGTCCCTCCCCCTCGATTGAAAGGTTCGATTCTGTATGCATTGTTCACGGCGCACTCCAAACGCTAGCTGGGCAGCCCTAGAGCAACTCCTGACTAGGGCGGCTGCAAATTTCTGACAAAACTCCCCAAACGCTCAGTCTACAACTGTCCCTCCCCCTCGATTGAAAGGTTCGAGTCTGTATGCATTGTTCACGGCGCACTCCAAACGCTAGCTGGACAGCCTTAGAGCAGCTCCTGACTAGGGCGGTAGGAAACTTCTGGTAGAACTCCCCAAACGCTCAGTCTACAAGCTGTCCCTCCCCCTCGATTGAAAGGTTCGATTCTGTATGCATTGTTCACAGCGCACTCCAAAGGCTAGCTGGGCAGCCCTAGAGCAACTCCTGACTAGGGCGGCTGCAAATTTCTGACAAACTCCCCAAACGCTCAGTCTACAACTGTCCCTCCCCCTCGATTGAAAGGTTCGATTCTGTATGCATTGTTTACGGCGCACTCCAAAGGCCAGCGGACAGCCTTAAAGCAACTCCTGAGTAAGGCGGTAGGAAACTTCTGGTAGAACTCCCCAAACGCTCAGACTACAAGCTGTCCCTCCCCCTCGATTGAAAGGTTCGATTCTGTATGCATTGTTCACAGCGCACTCCAACGGCTAGCTGGACAGCCTTAATGCAACTCCTGAGTAAGGCGGTAGGAAACTTCTGACAAAACTCCCCAAACGCTCAGTCTACAAGCTGTCCCTCCCCCTCGATTGAAAGGTTCGAGTCTGTATGCATTGTTCACGGCGCACTCCAAACGCTAGCTGGGCAGCCCTAGAGCAACTCCTGACTAGGGCGGCTGCAAATTTCTGACAAAACTCCCCAAACGCTCAGTCTACAACTGTCCCTCCCCCTCGATTGAAAGGTTCGAGTCTGTATGCATTGTTCACGGCGCACTCCAAACGCTAGCTGGACAGCCTTAGAGCAGCTCCTGACTAGGGCGGCTGCAAATTTCTGACAAAACTCCCCAAACGCTCAGTCTACAAGCTGTCCCTCCCCCTCGATTGAAAGGTTCGATTCTGTATGCATTGTTCACGGCGCACTCCAAACGCTAGCTGGGCAGCCCTAGAGCAACTCCTGACTAGGGCGGCTGCAAATTTCTGACAAAACTCCCCAAACGCTCAGTCTACAACTGTCCCTCCCCCTCGATTGAAAGGTTCGAGTCTGTATGCATTGTTCACGGCGCACTCCAAACGCTAGCTGGACAGCCTTAGAGCAGCTCCTGACTAGGGCGGCTGCAAATTTCTGACAAAACTCCCCAAACGCTCAGTCTACAAGCTGTCCCTCCCCCTCGATTGAAAGGTTCGATTCTGTATGCATTGTTCACAGCGCACTCCAAAGGCTAGCTGGGCAGCCCTAGAGCAACTCCTGACTAGGGCGGCTGCAAATTTCTGACAAAACTCCCCAAACGCTCAGTCTACAACTGTCCCTCCCCCTCGATTGAAAGGTTCGAGTCTGTATGCATTGTTCACGGCGCACTCCAAACGCTAGCTGGACAGCCTTAGAGCAGCTCCTGACTAGAGCGGCTGCGAATTTCTAACAAAACTCCCCAAACGCTCAGTCTACAAGCTGTCCCTCCCTCTCGATTGAAAGGTTCGATTCTGTATGCATTGTTTACGGCGCACTCCAAAGGCCAGCTGGACAGCCTTAGAGCAGCTCCTGAGTAAGGCGGTAGGAAACTTCTGGTAGAACTCCCCAAACGCTCAGCCCACAAGCTGTCCCTCCCCCTCGATTGAAAGGCTCGATTCTGTATGCATTGTTCACAGCGCACTCCAAAGGCCAGCTGGACAGCCTTAAAGCAACTCCTGAGTAAGGCGGTAGGAAACTTCTGGTAGAACTCCCCAAACGCTCAGTCTACAACTGTCCCTCCCCCTCGATTGAAAGATTCCATTCTGTATGCATTGTTCACAGCGAACTCCAAAGGCCAGCTCGACAGCCCTAGAGCAACTCCTGACTAGGGCGGCTGCAAATTTCTGACAAAACTCCTCAAACGCTCAGTCTACAACTGTCCCTCCCCCTCGATTGAAAGGTTCGATTCTGTATGCATTGTTCACCGCGCACTCCTAAGGCCAGCTCGACAGCCTTAGAGCAACTCCTGAGTAAGGCGGTAGGAAACTTCTGGTAGAACTCCCCAAACGCTCAATCCACAAGCTGTCCCTCCCCCTCGATTGAAAGGTTCGATTCTGTATGCATTTTTCACAGCGCACTCCAAAGGCAAGCTGGACAGCCTTAAAGCAACTCCTGAGTAAGGCGGTAGAAAACTTCTGGTAGAACTCCCCAAACGCTCAGTCTACAACTGTCCATCCCCCTCGATTGAAAGATTCCATTCTGTATGCATTGTTCACAGCGCACTCCAAAGGCCAGCTCGACAGCCTTAGAGCAACTCCTGACTAGGGCGGCTGCAAATTTCTGACAAAACTCCCCAAACACTCAGTCTACAAGTTGTCCCTCCCCCTCAATTGAAAGGTTCGATTCTGTATGCATTCTTTACGGCGCACTCCAAAGGCCAGCTGGACAGCCTTAAAGCAACTCCTGAGTAAGGCGGTAGGAAACTTCTGGTAGAACTCCCCAAACGCTCAGTCTACAACTGTCCATCCCCCTCGATTGAAAGATTCCATTCTGTATGCATTGTTCACAGCGCACTCCAAAGGCCAGCTCGACAGCCTTAGAGCAACTCCTGACTAGGGCGGCTGCAAATTTCTGACAAAACTCCCCAAACACTCAGTCTACAAGTTGTCCCTCCCCCTCAATTGAAAGGTTCGATTCTGTATGCATTGTTCACAGCGCACTCCAAAGGCCAGCTGGACAGCCTTAAAGCAACTCCTGAGTAAGGCGGTAGGAAACTTCCGGTAGAACTCCCCAAACGCTCAGTCCACAAGCTGTCCCTCCCCCTCGATTGAAAGGCTCGATTCTGTATGCATTGTTCACAGCGCACTCCAAAGGCTAGCTGGACAGCCCTATAGCAACTCCTGAGTAAGGCGGTAGGAAACTTCTGGTAGAACTCCCCAAACGCTCAGCCCACAAGCTGTCCCTCCCCCTCGATTGAAAGGCTCGATTCTGTATGCATTGTTTACGGCGCACTCCAAAGGCCAGCTGGACAGCTTTAAAGCAACTCCTGAGTAAGGCGGTAGGAAACTTCTGGTAGAACTCCCCAAACGCTCAGCCCACAAGCTGTCCCTCCCCCTCGATTGAAAGGCTCGATTCTGTATGCATTGTTCACAGCGCACTCCAAAGGCTAGCTGGACAGCCCTAGAGCAACTCCTGACTAGGGCGGCTGCAAATTTCTGACGAAACTCCCCAAACGCTCAGCCTACAAGCTGTCGCGCCCACTCGATTGAAAGATTCCATTCTGTATGCATTGTTCACAGCGCACTCCAAAGGCCAGCTCGACAGCCTTAGAGCAACTCCTGACTAGGGCGGCTGCAAATTTCTGACAAAACTCCCCAAACACTCAGTCTACAAGTTGTCCCTCCCCCTCGATTGAAAGGTTCGATTCTGTATGCATTGTTTACGGCGCACTCCAAAGGCCAGCTGGACAGCCTTCGAGCAACTCCTGAGTAAGGCGGTAGGAAACTTCTGGTAGAACTCCCCAAACGCTCAATCCACAAGCTGTCCCTCCCCCTCGATTGAAAGGTTCGATTCTGTATGCATTTTTCACAGCGCACTCCAAAGGCCAGCTCGACAGCCTTAGAGCAACTCCTGACTAGGGCGGCTGCAAATTTCTGACAAAACTCCCCAAACACTCAGTCTACAAGTTGTCCCTCCCCCTCGATTGAAAGGTTCGATTCTGTATGCATTGTTTACGGCGCACTCCAAAGGCCAGCTGGACAGCCTTAAAGCAACTCCTGAGTAAGGCGGTAGGAAACTTCTGGTAGAACTCCCCAAACGCTCAGTCTACAACTGTCCATCCCCCTCGATTGAAAGATTCCATTCTGTATGCATTGTTCACAGCGCACTCCAAAGGCCAGCTCGACAGCCTTAGAGCAACTCCTGACTAGGGCGGCTGCAAATTTCTGACAAAACTCCCCAAACACTCAGTCTACAAGTTGTCCCTCCCCCTCAATTGAAAGGTTCGATTCTGTATGCATTCTTTACGGCGCACTCCAAAGGCCAGCTGGACAGCCTTAAAGCAACTCCTGAGTAAGGCGGTAGGAAACTTCTGGTAGAACTCCCCAAACACTCAGTCTGCAAGTTGTCCCTCCCCCTCGATTGAAAGGTTCGATTCTGTATGCATTGTTTACGGCGCACTCCAAAGGCCAGCTGGACAGCCTTAAAGCAACTCCTGAGTAAGGCGGTAGGAAACTTCTGGTAGAAGTCCCCAAACGCTCAGTCTACAACTGTCCCTCCCCCTCGATTGAAAGATTCCATTCTGTATGCATTGTTCACAGCGCACTCCAAAGGCCAGCTCGACAGCCTTAGAGCAACTCCTGACTAGGGCGGCTGCAAATTTCTGACAAAACTCCCCAAACACTCAGTCTACAAGTTGTCCCTCCCCCTCGATTGAAAGGTTCGATTCTGTATGCATTGTTTACGGCGCACTCCAAAGGCCAGCTGGACAGCCTTAAAGCAACTCCTGAGTAAGGCGGTAGGAAACTTCTGGTAAAAGTCCCCAAACGCTCAGTCTACAACTGTCCCTCCCCCTCGATTGAAAGATTCCATTCTGTATGCATTGTTCACAGCGCACTCCAAAGGCCAGCTCGACAGCCCTATAGCAACTACTGAGTAAGGCGGTAGGAAACTTCTGGTAGAACTCCCCAAACGCTCAGCCCACAAGCTGTCCCTCCCCCTCGATTGAAAGGCTCGATTCTGTATGCATTGTTTACGGCGCACTCCAAAGGCCAGCTGGACAGCTTTAAAGCAACTCCTGAGTAAGGCGGTAGGAAACTTCTGGTAGAACTCCCCAAACGCTCAGCCCACAAGCTGTCCCTCCCCCTCGATTGAAAGGCTCGATTCTGTATGCATTGTTAACAGCGCACTCCAAAGGCTAGCTGGACAGCCCTAGAGCAACTCCTGACTAGGGCGGCTGCAAATTTCTGACGAAACTCCCCAAACGCTCAGCCTACAAGCTGTCGCGCCCACTCGATTGAAAGATTCCATTCTGTATGCATTGTTCACAGCGCACTCCAAAGGCCAGCTCGACAGCCTTAGAGCAACTCCTGACTAGGGCGGCTGCAAATTTCTGACAAAACTCCCCAAACACTCAGTCTACAAGTTGTCCCTCCCCCTCGATTGAAAGGTTCGATTCTGTATGCATTGTTTACGGCGCACTCCAAAGGCCAGCTGGACAGCCTTCGAGCAACTCCTGAGTAAGGCGGTAGGAAACTTCTGGTAGAACTCCCCAAACGCTCAATCCACAAGCTGTCCATCCCCCTCGATTGGAAGGTTCGATTCTGTATGCATTTTTCACAGCGCACTCCAAAAGCCAGCTCGACAGCCTTAGAGCAACTCCTGACTAGGGCGGCTGCAAATTTCTGACAAAACTCCCCAAACACTCAGTCTACAAGTTGTCCCTCCCCCTCGATTGAAAGGTTCGATTCTGTATGCATTGTTTACGGCGCACTCCAAAGGCCAGCTGGACAGCCTTAAAGCAACTCCTGAGTAAGGCGGTAGGAAACTTCTGGTAGAACTCCCCAAACACTCAGTCTACAAGTTGTCCCTCCCCCTCGATTGAAAGGTTCGATTCTGTATGCATTGTTTACGGCGCACTCCAAAGGCCAGCTGGACAGCCTTAAAGCAACTCCTGAGTAAGGCGGTAGGAAACTTCTGGTAGAAGTCCCCAAACGCTCAGTCTACAACTGTCCCTCCCCCTCGATTGAAAGATTCCATTCTGTATGCATTGTTCACAGCGCACTCCAAAGGCCAGCTCGACAGCCTTAGAGCAACTCCTGACTAGGGCGGCTGCAAATTTCTGACAAAACTCCCCAAACACTCAGTCTACAAGTTGTCCCTCCCCCTCGATTGAAAGGTTCGATTCTGTATGCATTGTTTACGGCGCACTCCAAAGGCCAGCTGGACAGCCTTAAAGCAACTCCTGAGTAAGGCGGTAGGAAACTTCTCGTAGAACTCCCCAAACGCTCAGTCTACAACTGTCCATCCCCCTCGATTGAAAGATTCCATTCTGTATGCATTGTTCACAGCGCACTCCAAAGGCCAGCTCGACAGCCTTAAAGCAACTCCTGAGTAAGGCGGTAGGAAACTTCCGGTAGAACTCCCCAAACGCTCAGTCCACAAGCTGTCCCTCCCCCTCGATTGAAAGGCTCGATTCTGTATGCATTGTTTACGGCGCACTCCAAAGGCCAGCTGGACAGCCTTAAAGCAACTCCTGAGTAAGGCGGTAGGAAACTTCTGGTAGAACTCCCCAAACGCTCAGCCCACAAGCTGTCCCTCCCCCTCGATTGAAAGGCTCGATTCTGTATGCATTGTTCACAGCGCACTCCAAAGGCTAGCTGGACAGCCCTAGAGCAACTCCTGACTAGGGCGGCTGCAAATTTCTGACGAAACTCCCCAAACGCTCAGCCTACAAGCTGTCGCGCCCACTCGATTGAAAGATTCCATTCTGTATGCATTGTTCACAGCGCACTCCAAAGGCCAGCTCGACAGCCTTAGAGCAACTCCTGACTAGGGCGGCTGCAAATTTCTGACAAAACTCCCCAAACACTCAGTCTACAAGTTGTCCCTCCCCCTCGATTGAAAGGTTCGATTCTGTATGCATTGTTTACGGCGCACTCCAAAGGCCAGCTGGACAGCCTTCGAGCAACTCCTGAGTAAGGCGGTAGGAAACTTCTGGTAGAACTCCCCAAACGCTCAATCCACAAGCTGTCCCTCCCCCTCGATTGAAAGGTTCGATTCTGTATGCATTTTTCACAGCGCACTCCAAAGGCCAGCTCGACAGCCTTAGAGCAACTCCTGACTAGGGCGGCTGCAAATTTCTGACAAAACTCCCCAAACACTCAGTCTACAAGTTGTCCCTCCCCCTCGATTGAAAGGTTCGATTCTGTATGCATTGTTTACGGCGCACTCCAAAGGCCAGCTGGACAGCCTTAAAGCAACTCCTGAGTAAGGCGGTAGGAAACTTCTGGTAGAACTCCCCAAACGCTCAGTCTACAACTGTCCATCCCCCTCGATTGAAAGATTCCATTCTGTATGCATTGTTCACAGCGCACTCCAAAGGCCAGCTCGACAGCCTTAGAGCAACTCCTGACTAGGGCGGCTGCAAATTTCTGACAAAACTCCCCAAACACTCAGTCTACAAGTTGTCCCTCCCCCTCAATTGAAAGGTTCGATTCTGTATGCATTCTTTACGGCGCACTCCAAAGGCCAGCTGGACAGCCTTAAAGCAACTCCTGAGTAAGGCGGTAGGAAACTTCTGGTAGAACTCCCCAAACACTCAGTCTGCAAGTTGTCCCTCCCCCTCGATTGAAAGGTTCGATTCTGTATGCATTGTTTACGGCGCACTCCAAAGGCCAGCTGGACAGCCTTAAAGCAACTCCTGAGTAAGGCGGTAGGAAACTTCTGGTAGAAGTCCCCAAACGCTCAGTCTACAACTGTCCCTCCCCCTCGATTGAAAGATTCCATTCTGTATGCATTGTTCACAGCGCACTCCAAAGGCCAGCTCGACAGCCTTAGAGCAACTCCTGACTAGGGCGGCTGCAAATTTCTGACAAAACTCCCCAAACACTCAGTCTACAAGTTGTCCCTCCCCCTCGATTGAAAGGTTCGATTCTGTATGCATTGTTTACGGCGCACTCCAAAGGCCAGCTGGACAGCCTTAAAGCAACTCCTGAGTAAGGCGGTAGGAAACTTCTGGTAAAAGTCCCCAAACGCT